>CM064544.1:7743810-7838537 GCA_032716605.1 Paralithodes platypus | reverse complement strand
TAGAAAAATGTCCCCGGCGAAGCCGGATTTCTCCATACAATGCTGGCTCGCTATCGCTCGCCAGGAAGAAATCGACACCTGGATGGGGATAAACGTCTTAAAACAGTTGGCTGAATGGGGCCGAATGGATACAAGCCAGGGAAAGAGAGAAAAGGAGAGAAAGATAAATACAAAGCCGGTGACCCCCCTTGAGCGCCAGACTCAATAATATCAACATTGGGTTTTACAGTGAGAGAGAGAGAGAGAGAGAGAGAGTGAGAGAGAGAGAGAGCTAGCGGGCCGGGGTAATTATATACATTAAGGCGGTTGTATTACTTAAGGGGAGAGATTGTATTTAACTGTATTTCTTTATTAAGGGGAGATCTCCACTTGAGGGATTTTTTTCTTGACCCCTTTCTCCCTCATGTTTAGCCCCATTGCTTTTGATATTATAAAAAGTTTGCCCCATTAGTTTAGCGATTTTAAGAACTTTCACTCCATATTAAGACTTTTTGTGCAATTCAGGTGTCGATTTTATCCTGGCGAGCGATAGCGAGCCTGTAATTTAAGAGGAACCGGCCTTCGGCCGGGAAATTTTTCTACCGAAAAATGTACAAATTTATCTTGAAAGGGACTCAAGGGGGTGTAATTTTAAGCTTGATGGAGGTCTAGGGAACAAACTAAATACCTCCCCTTAATGTACAGTATATATTTAGGTAATTGAAAATATTTAGCAATATTTGAATTTGAAATACTGGGTGCGAAGGGAATTTTCCTGTCCTGAAAACTCCCCAGGCACACTTAGGGTCAACCTTTCCTGGTGTCTGGCGCGGGGCTCGAACCTCTGAAGGGAGTTTAACCCTCCTAAAAACCCACAGGTTTTGAGATGCCTTGGGTGGGGTTCGAACCCTGGTTAGTGACCGTGGCCCCTAGGTCAACCAGGCCCAAGCGCTAACTAGTACTAACCCACTGTACTACCACGGACGTACAAAAGTATAGTAACCTTAGTCCGATTTGTAAGAACCAGGTGATAGTCTCGTGGTGATTCACGTGATGAGTTTATTGGACTTCCCATCAACGACTATTTTACACTATACCTGACGTCAACTCGGGTAGTAAATTATTGGGGTTGCGGGATATTTTCGAGGGCATTACATGAATACTTAGCACTTACTCACAAATCTCCAATTATTTTTCAGTTTAACTTCGACACATATAATTAAAAATTGTTGCGTGCCATTTGAATATGTTGCATGTGTTCGTAGGTTTAAAGACAAATAAGTTTACTTGTACTAAAATATATGATTTTTAGAATACACTTGTTATTTTAATGATTTTCAGTTTTGCTCCAATGTATATAATTGATGCCTATTAACATAATTTAATTACTCTGTAATTTATATATACATTTTGTAGATTTTCAATTCTGGTCAGATTCGTTTATTTGACGGTAAGCATTATAATTTTACTAATCAGAAATTAATCACATGATTTCTTAAAATTAATAATATCCAGTTTTTGTTATCATCAGGGAAAAAACATGCATCCATTTATCGCAATCACTAGTATAATAATTGCGGGATAATTATGTTAATTATAATTAGTCACATAAGCAAATTAACTTAGCAGATATTATAACGTAATAAGGCAATCGGGAGGCGGGAGGCTAGGAATCTTCCTCCCCTTGTAAAATTCTCCTACTCAACGAGACAGACAAAGGGGGGAGGGAACGCGAAAGTGGTCCCGGACCCTAAGAATGGGAACTTTAAATGTTGTTTCTGTTCGGGCTCTGTCTCGAGTCGGCCACCCCAAGCAATGGGGTATGTGCCTGAGTACATACATACATACTAATTATGTTCAATAGGTGCTGCTATTTATGTGGTCTAATAATAACAATTGTCGGTATTTAAGCCGGTATCACACGAGAGCTTTTATAGTCAACATTCGATGATCAACATTTTGCTGGCAACATTTTTGGAGTATTATGCACCGGTATCGGAAACTAGACTGATGGTAGATGAATTTAGGTAACCGAAATAATCTATATGTTTACCTCATAAGCTGCCAGACCAGTGTTGAAGATAAATGTTTAGGGAAAAAGTGCTCGTGTGATACCGGCTTTAGATGGCGTAATTGCTATACCTTTAAGGAGGGATGGTTCACTTTAAGGGGGGATGGTTCACTTTAAGGGGGGATGGTTCACTTTAAGGGGGGATGGTTCACTTTAAGGGGGGATAGTTCACTTTTTGGGCGATTTTTGCATGTATTCTTTATTTTTCTAGTTTCCTCCCTAGACCTCCATCATCCATTAGATCCCCCTTTTAGATTAATTTGTACATTTTTCGGTAGAAAAAAGGCCCGGCCGAAGGCTGATTCTTCCAACATTACAGGCTCACTATCGTTCGCCAGGGAAAAAATCAACACCCTAAATAGCTCGAAAGGTCTAAATATTGACGAAGAAAAGGGGCGAAAGGTCTTAAAATCGACTAACTAATAGGGTAAACATCTTATCATCTGAAAACTAATGGGGCTAAACATGAGGGAGAAAGTGGTCCAGAAAAGCAGCCCATCCCCCCCTTAAATGCTTTTGATTTTCCTGCACCTTCTTCTTCAGGTTTAGGCCCCATCAGATTGGCGATTTAAGACCTTTCACCCGAATTCGTTGTAAATTTTAAGACCTTTTGTGCCATATAGGTGTAGATTTTTTCCTGGCGAGCTGCAATTTAGGAGGAACCGGCCTTCAGCCAATGGCATTGTTTTATCGAATAATGCATACATTTACCTTGAAGGGAGGGGCGGGCTCGTGGGCAGGGAGGGGTGGGGGCGGGGGGGGGGGGTCCTTGAGGGTATTTTTATAAGCTTAGTGGAGGTCGAGGGAGCCAACTAAGATAATTATAATTCAAAATAAGATTAATCAAAAAATATATATATACAGTATACTGTATATATATATATATATATATATATATATATATATATATATATATATATATATATATATATAAAGACTCTTAATTTCCGGAGTTTGTAATATAGTCCGAATAATAATTGTAGTATGATATTATTTCCTAAACTACGGTGCTGCAATATACAATGAAGAGAAAATAATAACACTTATTGGATCAACAATTTCAACGGTTTATTAACCCCATTTAAGTTAATATTAACTAATTATAATACGAATACAAAAATAATAATGATATTGTTATAACCATTATTGCAATCATCATTATTATTATTGCCATACATAGAATTATCATTAGTAGTAGTAGTAGTAGAAGTAGTAGTAGTAGTAGTAATGATAGTAGTAATAATAGTAGTAGTAGTAGTAGTAGTAGTAGTAGTAGTAGTAATAGTAGTAATGATAGTAGCAATATTAGTAGTAGTAGTAATAATAGTAAAGACAAACAGTGGGAGTCTACAAAAAAACTGATAATAATTACATATATGATCGAGTCAACTATTTCTTATAGTAACTCCCTTGTTAGGGAATCTAATTTTCATCATAAGAGAAGATCGCCATTAATGTTCATATGATTATGCATATTTGTTTGTTTTACATAAGGCTAACAAGAATTTAATGTATTAAAGGATGTTAACGAATTCCAATCATTGATACTTTAAAGTTCAAGGATATTCAATAATACGTATTCACTTTAAATTCATGTACTTAAGGGGAGATATTTTGGTATTTAATGTTTTATCTTTATACTCTCCACCCTCGACCTCCATCAAACTTTATAAAATACCCCCAACACCACTATGTGAGATAAATTTGTGCATTTATCGGTAGAAATATTCATCTTAAATTGTATAAAATTATATATATATATATATATATATATATATATATATATATATGTGCGTGTGTGTGTGCACGGCATTTACTCAGTGTATGTAATTAATTATTGAATTTTCTGTATACTACTTACTGTATCTACTTAACTCTATCTAAGTGTATTTACTTAATATTTACTTAATGATTTTTTTTTTGCAGCTAACCAAAGGCGATGTAAAGAGGCAGGAAATAATTTGGTCCGCCTCATTTTTTAATTTTCTCCGCAGCTCATTAATGGCTGAGGGAAAAATGCTGTTTGAGGTCATCAGCGACGCCCCCACCCCTCCTCTGCCCCCCACCCCCCTGATCCAGGACCCCCCAGCTAACCCCTCAATCAGTGCACCCCGACCCCCCCCCCCCAATCAAACCCCTCATCCCACTCCATCCAAGGCCCTCCATGCCTCCCATCTATGACCCCTCCTCCACGACCCCTATCCAGACTCTCTGCCCCCCCCCCCTCCCAAGCACCCCAACTCCCCCCTCCCTCATGGCTTCCAATGCACCCGATCCACTCCCCCTCCTTCTTTTTGGCACCAGAGCCCCCTCTTTCCTAGCACCCCACGCACCCCATCCAGGCCCCCACGTACCCCATCCAGCCCCCCAATGCCCCCTTCCTAACACAATAGCCCCCTTCTTCCTTGCACTCCACGCACCCCCACCAGGCGGCCCCCGCCCCCCTCCTTTCTGTCACCATCCTTCCTGGAACCCAATGCACCCCAATCCAGGCTCCTCCTGACTCCCACCCATGAATCCCCCTCCCTCCCCCCTCCCAATCCAAGCACCTACATGTCCCCTCCCCCCCTACACCTCCCTCCCCACCCCCATTCGCGCGGTAAATAACTAAATTAACTGCCACTAGCCCATTTTCTTATTGGTGATGATGGTGTCAGGTTGGGAGTGACGGGTCATCAGGTATATGTACACACCGCCCGCCTCCGCTAATAAAATGACGACAAAAACGGGAAATGGAGCCGGTTATGAGTTCACACATACACGCACACACGCTGGGAGATACACACAGTTCACACATACACGCACACACGCTGGGAGATACACACAGTTCACACATACACGCACACACGCTGGGAGATACACACAGTTCACACATACACGCACACACGCTGGGAGATACACACAGTTCACACATACACGCACACACGCTGGGAGATACACACAGTTCACACATACACGCACACACGCTCGGAGATACACACAGTTCACACATACACGCACACACGCTCGGAGATACACACAGTTCACACATACACACACGCACGCTGGGAGATACACACAGTTCACACATACATACACACACGCTGGGAGATACACACAGTTCACACATACATACACACACGCTCGGAGATACACACGTACACTTAGAAGGGCAGTCACACATACATGCGTACATACATAAATATTTACATACTGTATATACTGCATACACATACAGTATAGCCTACACAATTATTATTATTAATATTTTTATCAATATTACTAGTATCATTAATATTACAATAATAATAATAATCATTATTATTATTATTACTATTATTACATAGATACTCACACACACATTTTACATTGACGTTGGTTGACTATTTTCCTGTGGATTGTATGTTTATATAGTTTGCAAGCTTAGCTACGTTGCCAATACTATTAATGTGATCATAAAACAAATAAATACAAATGTATAATAATGAATCTCATCCTTAAGGGGAGGTATCCACTTGAGGGACTTTTTTCTTGACCCCTTTCTCCCTCATGTCTAGCCCCATTGCTTTTGATATGTTAAGACGTTTTCCCCATTATTTTGACGATTTTAAGAACTTTCAACCCATTTCTGTCAATTTTAAGACCTTTCGTGCCATTTATGTGTCGATTTTATCCTGGCGAGCGATAGCGAGCCTGTAATTTAAGAGGAACCGGCTTTCAGCCGGGACATTTTTCTACCGAAAAATGTAAAAATTTATCTTGAAAGGGGCTCAAGGGGGTGTAATCTTAAGCTTGAAGGATATCTAGGGACCAAACTAAAAACCTCCCCTTAAGTCAATGATAATTACACCCAATAATATTATGTCCCGATGTTATATTTACCTAATAAGAAACACAGGAGGATTTGGACTATTTACATTGCGTCGCCGCTGACTGACATAGTGTATTACAACATCTCTCTCTCTCTCTCTCTCTCCCTTGTGTCTGTTTGTGTGGGCGTGTATGGTGTATGTGTGTGTGGTGTATGTGTGTGTGTGGTGTATGTGTGTGTGTGTGTGTGTGTGTGTGTGTGTGTGTGTGTGTGTGTGTGTGTGCGTGTGTGTGTGTGTGTGGCGTGTGTGTGTGTGTGTATGTGTGGTGTGTATGTTTTGTAGTGTTATGGTATTTCATAGAGGGTGAGATGCGAGAGAAGTTGAAAGCAGACTGTACATTTATCCTTCTATCAACCAATTATTCCACAATGAACATGCGAGATTCAAATAAGTACTGTACTGTACCTCAGGCAGTTCCACCACGTAGAACACACGGACAGTTTATTGGGAACCTCGTCTTGTTTGTATACAAGAAAGAGGCTTAACCCCTTCATTACCGAGCATACCTTTCCTATTATTTTAACATATCTAGAGGCTTATATATAGACAAGGAAGGATCTGTGGCAGCTAAATGGGTGACTCGTGATACATTGAAGCCTTTTAATTGCTTCATGTCCTTCCTAAGCTAAATATAACTGTCTAATCATAGCCAGAATACAATGGAAAAGACGGCTCGGTTATGAAGGGGTTAATAATACAAATGTAACACGAAGAAGGAACAAATCTAAGAAACCTGAATGAGTATAAATGACAATACAATAATAATGACAAATACTAATAACAAGAATAAGTAAAAGCTAACAAAAGATTACGAGAAGGACGTATAAATAGATTACGAGAAGGACGTATAAATAGATTACGAGAAGGACGTATAAATAGATTACGAAAGGACGTATAAATAGATTACGAGAAGGACGTATAAATAGATTACGAGAAGGACGTATAAATAGATTACGAGAAGGACGTATAAATAGATTACGAGAAGGACGTATAAATAGATTACGAGAAGGACGTATAAATAGATTACGAGAAGGTATAATAGATTACGAGAAGACGTATAAATAGATTACGAGAAGGACGTATAAATAGATTACGAGAAGGACGTATAAATAGATTACGAGAAGGACGTATAAATAGACGAATTAGAAGAAAGAAGAATATACAGGTATAGCCCCCTTTAAGGGGAGGTATTTACTTTGTTCCCTACTTTTTCATCAAGCTTAAAATTACACCCCCTAGACCCCCTTTCAAGATAAATTTGTAAATTTTTCGGTAGAAAAATGTCCCGGCCGGAGGCCGGTTGCTCTTAAATTACAGGCTCGCTGTCGCTCGCCAGGAAAAAATTGACACCTTAACGGCACGAAAGGTCTTAAAATTGACAGAAATGGGGCAAAATGTCCAAACTACTAGGGCGAAGGTCTTAACATCTCAAAAGCAATGGGGCTAAACATGAGGGAGAAAGGGGTCCAGAAAAAAATCCCTCAAGTGGAAATCTCCCCTTAACCCTCCATAAGAAACATACGGGAATGACAGTAAGAATGACAGTAAGAATGACAGTAAGAATGACAGTAAGAATGACAGAAAGAATGGCAGTAAGAATGACAGTAAGAATGACAGTAAGAATGACAGTAAGAATGACAGTAAGAATGACAGTAAGAATGACAGTAAGAATGACAGTAAGAATGACAGTAAGAATGACGGTAAGAATGACAGTAAGAATGACAGTAAGAATGACAGTAGAATGACAGTAAGAATGACAGTAGAATGACAGTAAGAATGACAGTAAGAATGACGGTAAGAATGACAGTAAGAATGACGGTGAGAATGACGGTAAGAATGACAGTAAGAATGACGGTAAGAATGACGGTAAGAATGACAGTAAGAATGACGGTAAGAATGACATAAATAAGAATAGCAAGACTCGGCAAAAGAAACTCCCTATAAGAAGACAAGAAGTACATAGAGGCACACGAATTAGAAGACATACATACATATATATATACCCTCCTTGAATCCTCCCTAGCGGTCTCTGTAACACTCTATAAGAAACATACGAGATGCATACACGTACCTCCGGCAGTCCCAGCACGTACCACACACCGCCACTTATTTTATTGGCGAGCACGCCGCGTCTTCATACAAATAAGATGGTGGTGGCTGGCCGTGCTTAAGTGGAGATTGATGGTGGTACGTGCTGAGAGAGAGAGAGAGAGAGAGAGAGTGTATTCCAAGTTACAACAAATATTATCTCACACATCTTACGGTTTAGTCTGGGGAGACACTCTAGGTGAGCAAAATAACATAATATAGAACAGTACTCTCAGAAAAATTCGGAAATTCTATATACTTCTTTTTAAACTGGCCTACTGATACAGACAGACAGAGAGACAAACATGGAGACAGACATACAAACAGGGAGAGACTACGCAGACGACTCTACCTTACACTACTCAGACTACGCAGACGACTCTACCTTACACTACGCAGACTACTCTACCTTACACTACTCAATTAGTTTTCCAGAACGCCCCAGCCAGCAATCCCTCAAAGACAAACGTACTGAAGCCATAGAACACTTATCCGCTGATCTAACTAATATTTCCAATTGGGGCAGAGAAATCTTTGTTTCCTTTAATGCTTCCAAAACCCAATTTCTCCATTTTACTACCCGTCCGGAAGAGGACTTTCCCTTATACTTCAACAATACAAAAATAAATCCTTCAAGATCTCAATATTCTTGGTGTCTCTTTTTCTTCTGCTCTCACTTGGAAGGACCATATTACTAGTCTTGCTTAGGCAGCCTCCCCGAAACTGGGTGTGCTCAACCGCCTCAAGGGGTTCTTTACCCCTGCACAGCTTCTTGCACCGTACAGGGTCCTTGTTTTTTTTTTTTTTTTTTTTTTTCTATGTGATTGAGGGAGGCAAAAGGCATAACTGCCTATAGCGAGTGCCTCCCCCATAGTTGAAAGAGTGACAGGGCCAAAATCAAGGGACGTTCGAGCCAAAATGCCTGGACACACGGAGTTTGAAGCAATTTAAGTCATAGGAAGAGGGAAAGACTGATTCTGGGAGAGAGTTCCAGAGCTCAGCTGTTGAGTAGAAGAAAGTTTGAGAGTAACGTTTCACTCTTGGGTTGGAGAGTTGCACAGAGTAGGGGTGGGATTGAGTTGCAAGACGGGTACCACGTGCCCTACGTAAAGGAGGTGGTATGCACTGGGATAGCTCTGAGGAACACTGATTATTATAGTAGCGATAGATAGCGAGAGAGATGCAACATTGCGGCGGAGAGAGAGAGATTGCAGAGAGTTGGTGAGTGGACGGGAGTTAATGATACGAAAGGCCTTCCTTTCAACTTTGTCTAGGAGAGCAGTGTGAGAGGAACCTCCCCACACATGTGAACAATACTCAATACAAGGGCGCACTATGCCCCTGTACAGAGCAAGAAGCTGTACAGGGGAAAAGAACCCCCTAAGGCGGTTGAGCACACCCAGCTTCTGGGAGGCTGCCTTAGCAAGACTGGTAATATGGTCCTTCCAAATGAGAGCAGAAGAAAAAGAGACACCAAGAATATTGAGAGAAGATGAAAGGTTGATTTTTGTATTGTTGAAGAATAAGGGATAGTCCGCTGGGAGATCCTGACGGGTAGATAGATGGAGAAATTGGGTTTTGGAAGCATTAAAGTTAACAAGGTTTTCTCTGCCCCAATTGGAAATAGTATTTAGATCAGAATTTAAGAGTTCTATGGCTTCATTACGTTTGTCGTTGAGGGATTGCTGGCTGGGGCGTTCTGAAAAACTAATGGAGTAGTGCAAGGTTGAGTCGTCTGCGTATGAATGGATGGGAATTAAGGTACAGTTAAGGAGATCATTTATAAAATTAGAAAGAGAATAGGAGATAGGACAGAGCCCTGAGGAACACCGGAGTTTATAGAGTGAGGAAGTGAACAATGGCCGTCCACAACCGCGGCTATGGAACGGCCGGAAAGGAAATTAGAGACAAAGGCACAGATGGAGGGATAGAAACCGAAGGAGGGTAGTTTAGAAATTAAAGATTTATGCCAGACTCTATCGAAGGCTTTCGATATGTCTAGTGCAATAGAAAAAGTCTCACCGAAGTCCCGAAAGGAGGATGACCAAGAGTTAGTAAGATATGAAAGAAGATCACCAGTAGAGCGACCCTTAAGGAAGCCATACTGGCGATCTGAGAGCAGATTATGAGAAGAGAAATGCTTAAGAAATTTGGAAGCAAGAATAGTTTCAAAAACTTTAGAAAGACAAGAGATAAGAGCAATTGGACGATAGTTGGAGGGTTGAGAGCGGTCACCCTTCTTTGGGACAGGTTGAATGTGAGCAAACTTCCAGCATGAAGGGAAGACGTTAGAGGATAGACAGAGACGAAAGAGTTTGCCTAGGCAGGGAGTCAGCACGGAAGCACAGTTTTTGAGAACAACAGGAGGAACACCGTCCGGACCGTACGCCTTATTAGTGTTAAGCCCAGAGAGGGTAGAAAGTACATCTTTAGAAGAGATTAGGATATTAGGCATAAGTAAGAGAGAGGAGGGCGGAGAGGGAGGCATAGCACCGGAATCATCCAAGGTGGAGTTTCTAGCAAAAGTTTGAGCGAAGAGTTTAGCTTTGTCAGAGGAAGAAGTGATGGTTGTGCCATCAGAGTGGGAAAGGGGAGGGAAAGACGAGGAAGAGAAATTGTTGGAGAGGTTTTTGGCTAGATGCCAGAAAGCTTGGGAAGAGCTAGAGTTGGATAGTTCAGTGCATTTATTATTGATGAAAGAGTGTTTGGCAAGTCGAAGAACAGATTTGGCTTGATTCCGGGCAGAAACATATGAAGAATGAGAGTCTTGAGTTTTAAGGCGTCGGTACCGTTTGAATGCTTCCTCCTTATTGCGGACAGCAGTAGAACAGGCGTGAGTAAACCAAGATTTTTTAGCATTAGTCTGAGAGAAAGAGAATGGAATGTATGCTTCCATGCCCGATAGGATTACCTCGGTAATGCGTTCAGCACTCTCCGAGGGTCCTCGGCCATGGAAGCAGAAATCATTCCATGGGAAATCAAAGAAGTACTGCCGAAGAGCCTCCCAGTCGGCAGCGCCAAAGTGCCACAAGCGCCGCCGGCTAGGAGGATCGGGTGGCTGTACTGGAGAGATAGGACAGGTGACAGAGATAAGTTTATGGTCGGAGGAGCCCAAAGGAGAGAAAAGATCGACAGTATAAGAAGAAGGGTTAGAAGTTAGAAACAGGTCAAGAATGTTGGGCCGATCTCCGATGCGATCCGGGATACGGGTGGGTTGCTGAACTAACTGCTCTAGGTCATTTAGGATAGAAAAGACGTAGGCTTGTTCACCAGGTGGATCAGTAGTGTGAGAGGAGAGCCAATGGCGGTGGTGAACGTTGAAATCTCCTAAGATGGAGATTTCTGAAGAAAGGAGAAATGGATAGAATGTGTTCCACTGTAGAGTTTAGATAGTCAAAGAATTTGGGAAAGTTGGTAGAGTTAGGGGAAAGATAGACAGCACAGAAATATTTAGTAAGAGAATGACAGGAAAGTTTGAGCCATAAAGTTGAGAATTCAGAGGAGTCGAAATCGGGAACACGAGAGCAAGTGAGTTTGTTGTGCACATATGCACAACATCCGCCTTTGGCTTTGAAACTAGGATAGAGAAAGTAGGAGGATACAGAGAAGGGGTTGCTGGATGTTGCTACAGACACCTGAGTTTCGGTGAGGAAGAGAAGATCAGGTTTGTAGGAGGAGAGATGGTGCTCAACAGAGTGAAAGTTAGAGGAAAGTCCGCGAATGTTGCAGAAATTAATAGAAAGAGTAACAGGCCGAGGTCCAGGTAATTGTGTGGGGTCGTCAGGGGATGGTCGGTCGGGTGAGGGGGCATTTATGGTCCCCCCCCTGGGGACTCCGAGGCTGGGCTACAATTCATAATTTTTGTGTTTTTTTAATTTTGGTGTGGAAGAATGAAGTGTGGTGTGCATGTTTAGTGTAGTGAAGTGGATAGGAGGAGGAGGTGTTTGTGAGAGCTAGCTGGATTGCTCTCAGTGTAAATGAGGCACAAAGAAAATCAGTAAGAGAGGCCAAGCAAGTGAAACAGGAGTTCCAGCGACTCTTTATCACATGCCTATAACCTCACCTGGGTCTAGCCCTGATCGATTGGTGCCTACAATCTCCCCACAGTTGTATTGGGTATTGTTCACATATGTGGGGAGGATCCTCTCACATCCCACTCCTAGACAAAGTAGAGAAGGAAGGCCTTTCGTAGGTAGGAAGGTGGATATACAATTTCCTCGTAAACCGAAAACAATCGGTAGCAGTAAACCAAGTAACTTCTGAGCCTTCGGATGTCAAAAGCTCAGTGCCCCAAGGAACAGTGCTAGCGCCCCTTCTGTTCCTCATACTAATTTGCGACATAGATACCAACACCAGACACAGTACGGTGTCGTCTTTTGCTGATGACACAAAATTAAGCAAGATAGTAAACACACAAGAGGACACGGGCCGACTGCAGGAAGACATGAATGTAGTGTTCCAGTGGACCAGGGAAAACAACATGGAATTCAATGAGGAAAAATTCCAATTAATACGGTACGGAGATAATAATGGTGTTAAAGAAATTACAAATTACTTAACAGAATCTAACCACATAATAGAACGGAAAGACAGTGTGAAGACCTTGGGGTATTAATGTCTGAAAATATGGGTTTCAAAGTACATAACCAGGTCAAAGTGGCGGCTGCGAAACGTCTAACGGGTTGGATTCTGCGTACTTTTAAAACACGCGTTGAATTGCCTATGATAACGCTCTTCAAATCTCTAGTGCTACCGCGGCTTGAATACTGTAGCGTATTAACATCCCCATACAAAGCAGGTGAAATAAATGACGTAGAGAGTGTACAAAGAAATTTCACTTCGCATATAAGTTCGATAAAACATCTACACTATTGGGAGCGTTTAAGAGCACTGAATCTGTACTCACTGGAACGTAGAAGAGAACGTTACCTAATAATATACACGTGGAAAATCGCAGAGGGTTTAGTACCAAACCTACATACTCCGATAGTCATGAAATTCAGTGATAGGAGAGGCTGGGAATGCGAAATCCCCCGGATGAAAAGCAGGGGTGCTATGGGCTCTCTGCGGGAGGGCTGGTTATCACACAGAGGCCCACGTCTCTTCAACAAACTCCCACGGCGAGTAAGAGACATGAGGGACATCTCGTTAGACAACTTCAAGAGAGCCCTAGATGTCGAACTGCAAAAAGTGCCAGACGAGCCCATCCTCGCAAGGGAGCGAGCTGTCGCTTCAAACAGTCTACTGCACCAAATCACCACCCATAACGAGGGGCGTCGCGCTCCTTGGTGCCGCTAGAGGAGCGGCGAACACATCCAAAGGTATCCAAAGGTAAGGTATCATTAACTCCCGTCCACTCACCACCTCTCTGCAATCTCACTCTATCCGCTGCAATGTTGCATCTCTCTCGCTATTCTATCACTACTATAATAATCAGTGTTCCTCAGAGCTCTCCCAGTGTATACCACCTCCTCTACGTAAGGTACGTGTTACCCGTCTTGCAACACAATCCCACCCCTACTCTGTACAACTCTCCAACCCAAGAGTGAAACGTTATTCTCAGACTTTCTTCTATTCAACAGCTGAGCTCCGAAACTCTCTCAAAGAATCAGTCTTTCCCTCTTCCTATGACTTAAATTGCTTCAAACTCCGCGTGTCCAGGCATTTTGGCTCGAACGTCCCTTGATTTTGGCCCTGTCACTTTTTCAACTTCTGGGGGGAGGCACTCGCTACAGGCAGTTCTGCATTTTGCCTCCCTCACTCAAATAAAAAAAACAAAAAAAAAACAGACCGACACACAGACAAACATACGAAGCGATAGACCAATCAGGGTAATAAAATATCATAATTAAACCCTTGGCCTAGAAGTGACGCGCCCGGAGGAAAGGAATCGCCGCTCTTCCGTGACATTTCCATCCATAAAATCAGCATTAATACCGCCGGGGCCCCCCCCCCCCCACCCCCGATCACGTCGGGAAAACTCTTCGTTAAGGGGGAGGTATAGTTGCTTTTTCACCCTCGTCTTTAGTCCCACTAACTTTGACATTTCAAGACGTTCGTTTCATAAATTTGGCGATATGAAGACCTTTCGCCACCTTTCTTTGTCAATATAAAGACCTTTCGTGCCATTTAGGTGTCGATTTTTTCTTGGCTAGCGATAGCGAGCCTGTAATTAGAGGGGGAACCGGCCTTCGGCCGGGAAATTTTTCTACTGAAAAATGTACAAAAACATTTTGAAAGGAGGTCTAGGGTGTATTTTGAAAGGAGGTCTAGGGTGTATTTTGAAAGGAGGTCTAGGGTGTATTTTGAAAGGAGGTCTAGGGTGTATTTTGAAAGGAGGTCTAGGGTGTATTTTGAAAGGAGGTCTAGGGTGTATTTTGAAAGGAGGTCTAGGGTGTATTTTGAAAGGAGGTCTAGGGCGTATTTTGAAAGGAGGTCTAGGGTGTATTTTTTTAAGCTTGATGGAAGTCTAGCGAGGTTACTGTAAAATAATTAATAAATAAATAAATAGACCAACAAATAGCCACTACACCCTCTTAAGGGGAGGTATTTACTTTGTTCCCTAGACCTCCATCAAGCTTAAAATTACACCCCCTTGAGTCCCTTTCAAGATAAATTTGTAAATTTTTCGGTAGAAAAATTTCCCGGCCGAAGGCCGGTTCCTCTTAAATTACAGGCTCGCTATCGCTCGCCAGGATAAAATCGACACCTGAATGGCACGAAAGGTCTTACTATGGGGTGAAAGTTCTTAAAATCGTTAAACTAATGGGGCGAACGTTTTATAATATCAAAAGCAATGGGGCTAAACATGAGGGTGAAAGGTGTCAAGAAAAAACTCCCTCAAGTGGAGATCTCCCCTTAATTAGGAGGCGCCCCCATAAATTGTTTAGTTCAGGAGCTCGTTCTCGCTCTCTCGCTCCCTTGACACACACACACACTCACTCTGACTATATATCTCTCTCTCTCTCTGATTATCACACTCATTCTCTTTCTCTCTCTCACTCATTCACTCACTCTCTCTCACACTCTCTATCACTCCTCATCTCTCTCATTCACTCACTCACTCATTCACTCTCTCTCTCTCACTCTCACACTCACACTTTCTCTCTCACTCACTCACTCACTCACTCACTCACTAACTCACACTCTCTCTCTCTCACTCATTCACTCACTCACACTCTCTCTCTCTCTTCTACCTAATAATTAAGCAATGTATAGCTTAGCATATATTAACGTATATTATATCAATATATATTAATCCCGTTAGTGTCACAACCCTCTACGAATACATAAGCAATAACGTATCAAAAGTCAACTTGCTCTGTATTAAATCTACCGAAAAATGTAAAACATTATTTGTAAAGGGGGTTTACGGGATTTTTTTTTTTTTTTTTTTTTTTTTAAAGCTTGATGGATCTCTAGCCAGGAAACTAAAACAAAAAATGGATAGATAAAATATATAGACCCCCCTTAAAAAAAAAAATACTGCCCCTGGAATAGTTGGAATATATATAAAAAAAAAAAAAAAAAATTGGTGTGGAAATTGACAGCCCATTCGCTCCAGCCCTTTTTTTTTTGTATTTACAGAGGTTATAGGAGTGGCGATTGTTGGCCTATATACAGTATATATAATGAATGGATTATATATAGCTTCAGAACTCAGATATGCCAGACCATTGATTTACTTTACTCCACCAATACAACAGCTATTAAGGGGAGTCACCTGTTTTTGTTTTTCTTCTCCTTTTCTCTCTTTCTCTGGCTTGTATCCATTCGGCCCCATTCAGCCAACTGTTTTAAGACGTTTATCCCCATCCAGGTGTCGATTTCTTCCTGGCGAGCGATAGCGAGCCAGCATCGTATGGAGAAATCCGGCTTCGCCGGAGAAATTTTTCTATCGAAAAATGTACACATTTAGCTTGCTGTCAAAAATAAAATATATATGCTAGCTCGCTACCGCTCGCCAGGAAAATATTGACTCCTAGACTGGGGTAAAGGTCTTAAAACTAGCTGAATGGGGCAGAACGGATACAAACCAAAGCGAGAGGGAGAGAGAAAAAAAAAACGAGATGGGCCCCCTTAACCAACAATAAAAGCTGGCCAAATACAAAAAAAAAAAAAAGCATCATATACACTTTTAAATTCACTCATCCCTGTTTATCTGTGCTGCCAACCCGTGATGTTGTTGTTGTTGTTGTTGTTGTTGTTGTTGTTGTCGGTAGGCTGGTATACTTGGGGTTTACGGCATTCGGACAGTTTACGGGGAAATGCGTCATGAGTCAGTGATTTAGGAATTTTGTTGTTGTTTGTGTGTGTGTCTGTTGCAGGGTGGGATTGTTTGTTTGTTTGTGTGTGTGTGTGTGTGTGTGTGTGTGTGTGTGTGTGTGTGTGTGTTGCAGGGTGGGATTGTGTGTGTGTGTGTGTGTGTGAGAGAGAGAGAGAGAGAGTGCATATATTATTTCATAGCACGATTGTCAATATCATTATTACAATCTGTCATTGTATTTTGTGGGTTTGCTTTTCTATATGTGCTAATGGTTTTATAAGGAATGTATCGGAAAAAATTACAGTATATCAAACTAATTAACTTATTAGTGTTATCAAGAAGACTTCATGATATACTGCAATAAGTTTTAATCAATAATTACTCATATTTAATCACTTTATAAATAATTGTACCAGAGGTATTAATCCTCGATATGATGTAATCTCTAGCCGTTTATGTTGAATACATAATTTTGTTTTTTCTGTGATTGAGGGAGGCAAAAGGCAGAACTGCCTATAGCGAGTGCCTCCCCCATAGTTGAAAGAGTGACAGGGCCAAAATTAAGGGACGTTCGAGCCAAAATGCCTGGACACACGGAGTTTGAAGCAACTTAAGTCATAGGAAGAGGGAAAGACTGATTACAGAACATATCCCGATTTATAGCAATCGTGTACACCTTATATAATTATACATACTGTATTTACATTAACGGACTTTGGGTGCATAAAGATAATTTCAATAAAATATATAAATATATAAAGACGCTTGTTCATCCTTTTTTTAATGTGTTTTCTAGACTTCCATCAAGCTTGAAATTACACCCTCTTGACCCCCTAGCAAGATAAATTTGTACATTTTTCGGTAGAAAAATGTCCCGGCCGAAGGCCGGTTCCTTTTAAATTACAGGCTCGCTATCGCTCGCCAGGAAAAAATCGACACCTAAATGGGACGAAAGGTCTTAAAAGTGACATAAATGGGGTGAAACTTCTTAACATCGCCAAACTAATGGGGCGAACGTCTTAAAACTTCAAAAGCAATGGGGCTAAATATAAGGGAGAGAGGTGTCAAGAAAACAAGTCCCTCAAGTGGAAATCTCCCCTTAACCTCGTGAGTATTATGACGCGTTTTAACAGTGTATTCTGGCTATTATTATACCATAATAATCAGATTAGTCAATATATATGGAAATCAGGGGTATAACTGAGATAATCTTTAAATTTTAACTCCCACAGATCCTTCCTAACCTATATTGTTAAAAAAAGACACAAGTTTCGATTTTCCAGGTGTGACGGGTCCGAGTACAGGTTGAGGCTTATACATCATTGTGTGAATTATAAGAAAACAAAATGAATGCAGGTAGGTAGGTAGGACACAATACAAAAACCTATATCGATGATACAAACATATCAACGATCCATCTAGATAGAGATAAGGACAAAACTTCAACCCTGCATTATGCATCTCATCTGTCTATTTGGTTTGGTGCTGAACTACTGCGGCCCGGGTTCGAGTCCCGGCTAGGTTATATAGCAAACAAAAAATACTAATACTAATAATACTAATAATAATAACAATAATAATAATACTAAATTAAACATAAATAAATAAATTCAATAATGTGATAACAATGAGCAAGATAATTTTACATCATAAACTTTAAGAAGGAAGAACAAATGGTAAAGTAAATACGGCATAGGGATTCTCAACAAAGTGTCTATATATAAACACAAATGATCGTAACTCTCCCTACATAAGACCCGAGGGGGAGGAAGTGTCTGTGATCCGCTGGTTTGTGTGTGTGTGTTGGTCGGTAAGTTAAGTTAATTCCTCGACATAAAGCCAGTCGACTCTGCATAAACTATATATATGTAGGGTGTCTCTATATAAACAAAAGTAGTCGTAACTCTCCCTACATAAGATGCGGGCGAGGGGAGGGAGGAAGTGTCTGTGATCCGCTGGTGTGTGTGTGTGTGTGTGTGTTGGTCGGTAAGTAAAGTTAATTCCTCGACATAAGGCTCATCAATTCACGACTCATCCCCCCTCCCCCCCCCCCCCTAACTTGACCCCGGGGACCCATACACGAGCGGGGGTGCTTGGCGGAGAGAAGAGGGGAGCAGGAGAGACTTGACCTAATAACCTTTAGTAGCTACCGAGAAAAGAAAAGAAAACAAAACAAAAAAATTGGAAAAGTGGGGATTGGGCCTGAGTAAATAGATAGATAGATAGATAGCTACCGAGACCATGGCCTTTATCAAACAAATTCCTAATGTTGTTGGGCTTCATACTGAAAGGTAATTAATGAATATGAAAACAAAACAAATACTATGCGAAACATGTTTACGGGCGATAACAAAGCTATAATGGTCTTAAGGGGAGATCTCCACTTGAGGGATTTTTTTCTTGACCCCTTTCTCCCTCATGTTTAGCCCCATTGCTTTTGATATTATAAAACGTTCGCCCCATTAGTTTAGCGAACTTTCTACCCAAGAACTTTAACCCCATAAGAACTTTTAACCCCAAGAGTAAGAACTTTCACCCCATATTAAGACCTTTCGTGCCATTCAGGTGTCGATTTTGTCCTGGCGAGCGATAGCGAGCCTGTAATTTAAGAGGAACCGGCCTTTGGCCGGGACATTTTTCTACCGAAAAATGTACAAATTTATCTTGAAAGGGGGTCAAGGGGGTGACATTTTTAGATTGCTGGAGGAGTAGGAAACAAACTAAAAACCTCCCCTTAACGCTTTTGTATCAAGTTGAATAGACTAATGTTGTATATTGTTAAAAACAGGATATATCGTGTGGGGGGAGGGGGGGGGGCACCAATCAAGCAGGGCACTACCCAGGGGAGGCCACATACAGTAGTCATGTGCATATGATAAAGAGTTGCTGGACCTCCTGTTTCAATTGCATGGCTTCCCACACTGTTTCTATTTATGTCTCACCTATACACATAGAGTAGTCCAGCTACTTGTTAAAGGCAGCTTTGCCGGGGTTTATGGAAGTCAGCAAATTATGGGACATATGATAGTATATAATCATTAATTTATCGTGTCTACATATAATTTTGTGTAATATAATTGTAAGTGCATTTCTTGTGCGTGACTGTGAAGGTAGGCTACTTCTGTGTGTCAAAGAATATACCTCATAGAGTCATAATACAATATACCTCATAGAGTCATATTACAATATACCTCATAGAGTCATAATACAATATACCTCATAGAGTCATAATACAATATACCTCATAGAGTCATAATACAATATACCTCATAGAGTCATAATACAATATACCTCATAGAGTCATAATACAATATACCTCATAGAGTCATAATACAATATACCTCATAGAGTCATAATACAATATACCTCATAGAGTCATAATACAATATACCTCATAGAGTCATAATACAATATACCTCATAGTCATAATACAATATACCTCATAGAGTCATAATACAATATACCTCATAGAGTCATATTACAATATACCTCATAGAGTCATAATACAATATACCTCATAGTCATAATACAATATACCTCATAGTCATTATACAATATACCTCATAGAGTCATAATACAATATACCTCATAGAGTCATAATACAATATACCTCATAGAGTCATAATACAATATACCTCATAGTCATAATACAATATACCTCATAGAGTCATAATACAATATACCTCATAGAGTCATTATACAATATACCTCATAGAGTCATAATACAATATACCTCATAGAGTCATAATACAATATACCTCAGAGTCATTATACAATATACCTCATAGAGTCATAATACAATATACCTCATAGAGTCATAATACAATATACCTCATAGAGTCATTATACAATATACCTCATAGAGTCATAATACAATATACCTCATAGAGTCATAATACAATATTTTCATCGTTTTACCTTGCTTATCTTGGTGTTTGGTGTGTGGCGTAAAATTAAGAAATTAGATTATCAAGAGGTTCTAGCATATTTCGTAGCGAGGTCTATATGATCTGTGCCCCCATTAACATTTTCTCATTTCACCTAAGCACTTCATATAGGGCAGTTGAGTATAGTACATAATTAGATAAATACCCAGTATTCGATAAATGGATATGAATCGTGGTCATGTGCTGTACTTATAACTGTCTTGGTGGTGTAATGGTTAGATTGTTTAAAATCTGTATGTGGTAACCCAGGTTTGAATCCCGGTGGGATCACAAGCTTTCATTAATTTCGGTGGGAGTTGTTTGGTGTGTGGAGTGATATTAAGACCTTTGGTTACATGACCCTCAAAGTATAAGCATATGGAATTTTAAATTAATAAATCTATTTACTTTCTTGATAATTTGACAGTGAGGAAGCAAATAAAACACTCAAACGTAAGGGCCCTCCAGAGAACACCAGACGAGGGCAGGTGGAAATAATGTGGACAGGGATGGAAATAGGAGAGGGGAGAAGGAGAAGGAAGTGAAATTAAACGAGGGTAGAAGACGAAGAAGGTCAGGCAGGGGAAAGTGAAATTAAACGAAGATTAAGGATATATATTGGCAGGCTAAGGGAAATTGAAGAATCAGGGGAGTGAGAGAAAAATTACATGGCAGAAAATTAACGCTAAATTATAAATATTATATATATATATTGAGAATATATCACAAATACACGTGAGCCACTAAATGTTTCTAATCTCTCAGTGGGGATCGAACCGTCGACCATCAGGACGATAGCCGACGCTTTAATCAACTACACCTGTATATATGGTATTAATTGTGCACACTTGTCTATAATATGAAGCAGACACAGCAGATTCGCATTTCTCAATCAAGCCTTTGAATACCAGCGACGTGGGTTATATTTTATTCTAGCTATATTTACACGATTTTATGCAGCTTAGAAAGGATCTGTGGTAGTTTAAAAGGTTGATTGGGTTCAACGCCTTATAATTGCTAGAGATCCTTCCTAAACTGAATAAAATCGATTAGTAGTAGCCAAAATATAATAATAAAGATTTCGACAGTACAGAAAGGGTTAAGTGTCGATAAATCCACTGCTAGGGGATTCAATTTTCCGCCAGCTTGAACAAAAAATAATATATATAGATAAATACAAAAATCGAGTATATTTTCCAAACAAAACGTATCCTTCACCGACATGTTCAACTGCACCACGCATTATCGACGGGAACTGTACGTGGAGAGAGAGAGGGGGCGGAAGGGGGTGAGGTGGGGTGGAGGGGGGGGGGAAGTGAGGGTGATGTGGGGAGTGAACGTGGGCGGGGGGGGGGGGAGAGGAGGTAATAAAGGGAGAGAGAGAGAGAGGATGAGAGAAAGTTAGAAATAGGAGGGAAATTAGGTAGTAAAGCAAACTAAATTACATACTATTCAATGAGAGAGAGAGAGAGAGAGAGAGAGAGAGAGCGAGAGCGAGAGCGAGAGCGAGAGCGAGAGCGAGAGCGAGAGCGAGAGCGAGAGCGAGAGCGAGAGCGAGAGCGAGAGAGAGAGAAATACAAGAAGAAGAATGTACATACACAATCATAGTAGTTAAATATGAATACAAACAAACAAACAAAAACTATTCTATCTGATAAAAACAGTTTGTCAAGATTGGAAACACTCAGAAGGCAACTTTTCCCCAAACATTGTCCATATATCATCCTTAAGTCAACTGGGCCAAACAATATATCAACAACAAAAACACCAGAACACAACAGAAATACTACTACTACTACTACTACTACTACTACTACTAATAATAATAATAATAATAATAATAATAATAATAATACTATAACCATTTCTATCACCTCTGATGACTCACTTTGGTAAAATTGGCAATACTCAGAGTCCAACTGTTCCCTAGACAGTCTCCATACATCAACACATCAGCGAAGAGTAATACTATAGTATATTCGCTGTAAGTAGGCGATAAATCATTACCTCTCTTCTCTGTAACTCTAAAAGGGCTAGAACAAATTAGCTGTACATTTCTACATCTATTCCTTGACTGAGTCTTCCCAAATGGTAGAAGTATTATCTCGATTACTATAGTCGTTTTTTAGTTACAGAGGTTAGAAGTTATGATTTCTCGCCTACTTACAGCGCATAGACTATAGTAATTCTTATGATGATGATAACATCAAACAACAATCAGAACAATAACAACACAAACAATACAACCATTCTATTCCCCCTTGATAAAACCGTGAGTCAAGATTGGAAACACTGACAAACCCCCAGACGCCTTTCATGTATCATACCCATGTCACTCTGGTCTGATATCTCCACCCGGCAAACAATCACCTCGCTAAAGTGAAGAAAACTAGAGCATCCCTGGGGTTCGCGGCTGGGAATGGAAGTTAGGGTGGGGTGGGGGGACTGAAATACAAGGAGGGATTCTGTAGCCTCTATTACATAGTTATAAACCCCTATATAACCGCTTGTTACATATCCGTAATATAGACAGTACCAATACTGTAGTTGCTGATGGAAGCAAACACAAATAGTTAGTGTAAATATGAGAGCAATATGAGGGTTTAAATATGACTACAGCTCAGACATGTGAAGCTATGGCAACTGGATATCACAAAGCTTCAGAACCAATTGTTACATATACAAAGCACAAAGACCACAGTGAGTATGGGTACATTTTCACGTCCTAAATAGCGGCTTTCCAGGCGACCCTGTCAAGGGCTGCCTCTGTTGTCAAGTTCTTTATTTTGAGATCGGACCGGAGTACCTGATCCAACGTCTTTCTAGGTCTGCCCCTATGCGCAGCCCCCCCCCCCCCCCCCCACACACACACACACATTCACAGTCCGGAATGTTTTCACCCAGCACCGATCATCTATATTCTCTCCACGTGTCCAAACCAACAAAGTGGGCTCTTGCGCATCACTTCACTGATACTCCTAATGCCCAGACGCCTTCTTAACTCCTCCCTCAATAACCCGTCCCTGAGATTAACCCCACATATCCATCTCACCATTCTCTTTTCATTCCGTTCCATTCTATTGCTATCCTCCGCTTTATCCACCTACGTCTCCGGGGCATAGGTCCTCGCATTCCTAATACACAAGGTACACACCTTCCCTTTAAGTTGAAGTGAGGGTCTTCTTATGGGTAGAAGTGGTAGTAACAGCTCTCTAAACTTGCCCCAGCCACTTCTGACTCTAACGATGGAGCCGGCTTCAGCGCCCCCCCCCCCCCCCACCACCAAAACAATAAAATCTAGTTACAGTTGAAGAAAGCTAAATATTGTTCGAAACTTCACATCTGCATTTCCCGATGTAGACAAGATATTGCTTTGTCAGCATAATTGCACATTTATGTATTTATGAACAATGGATTTAGATATTCAAGAGCTTAAACCCTAATGCTTAAAGCGAGACCATTGTTAGTGTTTGAGGCTTGAGAGTGAAGGAAATTGAAGCATTCATGAAGATCAACGCTCATAACTGAAGAAAACTGGGTCTTCATTGAGAAGCAAATTTTTGTCCCTTGCAAAAGCTATAAAGTGTTGAAAAGAATTTTGATAATTTTGCTCGGCTCTTATAATTCAGTAACTTGTTTTCGAGATATAATATATTTATAATTACCAATTTATAGTTAATATAACATCGGTAATATATGCAAAATGACTTGAGCCTTTCATTTAAGCACGTAGATTATTGATCTCGATTGAGTGGTGTCCACAAGGGAGAGCGCTTATGACGTGAATTATTGCCACTGAGGTTGGAGTCGAAAACGCGAGCCACTACACCAGAATGAATGGATAAAGGAACAATATTTCTATAGCCCACTTCACTAAAGTTAAACTGGTATCACACGAACGCCATTTTCCTGAACACTGATCGTCTGGTATCGTAGGAGGTAAAACGCTAAGATAATTGTTTCTCTTCAGCTAAACTACATTTAAAATAGTATCCCATACCAGTGAGTAAAAATGCTACCGGAAAATTTTGAACCACTGAAAATTGACGATAAACGCTCTCGTGTGGTCGCCCCCATACTGACCATATACAGTACATATTTTCACTTGACATATATCACAAACCCTTTCAGTACCGATGCCGTCCTCTTATTTTCTTCTGGTACCATTAGACGCTTATATTTAGTTTTAAATAGGGCCTCCAGCAAATTGGCTTAAGGGGGGTCACCTGTTTTTGTGCTGTCCTTTTCTATCTTTCTCTGGCTTGTATCCATTTGGCCCCATTCAGCCTACTGTTTTAAGACGTTTATCCCCATCCAGGTGTTCAATTTTTTACTGGTGAGCGGTAGCGAGCCAGCATATTTTTTATTTTTGTTTGACAGCAGGCTAAATTTGTACATTTTTCGATAGAAAAATGTCTCCGGCGAAGCCGAATTTCTTCATATAATGCTGGCTCGCTATCGCTCGCCAGGAAGAAATCGACACCTAGATGGGGATAAACGTCTTAAAATAGTTAGCTGAATGGGGCCAAATGGTTACAAGCCAGAGAAAGAGAGAAAAGGACAGAAAAAAAACAGGTCACCCCCCTTAAACGGCACAAAATCGTCTAGCTAGAATATAAATGGAAAAGACATCGCCGGTACAAAAGACATCGCCGGTACAAAAGACATCGCCGGTACAAAAGACATCGCCGGTACAAAAGACATCGCCGGTACAAAAGACATCGCCGGTACAAAAGACATCGCCGGTACAAAAGGGGTTAAAAATCGTGAATAGGTTTTGGATTACCTTGACGCAAGAACAGACGAAAGGGAAAGTGACGAATAAAACACGTCAAGGAAAATGAAAGTCGATCGAAAAGTGCAGCCGAACGGAGGAAGTGTGGGGATGGAAGGTGGGGTGGGGAAGGTGGTGATGGGAAGCGAGGGTGTAGAGAGAGAGAGAGGTGACAGTGATGGAAGAGGGGAGAGAGAGAGAGAGAGAGAGAGAGAGAGAGAGAGAGAGAGAGAGAGAGAGAGAGAGAGAGAGAGAGAGAGAGAGAGAGAGAGAGAGAGAGAGAGAGAGAGAGAGAGAGAGAGAGAGAGAGAGAGAGAGAGAGAGAGAGAGAGAGAGAGAGAGAGATACATAGTTACATAGATACACGGACTACACAGACCTTGCGGCCCCTACTAGGTAGTTAATGTTAAAATATAATTTGCTACAAAGTGGAAGGCAAGAATAGCAAAGCAGAAGGCTCTCTCCCCACCCACCCTCCCTTCGACCGTTGGTCGGCATGAAATTAAGTTGGGGAAAGATGTCTCCTCAGCAGAATGAGAAAACACTTTTATTGGGAAATTTATAGTAAACAACGAATTTGAGAACAATCATATACTACTGATGCTTAACCTATTATATACTACTGATGCTTAACCTATTATATACTACTGATGCTTAACCTATTATATATTACTGATGCTTAACCTATTATATATTACTGATGCTTAACCTATTATATATTACTGATGCTTAACCTATTATATACTACTGATGCTTAACCTATTATATATTACTGATGCTTAACCTATTATATATTACTGATGCTTAACCTATTATATATTACTGATGCTTAACCTATTATATATTACTGATGCTTAACCTACTATATACTACTGATGCTTAACCTATTATATATTACTGATGCTTAACCTATTATTGTTTTGTTTAACCTATATTATTACCACCGCCTCAAAATGAATGTCTAGACTTCTTTTAAACGTGTCGATTGTCTTACATTGTACCACTTTCTCTGGCAATTTGAAAGAGAAAGAGAGAGAGAGAGAGAGAGCGAGAGAGAGAGAGAACGAGAGCGAGCGAACGAGAGAGCGAGACAACGAGAGAGCGAGAGACAACGAGAGAGCGAGAGACAACGAGAGAGCGAGAGACAACGAGAGAGCGAGAGACACCGTGAGAGATAGAGAGAGACCGAGAGAGCAAGCGAAAGAGGGACAGACAGTGACGGAGGAGGTGTGAGAGAGCTAGCGAAGTGTGGAGGACGGTCTGAGATATAACGTCCACCTCACAGAAGACAAGTAAAAGATCTCAGCCTAGATTATAAGGAACCCCAACAAGGGAGATGAGTCAATGGAGAAAGAGGTGACGCGACCACTTTAAGGGGAGGTTTTTAGTTGAGTCCCTAGACTTCCATCAATCTTAAAATTACACCCCCTAGACCCCCTTTTTGTACATTTTTCGGTAGAAAAATGTCCCGGCCGAAGGCCGATTCCCCTTAAATTACAGGCTCGCTATCGCTCGCCAGGAAAAAATCGACACCTAAATGGCACGAATGGTCTTAAAATTTACAGAAATGGGGCGAGGGTTCTTAAAATCGCCAAACTAATGGGGCGAACGTCTTAAAATCTCAAAAGCAATGGGGCTAAACATGAGGGGTGAAAGGGGTCCAGAAAAAAATCCTCCAGGTGGAAATCGCCCCTTAACCACAAGAGTGACACTCTGTACTGGTTGGCGGCGGCAACTCGTGCCACAAACATTTTTTTTTAAATATATCTATAATATTACTAATTATTGGTGTTTGGACTGGACAACGAGCTTCCATTGAGACAGCTATTTACTCTTTCAGGATCATGACGCGTTTTTGACAGGATATTTTGGCTATCATTAGACGAGGTTATTTCGTTTAGGGTGAACTTGTGAGAGCTAAAGATTTAATCGAGATAAACAAAAATCCTTTAAGGCGGGTGACCTGCTTTTTTGTTATTTTTGTCCTTTTCTCTCTTTCTCTGGCTTGTATCCATTCGGCCCCATTCAGCCAACTATTTTAAGACGTTTATCCCCATCTAGGT
This sequence comes from Paralithodes platypus, assembly GCA_032716605.1. Taxonomy (NCBI): domain Eukaryota; kingdom Metazoa; phylum Arthropoda; class Malacostraca; order Decapoda; family Lithodidae; genus Paralithodes; species Paralithodes platypus. The sequence goes on along the minus strand of CM064544.1, from coordinate 7,811,519 downwards.
GTCGATTTCTTCCTGGCGAGCGATAGCGAGCCAGCATTATATGAAGAAATCCGGCTTCGCCGGAGACATTTTTCCATCGACAAATGTACAAATTTAGCCTGCTGTCTAACAAAAATAAAAAATATGCTGGCTCACTACCGCTCACCAGTAAGAAATTGACACCTGGATGAGGATACACTTCTTAAAACAGTAGGCTGAATGGGGCCAAATGGATACAAGCCAGAGAAAGAGAGAAAAGGACAGAAATAACAAAAAACAGGTCACCCGCCTTAAGTGGCTTTTGTTGACTAGCTGCATCTCTATATCGGTAGTAATAATAATAATGGGCAACACCTCTTAGTTCTTGTGTAACAGGGACACAGGCGAAGACGGCCAGATCTAGGCCCAAAATATCTGAGGTGGAAATGTACGATAGTCCACACTAAACTAAGCTCAAATTTGCTAGATATACTCGGTTCCAATATTGCGTTTCAAAATGAACATGTCAATTCTCTCTCATCTACACGCTCTCTTCTTCACACACACACACACACACACACACACACACACACACACACACACACACACACACACACACACACACACACACTCACTCACTCATTCTCTCTTTCTCTCTCTCACTCTTTCTCATAGAGAGAAATAAATAGCCTTCTGATTTGTTAAGGTGGCAAAATTCTGTGTGTGATAACCCGGGTTCGAATCCCGGCGGATCATATATACTTTAATTAATTTCATTGGGGTTGTTTGGTGTTGTGGTGAAATTAATAAAATATAGTTTACCATCCTTTTCCTCTACTCATTAGCGCCTGTTAATTAAAAAAATAAGTTTGTGTTGTCTCACACAAACCACAGGATCTGAGTAATTTGCGTATCCCAGTAACTTTATGGAGCTCTCCCTTGACTACAGGGTCTGGAAAGAATTAAGGCTCCCCAGATTGCGTGCGAGGCCCTTGAGTGAGGAAGAGAGTAACTGACGACTGAGTGACAGGGGGATGAGTGAAGAGCCCAGATCCAGACCAGATAGGCGTAAAGACAGGCATCAAACCGGGAAAGCACCCAGAAAATGTTGCAGGAAATGACAGAGAGGCGCATGTGGTTGTTACTGAATGAGGAGGAGGAGGTGATTAAGAGTATATATTGTAGGTGATTTGCTGGGGCCCATCTGATTTGTCCAAGTTGAGAATTGGGTGCTAAGATATGAATTGAGGCAGAAAGGATACTACTAACAGAACGGAGAATTGCTGGAGCCCACTTGATTGTTCTAGAGTTGAGAATTGGGTGCTAAGATATGAATTGAGGCAGAAAGGATACTACTAACAGAACGGAGAATTGCTGGAGCCCACTTGATTGTTCTAGAGTTGAGAATTGGGTGCTAAGATATGAATTGAGGCAGAAAGGATACTACTAACAGAACGGATCGATACAATCAAATGGCGTTGTTTGAGAAAGGGGATGACACTAATAATATATATAGTAGACGAATTACGGGGGCTCATTGATGGGGGGGGGGGTCACCGTTTTTTTTTTTTTTATCTCTCTCTCCTTTTCTCTCTTTCCCTGGCTTGTATCCATTCGGCCCCATTCAGCCAACTGTTTTAAGAAGTTTATCCCCATCCAAGTGTCGCTTTCTTCCTGGCGAGCGATAGCGAGCCAGCATTGTATGGAGAAATCCGGCTTAGCCGGAGACATTTTTCTATCGAAAAATGTACAAATGTAGCTTGCAAAGCAAAAATATATATGTAATGGCTCGCTACCGCTCGCCAGGAAAATGTTGACACCTGGATGGGGGAAAACGTCTTAAAGTAGTAGGCTGAATGGGGCCGAATGGATACAAGCCAAATAGAGAGGGAGAGAAAGAGAAAAAAAGCTTGGTGGGTTCCCTTAATGTGTTCCAAGTTGAGAAGTAGGTACACAGACATGCATTGAGACGGAAAGGATGCTACGAATAGAACGGAGCTACAAACAAACACAATAAATGGCGTTGTTTGAGGACGAGAATGACACTAAGAAATATATGGTAGACGAATTGCTGGGGCCCCATTTGATTTTTCCAGAGTTGAGAATTGGGTGCAAAGACATTAATTGAGACAGCAAGGGTATAATTGAGACAGCAAGGGTATAATTAATAAAACATAACGATAAAATCAAATGGCGTTGTTTGAGAAAAAGGATGACACTGAGAAGAATATAATATTGAAGCCAACTGCTGGAACCCATTTGTTTTGACCAAGGTGAGAAGTGGGTGCCAAGACAGGAATTGAGACGGACAGGTTGGTACGAAATATTATAGAGAATGGCAATAACACAAGTTGATGAATGGGAATAACAAGGTGATTATGAAAAAAAAAAAAAAAAAAAAAAAAAAAAATATATACAGGTATACCGTATATAATATATACCGTATATAAATTATACAGTATATATATTTTTAGTTTTTTATTTAGTTTTTTCATAATCACCTCCTTCTTATTCCCATTTATATCCCATTTGTCTCGAGTAATCAAGGGGGTATCTGCAATTGTCTATACAGATATATATAGACAATTGCAGATACCCCCCTTGATTACTTGAGACAAAGTGGGTTCAACGAAGACAATTGAGAGAATAGCGATTAGGAAATAAAACTAAAACAGAAAATACATGATAACTGGTGTGGCTGTACAAGAATGAAAAAGAGGTGATTATGATTAAATACTGCAAACAATTGCTGGAGCCCATTTTAGTGTTCGAGGCTATGAACAAAACAACACGAATTTAGGCGGAAAACCTTTACTAAATAATACACAGAACGATAAGAACACATGTGGTTGTTTAAAGATGAGAAGGAAGTGGTTGAGAATGTTCTGTAAATATATATATATATATATATATATATATATATATATATATATATATAGTGTATATATTGTGTATAATTATATATATATATATAAATTTATACTCCTCAGAAATGAGGCAAAAGGTCTAAAATCGCCAAACTAATGGGGGGGAACCTCTTAAAATCTCATAGGCAATGGGGCTAAACTGAGGGAGAAAGGGGTCCAGAAAAAAATCCCTTGGAAATCTCCCCTAAATGTATCGTAGAGCATTACTGGGGCTCGATTGGTTGCTCATCACTACGTTATTAACCCCTTGAGGATTATGACGCCTTTTGACAGTTTATTCAGGCTATTATTAGACGATTTTATTCAGTTTAGTAAGGATGTATGGAAGTCACAGAATTTATTCTGTCTAATTTTAGACGATTTCATTCAGATTAGGAAGAATATAATTCTGGAAGCCAGGTGGTTCATAGAGATAGTAGGTGTAACCCTTCTCGTTCCCACAAATTCGCCCTAAGCTGCATAAAATCGTCTAATGATAGCCAGATTAAACTGTCAAAACGCGTCATGATCCTCAAGGGGTTAAGTGGGTGAGAGGACGCTATACTGTATAGGACAATGATAAACTATTAATATGCTGTATATAAAGTTGCAGTGTGAGTATGGATGTTCGTGACACCTAACCCACAAACCCTCGGGACTATGGACATGATACTTGGCTGGGATACTCAGGGGGTCTCGGCATAGGTATTTATCGAGAAAAAAAAATAACAATAAACATAAAAACAATACAAATAAATAAATAAATAAAACAACAGATCGGCGCTACGAGTGTTTGTGAGTCCAGTTTAGTTTATTATCATAGTGCAGCCCTCTCCGAACTAATCTGTAATCCACTCAGGCAGAAGACGTCATCGCAGTGAAAGGGTTACTGATAGAATGGTATTACACCCAACAACAAAAATGAGAAGTAAATAATTTGAAATTCGATCAGGTGAAGCGTATGAGTGATGGGGTCCGGTTGAGATTACAGGCTTAATTTACATGGAATAATAAACTACCACGAAAGAATAGGAGGATCTTACCCCAATTTGCATATCACGCGAATATATCAGATCCATTCACCCATCCACCTTTCATTGATTATGCTCATATTAGGTGGGAAGGGAGTTAGTTTTATTTATACTTTAATTTTGAGCGAAAATAAATAAACTGGGTGTTCTTATATGAATGACCACTAAGTATTCCACAATTTCCTAAAGAGTACAAGTAGTCATTTCTACCAATATCGTTCATCAAGAGGAAGGACGACCCTGAAGTTAGAAGTAAGCAAAATAATAGCCTTTAGTAACAGAGAGAACAATGTAACACAGCAAATAAAATACCCTAGAATCAACTCTTAACCCTTTCACGCACAGGACGCGATTTTCTCCCTTTCTGGAATACTTACAAGCCTGTGTGACCATCAGGGGTGTTTAGAAACCTTTAGTTTAGTTACTTCAACCTCTGCAGTTGTCTTTGAGTTAGCTGTGGTTAGAAAACTAATTTTGGAGAGGTAATTATGAGATTGAGAGAACCCTATTTCTGAATGCGAAACGGCAACCCCCGAGTCCACAGGATAGCGAGAAGGTTAACCCTTTCAGTACCGGTGACGTAACTTTAACAATATTTCAGCCACATTTAGAAGATTTTATGAAGCTTAGGAAGGATATATGGTAGCTAAAAGGATTAATGGAGATAGTCTGTAGTCTTATATATAATTGGCATACATCCTTTCTAAGCTGAATAACATCGTTCAGTAGTTGCTAGAATATAATACAAAATGTCACCAGTAATGAATGGGATAATTTGTCACATACATACATACATACATACATACATACATACATACATACATACATACATACATACATACATACATACATACATACAGTACATACGTACATACATAATTACATACATACATACAAAGGAGTACAAAGGAGTACAAAGGAAATCAAGCAACAACAGATCTAGTGACCCTTCTAGGTTGCTTGTCCTCCAAAACACTGAGGATCAAGTGTCCAAACAGTGGTTTAGAGTGGGTAAGGGAACATTGGAAAGGGAATTACTGCCCTGGAACTAATGTCCGTGGCAGGATTAGGAAGTTAGTATGGGACAGATGGGTTAGTAACTGAGGGGGGGATAAAATAAAGTTATTCATTTACAAACGCAGTCAGTCGCGGGTTTGATGCGAGATATTTGTCTAGGCGGAGTTTAAATGAATCAACGGTGATGCAGTCTATAACGTTTCGGGGAAGCCCATTCCACAAGTTGACAACTCGATTGAAGAAGAAATTCTTAGATTCGTGTGAGTTAAAAGATTTACCAATAATTTTGCAACCGTTTCCCCGCGTGTAATTAGATTGGTCGATAGTGAAGTACTTACTAGAGTTCATATTGTCGATGCCTTTGATGATTTTGAACACTTGAATTAAGTCACCTCATAATCTGCGCTGGGTTAAAGGAAATAGATTTAATTCTCTAAGACGCTCTTCGTATGGTTTGTTCTTTAGGCTAGGTATCATTTTGGTAACTCTACGTTGAACTCGTTCTAGCTTGTTTATATCTTTTTGGTAATAAGGCACCAGGATTGAACGCAGTATTCCAGAAGAGGGCGGACTAAGGAATTGTAAAGGGTTAGGATAACTTCTTTGGATTTATGCTCAAATGACCTGCCTATAAAGCCAATTATTTTGTTTGCCTTCTTAACAACTTCTGAACATTGTTGACTCGGTTTTAGGTTACTCGAATATTGTTACTCCCAGATCGGTTTCTCTGTTTACATTCTTAAGCTGAGTGCCATTCATCGAATAGTTTGCTTTCTCATTTAGGTATCCGATATGTAGTACTTTACATTTATCCGCATTGAAACTCATTTGCCAAATTTGGGCCCAACATGACAATTTATCTAGATTGTGTTGCATATCGTCAACTTGTTCTTTTGAGAGTACGCTATTTGCAATTTTGTATCGTCAGCAAATTTTGAGATTGTACAGGTGAGACCCTCATCTATGTCGTTGATGTAAATTAGAAAGAGAATTGGTCCTAGTACCGATCCCTGGGGTACCCCGCTACTTACATTGGTCCATTTAGATGCCTTACCGTTTATGACTACTCTTTGCTTTCTGTCGCTGAGCCAATTTTCTATCCATTTCCACACACCGTCTTGTATTCCATGCGCTTTTAGTTTTAGCAGTAACGTTTGTGGGGAACTTTTGTCAAAGGCCTTTTGAAAATCAAGGTATATAATATCTACAGCTTTACTCTCATCGTAGAGGTTGAGGATATCGTGGAAGAAGTCTAAGAGGTTTGTTAAACAGGAACGTTTTTTACGAAAGCCGTGTTGAGTAATCTTTAAGCATGTTATTTTCCTCTAAGTGATTTACGAGTCTGTCTCGTATGACCGTTTTCTAGCATTTTACATACAACTGAGGTTAAGCTAATTGGACGATAGTTACTGGGTAGGGATTTGCTGCCTTTTTTGAATATCGGTGTTACGTTGGCTAGCTTCCACTGATCGGGCATAGTTCCAGACTGCAAGGATTTATTGAATAGTAATGTCAGTGGTTTGGAGAGCTCATCCTTAGCTTCCTTTAGAACTCTAGGCGAGATGGTATCAGGTCCAGGCGTTTTATTTACCTTGAGTTTATCTAAACAATTCAATACTACTTCTCTCTCTGTAACGGTGATATTGCTTAGAACATCTGAATTATCAATCTGAATCGGCGATGGTGTAGGGATATCACTGAGGTCTTCTGTTGTAAAAACTGATGCAAAGAAGGTATGGAGGGCATTACTCATTTGTACTTCGTCTTTGGTGTATTCTCCATTTTCATCGACTAACGGTCCAACAGTTGAAGTAACTACTTTTTTCTTTCTGATATAACTATAGATTCTTTCGGGTTTGTTTTACTTTGATTCGCAATATGTACCTCAAAAGTCTTTTTACTTTGCTTAATTAACTTTTTTGGCTTTGCGTCGTAGCTCTACAAATTTCAGCCGTTCTTCGTCATTTTGTGAGGATTTTAATCTATCATTAGCAAATTTTTTAGCAAGCAGGCAGTTTGAAATATCTTTATTCCACCATTTGGGCTTATTATTATGGCTTGGACGCCGTATTTTCGATGGTATGCAGTCTTGCACTGCTTTTAGGTAAGTGGTTTCGAATAACTTCCAAGATGTATTTATGTCGTTATTGTGAATTAAAAAGCTCCAGTCAGTTTTCTTTAAACATAGCTCTAAGTTTATGGAAGTTTGCTTTCTTGAAATTAGGGACTTTTTCGATGCTACTATTTGGTTCGTTACTAGTAAACTTTAAAGTGAAAGTTATCGTACGATGGTCGCTGTTACTGAATTCATCACCAACATTCAAATTCTCTATTAATTCTTCTTTTGTTGCAAGTACAATGTCAAGAACGTTATTTACCGCGGGTTGGCGTTCGAACAAATTGATAAAGCGAACTCTCTTGCAAGTTCGTATACAAGTCATGTCCGGAGTGTGAAGTAAGAGTATCGCCCCACTTGGTCACAGGTAAATTAAAGTCGCCAAAAATTACGGTATCTTGTGAGTTACTTACATCTGCAATTTGTTCGTAAAATTCTCGGTCAGTTTGCACTGATTGAGCTGGAGGTCTGTATATTAATGCAAGTATTATTTTTGTACCTTTATTATTCTTTATTAGCACAAAAGAATGCGTCGACGTTCACAATTTGAGGTTTTGACAAGAGGGTAGGGTTAAGACTTTCTTTGATATAAATTAAAACGCCACCTCCATTTCGATTTATTCGGCTTTTCTCAAACATTACATAACCGGGAAGTGAATACTCTGCTAAAAAGTCTCTATCTTCTGTATTGAGCCAAGATTCTGTTATGCCAATCACATCATAATTTTCTGTAAACACTAGCTCCTCTAAATCTGAAAATGCTGTTGCGTATGCTACGAGCGTTTTGCATAGAAAACCTTTAAATTTGTTATTTTAGAACTCACGGAACGCTCTTTAAAAATATTTTTGGTTCTTGTCGGATCTACATTTATGTTCATGGCTGTCCTCGGTCCTCGCTGTCTTCGGTCCTTATCGCTGGTGGTCCTCGGTTGCCTCTGTTTTTTTCTTGGCGTTGGATGATTTATGTCACTGCTGCTTCTTCTCGGATGGCGTTTTTTGATCCATGGCTGCGGACTGCTTCGTGTAGGAGACGACCCATGTGTGCTGAACCCACAGGGTTTAGATAACATAAGAACATAAGAAAATGGGAGTCTGCAGAAAGCCGATTGGCCTAAGCAAGGCAGATCCCTGTCCCACACAACCCCAATTACAAAGCCCAATTATAGGCTCAACACTCTAATACCCTGAGGATCATCTTACCAAACCGGTTAGAGATTAACGCAGGATTACGGGGGTCTGCAGAGCGCTGATTGGCCCAACCCTGCTGATCCCCCTTCACACCCAACCCTTCTCGTCCATATGCTTATCCAATTTTTTCTTAAAGCTCCCTATCGTTCTTGATCCCACTATATCACTTGGTGGCCTATTGCACGCATCTGCAACTCTGGTACCAAAACAATATTTGCCTATATCTTTTCTGAAACAAAATTTATCTAATTTGAAACCATTGGTCCGAGTTCTTTCGCTATCACTGAGCTTTAGACATTTGTCATGTCCCCTTTGTTAATCCCACTAACCCACTTGAACACCTCTATCATATCCCCTCTAACTCTGCGTATCTCTAACGAATGTAAACCTAATTTCTTCAACCTTTCTTCATACGGAAAATTTCTAATATTATGGATCATTTTTGTCATTCTACGCTGAATTCTCTCCAATGAATCTATGTCCCTCTGTAATAAGGACACAAAAGTTGGATAGCATAATCCATGTGGGGTCTCACTAATGACAAGTAAGGGTTTAAGATAACATCAGCAGTTCTGTTACTCACACTCCTAGAGATGAACCCGAGAATCCTGTTTGCCTTATTACGAACGCTTATACACTGTTTTCTAGGCTTCAAATCATTGCTAACAAACACCTAGATCTTTCTCGCAGTCTGAATTTTCTAATTCTAAATTAGCTAGTTTATATTTAACATTTGTTTGCATCTTCCCTATCTTTAATACCTTGCATTTGTCAATGTTAAACTTCATCTGCCAATTTACTGACCATTCATGTAAGGTATCTAGATCCCCTCTATATCGCTATCTGAATCAATGATCTCCCCATTTTAGTATCGTCTGCAAATTTACTTATCCTACTAGTTATACCTAAATCTAGGTCATTTATGTATATAAGAAACAACAGGGGACCTAATACAGATCCCTGGGGGACACCACTTTTGACTGCTCCCCATTCTGACTTGGTACCATTTATGCTGACTCTCTGCTTCCTACCAATTAGCCATGACTAATCCATCCCAACAACGCCCCTCCTATTCCATGCGCCTCAACCTTTCTCATCAATCTCTCATGGGGGACTCTGTCGAAAGCTTTACTGAAATCTAAATATATTTTATCATATGACTTGTCATTATCTACTGCTTCATATACCTCTGAGAAAAAGCTAAGCAAATTAGTAAGGCACGAACGTCCCTGAGTGCATCCATGCTGAGAAGAATTTATTAAATTACATGTATCTAAGTGGTTTCTAATTTTACTAGCAATAATAGACTCTAGTAGCTTTCCTATGATGGATGTAAGCCTAATGGGACGGTAATTGGATGCTATTGATTTGTCCCCTTTTTTGAAGATCGGAACTACGTTTGCAAGCTTCCAAGCTTCTGGAACTATACCTGTCTCCAATGACTTGTTAAATAAAAATGTTAATGGGTAACTTAACTCATCCCTACATTCTTTTAATACTCTAGCATATACCTCATCAGGACCAGGCGATTTATGAGGTTTCAGTCTGTCAATTTCCCTAAGCACATCATTTCTACTTATAGTAACCGTACTTAACCTATTTTCTATACTATCGCTATATACCTTACGGACTTCTGGAAACTGTGCCAAATTTTCATTAGTGAAAACGGAAAAGAAACTGACTATTTAATCTACTGCCCATTTCTAAATCCTTTCTGTCATGTCTCCTATCGAAGTTTTAAGGGGATCAATTACATCTCTAACCTTGGATTTATATAGTTGGTACAAAGCTTTAGGATTATTTTTTGAGTCATTGGCAACCTTAACTTCATATTTTATTTTTTCTTTCCTAATATCCTTTTTTACCTGTCTTGATAGATTCTGATAGTAAGCAAGTAGGTGAATTTCGCTTTTTCTAATTTTTCTATATATTCCTCTCTTTTGTCCTAGAGATCTAATAGTCTATTATTCATCCATTTGGGTTGGTTCTGTGTTGATCTAAATTTTCTTTTGGGGATGAATTTATTTTGTGCATTGAATACTGACCGATACAAATTACATCGTTATGTATCTACCAAGTTTTACGTCTCTTCCTGACTTAAGATGACAGGTGCCTGAGAAGGGGTACACTCATTTGGACACCTGGATCGACTTAAGTTTTTGACCATAGGGCTGTAAAGGGGTCTATGGCCAGAGGGTCATCTCAATAGGGCTTTCTTTTCTTAACCCACCATTAATTGGCTTTTTTCTGAAGTCAGGTATTAATTGTTGTATTCTCTCTTGGGTTATTACCTTACCATTGTATATTAAATAAGTACACAGAATTGTAGGTCACAAATCAATATTCCTAGGTGGTTCCCTATCTCTACAATTATTTACCCTATGTTAATTGTTGCTGAAACTAAATCGATAATATTATTACCTCTAGTCGGCGTATCTATGAATTGAAATTAAAAACACTATCTTGTACTACCCCAAGAAAACTCTAATTAAACTCCTCAGAATCCAGTAGTCTCCTATTTGAGCTGCCAATCTATATTATCGGAAAATTAAAATCCCCCATAATGCACACATTGCCTAAACCTTGATGCCATTTTAATTTCCGCCCATAATGACGTTCCGTCATTTCTACTCTATATTTGGCGGTCTATACAATGACTCCAATAATCTATGGTCCTCCCTACCTTCGTTAAAACCTCTACCCAAACACTTTCATTATCGTTTATTTAGTCTAATACCTGATTTAATACAGCTTTTTAATGTACTCCTGACAAACACTGCTATAACCGCCCACCCCTCTTACTTGTTCGGTCATATTTAAACAAACTATCTCCTGGTATACAAATTCTGCTAAAAAATGCCTGGTTTCTGTAATTATCCACGTTTCAGTTAGCGCTATTATGTATATATTTTCTTTGCTAACAAGGGCTCTAAGTTCGTTCATTTTGTTACATAGACTCCTACAGTTTGTGTAATATACTCTCAATTTACTTCTTTTCTTTATACCTAATTTACCTTTATTTCTAACGACATTTCCATCTTCCGTTGCACCATCACTACTATCATTTGCAATATAGTAATTATTTTAGCATGAGACTGAATATCCTTATCGCTTTCGCCTGAACGCTAAAATTGTTCCATTTAACCTCTCATTTACACTCTCAATAGTTCTGTTCAAAACCCCACAACCACCCTATCTAAAGACTAGCTAATGTGGGAACCCCTAACCGTGAAAGATGCACCCCATCCCTTGCGTACATCCCATCTCTCCCATAGAAACTATCCCAGTTATCAATGAATGGTATTGCTTTTTCTTTGCAATATTTCTCCAAACGGCAATTGACACCAATCGCCCTGGATGTCCATTCCTTGGGAACTCCTCTTCTGGGTAGGATACAATGTACTACAGGGATCCCTCCCTTCATCCTAACTTTATCTAACACATCCCGATACTGCTGCAGCAGTTCCTCACTTCTACCCTTAACCAACATCGTTACTCCCGGCACTGAGACAGATAATGGGGTTATCTCCACTATCTTCCAAGATGTGGTCCATCTTCTCTAAAACCCTTCTATTAACCCCTTCAACCCGATGACGCCTTTTTACCTTTGATTCTGGATAACATTAGACGATTTTACGCAGCTTACGAAGGACCTGTGTTATTCAGAGGGTTTATTCGGATCGTATTTATGCAGCTTACGAAGGACCTGTGTTACTCAGAGGGTTTTTTGAGATCGTATTTTATGCAGCTTACGAAGGACCTGTGTTACTCAGAGGTTTGTTGAGATCGTATTATGCCGCTTACGAAGGACCTGTGTTACTCAGAGGGTTTGTTGAGATCGTATTTATGGCAGCTTACGAAGGACCTGTGTTACTCAGAGGGTTTGTTGAGATCGTATTTATGCAGCTTACGAAGGACCTGTGTTACTCAGAGGGTTTGTTGAGATCGTATTTATGCAGCTTACGAAGGACCTGTGTTACTCAGAGGGTTTGTTGAGATCGTATTTATGCAGCTTACGACGGGCCTATGTTACTCAGAGGGTTTGTTGATATCGCATTTACCCCTTTTAGTCCTAGAGGTAGATTGCAAACTAGTGAAAATCGTGTTAATGGTGACCAGAATAAGATGGAAATGACGCCATCGTGCTGAAGGGGTTAAGGTGGGATGGGCCGCTTTTCTGGACCACTTTCTCCCTTATGTTTAGCCCCCATTAGTTTTCAGATGTTAAGATGTTTGCCCCATTAGTTAGTCGATTTTAAGAACTTTTACCCCATTTCTTCGTCAATATTTAGACCTGTCGTGCTATTTAGGTGTCGATTTTTTCCCTGGCGAACGATAGTGAGCCTTTAAATAAATAATATGTTTCGAAAAAAAATAAAATAAAAATAAATAAATAATAAAAAACACGAAAACAATACCCTGTACGTATATTAATTTTGGTGACATTTGGTTTAAACCCTTTCTGTACCGATGACATAATTTCCATTATAGCTGGTAACTATTAGACGATTTCATTCAGCTCAGGAGGGACGTCTGCGGATTATAAGGCTACAGAGTGACTATCTCAATTAATCCTTCTAGCTACCATATATGATTCCTAACCTTCAGATGATAGTCTAAATCGAGCTAGAATAAAATGGAAAAGACGTCGCCGGTACAGAATAATAATAATAATAATAATAATAATAAGGGTTAATAAGCTGCCAGATCTGCATTGACGTTAAAAGTTGAGGGAAATGGCGCTCGTGTGATACCGGATTTGGTAGCATTACGTGGCTGCTGTGTGGCTGCTACTTGTATAATAGCTACTGGGTACGGTGGGTGGGGTCATTTGTCTTCGGACCTTCCATTCGCGAGGATCTCCGTGGTGCAGTCTACTTCTGAGGATTTTCTTCACCGTGGGTATTTGGTATTTCGTTTATCTCTCATACACACACTTACACACACACACTCCCTATCACACATACACACACACACACACTCTCTTTCACACACACACACATCCCCTCACATGCTCAACCCCCCCCCCCCCCTATCTCTCTTTAACCCTTTGGCTGCGGCTATGTTTGGGCTATTTAGGGCATATTCAGGCACTCCTGAATGATAAATCAAGATCTGCATTACATGAAGTGTATTCTGCCGAAAACTAGGCGAAAATACCTTCAAATTACACTAGAACGGACCCTGTACGTGGTCTGGTTCACCCGCAGTAGTGCCAGTGAAACGTGGGAACCCCGCTATTATGTAACACTCGCTCGCTTGGCTACACTGGTGAGAGAGACAGAGAGAGACCCGCGCGAGACACGGCCTAGCTCAGTGAGCCGCTCGGTGCTCTGAGGGTCGGAGGTGGGCCCCTCACGCTCCCGCCCACTGACACTTGATTTTTACGTTTTTTACAGGCTTTTAAAGCCTGGAAATTGCTGTAACTTGCCAAAACATTCCAGAACGTCACCCGCAGCAAAAGGGTTAAACAATTAAATCTCTCTCTCTCTCTCTCTCTGAATCTGTGGGTGGAGCGTAAAGGATTAAATATGATAATCTGTGACCTTTCAATGGCATATATACCTAATGGGATAAGAAGGTACATAATTATGGACACTTTAATATACCCCTTTCGTACCTCCACATTAACCCCTTCTATACCGGCGACGTCTTTTTAATTTTACCCTAGCTACATTTAGAGGATCGTGCACAGTTTAAGAAGGATCTGTGGTGGTAAAAAGGGTTAAGTGAGATCGTTTGGAAGCCTGTTAACCGCTGGAGGCCCATTTGAAGCTGGATAAAATCGTCGTATAATAGCCAGAATAAAGTTAACCCCATCTATACCGGCGATGTCCTTTTAACTGGAATCTGGGGTATTATTAGACGATTGTATTCAGTTTAAAAAGGGCCTCCAGCAATGAACAGGCTGCGAATGATCTCACTTAACCCTTTTTGCCACCACAGATCCTTCTTAAACTGCACAAAATCGTCTAAATATAGCCAGACTAAAATTAAAAAGACGGCACCGGTACAGAAGGGGTTAACCCTTTCAAGCTCCAATACGCGTTTCTGTTCTGTTTCTGGCTACTATTAGACGATTTTATTCAGATTAGTAACGGTATATGGAAGTCAAAGGGTTGATTGAGATAGTATTTACCCTTTTAATACCCACAGATACTTCCTAAGCTGCATAAAATCGTCTAATGATAGCCAAAATAAACTGCTAAAACGCGTCAGAGCTTCAAAGGGTTAAAATGCATAGTTTGTCTTTTTTCTTTTTTTCTCATGGGGTGTTGAGGTATTTATGTTAACGACTGTACTTGAGTTGGGGGGGGGGGGAGGGGTCGTGATCTTGCATAAATTAAGGGGAGATATGTCGCTTTTCTGGTCCCCCTTCTTCCTCTTGTTTAGCCCCATGTGTTTTCAAATTTTAAGACGTTCGGCCCATTAGTTTGGCGATTTTAAGACCTTTCGCCCCATTTCTTTGTCAATATTTAGACTTTTCGTGTTATTTAGGTATCGATTTCTTCCTGGCGAGCGATAGCGAGCCTATAATTTATGAGGAACCGGCCTTCGGCCGGGAAATTTTTCTATCGAAAAATGTACAAATTTATCTTGAAAGTGGGTTTGCGGGAGGTGTTTTATTAACCCTCTCCGACATACGACGCGATGTTGAGCCTATTGGGGATACTTTAAAGCCTTTGTTACCATCAGGGGTATTTAGAAACCTTTAGTTTAGTTACTTCAACCTCTGCAGTTGTCTTTGAGTTAGCTGTGGGCAGAACACTAATTTTGGAGAGGTATTTATAAGAGTGAGAGAACTCTATTTCTTATTGCTAATCTGGCAACCTCTGCGTCATAAATGCGTGAAAGGGTTAAGCTGGATGGAGGTCTAGGGAGGAAACTAAAAACAAATATAAAAATATACATAAATGAGCAAATAAATACGCCCATCCCCCCTCAACTGAACACCCTTATACCCTTGTACCCTTATACCCTTGTACCATTATACCCTTATACCCTTGTACCCTTGTACCCTTGTACCATTATACCCTTGTACCATTATACCCTTATACCCTTGTACCCTTGTACCCTTGTACCATTATACCCTTGTACCCTTGTACCATTATACCCTTGTACCCTTATACCCTTGTACCCTTGTACCATTATACCCTTATACCCTTGTACCATTATACCCTTATACCCTTGTACCATTATACCCTTATACCCTTGTACCCTTATACCCTTGTACCCTTATACCCTTGTACCATTATACCCTTGTACCATTATACCCTTGTACCCTTGTACCCTTATACCCTTGTACCCTTGTACCCTTATACCCTTATACCCTTGTACCCTTGTACCCTTATACCCTTGTAGTACCGGGGACTTCTCTTATAGGGGGCTCCAGCTACAGTTAGACGATTTTTGGCAGCTTAGGGAGGATGTAGGGTGCTCAGAGGATGAATGGATATAGTCTGTCGCCTTTTGGAGGGGTAGACGTCCTTCTTAAGCTGGATAAGATAGTTTAATAGTCGCCAGAAAGGACCTCACCGGTACTCAAGGGGTCAAACTCGACAGAAATGGGATGTACGTTCTTAAAATCGCCAAACTAAAGGGGGCGAACGTCTTAAAATCTCATAACTATACTCAAGGGGTTAATGTCATGCCATCAAGGGGCCCACCTCGATTTTTGTTTCTGTCTCTCTCTCTCTCTCTCTCTCTGGGCAGTATCCATTCGGCCCTATTCAGCCTACTGTTTTAAGACGTTTACCTCCATCCAGGTGTCGATTTATTCCTGGCGAGCGGTAGCAAGCCAGGATATTTTGACAAATGTTTTTGACAGTAGGCTAAATTTGTACATTATTCGATAGAAAAAAGTATCCGGCGAAGCCGGACTACTCCATACAATGCTGGCTCGTTATCGCTCGCCTTTAAGCAACATCAGAGGACAGATAAAGACTCTATAGTAAGTGTATGGTGGGGTGGGGGGGGGGGGGGGGGGTGGACAGGGGGGAGGAGCGGTGGAAAGAGAAGGGGGAGGGGTATAGGAGAGCAGAGAAGAGGATAGAGAGGGGAGGGGAGAGGAGAGGTGGATAGTACAAAGGAAATCAAGCAACAACAGGTCTAGTGACCCTTCTAGGCTGCTTGTCCTCCAAAACACTAAGGATCTAGTGTCCAACCAGTGGTTTAGAGTGGGTAAGGGAACATTGGAAAGGGAACTACTGCCCTGGAACTAATGTCCGTGGCAGGATTAGGAAGTTAGTAGGGGACAGATGGGTTAGTAACTGAGGGGGGGATAAAATAAAGTTATTCATTTACAAACGCAGTCAGTCGCGGGTTTGATGCGAGATATTTGTCTAAGCGGAGTTTAAATGAATCAACGGTGCTGCAGTCTATAACGTCTCGGGAAGCCCATTCCACAAGTTGACAACTCGATTGAAGAAGAAATTCTTAGATTCGTGTGAGTTAAAAGATTTACCAATAATTTTGCAACCGTTTCCCCGCGTGTAATTAGATTGGTCGATAGTGAAGTATTTACTACAGTTCATATTGTCGATGCCTTTGATGATTTTGAACACTTGAATTAAGTCACCTCTTAATCTGCGCTGGGTTAAAGGAAATAGATTTAATTCTCTAAGACGCTCTTCGTATGGTTTGTTCTTTAGGCTAGGTATCATTTTGGTAACTCTACGTTGAACTCGTTCTAGCTTGTTTATATCTTTTTGGTAATAAGGGCACCAGGATTGAACGCAGTATTCCAGAAGAGGGCGAACTAAGGAATTGTAAAGGGTTAGGATAACTTCTTTGGATTTATGCTCAAATGACCTGCCTATAAAGCCAATTATTTTGTTTGCCTTCTTAACAACTTCTGAACATTGTTGACTCGGTTTTAGGTTACTCGATATTGTTACTCCCAGATCGGTTTCTCTGTTTACATTCTTAAGCTGAGTGCCATTCATCGAATAGTTTGCTTTCTCATTTAGGTATCCGATATGTAGTACTTTACATTTATCCACATTGAAACTTATTTGCCAAATTTGGGCCCAACATGACAATTTATCTAGATTGTGTTGCATATCGTCAACTTGTTCTTTTGAGAGTACGCTATTTGCAATTTTTGTATCGTCAGCAAATTTTGAGATTGTACAGGTGAGACCCTCATCTATGTCGTTGATGTAAATTAGAAAGAGAATTGGTCCTAGTACCAATCCCTGGGGTACCCTGCTACTTACATTGGTCCATTTAGATGCCTTACCGTTTATGACTACTCTTTTGTTTTCTGTCGCTGAGCCAATTTTCTATCCATTTCAACACACCGTCTTGTATTCCATGCGCTTTTAGTTTTAGCAGTAAACGTTTGTGGGGAACTTTGTCAAAGGCCTTTTGAAAATCAAGGTATATAATATCTACAGCTTTACTCTCATCGTAGAGGTTGAGGATATCGTGGAAGAAGTCTAAGAGGTTTGTTAAACAGGAACGTTTTTTACGAAAGCCGTGTTGAGTATCTTTAAGTAAGTTATTTGCCTCTAAGTTATTTGTCTCTTATGACCGTTTCTAGCATTTACATACAATTGAGGTTAAGCTAATCGGACGATAGTTACTGGGTAGGGATTTGTTGCCTTTTTTTAATATCGGTGTTACGTTGGCTAGCTTCCACTGATCAGGCATAGTCCCAGACTGCAAGGATTCATTGAATAGTAATGTCAGTGGTTTGGAGAGCTCATCCTTAGCTTCCTAAGGATAGAGGGATAGAGGATAGAGGATAGAGGAGAAGGATAGAGGGGGAAGGGGGAGGAGATGAGGGGGTGGGGGAGGGAGGAAAAGGGGGGGGTGGGGGAGGGGGGGGGGGGGAAAGATAGAGGGGGGAGGAGGGGAGTGGGAGAGGAGAGGGGTAGGAGTGAAGACATGAGGAAGATCAATTGTTCTCATCATTCCTTGGAAAACCAGGTATTTCAGTCTCTCTCTCTCTCTCACACACACACATAGCGGGAATCTACGCAAGGTAAACTAAGAAAAACACGGCAGATCCCTCTCACACCAAATCCATCCATTGACTATCAAGACTCTTTGAATTGGAACTTTAAAAAGTGTACATTCATCGATCACTGTTACTAATTTAAAGTTCATATATATATATATATATATATATATTTTTTTTTTTTCTTCTTCTATATTCCAACTTATCCCTCTCGGGCATAGGCTGAGAGCCTGTACATTCAACCATACATAACGATGAAGCCCTTGAGGTCTCGTTCCAGTCTAGGGAGTGAAACATGTGAAGCACTTTGAGATACAACCAGCCCCCGCTATCTTGCCTTTGCAAGATGCAGGGTTGCCCACCCACGGCTCGAAGCAGCCCCATCTCAGGAGCTGCCTCGCCCCAGTGCCTGACTGTGTCAACCCCTAGACTCGGACCCTCACTCTCAGGCAAAACACTGACTGATCTCTATATACAGTATACCGGATAACCACTGACTGATCTCCATATTAAGGCCTACTGGGTAACAAAATGGCGACCACGCGGCTGTTGAGCGGTCATGAAGTGGAGGCCCTGAGCAAGGCGGAGGTTGCAAAGATGGAGGAACATGTGGTACCCTTCAAGAGCGGCTTCATCCGAATCCTTCCCGACGGAGCTATCTTCCCCGGTTCCACTCCTAGATTGCTCAACAAGATACAGAGCATTAAGGTGGGTATGGGCGGTGTTTTCAGCCCCCCCCCCCCCCCCCCCAAGGCTTAGCCCCATTAGTATGTTTTAGATTTTAAGACGTTCGACTCATTAGTTTGGTGATTTTAAAATCGCCAAACTAACTTTTGCCCCATTTCAGTCAATTTTAAGACCTTTCGTGCCATTTGGGTGTCAATTACTTCCTGGCGAGCGATTGCGAGCCTGTAATTTAAGAGGAACCGGCCATTGGGCGGTACCGACAAATTTACAAATTTATCTCGAAAGGGGGTCTAGGCGGTGTAATTTTAAGCTTTAATGGAGGTCTAGCGAGAAAGCTAGAACAATATATGAATAAATTATAAAAATATATGAATAAATTACAAAAATATATGAATAAATTACAAAAATATATGAATAAATTACAAAAATGTGACCCAAAAATAACCACTACCCCCTAAATATTTTCCAGTTCCGGCCTGACGATGCCTTTATCCTGACGTACCCCAAGTCGGGGACCACCTGGATGCAAGAGGTGCTCTGGACGATGATACACAACCCCAACCTGGACAACCCCGACGCAAAGACACCCATCCTTCTTCGCTCGATTGATACTAGGTTGGCTATAGTTCTCCATATACCCCTTTCTCCCCTTCTCCCTCATGTTTAGACCTTTTTGTTTTAAGATTTGATGATTTCAAGACCTTTATCCCCATTTCTGTCAATTTCAAGACCTTTCGTGGGACTTAGGTGTCGATTTTTTCCTGGCGAGCGATAGCGAGCCTGTATTTTATGAGGAGCTGGCCTTCGGCCAGGAAATTTTTCTACCGAAAAATGTACACATTATCTCGAAACGGGGTCTAGGGGGTGATATTTGGTTCCCTGGACATCTCAACCAGTAGACCATTTCAACCAGTAGACCATTTCCACAAGTCCCAAATCAACCAGAGTCGACTCAATAGATGTCTAATGGAAGTACTAAGCTCCATCTCCCTCATGTTTAGACCTTTTATACAACCCCGACGCAAAGAAACTCCTCTTTCTTCGTTCGGTGGATACTAGGTTGGTTAGCTCTCGTATACCCTTCTCCCTCATGTTTAGACCTATTAGTTAGTTGCTGGGTAATTTTGAGATATGGTTACCTGGACATCTCAACCTGTAGACCATTTCAACCAGTAGAATATTTCAATTATTAGACCATTTCAACCAGTAGACCATTTCAACTAATAGACCATTTCAACCAGTAGACCATTTCAACCAGTAGAATATTTCAACTAGTAGACCATTTCAACTAGTAGACCATTTCAACCAGTATAATATTTCAATTATTAGACCATTTCAACCAGTAGACCATTTCAACTAGTAGACCATTTCAACCAGTAGACCATTTCAACTAGTAGACCATTTCAACCAGTAGACCATTTCAACCAGTAGACCATTTCAACCAGTAGGCCATTTCAACCAGTAGACCATTTCAACCAGTAGACCATTTCAACCAGTAGACCATTTCAACCAGTAGACCATTTCAACCAGTAGACCATTTCAACCAGTAGACCATTTCAACCAGTAGACCATTTCAACCAGTAGACCATTTCAACCAGTAGACCATTTCAACCAGTAGACCATTTCAACCAGTAGACCATTTCAACCAGTAGACCATTTCAACCAGTAGGCCATTTCAACCAGTAGACCATTTCAACCAGTAGACCATTTCAACCAGTAGACCATTTCAACCAGTAGGCCATTTCAACCAGTAGACCATTTCAACCAGTAGACCATTTCAACCAGTAGACCATTTCAACCAGTAGACCATTTCAACCAGTAGACCATTTCAACCAGTAGACCATTTCAACCAGTAGACCATTTCAACCAGTAGACCATTTCAACCAGTAGACCATTTCAACCAGTAGACCATTTCAACCAGTAGACCATTTCAACCAGTAGACCATTTCAACCAGTAGACCATTTCAACCAGTAGACCATTTCAACCAGTAGACCATTTCAACCAGTAGACCATTTCAACCAGTAGACCATTTCAACCAGTAGACCATTTCAACCAGTAGACCATTTCAACCAGTAGACCATTTCAACCAGTAGACCATTTCAACCAGTAGACCATTTCAACCAGTAGACCATTTCAACCAGTAGACCATTTCAACCAGTAGACCATTTCAACCAGTAGACCATTTCAACCAGTAGACCATTTCAACCAGTAGACCATTTCAACCAGTAGACCATTTCAACCAGTAGACCATTTCAACCAGTAGACCATTTCAACCAGTAGACCATTTCAACCAGTAGACCATTTCAACCAGTAGACCATTTCAACCAATAGACCATTTCAACCAGTAGACCATTTCAACCAGTAGACCATTTCAACCAGTAGACCATTTCAACCAATAGACCATTTCAACCAGTAGACCATTTCAACCAGTAGACCATTTCAACCAGTAGACCATTTCAACCAATAGACCATTTCAACCAGTAGACCATTTCAACCAGTAGACCATTTCAACCAATAGACCATTTCAACCAGTAGACCATTTCAACCAGTAGACCATTTCAACCAATAGACCATACTATGATATATTGAGGGGAGGTATGTCGTTTTTATGTCGCACTTCTCCCTCATGTTTAGCCCCGTTAGTTTTGAGAGTTAAAGACGTTCGCCCCATTAGTTTGTAGATTCTAAGACCTTTCTGCCCATTTCTTTGAGGGAGAAAACTAAAATAATAATAAATGAATGAATAAATACAAACGAGATAACACCTGACCCCCTTAAGGGAGCCCACCTCGCTTTTTTTTTTATCTTTCTCTCCCTCTCTCTTTGGCTTGTATCCATTCGGTTCCATTCACCCTACTGTTTTAAGACGTTTACCCCCCATCAAGGTGTCAATATTTTCCTGGCGAGCGGTAGCAAGCCAGCATATATGTATTTTTGTTTTGGCAGCAAGCTAAATTTGTATATTTTTCGGTAGAAAAATGTCTCCTGCGAAGCCAGATTTATCCATGCAATGCTGGTTTGCTATCGCTCGCCTGGAAGAAATCAACACTTGGATGTGGATAAACGTCTTAAAACAGTTGGCTGAATGGGGCCGAATGGATACAAGCCAGGGAAAGAGAAAAAAAGGAGAGAAAGATAAAAAAAAGCCGGTGACACCCCTTAAAGCGAATCTACGTACATTCAAGGGCATACTTATTTATCATCATGATATGATGATCTTATAACAGCCAAGGACAAGTGTATCACCCCCTCCCCCTCCCCCCCTCTCTCTGTTATCAGATACTAGACTCCCCCCCCCCCCCCCCCCTCTCTCTCCAGTAGTCTATCTATCTATCTATCTATATGCTCAGGCCCAATGCACACTTTTCCTATTTTTTATTTATATTTTCCTCTATTTATTTATTTTTCTTGGGGGTGGCCGACTCAAGACAGAGCAAGAAAATGAAAACACAAAACACATGACAAAACAACGAACAAACACAGACAAAACACAACATTCACACATCTAAGTCACCCAGGAGTAGCTAAAAATAACACTAACGGAGTAAGAAATCGATCAGATCTCCATCAAACTTAAAACAATACCACCTAAACCCCTATTCAAGTGGTGAGATAATACCCTAAGTTCTAATCCCCTATTCAAGTGGTGAGATAATACCCTAAGTTCTAATCCCCTATTCAAGTGGTGAGATAATACCCTAAGTTCTAATCCCCTATTCAAGTGGTGAGATAATACCCTAAGTTCTAATCCCCTATTCAAGTGGTGAGATAATACCCTAAGTTCTAATCCCTATTCAAGTGGTGAGATAATACCCTAAGTTCTAATCCCCTATTCAAGTGGTGAGATAATACCCTAAGTTCTAATCCCCTATTCAAGTGCTGAGATAATACCCTAAGTTCTAAACCCCTATTCAAGTGGTGAGATAATACCCTAAGTTCTAATCCCCTATTCAAGTGCTGAGATAATACCCTAAGTTCTAATCCCCTACTCAATGGTGAGATAATACCCTAAGTTCTAATCCCCTATTCAAGTGGTGAGATAATACCCTAAGTTCTAATCCCCTATTCAAGTGCTGAGATAATACCCTAAGTTCTAATCCCCTATTCAAGTGCTGAGATAATACCCTAAGTTCTAATCCCCTATTCGAGTGCCGACATGATGCTCTAAGTTCTAATCCTATCTGTATCATCCTATCCCAGTATTGACATGATTTTCTGGGTTTGAATCCTGCCTGTATCATCTTTTTCCAATATGGACATAATTTTCTGGTTCAAATCCTCTCTCTATCATCCTTTTTTAAGCGCTGATATGCTGTTCGACACCACGCGGCTGGAGGAATTGAACCCTGCGAGCGTGATAGAAGCCTTCAACCAGATGCCCGGGCAAGGACCCAGAGACGGGCGGGTACTGCAGTGCCTGGAGGTCATGCCGGGTCGTAGGGTCATCAAGAGTCACTATGCCCTGGACCTCCTGCCAGCCAACCTACTCGACCAGACCAAGGTTCGATACTGACAGTTATTTCTTCTCCCTCATGTTTAGTCCCATAGCTTTGAATAGGTTGAAGAACCTTACGAATTCACTTCACCTAGGGGAGAAACCCCAAACTGGAATAAATTCTACGGCACTAAGCATCAATGGTTATATAGCACAGGATGGTGCCGCAGCCAGGGCTCGAACCCACAACACTGGTCAACGGCTGACACAGCGCGTAGAGCTCTAACCACTGAGCTACCACACCACCTCCCATTAGCTTTGAGATTTTAAGATGTTCGTTCCATTTCTTTGTCAATAGAGACACCTTTCGTGCTACTAAGGTGTCTTTTCTGTCCTACTCGACAGACCAAGGTTTGGTACTTCCACTGCATTAGTTAGGCAATTATAAAACGCTCCACGCCATTCAGGTGTCGATTTTTTTGGGCAAGCGATAGCGAGCCTGCAATTTCGGAGACATTTTTCTACCGAAAAATGTACATATTTAGCTACTACTACTACTACTACTACTACTACTACTACTACTACTACTATATGCCTCTCTATAGGTGGTGTACGTGGCTAGGAACCCAAAAGATATGGTGCTGTCCTTTTACCACTTCTTTAGGGTCCTACTACTACTACTACTACTACTACTACTACTACTACTACTATATGCCTCTCTATAGGTGGTGTACGTGGCTAGGAACCCAAAAGACATGGTGCTGTCCCTTTACCACTTCTTCAAGGTCATGAAGGTCTACGACTTCCAGGGATCCCAGGAGACATTCATCAACATGTTTATGAACAATCAGTGTGAGTATTGCAGACAAACCGGTAATAATTGTAATATAATACTTATAATGCAACTAATAATACAAAATAACATGTATGATATTATTATAGTGTGTCCCACGAGGATAGGGCATAAGTTTGGGAAATTATAAAAACAAGATATTCTAAGCCTAAATGTTCTATAAGAAATATTCCAAATCTAAACCAGTATAGATATATTGCATGTAGAAAATGGTATTTCCCCATAAGGCTGGCCTAGCTGTCCTATAGTGCCAACCACACCTCCATCTAACTAAATACAAGGACACAACATAAAACCTTCAGTATCTTTTTTATGGTTGATATTTTGACTTTTGTTATAGAACATTATATGCTTAGAATACCTTGTTTATCATTATCCTAATGATTACACAAATGGAATGGGTAATTGATGGGGCACTTAACCATAAGGGAAGGCTTCGCTAGGAATTACGCCTGAACCTGAATAAATTCATAACTAATAATAACTGTCTTGATAGCGTAATGCATAAGTGCGCGGAGTTTCGATGTGAGTGTCCTAGGTTCGAATCCTTGGAGTACCACATATGTTTGTTGATTTCATTAATTGAGCTTAGAGGTGAAGTTGGTTGGTGGAAAAACATAATAACAAATAAACCCTACCCCTCAACGGATTTTACATAATATTTTCTGCCAGTGTATACGGTCCGTACTGGCTGCACGTGAAGGAGGCGTGGCGGCAGAGGAACCACCCCAACCTACACTTTGTCTTCTTTGAGGATATGAAGGCCGACCCCCTGGCGGAGATC
The DNA here is from genome assembly GCA_032716605.1 of Paralithodes platypus. Lineage (NCBI taxonomy): Eukaryota > Metazoa > Arthropoda > Malacostraca > Decapoda > Lithodidae > Paralithodes > Paralithodes platypus. Next base: position 7,786,579 of record CM064544.1, on the reverse strand, counting down.
ACCAAACTCAACACCTTCTTCAACACTAACTTGACCCAGGAACAACTTAATAATGTAAGTAAAGGTGATCCTAGTCTTTTATATTATTTTGTTTTCTATATGTAACAAGGAGACAAAAGGCAGGTTGACTGTAACGAGTGTCTCCCCCAAAGCCAAAAGAGTGACAGAGCCATATTCAAGGGACGTTGTATTTTTGGAGGAACCGGCCTTTAGCCAGAACAATTTTCAACCAAAAAAATACAGATTTATCTACAATTTATCCAGCTTGATAAAGTCCTAAAGTGGAAACTATAATAATGATAAATAAACCAATAAATAACACCTATTCCCTGACAGGTAGTAAAGCAGCAGACCTCCTTCCCTGTTGACTCTATGACATGTTAAGAAGCAGACCTCCTTCCCTGTTGACTCTATGACATGTTAAGAAGCAGACCTCCTTCCCTGTTGACTATATGACATGTTAAGAAGCAGACCTTCTTCCCTGTTGACTCTATGACATGTTAAGAAGCAGACCTCCTTCCCTGTTGACTCTATGACATGTTAAGAAGCAGACCTCCTTCCCTGTTGACTATATGACATGTTAAGAAGCAGACCTCCTTCCCTGTTGACTCTATGACATGTTAAGAAGCAGACCTCCTTCCCTGTTGACTCTATGACATGTTAAGAAGCAGACCTCCTTCCCTGTTGACTCTATGACATGTTAAGAAGCAGACCTCCTTCCCTGCTGACTATATGACATTTTAAGAAGCAGACCTCCTTCCCTGCTGACACTAACACTCTTCCCTGACAGGTAGTGAAGCAGACCTCCTTCTCTGATGACTCTATGACAGGTAAAAAGCAGACCTCCTCTGCGGAGTCTATGACATGTTAAGAAGCAGACCTCCTTCCCTGCTGACTCTATGACATGCTAAGAAGCAGACCTCCTTCCCTGCTGACACTAACACTCTTCCCCGACAGGTAGTGAAGCAGACGTCCTTCTCCGCCATGAAGTCCCGAGGAGAGCCCATCACCGACAAGGGCCTGTATGACCAGAAATTACTGCAGAAATCCGGAGCCTTCTTCAGACAGGGTAAGAGGAAGTGTTAACCCGTACCGTACCAGTGTCGTTATTTTACTTTCATTCTTGCAAGATAACATATAAAGGGGGTAGTACTCGCTTTTTCTGGACCCTCTTCTCCCTCATTTTTAGCATATTATTTTTTTAGGTTTTAAGACGTTGGTTCCATTCCTTTGGCGATTTTGAGACCTTTCGCCTATTTTTGTTGTCAATATTAAGACCTTTCGCGCCCTTTAGGTGTCGATTTTTTCCTGGCGAGCGAAAGCGAGCCTCTAATTTTATAAGGAACTGGCCTTTGGCCAGGAAATTTTTCTACCGAAAAAATTTACACATTTATTTTGAAAGGGGGTCTAGGGGGTAATTTGCTAAGCTTCATGGAGGTCTAGCGAGGAAACTAAAAAATATATTAATAAATAAATATATAGACCAAAAACCAAGCACTACCCCCTTAACCCGTACAGTAGCAGTACTGTATTATAACAAAGCACTACCCCCTTAACCCGTACAGTAGCAGTACTGTATTATAACAAAGCACTACCCCCTTAACCCGTACAGTAGCAGTACTGTATTATAACAAAGCACTACCCCCTTAACCCGTACAGTAGCAGTACTGTATTATAACAAAGCACTACCCCCTTAACCCGTACAGTAGCAGTACTGTATTATAACAAAGCACTACCCCCTTAACCCGTACAGTAGCACTGTATTATAACAAAGCACTACCCCTTAACCCGGACAGTAGCAGTACTGTATTATTTAGACAAGTTTGTGCAGTTAAACCCCTTCGGTATCGGCGACGTCATTTTAGTTTTATTCTTGCAAAATAAGAGGACATGTTAACCCGTACTCTACCAGCGACGTCTTAACCGGTACCATCGTTTTGTACCATACCATTGTAAAAATTGCGTATGCATTTTAAAAGATATAGATTTAAACACAATTGGCATACCAAACAATATAAAATGCCCCAAAGACCCCCCCTACAATATAAATTTGTGCATTTTTCGGTAAAAAAATACCCTGTAGGCGCGCTATCCGCTCGCCAGGAAATTAATCGACACCTAAATGGCGTAAAAGGTCTAAAATTGACAACAAAATGGGGCGAAAGGTCTTGAAGTAGCCAAACTAATGGGGCGAACGTGTACAAATCCTGGAGTGTACAGTCGGCCTAATAAGTGATGTCTTGACACCAATTATGTTTTGATCAATAATTGGTATCAACAATATTTACACGTGATTTCTTCTTTTTGAGTGAGATATACCAACCATGTTCCTACACTTACCCACCCTATTCAACATCTGACATTAATACAGCACAGAGCGAGCCAAACGTAATGACAGCTGAGACATGACAACCCGTTCAGTACCAGGGACGTCCTTTTCATCATATTCTTGCAACTTTAGACGATTATATTCAGCTTAGGAAGGACATCTAGCAATAACAAGGCCTCAAACTATCTCAACCAACCCTTTTAACTACCACAGATCCTTCCTAAGCTGCATAATATCGTCTAAATACAGCTAAAAAAAAATATAACACACGTCGCTGGTACTCAAATGGTTATTAGCGCCACTGTACAGTCACGCTAATAAGTCATATCCCAGCTGTCATTACGTTTGGCTTGCTCTGTGCTGTATTAATATCTGTCAGATGTTGAATAGGATGGACAAGTGTAGGAACATGTTTATATATTTCACTCGATATGAAGAAATGAAGCTTAGATATTGCTGATACCAATTATATTGATCAAAACATACTTGGTGCCGAGTCATGACTTATTAGCGCCACTGTACATTGAAAGTGACTATATTTTCTCTCCAGGTATAGCCGGCGACTGGAAGAACCACATCAAGGGAGACCTGAACCGTAAGATGGACGAGTGGATCGAGAAAAACAACGACATCAACATTCCCTTCAAGTACGAGTGATGTCAACAGCAACAAAAAACATTATTCCCTTCAAGTACGTGTGATGTCAACAAAAAACAACAACATTTCCTTTAAGTACGTGTGATGTCAACAAAAAACAACAACATTTCCTTCAAGTACGTGTGATGTCAACAAAAAACAACAACATTTCCTTCAAGTACGTGTGATGTCAACAAAAAACAACAACATTTCCTTTAAGTACGAGTGATGTTAACAAAAAACAACAACATTCCCTTTAAGTACGAGTGATGTCAACAAAAAACAACAACATTTCCTTTAAGTACGAGTGATGTTAACAAAAAACAACAACATTTCCTTTAAGTACGAGTGATGTTAACAAAAAACAACAACATTCCCTTTAAGTACGAGTGATGTTAACAAAAAACAACAACATTCCCTTTAAGTACGAGTGATGTTAAAAAAAAAAAAAACATTCCCTTTAAGTACGAGTGATGTTAACAAAAAACAAAATTCCCTTTAAGTACGAGTGATGTCAACAAAAAACAACATTTCCTTTAAGTACGAGTGATGTCAACAAAAAACAACAACATTCCCTTTAAGTACGAGTGATGTTAACAAAAAACAAAATTTCCTTTAAGTACGAGTGATGTCAACAAAAAACAACAACATTCCCTTTAAGTACGAGTGATGTCAACAAAAAACAACAACATTCCCTTTAAGTACGAGTGATGTTAACAAAATAAAACATTTCCTTTAAGTACGAGTGATGTTAACAAAATAAAACATTTCCTTTAAGTACGAGTGATGTCAACAAAAAACAACAACATTCCCTTTAAGTACGAGTGATGTTAACAAAATAAAACGTTTCCTTTAAGTACGAGTGATGTCAACAAAAAACAACAACATTTCCTTTAAGTACGAGTGATGTTAACAAAAAACAACAACATTTCCTTTAAGTACGAGTGATGTTAACAAAATAAAACATTTCCTTTAAGTACGAGTGATGTCAACAAAAAACAACAACATTCCCTTTAAGTACGAGTGATGTTTACAAAACACAACATTCCCTTTAAGTACGAGTTATATGTCAACAACAACAACAACAACAACAACAACAACAACAACAACAACCCCTTCAAGTACGAGTGATATGTCAACATCAACAACAACAATATTCCCTTCAAGTACGAGTGATATGTCAACAAAAAATAGTTTTAAGCTATACAGACAATGTTACAGTTGAGCAATTAATTTAGATGGAGACGAAACAAATTTTCGCTAGCTAAATAAAAAAAAAAAAAAAAAAAAAAAAAAAAAAAAAAAAAAAAAAATATATATATATATATATATATATATATATATATATATATATATATAGTAGTATCCGTTATTCTCTTCCGTTGTGTAATTGCCTATATTCACATCAAACAGTAGCCTACATCGTCTCACTACACTGGCAACACACACATGCACAATTATACACGCATATATACACACACACACTCCTGCACACATACTTACACTTGCATGATACACGCACGCCTTCAGATTCTTACACACAGTCCTGTACAAAAGTTGGGGCTTATACGAGGGCGAATAAAAAAATACACGCTCATTTTCTCTTACTTCACCATCTTCAAAGAAAACTGTAATACATCGGCTGGAGAGAGGGGTAACTGCTGCATATAATAAGTTTTGAGTTTTTCTTGTCCATACCGTAATGAATAACTAATTAATATCTCCAAGAAATTACTGGACATTTGTTTAAATTGAACGGTAAATTATAAGGTAAGCATTTGAGTTATTAGAAGGGAAAATTAGGTAGCTGATTATTACAAATGAAGACGTAATTATAATAGGGTATAACTATTGTAAAATTATATGATATGCATAAGATATATAACTACACATAATATATATATATACTGTATATATATATATATATATATATATATATATATATATATATATATATATATATATATATATATATATATATATACTGTAATAACATAAATATTGCTTGTAAGAGTGGTGATATGTCTTAAATTCTAATAGCTACCATATACATTTGAGATCGTAAATGTAAAATGTAAAATGGAATATATTATAGGGGCAATAAATGTTCTAGTCCAACTATTTTTTTGAAAGGTTAACCCCTACTGTCCCAGCAACATCTTTTTGAGTTTATTCTAGCTACATTTAAATGATTTTATGAAGCTTCAGAATGACATATGCTAGCTAAAGGGATTAATCGAGTTAGTCTGTAGCCTATAAAATGGTAGACATCCTTAATATTAAGCTGAAAATATCGTCTAATAGTTGCCAGAATATAATATAAAGAATGTCACCGATACAGAAAGGGTTCATTGATGAATAATGGCAGTATTGTTTTGGGGTAAAGAAGTGACACAGGAGATGAAAAACAACAACAACATAGCCACAGGCCGTAGCTCGATTGGTAGAGCGTTCGCCTGCTAAACGTGAGGTTGAAGGTTCGAGCCTCGGGCCAGCCAGTGAGCTATTGGCAGACGTCAGTGCTGTTGGTGAACGGTGCGGTCTAGCAATCTGTGGCAACTATTCACTAAGTTCCTGATTCATCAGAGCACCCACCCTAGCCTTGCTATTCAGCAGGGAGTGTATGGTGGTAAAAACTGCACCATGAGTAAATAAAATAAACAGAATAAATAAATATATATAAGATATACAAATTATATATATATATACTAATTAGGAGATAACCCTTCAAATCAATGATAATTCTTGATAACGTGAGTCCTAGCTTCTAATACCTCAGAAAGGGCTGAAGCAAATGGTCTAGTGAAATCTACACACCTACAGTATGTAGGCCTATTGGTTGATTTTTTAATTTTTATTTTTTGTTTTAAGAAATGTCAGTTTGAATGCTCAAATACATTCTGAGTTGCAGGAGGCAAGAGATTTGCAAAATTATTGGTAAATCTTTTAACTCACACGAATCTAAGAATTTCTTCTTCAATCGAGTTGTCAACTTGTGGAATGGGCTTCCCCGAGACGTTATAGACTGCAGCACCGTTGATTCATTTAAACTCCGCCTAGACAAATATCTCGCATCAAACCCGTGACTGACTGCGTTTGTAAATGAATAACTTTACTTTATCCTCCCCTCAGTTACTAACCCATTCTAACTTCCTAGTCCTGCCACGGACATTAGTTCCAGGGCAGTAGTTCCCTTTCCAATGTTCCCTTACCCACTCTAAACCACTGTTTGGACACTTGATCCTCAGTGTTTTGGAGGACAAGCAGCCTAGAAGGGTCACTAGAACTGTTGTTGCTTGATTTCCTTTGTACTCCTTTGTACTCCTTTGTACTTCACTCAGTTTTGGTACAGTCGCGATAATAAGTCATGTCCCAGCTGTAATTACGTTTGGCTTGCTCTGTGCTGTATTAATGTCTGTCAGATGTTGAATACAGTGTGGGTAAGTGTAGGAACATGTTTGTATATTTCACTCGATATGAAGAAAAGAAGCTTAGATATTACTGATATCAATTATTGATCAAAACGTACTTGGTGCCGAGACATCACTAATTAATAATTATAAGTATATAAATTTATATAATATATTATAATATATAACAAAAAAATATATATACCCTTCTAATGGTGTTTAAGGGGTAGTACTCGCTTTTTCTGGACCCCCTTCTCCCTCATGTTCAGCATATTAGTTTTGAGGTTTTAAGACTTTCGTTCCGTTAGTTTGGGAATTTTGAGACCTTTTGCATCATTTTTGTTGTCAATATTTAGACGTTTCGTGCCCTTTAGGTGTCGATATTTTCCTGGCGAGCGAAAGCGAGCTTCTAATTTGATACGGAACCGAAATTTTTCTACCGAAAAATGTACAAATTGATCTTGAAAGGGGGTCTAGGGGGAGTTATATTTAAGCTTGATGGAGGTTTAGCGAGGAACCTCAAACATGAATGAATAAATAAATAAATAGACCAAAAACCAAGCACTACCCCCTTAACCCCTTCAGTACCAGGGACGTCATGTTCATCTTATTCTGGCAACCATAAGAAGATTTTATTCAGCTTAGGAAGAACCTCTAGCAATAATAAGACTTCAATTAACTATCTCAACAACCAACCCTTCTAACTACCACAGATCCTTCCTAAGTTGCCTAATATCATTTTTAATATAACTAGAATAAAATCTAACACACACACGTCGCTGGTCCTCAAAGGGTTTAACTATTTTAACTGTATTCTTGTTGTATTTAAATCGATTTTGTTAAGCTTAGGAAGGGTATCTAGCAATTAACAGACTTCGAACTATCTCACTTAACCCTTTTTGTTATCACAGATTTAATAGTAATTTAAGAGGAACTGGCCTTCGGCCGGGAAATTTTTCTGTCGAAAAATGTACAAATTTAACATGAAGGAGGGCCGTGGGCGGGTGTTTTTTTTTAAGCTTGATGGAGGTCTTGGGAGGAAACTAAAACGATAATAAAAAAATACACAAAGGAGCAAACAAATACGCCCATCTCTCCTTAAGGGCCAACATATGTTTAAAAATCTACTGTTGTGCAGGAAGAGAGAGAGAGAGAGAGAGAGAGAGAGAGAGAGAGAGAGAGAGAGAGAGAGAACGGTAGCTACTGGAGAAATCTAAGGTTGATCACTCCCACTTGAACTGTATGCCTGAGTCTCCCAGGTTTTGCTGAATCCACTTGTCCATCTCCTTGCTGACCTCTGGGGTCATATGCTTCTTCCAACCTCCAGCCTCACCTACGGGGGAGAATATCAAATTTAAACCCTAACATTTTTACAAATTTATATCGAAGGGGGGTCTTGGGGGGATTTGCTTAAAGCTTGATGGGTGTCTAGGGAGTAATCTAAAAAAATCCCCTTAACCCTTTCTGTACCGGCGACGTCTCTTTTATTTGATTTAAGCTACTTTAAGACGGTTTTATGAAGCTTAGGAAGGATATGTGGCAGTTAAAAGGATTAATTAAGATAGTCTAAAGCCTATTAATGGGTAAATATCCTTCCTAAGCTGAAAAAATCGTCAAATAGTTGCTAGAATATAATGAAAAGTACATCACCGGTACAGAAGGGGTTCAAATATAGGGTTCAAATATAGGGGTTCAAATATAGGGGTTCAAATATAGTGGTTCAAATATAGGGTTCAAATATAGGGGTTCAAATATAGGGGTTCAAATATAGTGGTTCAAATATAGGGTTCAAATATAGGGGTTCAAATATAGGGGTTCAAATATAGGGTTCAAATATAGGGATTCAAATATAGGGTTCAAATATAGAGTTCAAATATAGGGTTCAAATATAGGGGTTCAAATATAGGGATTCAAATATATGGATTCAAATATAGTGGTTCAAATATAGGGGTTCAAATATAGGGATTCAAATATAGGGTTCAAATATAGGGGTTCAAATATAGGGATTCAAATATAGGGTTCAAATATAGGGGTTCAAATATAGGGATTCAAATATAGGGTTCAAATATAGGGGTTCAAATATAGGGGTTCAAATATAGGTTGCCTCCCAGACCCCATGCAAAGTAAACTAAATGCCACCCAGACCCCCTTCAAGCTAAATAAATAAATATGCCCCTAGACCCCCCTTCAAACTAAGCTAAACGCCACCCAGTCCCCTTTCTACGATAAATTATAAATACAAATATAATAATATTTTGTTTTTGCCCCTAGACCTCCATTTAAACTAAACTAAATGCCACCCAGACCCCCTCCAAGCTATAGAAATATGCCCCAGACCCACATTCAGACCAAACAAACCCACATCCCCTACAAGCTAAATAAATATGCCCCAAGACCCCCATTCAAGCTAACCTAAATGACACCAAGACCCCCTCCAAGCTAAAGAAAAATATGCCCCAATACCCCCATTCAAGCTAAGCTAAATGCTACCCAGACCCCCTCCAAGCTGAACAAATAAACATGCCCCAGACCCACATTCAGACCAAACAAAACAACACCCACATCCCCTACAAGCTAAATGCTACCCACACCCCCCACAAGCTAAATAAATATGCCCCAAGACCCCCATTCAAGCTAAGCTAAATGCCACCCAGACCCCCTCCAAGCTAAAACATAAATACAAATAAAATATACGAATTATTTTTTTGTACACACCCTATTCAACATCTGACAGACAATAATATAACACACAGCGAGCTAAAAGTAACGACCGCTGGGACATGATTTATTAGCGCGACCGTACGGTGGCGCTAATAAGTCATATCTCAGCTGTCATTACCTTTGGCTCGCTCTGTGCTGTAATAATGTCTGCCAGATGTTGAATGGGGTGGGTAATTGTAGGAACCTGTTTGTCTATCTCACTCGAAACGAATAAAATCATATTGAGATATTGCTGATACCAATTATTGAGCAAAATATACTTGGTGAAAAAAACAAAACAAAAACAAAAAAATATTAGCGCTACCGTACCTTTCCTGAAGTAGCATCCAGACTTTTGCTGCAGCTCAGTGTTGAAGAGGCCCTTGTCGGATATAGGTTCCCCGCGGGACTTCATGGTGGAGAAGGACGTATACTCAACTATCTGAAGGAGAAGGAGGAGAACAACATGAGTGGGGCGAAAGGTCTTAAAATCGACAAACTAATTGGGGCAAACATTTTGTCGGCGATAGGCTCTCCTCGGGACTTCATGGTGGAAAACGACGTGTACCAACTATCTGAAGGAGGAGAACAACATGAGTGGGGCGAAAGGTCTTAAAATTGACAAACTAATGGGGCAAATGGTTCACTTATTGGTCGACTTCTTCATTTATCTATTATTCTTCTAGTTTCTTCCCTAGAACTCCAACAAACTTAAAAAAAAACATCCATTAGATCCCCCTTCTAGATTAATTTGTACAAATACACGGGAGCTACTAAATGTTTTCATACTCGGTGGCTCGAACCACCGACAGAAAAATAACAAAATCTCTATAAAAAGCCCCACCTTCTTGAGTTGTTCCTGGGTGAGGTTAGTGTTGAGGAAGGTGTTGAGTTTGTTGAGCTCCGCCAGGGTGTCGGCCTTCATATCCTCGTAAAGAACGAAGTGGAGGTTGGGGTGGTTCCGCTGACGCCAAGCCTGCTTCACGTGAGGCCAGTACGGGCTGAATATCACTGGGGGGGGGGGGGGGGGGGGGGGGAAATGGAATAATTATAATCTTTATTTTATTACAACACCAAACACCCCCAATGAAATTAATTAAAGTATATATGTGATCCACCGGGATTCGAACCTGGGTTATCATACACAGATTTTTGACACCTTTTAACCATTACACCACCATGTGTAAAATAAACAAACCAAAACTGGGACGATACAAGATAAATGCAAAAGAACTAATTAGATACTTTAGCAAATACTCACTCTTTAGCTAGATACTTTAACAAATACTCACTCTTTAGCTAGATACTTTAACAAATACTCACTCTTTAGCTAGATACTTTAACAAATACTCACTCTTTAGCTAGATACTTTAACAAATACTCACTCTTTAGCTAGATACTTTAACAAATACTCACTCTTTAGCTGGATACTTTAACAAATACTCACTCTTTAGCTAGATACTTTAACAAATACTCACTCTTTAGCTAGATACTTTGATACATGCTTACTCTTTAGATAAATACTTACTCTTTAGATAGATACTTTAACAGATACTCCCAGCCGTCGCTGGGACTGGGGAGTGACTTATCTACTGGTAGCCGTCGCTGAGATTGGATGGGTTAACAGATACCGGTACTCACTCTTTAAATAGATACTTTAACAGATACTCACTCTTTAGATAGATACTTTAACAGATACTCACTCTTTGGAGAGATACATTAACAGATACTCACTCTTTAGATAGATACTTTAACAGATACTCACTCTTTGGATAGATACTTTAACAGATACTCACTCTTTAGATAGATACTTTAGCAGATACTCACTCTTTGGAGAGATACTTTAACAGAAACTCACTCTTTAGATAGATACTTTAACAGATACTCACTCTTTGGAGAGATACTTTAACAGATACTAACTCTTTAGATAGATACTTTAACAGATACTCACTCAGACAGATACTTTAACAGATAATCACTCTTTAGATAGATACTTTAACAGATACTCACTCTCAGACAGATAGTTTAACAGATAATAACTCTTTAGATAGATACTTTAACAGATACTCACTCTCAGACAGATACTTTAACAGATAATCACTCTTTAGATAGATACTTTAACAGATACTCACTCTCAGACAGATAGTGTTAACAGATAATCACTCTTTAGATAGATACACTAACAGATACTCACTCTCAGACAGATACTTTAACAGATAATCACTCTTTAGATAGATACTTTAACAGATACTCACTGTCAGACAGATACTTTAACAGATAATCATTCTTTAGATAGATACTTTAACAGATACTCACTCTCAGACAGATACTTTAACAGATTATCACTCTTTAGATAGATACTTTAACAGATACTCACTCTCAGACAGATACTTTAACAGATAATCACTCTTTAGATAGATACTTTAACAGATACTCACTCTCAGACAGATACTTTAATAGATTATCACTCTTTAGATAGATACTTTAACAGATACTCACTCTCAGACAGATACTTTAACAGATAATCACTCTTTAGATAGATACTTTAACAGATACTCACTCTCAGACAGATACTTTAACAGATTATCACTCTTTAGATAGATACTTTAACAGATACTCACTCTCAGACAGATACTTTAACAGATAATCACTCTTTAGATAGATACTTTAACAGATACTCACTCTCAGACAGATACTTTAACAGATAATCACTCTTTAGATAGATACTTAACAGATACTCACTCTCAGACAGATACTTTAACAGATAATCACTCTTTAGATAGATACTTTAACAGATACTCACTCTCAGACAGATACTTTAACAGCTAATCACTCTTTAGATAGATACTTTAACAGATACTCTCAGACAGATACTTTAACAGATTATCACTCTTTAGATAGATACTTTAACAGATACTCACTCTCAGACAGATACTTTAACAGATAATCACTCTTTATATAGATACTTTAACAGATACTCACTCTCAGACAGATACTTTAACAGATTATCACTCTTTAGATAGATACTTTAACAGATACTCACTCTCAGACAGATACTTTAACAGATAATCACTCTTTAGATAGATACTTTAACAGATCTCACTCTCAGACAGATACTTTAACAGATTATCCTTTAGATAGATACTTTAACAGATACTCACTCTCAGACAGATACTTTACAGATTATCACTCTTTAGATAGATACTTAACAGATACTCACTCTCAGACAGATACTTTAACAGATAATCACTCTTTAGATGATACTTTAACAGATGCCTTTACCTTCGTTATTCATGAACTGCCTGACGAAGGACTCACCAGGAATCGGAGTACTCGAAGATCTTATTGACCTGAATGAAGTGGTAGAACGAGAGGACCATGTCCTTAGGGTTCCTCGCCACGTTCGGAAGGACGAAAAGGCTACAGACTAACTCGATGTATCCATTTATATATAGGGAACCAGCCGCAGAATACCTTGGTCTGATCAAGAAGAGTAGAAGGCATCAGGTCCAGGGGATAGTGACATTTGCTAACCCGACGGCCTGGTTGCGCCTCGAAGCACTGCACATTAATCCCATCCTCCACATTCTTTCCCGGACACATCTTCTGGAAGTACGCGAAGAAGGACTCGGGGTTCACCTCCTCCAGTTTGCTCGAGTCCATTAGCATATCAGCGCTGAAAGATTGTGTCAATTCGTATTATTCGAGTTATTTAAGGGGTCTGGTTATTTTAGGGGGTCTATTTATAAATATATTCATTTAGATTCCTCGCTAGACCTCCATCAAGCTTAAAAAAAACACCCCCTAGACCCCCCTTCAAGATAAATTTGTACATTTTTCGATAGAAAAATTTCCCGGCCAAAGGCCGGTTCTTCTTAAAATTACAGGCTCGCTATCCCTCGCCAGGAAAAAATCGACACCTAAATAATGCGAAAGGTCTTGAAATTGACAACGAAATGGGGCGAAAGATATTAAAATCGCCAAACTAATGGAAGGAACGTCTTAAAATCTCAAAAACTAATATGCTAAACACGAGGGAGAAGGAGGTCCATAGCGATGTACTAGACAATTGGTTCATCTAAAATAATCAATACAATTAATATCTATCCCTAATATCGATTGATCTGAGTAGTAGCGGTGTACTGTGCAATTATTACATCTAAACAATCAGTACAATAAGTATATATATATATATATATATACTGTACAGGGTGTCCATAAAGTCTCTTTACAATTTAAAATATTTATTACAAAAGCAAATGAACAGACAAATATGTGAAAATTATTACAAAATGAGGAGTAGATATTGAAGTTTTGTTTTGCCTCATTTAGTACACCTCTACATGGGCACCATTAGTTGCACGAAGCACATCAAGACGGTACTCGATTTCTTGCCATGTTCGCTGTAGCATAGCCTCATCAATGGTCGCAATGGCATCAGTGATCTTTTGCTTTAGGTCAGTGATGTCCCGTATCTCTGTTCGATACACGATATCTTTAACATAACCCCATAGAAAGAAGTCCAGGGGAGTGATATCTGGTGAACGAGGTGGCCAGGGAATCGGGCCATCCCTTTCCAATCCACCGGTCTGTGAATAGGTTGATTTAGGAACTCACGAACACTCAGTCCCCAATGTGGTGGTGCACCATCTTGCTGATAAATGATGGTTGGTTGAAGGTCATCTAGTTGTGGTGCCACATATTCAGTCAAAAGGTCAAGGTAAACATTTGCAGTAATTGTTTTCCTCGTGGAAGAAAACTGAACCAATGGACAAATGCAATGTTATTAAAAACTTTGATAACCACCGAGTACATACAACAAATCTGATTAAAATATCTCATCAATTGCCTTGGTAATCAATTTTTTAAATTGTAAAGAGACTTTATGGACACCCTGTATATATATACATATATATATATACTGTATATACTGTATATATATATATATATATATATATATATATATATACAGTATATATTATCTAATATCGATGGGCCTCAATAATTGGGGTGCACTATTCAATTATTACATCTAAAACAATCAATACAGTCAATATCAGTACCTAATATCGATGGACCTCAGTAGTAGGGGTCCATCTAAAACAAAATGCAATCAATATCAGTACCTAATATCGATGGACCGCAGGAGCAGGGGTGTGGTGGCGAGGGGATTGTCCAGGTTGGGGTTATGTACCATGGTCCACACGATCTCTTGCATCCACGTAGTACCAGACTTCGGAAACGTCATCACCATGGCGTCGTCTGGTCGGAACTGGAAAACATAGAATTACATGTTTTTTTCTTTTTAGCAGTTAGATCAGAAGATAAGTGTTACATGGCTTCATTACGTTTTGTCTTTGAAGGATTGCTGGCTGGGGCGTTTCAGGAAAACTAATTGAATAGTGTAAGGTAGAGTCGTCTGCGTATGAATGAATGGGACTGGAGGTACAGTTGAGAAGATAATTTATGAAAATTAGAAAGCAAATGGGAGATAGGACAGAGCCCTGAGGAACACCGGAGTTGATAGGATGAGGAAGTGAGCGATGGCCGACCACAACCGCAGCTATGGAACGGCCGGAAAGGAAATTAGAAAACAAAGGCAAAGATGGAGGGATAGAAACCGAAGGAGGGTAGTTTAGAGATTAGAGATTTGTGCCAGACTTTATCGAAGGCCTTCGATATGTCTAGTGCAATAGAAAGGTCTCACCGAAGATCCGAAAGGAGGATGACCAAGAGTTAGTAAGATATGAAAGAAGATCACCAGTAGAGCTACCCTTAAGGAAGCCATTGTGTGTGTGTGTGTGTGTGTAATTCACTTGACGATCTTGAGGATCTTTGAGAGAGAGAGAGTGAGAGTGAGAGAGTGAGAGAGAGAGAGCTAGATAGATAGATAGATAGATCGATAGATAGATAGATAGATAGATAGATAGATAGATATATATATATATATATATATATATATATATATATATATATATATATATATAACATACTGTACCTTAATCGCCTGTATTTTGTCCAGGAACTTCGGAGTGTGTGCCGGGGTACAGGAAACCATCGGGGAGCACTCGGGCCAACCCGCTGTTAAAGGTAGCCATCTTCTTAAACTGTTCTCCCTGCAACCCCCTCCACAAGGTGCCCGCGCACTAGACGCTGCTGTGGCTTACTCATCTTGTCGGACCCTGGATTTTTTGCAGCTTGGGGAAGGATCTGTGTGGATATAAAGGGAATGGATAAACACAAGTAGAGTCATTTGGAATTCTGGCTATCATTAGACAAACTTATACAGCTTGGGAAGGATCTGTGTGAATAAATAGGATAAACGTAAGTAGAGTCGTTGAGCCAAAATACCTGCAAACCCATTGGAATCTGTATCGAACCCAAGCCAAACAATCTAATATTTTGTTATATCACACAGGCTTCACATAATTATTTCCTTTCGCTTAAGGGGGGTTACCGGCTTTTTGTTTTAATCTTTCTCTCCTTTTCTCTCTTTCTCAAATTTAGAAAAACATACCCTAGACTATCCCTCAAGATAAATGTGTACATTTTTCGGTAGAAAAATGTCGCGGCCGAAGGCCGATTCCTCTTAAAATCGACACCGAAATGGCACGAAAGGTCTTAAAATTGACAACGAAATGGGGAAAAAGGTCTTAAAATCCCCTTAAATAACTAACTAAAATAAAAATAAAATTAAATCAAAAATAGGAAAAGTGGGGATTGGGCCTGAGTATATAGATTATAATAGAATAGAACTAACTAACTACAAACTAACTAACTACAAACTAACTAACTACAAACTAACTAACTACAAACTAACTAACTACAAACTAACTAACTACAAACTAACTAACTACAAACTAACTAACTACAAACTAACTAACTACAAACTAACTAACTACAAACTAACTAACTACGAACTAACTAACTACGAACTAACTAACTACAAACTAACTAACTACAAACTAACTAACTACAAACTAACTAACTACAAACTAACTAACTACAAACTAACTAACTACAAACTAACTAACTACAAACTAACTAACTACAAACTAACTAACTACAAACTAACTAACTACAAACTAACTAACTACAACTAACTAACTACAAACTAACTAACTACAAACTACACTAACTAACTACAAACTAACTAACTACAAACTAACTAACTACAAACTAACTAACTACAAACTAACTAACTACAAACTAACTAAAACTAACTAACTACAAACTAACTAACTACAAACTAACTAACTACAAACTAACTAACTACAAACTAACTAACTACAAACTAACTAACTACAAACTAACTAACTACCTAACTAACTACAAACTAACTAACTACAAACTAACTAACTACAAACTAACTAACTACGAACTAACTAACTACAAACTAACTAACTAACAAACTAACTAACTACAAACCTAACTAAACCAACTGCCTAACTACAAACTAACTAACTACAAACTACTAACTACAAACTAACTAACTACAAACTAACTAACTACAAACTAACTAACTACAAACTAACTAACTACAAACTAACTAACTACAAACTAACTAACTACAACTAACTAACTACAAACTAACTAACTACAAACTAACTAACTAAAAACTAACTAACTAAACTAACTAACTACAAACTAACTAACTACAAACTAACCTAACTACCAAACTAACTAACTACAAACTAACTAACTACAAACTAACTAACTACAACTAACTAACTACAACTAACTAACTACAAACTAACTAACTACAAACTAACTAACTACAAACTAACTAACTACAAACTAACTAACTACAAACTAACTTACGAACTAACTAACTACAACTAACTAACTAGAACTAACTAACTACAACTAACTAACTACAAACTAACTAACCTACAAACTAACTAACTACAAACTAACTAACTACAACTAACTAACTACAAACTAACTAACTACACTAACTAACTACAAACTAACTAACTACAAACTAACTACTAACTCAACTAACTACCTAACTAACTAACTACAAACTAACTAACTACAAACTAACTAACCTACGAACTAACTAACTACACTACTAACTACAAACTAACTAACTACAACTAACTAACCTACAAACTAACTAACTAACAACCTAACTACTACAAACTAACTAACTACAAACTAACTAACTACAAACTAACTAACTACAACTAACTAACCTACGAACTAACTAACTACAACTAACTAACTACAAACTAACTAACTACAACTAACTAACTACAACTAACTACAAACTAACTAACTACAAACTAACTAACTACAACTACTAACTACAAACTATCTAACTACTAACTACTACTAACTAACTAACTACAAACTAACTAACTACAAACTAACTAACTACAAACTAACTAACTACAAACTAACTAACTACAAACTAACTAACTACAAACTAACTACCACTACAACTACCACAAACTAACTAACTACAAACTAACTAACTACAAACTAACTAACTACAAACTAACTAACTATAATAATAATGTATACACCACTATTGTCCAACACCATATGGCACCACAGACACTTTAGACTTGCGGGCGCCTCTGGCACCCAGGCCTGTGGAGGCAGCAAGTCCTTCAGTTCACACCAGACTCTCACATAACCAACTAGCGTCTCGGCGCTCCTGTACTCAACCCTAGCCAATAAAGGATTGAAGAGTACTGGTGTTATATCTCCATTCATCTTTATTATATGGCGCAGTGTATATCAGTATCTGAACCTACATGGAGAACCTGCACTACCTAGCTGAGGCTGCAGCCGCTGTGGAAGCCGGCTTGCCGCCATGCGGTCCCTACCCGGCTACATCTACCTCCCAACCGGTCGAGCCTTCATTGCCCGATGCCCTGTCTCCATACCCATCCATCATCTACTTGAATGAAGGATCGACGCCCTCCAATCGAGTATCGCCACCTTTCTACAGCATCACCAGGATCAGCAGAATCTACAACTACAACATCGCCCCGCGACAGCTCCACCACCGCCCCGCCAGGATCTACAACATCGCCCCGCGACAGCTCCACGACCACCGCCCCGCCAGGATCTCCAGCCCCACCAGCCTCTACAACATCAGCCCCAGGCCAGTAATGTTACCCACCAGGCTGACCCATCCTTTGCCTCACGCCCCACCAGTGATACACTTATTCATCCCTCTACACAGACACCCACACCTCATACATCTCCCCATGTCTCAGTGCCCCACCATAGTCCAGTTACCCATGTCTCAGTGCCCCACCATATGCCAGCTACCCATGTCTCAGTGCCCCACCATATGCCAGCTACCCATGTCTCAGTGCCCCACCATATGCCAGCTACCCATGTCTCAGTGCCCCACCATATGCCAGTTATTCCCCACATGTCTTTATTACATATGAACATGACTAATCCCCTTACCCACCCTCTCAAGAGCGAATATCCCACACCCTCCCCAACTGACGGCCAGGCCCACACTGGTGTCGGTAGCGACGGTCGGTATTACGGCGACCATTATGCCCCCCCTGGCTATCGTACGGCTGGCACCAACCCTCACGGCGCAGCCCCTTCTGCGCATGACGTCATCATACCACCACCCGCCTCAAGTCCCTTCCTACCCAGCCCAGCCACGCCCCGCCCCGCCCCGCCGGGCTGCCCCTACGCGGCCCCAGGCCGCTTTACATATGCCGGGACACGCCCTCCGCAAATTCTGGGCTGATTGGGAGGTCTACAAGCGGCTCGTCCTTCTACCACCTCACGAGGCTACCATCGAGCTCTACCAGACGTGCGACCCTGCCCTTCAGAGCGCCATATTTGCTCACAATCAGGCGTTCTCCTCATTGCCAGAAAATGGCCTAGCAACTCTCATCACACAACTCGTCCACCGACAACGGAACCGCGCAGCCGCTCGCCACCACTTCCGGTCTCTTCTCCAACAACCTACTGAACAGATCCGGGACTACGTCACAACGTATTACGGAGGCCACTTTGGACTGTGGCTTTACCTGCCCCTGTTGCCACACTGATGTCTCTGACGAACACATACGGGACCAAGTGACTATCGGGATTAGTGATTCGTCCCTTCAGCAAGATGTTTTAACTAAAGACCGCACCCTACCTACCTTACAAGATGTTATCAACTACTGTTGTGGGGTTCGAATCTGCGGCACTCGATCAGACGGCAATGCAACCGGGGGTACATGCTGTGAAATCACCATACCAGCGTCTCAAGAGTACTTACCCACGCCCCGCCCCTATCCAGCCCCCCGCCCAACCCACTCAGCCCCCGTCGCCCGCCCCACCACCTCCCCACGTCGGCCCCACTTCATCTCCCACACGTTGCTCCGGGTGTGGCCTATCTTCACATTCACAAGCCCAACGATCTTCGAAGTGTCCTGCATGGGGCAAGACCTGCACGGCGTGTAATAAACCTAACCACTTTGCCAAGGTTTGTAAATCCACCTCTTTCCAGTGCAGTGGGTGCGGCCTATCCACACACTCTCGAGCCGAACGCCCATCCAAATGCCCTGCTTGGGGCAAGACCTGCCCGTCGTTGCACCAAACTCAACCATTACTCCACAGTTTGTCACTCCACGCCCTCACCTTCATCCGCGGCTGTTATCATTGGTACTCTCAAACAGGCTGTTAACAAACCACCACCCGCACGGCTCCCCTCCTTGCCCATTACCATTTCTACTGCCATGTCGCCCCACTCTCACCCCACCAGCGTCACGGCCCCACCCTGACACGGGCGCCCAAGTATCTGTGGCTGGTTTTGCAATTACTACGGGCACTGGGCCTCCAACGCCACCACCTACAGCCTACTCACCAACGGATCACGGCCGTGGGGGGTCACACTCTCCAGGTCCTGGGTTATATGCCGACTACCATTACCGCCACCGACGTTGCCGGCACCCCCTACAGTACTGATGATGATATTTTTATTATTCAGGCACAGTCACCGTTATTTATTAGCATGTCAGCTTGTAGGGCACTACATATCATCCCTCCCGACTTCCCCCACACCTACCCCCTGCATGGCCGCCCACACAGCCCAACCACCACCCACCTTGACCAGGACCCCTCCACCACACCGGCCCACTTCCCTCCCCTTCCCACCTAACGACCTGCACCTGTCTGACCTTCGTGACTGGTTCTTGTCACAGTTTGCATCTTCTGCATTTAACACCACCAGCGGCCCACTCCCCACGATGTCTGGCCCTCCCATGCACATCCACATCAAGCCTGGCGCATCTCCACGTGCCGTGCACACCCCTGCCCCTATACCACATCATTGGAAGGCCCAGGTCAAAGCAGATCTCGACAGGGACGTCGCACTGGGCATTATTGAGCCTGTCCCCATCGGTACCCCTACTACCTGGTGTTCTAGGATGGTGGTGGTCGCCAAGAAAACTGGACAACCCCGCCGTACAGTTGACCTGCAGGCACTCAACCACGCCTGCCTTCGGGAGACACATCACACCCCGAGCCCATTCAACTTGGCCCAATCCATCCCTGCAGGCACTCGTAAGACGGTCCTAGACGCCTGGAATGGATACCATGCTGTTTTACCCTCGACGAATCCAGCAGGGAGGCTACGACTTTTATCACGGAATTTGGCCGTTACAGGTATATCAGGGCCCCTCAAGGTTACTTGGCAGCTGGCGACGCCTATACCCGACGCTTCGACGCAATCATACAGGCTGTCCCTCGTAAGGTGAAGTGTGTCGACGACTCCCTTTTGTGGGACTCTTCAGTCGAGGAGGCATTTTGGCACACTTTTGATTACCTGGCCCTCTGTGCAACCAACGGTGTCACTTTCAACCCTGACAAGTTTACCTTCGCCGCCCCTTCAGTTGACTTCGGCCGGACTCACCATCACAGACACTGGAATTAAGCCATGCACGTCCATGATTAAGGCCATCCGTGACTTTCCCACGCCCACAGACATCACAGGAGCCCGGTCGTGGTTTGGTCTCGTTGAACAGGTCGCCTGGGCCTTCAGCATCAACCGGAAATGGCGCCCTTCCGGGAACTTGTGCAGTCCAAAACCCCCTTCCACTGGGATGAGGCACTCGACTGTACCTTTGCCACATCTAAGGACCACATCACACGCCTGGTTGAGGAAGGGGTCTGCTCCTTCGAGATCGGCAGACCCACGTGCCTCGCCACAGACTGGAGCAAAACCGGCCTTGGCTTCCTCCTACTCCAACAACATTGTTCCTGCCCCACCGCATCTGCCCCCACCTGTTGCAAGGTCGGTTGGAAACTTGTCTTCGCCGGCTCCCGTTTTACCACACCTGCGGAGTCCCACTACGCACCCGTCGAAGGCGAGGCTTTAGCAGTGGCTGACGCCCTTGACAGATGCAGAATGTTTGTCCTGGGCTGCCCTGACCTCGTCGTCGTCGTGGGCCACAGACCTCTACTGCACATCCTTAACGACCGGTCCCTGGACAACATACCAAACCCTCGCCTGTTCAAGATTAAGGAACGTACCCTACGATACCAGTTCACCATTCAACATACGCCTGGCAATGGCAAACCGCGGCCCTGACGCTGTCTCCCGCTACCCGACCAGGCCCTCCGCGGACGCCCATGATGTGCATAGTGCGGCCGCCAGCGAGCTCGATATCCACTCAGTTGCCTTGGCCTCCCTCACCATGCTCGCCGCCATACCTGACCCAGTTGTATCATGGTCTGACCTTAAATCTGCCGGCCAACAAGACAGCGAGTATACCTCCCTTCTTCAGACCATCCCCGAGGGCTTCCCGGACTCCAGAGAGGCGACCGCCCCACAACTACGACAGTTCTGGGGTGTTAGAGTCCGCCTCACTACCGTCGACGGGGTAGCCCTCATGGATCAACGACCAGTCATCCCCCATCATCTTCGGTCCAGAGTTCTCGAGGCCCTTCACTCAGCTCATCAGGGTATGACTGGCATGAAGGCCCGTGCACGTGCGAGTGTTTACTGGCCAGGTATTGACAAGGCCCTACGCAACTGCCTGGATACCTGCCACTACTGCCGCGCCCACGCCCCGTCCCAGCCGAAAGAGCCACTCATGTCATCTGACCCACCCCAATGGCCATACGACCAGGTAGCCGCCGATTTTTTTCAGCACCAGGGCAAACACTACCTGGTCTACGTCGATCGCTTCTCCAGCAATGTCCACATCTTCTACCTGCCACCAGGTAAATGTGATGCTCACCACCTCATCTCGGCGTGCCGTACCCTCTTCACCCACTACGGAGCACCCCGGGTACTGGCGAGCGATGGTGGGCCCCAGTTTACAGCCGGGGACTTCCAAGAATTCCTGGCACATTGGGGTGTGTCACAGCGGGTCAGCTCTGCGTTCTACCCTCAGTCTAATGGCCGTGCCGAGCTGGCTGTTAAAGCAGCCCGCCGCATCATCGCGGACTGTACATCCCCCACTGGCTCTCTAGACAACAACGCCGCAGCCCGCGCCCTCCTCCAATACAGGAACACCCCTCTCGACCATTGACAAGTCACCAGCTCAACTTCTCTTCGGCAGGACCCTACGGGACCACGTCCCCTGCAATCCTGCACTTCTCCACCTCCACCCCCACTGGCTTCTCTCGGCCGAAGCTCGTGAGGCAGCCCTTTTTCACCGTAACGCTGCCCTAGCCACATACTATAATGCTTCAGCCCGGCCTTTATCACCACTCCACGTCGGTGACCGGGTCTCCGTCCAGAACCAGGGGGGCAACAACCCGACACGGTGGAACAAGACTGGCACTGTAGTGGAGGTGCATCCACACCGCCAGTATACCATCCGGGTGGATGGGTCGGGGCGAGCCACACTCCGCAACCGCCGCTTCCTACGACAGCTTCGTCTACCGCCCTCCACTCAACCTACACCGCCCGACTCCACCATCGCCTCGTCGGACGCCAATAGGGGGGGGGAGATATAATAATAATGTATACACCACTATTGTCCAACACCATATGGCACCACAGACACTTTAGACTTGCGGGCGCCTCTGGCACCCAGGCCTGTGGAGGCAGCAAGTCCTTCAGTTCACACCAGACTCTCACATAACCAACTAGCGTCTCGGCGCTCCTGTACTCAACCCTAGCCAATAAAGGATTGAAGAGTACTGGTGTTATATCTCCATTCATCTTTATTATACTAACTACAAACTAACTAACTACAAACTAACTAACTACAAACTAACTAACTACAAACTAACTAACTACAAACTAACTAACTACAAACTAACTAACTACAAACTAACTAACTACAAACTAACTAACTACGAACTAACTAACTACAAACTAACTAACTACAAACTAACTAACTACAAACTAACTAACTACAAACTAACTAACTACAAACTAACTAACTACAAACTAACTAACTACAAACTAACTAACTACAAACTAACTAACTACAAACTAACTAACTACGAACTAACTAACTACAAACTAACTAACTACAAACTAACTAACTACAAACTAAACTAACTACAAACTAACTAACTACAAAACTAACTAACTACAAACTAACTAACTACAAACTAACTAACTACAAACTAACTAACTACGAACTAACTAACTACAAACTAACTAACTACAAACTAACTAACTACAAACTAACTAACTACAAACTAACTAACTACAAACTAACTAACTACAAACTAACTAACTACAAACTAACTAACTACGAACTAACTAACTACAAACTAACTAACTACAAACTAACTAACTACAAACTAACTAACTACAAAACTAACTAACTACAAACTAACTAACTACAAACTAACTAACTACAAACTAACTAACTACAAACTAACTAACTACGAACTAACTAACTACAAACTAACTAACTACAAACTAACTAACTACAAACTAACTAACTACAAACTAACTAACTACAAACTAACTAACTACAAACTAACTAACTACAAACTAACTAACTACGAACTAACTAACTACAAACTAACTAACTACAAACTAACTAACTACAAACTAACTAACTACAAACTAACTAACTACAAACTAACTAACTACAAACTAACTAACTACAAACTAACTAACTACGAACTAACTAACTAACTACAAACTAACTAACTACAAACTAACTAACTACAAACTAACTAACTACAACTAACTACTAACTACAACTAACTAACTACAAACTAACTAACTACAAACTAACTAACTACAAACTAACTAACTACAAACTAACTAACTACAAACTAACTAACTACGAACTAACTAACTAACTACAAACTAACTAACTACAAACTAACTAACTACAAACTAACTAACTACAAACTAACTAACTACGAACTAACTAACTACGAACTAACTAACTACAAACTAACTAACTACAAACTAACTAACTACAAACTAACTAACTACGAACTAACTAACTACAAACTAACTAACTACGAACTAACTAACTACGAACTAACTAACTACGAACTAACTAACTACAAACTAACTAACTACAAACTAACTAACTACGAACTAACTAACTACGAACTAACTAACTACAAACTAACTAACTACGAACTAACTAACTACGAACTAACTAACTACGAACAAACTAACTACAAACTAACTAAACTAACTACTACGAACTAACTAACTACGAACTAACTAACTACGAACTAACTAACTACGAACTAACTAACTACAAACTAACTAACTACGAACTAACTAACTACGAACTAACTAACTACGAACTAACTAACTACAAACTAACTAACTACGAACTAACTAACTACGAAACTAACTAACTACAAACTAACTAACTACGAACTAACTAACTACGAACTAACTAACTACGAACTAACTAACTACGAACTAACTAACTACAAACTAACTAACTACGAACTAACTAACTACGAACTAACTAACTACGAACTAACTAACTACGAACTAACTAACTACAAACTAACTAACTACGAACTAACTAACTACAAACTAACTAACTACGAACTAACTAACTACAAACTAACTAACTACGAACTAACTAACTACGAACTAACTAACTACGAACTAACTAACTACGAACTAACTAACTACGAACTAACTAACTACAAACTAACTAACTACGAACTAACTAACTACAAACTAACTAACTACGAACTAACTAACTACGAACTAACTAACTACGAACTAACTAACTACGAACTAACTAACTACGAACTAACTAACTACGAACTAACTAACTACGAACTTGACACTAATCTTGACAATAATCTTGACCCCTTAACTTCTCATAACTCAAAAGGGCCTGGAGCAAACTGGCTGTAAACATCCACACCTATTTCCTGGTAGACTCTTCCCAAAGGATAGAAATATCAGCTAGATTGATTTCTGGCTGTAAATATCCACACCTATTTCCTGGTAGACTCTTCCCAAAGGATAGAAATGTCAGCTAGATTGATTTCTGGCTGTAAATATCCACACCTATTTCCTGGTAGACTCTTCCCAAAGGATAGAAATGTCAGCTAGATTGATTTCTGGCTGTAAATATCCACACCTATTTCCTGGTAGACTCTTCCCAAAGGATAGAAATGTCAGCTAGATTGCTTTCTGGCTGTAAATATCCACACCTATTTCCTGGTAGACTCTTCCCAAATGATAGAAATGTCAGCTAGATTGATTTCTGGCTGTAAATATCCACACTTATTTCCTGGCAGACTCTTCCCAAATGATAGAAATGTCAGCCCGATGGCTTTCATTCATTTCGAGTTATGAGCAGTTAACCCCTTGAAGCGTTTTAGCAGTTTATTTTGGCTATCGTTAGACGGTTTTATGCAGCTTAGGAAGGATCTGTGGGTATTAAAAGGGCAAATACTATCTCAATCAACCCTTTGACTTCCATTTACTGTTACTAATCTGAATAAAATCGTCTAATAGTAGCCAGAAAACAGAACAGAAACGCGTAATGGAGCTTGAAAGGGTTAAGGGGTCAGGATTATTGTCAAGTTCGATGGCGTTACCTATAACTAACTCACCGAGAGTGATGTGAAATAGATTGGAGTCCGGACAAGCGATGATGTACGGTACGTGTGTGCAGGCGGAGCGCTAAGAGGAGTGTGAAGGGTTCGAATCCCCGTTCAATGCCAGGTAGGACAAGGGCGTTCGATGCCAGATAAGACTAAAAGCTATATTAATTTCGTCGAAGGTCACTATTGGGTAACCGTCATAAACGGGGATGGTTAACTTTTTGGGCGATTTTTTTTTTTTTTTTTTTTTTTTTATATATTTATAATTTTTCTAGTTTCCTCCCTAGATCTCGACCAAAGTAAAACATGCAACACCAGGATCCCCCTTCAAGATATATTTGTACATTTTTCGGTACCCGGATCCTCCTAAATTACAGGCTCGCTATCGGTCGCCAGGAACAAAATCGACACCTAAATGACACGAAAAGTCTTAATATTGACTAGTAAAAAGGGGTGAAAGGTCTTAAAATCGCCAAACTAATGGGCTGAACGCCTTACAATCTGAAAACTAAAGGGGCTAAGCATGAGGGAGAAGGGGGTCCAGAAAAAACGACCTCCCCCCCTCGTTGAAGTATCGAAACAACATATTGTTATCACACATCTTATCTGTAACTCATCCATTCCTCATGTATTTTCCCACTTGACTGGGGTATTTTCAGAATGAGCTAAGTGCTATGCAATCAGTATATATAATTATATATATATATATATATATATATAATTATATATATATATATATATATATATATATATATATATATATATATATATATATATATATATATATATATATATATGTATATAATATAAATAGTTAGATATATATATATATATATATATATATATATATATATATTTTTTTTTTTTCTTTAATACATACGAGGTTGAAAGAAATGGCAATTTCTGCATTGGAAATTTTATTATTCAAAGTTTCCAGGTCTCTGATGAGTTTTCGCTGGGTGGCAGGAAGTAGATGAAGGAGATGAGCAAAATTCATGGTGGTACAGGGTTACATTAAAGTACATGAAGATACAGGATATACGACGCGTTTCACTGGACAACCAGCATTATCAAGTAAGGAAGGAATGATATAAAAGGTAAACAGGAAGGGTATATATAGAGGGTGGAGGATCAGAGGAGGCGAAAAACAGGGGGCAAAAGTCTGCTATTGGTGGAGGGGTATTCTAGGAGAGAAAAAGGGGGAACCGCTTCACGCATGCGCACTGGATGCGGGATGGTGGTCGGTAGGTGGGGTCGAAGCTGATTGGCTGTGTGTCGAGGGGCGTGGCCTAAGTTGTGTGGCGCCTGCGGAAGACGAAGCTGAAGGAGGTAGCGCGGGGGGCTGCGTCAAGGGCACCGGGGGGCGAGGAGGGGTGTTAGGTCCTGTAGGGTAGTGCCTTTTGGCAGAAGGAAGGATCTGAAGGTCCAGAGTTGGTTGTTGATGTTGGGATGTAAGGCTTGGATATATAAAGCTTCGAGTATAGGTAATCTCCTTGGGTCACTTTCTTTATCGAGTATGGTGGTGTGTTTCTCTAACTCGTTGCGTGTGAGGTGAGGGTGGTTAGGGGTGAGATAGTGGTCTTTGATGGCTCCAGCCTGAAGGTGAAGAGTTAACCGACGTGAAAGACGAGTCTGCGTCATACCAATATAGGAATGAGGTCCACAGTCCTCATAATTACAGGTATGTTGGTAAATGACGTGACCGTCGGTCATCGGGCTCTTTATCTTGGTGGAGGCTGGTTTGTTGCGGAGAACGAGGTTGGAGGTCTTGGAAATTGAAAGTTGGAGGTCTCGATTTCTTGGAAATTTTACGAGACGCCCCCTGTAACAACAACCACACAATCGCCTCTCTCGACGTAGAAAGCCTGTTCACTAACGTGCCAGTGGATAGGACCATTGACATGATTCTACGTCGAATTTATCATTGCCCTGATACACCTACACTGGACATCCCGGAGAAGGCCCTGAAAACACTACTGGAGCTATGTACCAAGGAGGCCCCCTTCCTTTGCCCCCGGGGCAACATGTACAAGCAGATAGACGGTGTGGCGATGGGCAGCCCCCTAGGAGTTCTTTTTGCGAACTTTTTCATGGGTACCATCGAGGAAGAGCTCCTAGCTGCCCAACGACCCGCCGTCTACTGTAGATACGTGGATGACATCTTCGTGCAAATCAAGGACCTCCATGAACTACAGGAACTCCAGCGTCGCTTCATGACCTCCTCCGGACTTAACTTCACCTTTGAAAAATCTAACAATGGACAACTCCCCTTCCTCGACATCCTCGTAGCTCTGAACGACCATGGGTTCAAAACCACCGTCTACATTAAACCAACTAACACAGGACAATGCCTCAACGGCGATAGTGAATGCCCCCGCCGTTATCTTCTATCCTCCATCTCCGCCTATGTTAGGAGAGCCCTCACGCACTGCTCTACCTGGGCCGGCACCCACCAGGAACTAGAAAGACTATCCCAAGTTTTAGTAAATAACGGATACTCCAACTCCGACATCTCCAGCACCATCAACCACCATCTTGAAAAATGGTACACCCCAAAGCCCTCCCAACATTGACCCCCCAATGAAATTAAGATCTTCTACCGCAATTACATGTCCTCTGAACACAAACATGACGAGGCCGTCTTAAAAGAAATAATCTCCAAGCATGTCCACCCAACCAACCCGGAAAACAAAATCAAATTAATAATTTATAACAAATCCCCCAAGACCTCCAACCTCGTTCTCCGCAACAAACCAGCCTCCACCAAGATAAAGAGCCCGATGACCGACGGTCACGTCATTTACCAACATACCTGTAATTATGAGGACTGTGGACCTCATTCCTATATTGGTATGACGCAGACTAGTCTTTCACGTCGGTTAACTCTTCACCTTCAGGCTGGAGCCATCAAAGACCACTATCTCACCCCTAACCACCCTCACCTCACACGCAACGAGTTAGAGAAACACACCACCATACTCGATAAAGAAAGTGACCCAAGGAGATTACCTATACTCGAAGCTTTATATATCCAAGCCTTACATCCCAACATCAACAACCAAACTCTGGACCTTCAGATCCTTCCTTCTGCCAAAAGGCACTACCCTACAGGACCTAACACCCCTCCTCGCCCCCCGGTGCCCTTGACGCAGCCCCCCGCGCTACCTCCTTCAGCTTCGTCTTCCGCAGGCGCCACACAACTTAGGCCACGCCCCTCGACACGCAGCCAATCAGCTTCGACCCCACCTACCGACCACCATCCCGCATCCAGTGCGCATGCGTGAAGCGGTTCCCCCTTTTTCTCTCCTAGAATACCCCTCCACCAATAGCAGACTTTTGCCCCCTGTTTTTCGCCTCCTCTGATCCTCCACCCTCTATATATTCCCTTCCTGTTTACCTTTTATATCATTCCTTCCTTACTTGATAATGCTGGTTGTCCAGTGAAACGCGTCGTATATCCTGTATCTTCATGTACTTTAATGTAACCCTGTACCACCATGAATTTTGCTCATCTCCTTCATCTACTTCCTGCCACCCAGCGAAAACTCATCAGAGACCTGGAAACTTTGAATAATAAAATTTCCAATGCAGAAATTGCCATTTCTTTCAACCTCGTATGTATTAAAGAACATTTATTACCTGGCTTTACCAACATATATATATATATATATATATATATATATATACAGTATGAACACTCAAGATATCGGTACACTAAGATAAGATGAAGATACTCGAGTAGGTCTAGTAGTGTGATGATAGCCCCGAACACTCCTACAACACGATAACAAGTCGACCAGGGCCAGAGGGAAGGACAAGTAGAAAAACGGCCAAAGTTAGTTATGTAGAGCAGATTATTTGGGGGGATGGGCCGTTTTTCTGGACCACTTTCTCCCTCATGTTTAGCCCCATTAGTTTTCAGATGTTAAAAGGTTTGACCCATTAGTTAGTCGATTTTAAGACCTTTCGCCCCATTTCTTCATCAATATTTAGACCTTTCGTGCTATTTAGGTGTCGATTTTTTCCCTGGCGAACGATAGCGAGCATGTAATTTTGGAAGAACTGGCCTCCGGCCGGGAAAATTTTCTATCGAAATAATGTACAAATTAATCTAGAAGGAGGATCTGATGGATGTGTTTTTTTTAATTTAATGGAGGTCTAGGGAGGAAACTAGAAAAATAATTAATACATGCAAAAATCGCCCAAAAAGTGAAATACCACCTAAACCCCCTTTCAAGATAAATTCTAATAAGTTCTAATCCCCTAATATGATACCCTAAGTTCAAACACCCTTATATACCCCATTCAGTACCAGGGGCGTCATTTTTTTTTTTTTTTTTTTTTTTCAGATTCTGGCAACTATTAGACGATTTTATTCAGCTTAGGAAGGACCTATAGTCATAATAAGGCTTCAGTAATGTCTCAACCCACCCTTCATACCTACCACAGATCCTTCCTAAGCTGCATACTATCTTCAAAATATAGCTAGACTAAAACATAACAATCGTCGCTGGTACTCAAAGGGTTAAGCTGAATACTATCGTCTAATCATTGCCAGAATATAATTAAAAGGATGTCACTGGTACTGAAGGGGTTAAGGGGAGGTTTTTAGTGTGTTTCCTAGACTTCCATCAAGCTTGAAATTACACCCCCCATGACCCCCTTTCAAGATAAATTTGTACATTTTTCGGTAGAAAAATTTCCCGGCCGAAGGCCGGTTCCTCTTAAATTACAGGCTTGCCATCGCTCGCCAGGAAAAAATCGACACCTAAATGGGACGAAAGGTCTTAAAAGTTACATAAATGGGGTAAAAGTTCTTAAAATCGCCAAACTAATGGGGCGAACTTCTTAAAATCTCAAAAGCAATGGGGCTAAACATGAGAGAAAGGGGTGAAGAAAAAAATCTCTCAAAGTGGGAAATCTCCCCTTAACCCTTTGAATACCAGCGACGTCATTTTCACCATATTCTAGCAACTATTAGACGATTTTATTCAGGGTAGGAAGGATGTCTAACCCATAAATAGGCTACAGTCTATCTCAAATTAACCGTTTACCTACCACAGATCCTTCCTAAGCTTCATAAACACTGTCTAAATATAGCTAGCATTAAATGTAAGGCACGTCGTCGCTGGTACAGTCGCGCTAATAAGTCATGGCTCGGCAGCAAGTATGTTTTGATCAATAATTGGTATCAGCAATATCTAAGCTTCATTTCTTCATATCCAGTGAAATATACAAACATGTTCCTCACACTTACCGACCCTATTCAACATCTGACAGACATGAATTCAGCACAGAGCAAGCCAAACATAAGGACAGCTGGGACAAGACTTATTAGCGCGACCGTACTCAACGGGTTAACAGGGTTTATGGAGATCGCATTTACCCATTGGAGTCGTAGAGGTAGATTGTATATTAAAGACAATCGTCTATTGGCATCCAGACTATGATGACAACCAGGGGTGTAAGGGTAATCAAGTACATTTACTCAAGTACAGTACTTAAGTATATTTTTTCAGTATCTACTTTTTAAAAAGTAGATAATTTTACTAGACCCTCATCTATATTTATTTGAACGATAATAAATTTTTGAATTTCATGTAACGAAGCTAACCAGAATTGTTAAACTAGCAATTAACAATTTAGAATAATCCTTCACGAATAAATGTATTGTCCGTCGTTGATAAATGAAGATTATATAAATAGATGATATTATAAATTATGCTATTCCATCAAAAAAATGAATCCAAACTATGGCTTTGAATAACCACTCCTCACGATCTGAAGAAATAGAGTTGAAATTATATAACGAACACATGAGCAAACCATCGAGAGTAAAACTAAATTTATGGAAATCCCGGAGTATAAATAAAATATGCCTGTACAAAGTCCCTCGTACAGAGCAAGCTGCACATAGTGTAATATTATTTAATAGGTTATGTGCTAAAGCCGGTGTCACACGAGAACTTTTTCCCTCAAACATTTTATCCTCAACACTGGTCTGGCAGCTTATGAGATCAACATTTACAATATTTCTGTTCACTTAAAATTCATCTATCATCAGTCTCGTTTCCGATACCAGTGCAAAATACTCCATAAATGTTGCCAGAAATATGTTGATCATGGAATGTTGACTATACAAGCTCTCGTGTGATACCGGCTTAACTACAATATATTCTAGCCTGATATCATCTAACTTGTCATATTTTCATTTCCCAAACCTTATACCTAATCTCACTTGTTTAAGGGGGGTGACCTGCTTGTGTTGTCTACTCTTCTCTCTCTCTGGGTTGTATTCATTGGGCCCCCTTCACCCTACTGTTTTAAGACGTTTATCCCCCACCAGGTGTCGATTTTTTCCTGGCGAGCGGTAGCGAGCCAGCATATTTGTTAAAATATATTTGACATCAGGATAAATTTTGTACATTTTTCGATCGAAAAATGTCTCCGGCGAAGCCGGATTTCTCCATACAATGTTGGCTCGCTATCGCTCGCCAGGAATAAATCGACGCCT
This sequence comes from Paralithodes platypus, assembly GCA_032716605.1. Lineage (NCBI taxonomy): Eukaryota > Metazoa > Arthropoda > Malacostraca > Decapoda > Lithodidae > Paralithodes > Paralithodes platypus. The sequence continues at coordinate 7,753,998 of CM064544.1, read as the reverse complement.
GAATGGGGATAAACATCTTAAAGCAGTAGGTTAAATGGGGCTGAATGAATACAAGCCAGAGAAAAGGAGTGACAAAAAGCAGGTCACCCCCCTTAATCCATCATAATCATAATGAACCCTGTTTAAGATCCCAAGGTTAAGGCCTTTGATATTGATATTGATTTGGTATTGATAAATACGCTCAATGTAATGATTTTTTTTTTTTTTCATTACATTGAGCGTATTTATCAATATACATTACATTGAGCGTATTTATCAATACCAAATCAATATCAATATCAATATCAAAGGCCTTAACCTTGGGATCTGTCAGTGAGCGTATTTATCAATACCAAATCAATATCAATATCAATATCAAAGGCCTTAGCCTTGTTATGGTCTTGAACTAATTGAACCTAAGCTTAGTTGCAGCTTTTACCGAGTTGAATATATTCTAAGGAGAAATTATTATCCCGAATAAAAGCACTTTCTCGATGTCATATAATCAGCAGCTCTTCACTTAGATATGCATAATGATTTGTTTTGTCTGTGCTTGGTTCTATTTTGTCTTCAGCATGTTATAGATAACACTGGTTATAACTAGCACTGGTTCATATAGATAACACTGGTTATAACTAGCACTGGTTATATAGACTCGTCCGTTTATCTTGCAAGTTTTACATTATACCAAGTGTGTGATTGTAAGATAACAAGAGGGGCAACACAAAGTCAAGGTTCCTGTAAAAGTTAACTATTAGTTTTCGTTCATGTTCACACACACACACACACACACACACACACATATATATATATATACAGTAATAGATTGGGATATTACTTTTTACTTTTGGTAGTGTACTTAAATGATTAATTTAAATTAAGTACATTTCTAGTTGGGAACTTTTACTTTTACTTCAGTAACTTTTTCAGTACATACTCTTTTACTTGGACTTAAGTAAAATCATTAGGTACTTTTTACACCCCTGATGACAACTACGTTAGGGGTGGCGAAGGGGTTAAGGTGAGATGGGTCGTTTACACCCCTGATGACAACTACGTTAAGGGTGGCGAAGGGGTTAAGGTGAGATGGGTCGTTTACACCCCTGTTGACAACTACGTTAAGGGTGGCGAAGGGGTTAGCTGAGATGGGTCGTTTACACCCCTGTTGACAACTACGTTAAGGGTGGCGAAGGGGTTAAGGGGAGATGGGTCGTTTTGCTGGTCCCCTTTATTCTCTCGTGTTAAGCCCCATTTGTTTTGAGTTTACAAGACGTTCGGCCCATTAGTTTGATGATTTTAACACCTTTTTCCCCATTTCATTATCAATTTTATGACCTTTCGTGCCATTTAGGTGTCGATTATTTCCTGGCGAGCGAAAGCGAGCCTGAAATTATAAGAGGAACCGGCCTTTGGCCAGCCATTTTCTACCGAAAAATGTACAATTCTATTTTGAAGGGGGGGGGGGGGGGTCTACGGGTGTTTTTCTAAGCTTGATGGAGGTCTAGCGAGGAAACTAAGAAATAAAGAAATAAATTCATTAATAGACCAACAAAATGAAGGGCACAACATTAGATCTTCACACACTACCATATATTTCGTATTGTAGCTAAATAAATATCGATGTTCCGGCTCCAACTTCCTTACAGCCTGAACTTCCGAGAAGGTAGGGGGAGAGGCCGACCGAGAATGAGGTGTAAGGAAGGAGGGGAGAGGTAGACCGAGAATGAGGTGAAGGGAAGGAGGGGAGAGGTAGACTGAGAATGAGGTGGAGGGAAGGAAGGAGGGGAGAGGCAGACCGAGAATGAGGTGGAAGGAAGGAGGGGAGAGGTAGACCGAGAATGAGGTGGAGGGAAGGAGGGGAGAGGTGGACCGAGAATGAGGTGGAGGGAAGGAAGGAGGGGAGAGATAGACCGAGAATGAGGTGGAGGGAAGAAAGGAGGGGAGAGGTAGACGAGAATGAGGTGGAGGGAGGGAAGAAGGGGAGAGGTAGACCGAGAATGAGGTGGAGGGAAGGAAGGAAGGGGAGAGGTAGACTGAGAATGAGGTGGAGGGAAGGAAGGAAGGATAGAGGTAGACCGAAAATGAGATGGAGGGAGGGAAGAAGGGGAGAGGTAGGTATACCGAGAATGAGGTGGAGGGAAGGAAGGAAGGATAGAGGTAAACCGAGAATGAGGTGGAGGGAAGGAAGGAGGGGAGAGGTAGACCGAGAATGAGGTGGAGGGAAGGAAGGAGGGGAGAGGTAGACCAAGAATGAGGTGGAGGGAGGGAAGGAGGGGAGAGATAGACCGAGAATGAGGTGGAGGGAAGGAAGGAGGGGAGAGGTAGACCAAGAATGAGGTGGAAGGAAGGAAGGAGGGGAGAGGTAGACAGAGAATGAGATGGAGGGAAGGAAGGAGGGGAGAGGTAGACCGAGAATGAGGTGGAGGGAGGGGAAGGAGAGGATACGTAGACCGAGAATGAGGTGGAAGGAAGGAAGGAGGGGAGAGGTAGACCGAGAATGAGGTGGAGGGAAGAAAGGAGGGGAGAGATAGACCGAGAATGAGGTGGAGGGAAGGAAGGAGGGGAGGGGTAGACCGAGAATGAGGTGGAGGGAAGGAAGGAGGGGAGAGGTAGACCAAGAATGAGGTGGAGGGAAGGAAGGAGGGGAGAGGTAGACCGAGAATGAGGTGGAGGGAAAGAAGGAGGGGAGAGGTAGACCGAGAATGAGGTGGAGGGAAGGAAGTAGGGGAGAGGTAGACCGAGAATGAGGTGGAGGGAAGGAAGGAGGGGAGAGATTGACCGAGAATGAGGTGGAGGGAAGGAAGGAAGGGGAGAGGTAGACCGAGAATGAGGTGGAGGGAAGGAAGTAGGGGAGAGATAGACCGAGAATGAGGTGGAGGGAAGGAAGGAAGGGGAGAGGTAGACCAAGAATGAGGTGAAAGAAGGGAGATATAAAGACAAATGAGGTGAATGGAAGGAGAGGTAGACAAGAATGAAAGGGAGGGATAAAATGAGAGGTAGACCGAGAATGAAGTGGAGGGAAGGAAGAGAGGTAGCCCGAACATGTACTTTATCTGAAAGGGAAGTAGGTGGAGGAATGGAGAAGGGATATATATATATTCGATATTCAGTAGGGTGTCAAAACAAAAAGCTGGGTTTTAGGACTGTCTTAACCCTTAGAGTACCAGCGATGTGTGTTATATTATACTCTAGCTGTATTGAGATGATAGTATGCAACTTAGGAAAGGTCTGTGGTAGCCAAAAGGGGTTGTTGGGATAGTTTGAAGCCTTTTTACTGCTAGAGATCTTTCCTAATCTGAATAAAATCGTTTAATAGTTGCCAAAAAAAAAAAAAAAAAAAAACGTCGCCGGTACTGTATGGGTTAAGATGTTAGTTATTGAGATAATTACTAGGGGGCAACCGGCGTCATAGCAACGACAAAACTACAAACAATCGACAAGCTGTTATAAGTTACTGGAAGGGATAATCAAAGCTGCAATTAGATACCCACTTATTCTCCTGTAGCGACGTGTTGGGTATGTATGTTCCTGGGGGGGGGGGGCTTCTGGGCGCTTTCAAAATGTCCAAGAACTGAAAGAAAGACACTGGATGCCCACGGGGAGAGTAAAGAGGCAGGAGAAATTCTCACCAACGTCCTCTCTCGTTTGTGGCTTAACTTGCAATAACTATTTTGAGCGGTGACTACTGGAGTGCTGGTGAGACCCCGGGAGCTGCAAGGGTTACCACATCAAGTCAGCTAGAATAATGCTATGATCTCAAGAATATCACTCTAAAATGGCACAAATACCCAGAAGATCGCTAGAATAATGCCAACGGATACAGCGAATACCCAGAAGATCGCTAGAATAATGCCACGGATACAGCGAATAAACTATAGCATATCGCTCTAAAAATGGCCCAAATCATCGGAACATCGCTAGAATTCACGTCGCTCGATGTAAGAATTTGCCTCTAGGTCGAAGTAAACACCTCAAGATGTAGCGGAAAAGTAGCTAAATTGGCAACACTAAGTATTATGTGTGCTGGTGGTGGAGTGAGGGTGATTCAGACATGTACATTGAATATACTACGTGCCAGAGTCCTCGTTCAAAGCGGGAGTCTGTACCTACCTACTACATGACGCCTCTCCACCCCCACTCCCCCCCCCCAAATAAATGAAAAAAAAAAAAATATATATATATATATAATAATCTAATAATAGTTAGAAATATGATGTAGCAATGCGTAATAATACAAGACGGGTTATAGTGCCTATCCTTATCGACAATTTATACAAAAATATTCACACATAATAGCTGGGAGAGTAAAGAGTAGTAACAATAAATAAAACTCATTCTTATAATTATGTTAATCAGTATATATTTAGTTTGACAGGAAAGCCAGAAACGTAATTGAATATATGAAATAGGATTCTAATATACAGAGTTTGCCGAGGATACTAAATGTTCCACTACATATATGTCTTAAAGCATTGAGGTTAAGGGGGATACTACTCGCTTTTTATGGACCTCCTTCTCCCTCGGGTTTAGCATATTAGTTTTGAGATTTTAAGACGTTCCTTCCATTAGTTTGGCGATTTTCATACCTTTCGTCCCATTTAGTTTCCTCCCTAGACCTCCATCAAGTTAGAAAAACACACCCTTCAAGATAAATTTGTACATTTTTCGGTAGAAATATGTCCCGGTCGAAGGCCGGGTCATCTTAAAATTGTAGGATCGCTATCGCTCGCCAGGAAAATATAGACACCTAAATGGTACCAAAGGTCTTAAAATTAACAACCGAAAAATGGGGCGAAAGGTGCTAAAATCGCCAAACTAATGGGCCGAACGTCTTATAATCTCAAAACTAGTGGAGCTTAACATTAGGGAGAAGAGGGGACCAGAAAAACGGTCTGCCTCCCCTTAAGACCTTTCGCTCCATTTCTTTGTGACTATCAAGACTTTTCGGACTATAGATGGTGGTTCCGTCAGACTGTGAGATTGGTCTAGGCGTGGCAGTGTCCTTTTATTGGTCTAGGCGTGGCAGTGTCCTTTTATTATTATTATTATTATTTTTTTTTTTTTTTTTTTTAGTTTCCTCCGTAGTCTTCCATCAAGCTTAAAATAAACAACCGCCCAAGACCCTCCTTCAGGATACATTTGTACATTTTTCGATAGAAAAATGTCTCGGCCGAAGGTCGGTTCCTCTTAAAGTACAGGCTCGCTATCGCTCGCCAGGAAAAAATTGACACCTAAATGACACAAAAAATCTTATTATTGACAAAGAAATGGGGTGAAAGGTTTTAAAATCGCCAAGCTAATAGGCCAAACGTCTTACAATCTGAAAAGTAATGAGGAAAAGGGGGGCCAGAAAAACGACCCATGTCCCCTTAAACCAATATATGTATGTATGTATGTATGTATGTATGTATGTATGTATGTATGTACTGTAGATGGTGGTGGTTTCGCCAGACTGAGGTTCCTCTAGCTAGGCGTGGCAGTGTCCTTGGCTGGAGGTATCATGGAACTGGAATTTTTCAGGGAACAGCAATTTGTTCTGTGTTGTGGGCAGGTCCAAATGGAAGTCTCTTATCTGAAAAAAAAAATAAAAAAAAAAAATATATATATATATACTGTATATACTGTATATTTATAATTATTATATATAAGATATACCGGTATATAGATTATTATGTTCTATCCAACATACCAACCTCTAACTCACTAAAATCGATTAATGAAATATTACAAACATCATGTGGCATTCCGTGGATTCGAACCCAAGGAACGCTCACACCGAATATCACTCACACACCTTATGCATTACACCACAAAAGGCAGTTAAGAATGGTGGACCCACTTCGGCTACGATTTATTATGCAACCTTCGATTCCTGCATATCAATCTAAGCCTGTACACACATCCCAACTGACAATCTCACGTAGGCTAGCATTGATGTGAATGGAAAGAGCAACACAATCTTAATTTCTATCAGGACGGATTTATGACTATAGTTTATTTCGCTGTAAAATAGGCGAGAAATCATGAACCTCTAACCTCTGTAACTCAAAAACGACTAGAGTAATCGAGGCTAATATCTCTACTACCATTTGGCAAAGGGGTCAGTCAATGGCATTAGATGTGGATATTAACAGCCCCAATTTGCGCTAGCCCTTTTTGGAGTAAACAGAGTGCTAGAGGTCATGATTGCTCGCCTACTTACAGCGAACAGCTACAGCCCCGGTACTACTGTATATTTTAAGAGGGGCAAAACTACAATAAAAGATCAAATGAAAAGAAGAATCATCTTATGAGTTTGTTGATCTGAAGATGTGGAGAAAAAAAGAGCTCCTTAAGGGGAGATGGTTCACTTTTTGGGCGATTTTTTGCATGTATTCGTTATTTTTCTAGTTTCCACCCTACAGTAGACCTTCATCAAATTAAAAAAAAACATCATCTTTAAATCTCCCCTTCGTAGATTAATTTGTACCCCTTTTTCGGTAGAAAAAATTTCCCGGCCGATGGACCGGTGCTTCCAACATTACAAGGGCTCACTCTCGTTTCGCCAGGGAAAAAATCGGGACATCCTAAATAGCACGGGAAAGGGTCTAAATTTTGACGAACGAAATGGGGCGAAAAGGTGTTAAAAGATCGCCAAACTAATGGGCCGAACGTCTCATTAATCTCAAAACTCGTGGTGGCTAAACATTAGGGAGGAACGGGGTCCAGAAAAACCACGGTCTGCCCGAGGCCACCGAGAGCATTTCCTAGGTGGCCGTGGTCCGCCTCCCCTTACTGCGTATTACATATAAGCGGATGGTGACTGGTGGTATTGCTTGCAAGTGAAGGTTGGTGTCTGGCAATGTGATATAATTATGTGTGTGTGTGTGTGTGTGTGATGTGTGTGTTTGTGTGTGTGTGTGTGTTGTATATAGCTGGGGGGGGAGGGGGGGGGGGGGGGGGGGGGGTGCTGTAGGCAAACACAGTGGAATAAGGAACCCTCTGTGTTTGTGTGTGAAGGTTGAGTGTCCTAATAAGTGTAGTGGATGTATCCATATTATAAACAATTTCAATTGCCGAAAGAGAACACACACTACATATACTCTTGGACTGGCAAGAGTCTGCCTAGTAACAGTTTGTTTTTGCAGGCCTATTTTCTGTACTAAAATATTAAAATGTCTAAAATGTTCTTCTAGCTATATTTAGACGAATTTGTTTGCAGCTTAGGAAGATCCTGGCGGTAGCTAAAAGGTTTGAGTTGAGATATTTCAGAGCCTTATACATTGCTAGAGCTCCTTCCTAAAACGACTCTAAAATCGATTAGTGGTAGCCAGGATAACACAAGAAAGACGTTTTGCCGGTACAGAAGGGGTAAATACTGTGCTTAATAACGCTGTATAGGGATGGCACCACCTGGATGCCTTAGAAGTGGTATTCTTAAGGGGGGATGGGCTAGGTATTTCTGCAACCCTTCTTCTCCCTTTTGTTTCGCCCCATTTTGGTGTTCCCCAGGCTTGTCCGACCGAACAGGCCCCAAGGTCCCGAGGGAAGGCCAAAGGCCATAACTTAGTGCCCCCCACAAATACCCTCCCTGCTTACCACTAAGAAAGCCCAGCGTGATCGAAGCTGCTCCCAGTGCGAGGAGCCTGAGAAGGGTGCGGAAATGCGAGGCTGCAGCCCCACTCAAGGCCCTGTGCCCCTCAGCAATTATGAAGGGAAGGTTGAGAGGCAAAGGAAAAAATTTGACACTTTGGCTCCCAATCTGCCAACCTCTAGGTTGGCAGTAGGGAGGTCAATCCACGAAAGAGCATGCCGTCATTTGTGATCTAAAAATATACAAGTAAAGGAATTGTCAGAGTAAGCTAATAGGTATGTCTCATCACCACAGATTTTAGTGTTAGGGGATCTAATGATAGGTGTCCGCTAATGGCCGAGTGGTTACGCTGCCCAGCTCTCCCAAGATATACCGGGAAGGTGAGATGGGTTTTATCCATTATAAACCTACATTATTAATTGTAATTTCTGTTTTAATATCGATGTTTTTATGGCTCCCTAACTTCCTTATAACCTGAAACTCGCACGTGACCAATTTTCTCCATTGTTTATCCATAATCCCATTGCAACACCACATCAAACTTCCTATAAGCGAAGGACAACTGCAACCGAGTCAGTGATGCCAATCAAGCACACAAACACTAAAGCAACATTCTTTAAACTCAGCGAGAATTTGATCTATTAACCTTGTTTGGAAAGCAAGCAGAAGAAATCAAATAAACGCCACCGTAGCCATTGTATTAGATTTTCTACAGTATTTGAAATAGATGTTATAATGTAAAACTTGCAAAATAACAACAAACCCAAAAACTTATACGAACCACAGGTAAAAAAGACAAGACAACTAATCAAAATTCGTCTAGTGGAAACAACGCTTTAAGCAAAATAATAATTTATAAATAAAAGAACACAATCCACCACAAAGTGTGTACATTACTACATGATCAAGTTAAGCTGTTTTCCAAAGCAAAACTAATCGCCCACATACAAACGACACTATCGTCACGTTCAAGGAATTAGTCACAATGTGGGGAAGTAGGGGACGTTCTGGTAAATTTTTACTAAAACTCTGCATGAATAAAGAAGAAACTACAATTAGTGTCAAAATGTTCTATTAAAATCAAATTTGCAAACTTGACAAGACATTAACAATAGTAAAAAATACAAATGGCTATCTCACTAACGCATTTAGTGTTGGATCGGGTAGGTACCTGTAAGCATAGCATGCTTCAAGTGACCTTTAACAATTACTTAACCCTACCAATAACCTACATTTATTGTACAAATAAACTAAGGAAAAATCGCAACAAGCAAGCAGTTGATACTATCGACAATGAATAGGTACCATATAATAAATACAAATATTTGAAAATATGAAGAAAGATACAATAGATTTAAACAAAAGAGTAATTTCGCTTACAGGTCAGTCAGTCTCCTCCAGCTCTCTCTCTCTCTCCTCTCTCTCTATATATATATATATATATATATAATATATTATATAAGGTGTATATATTACCTTGGTCCTGGGGTCATCCTTCATGACTGGTGCTGGGTTTAGGCTGAGGTTTAGTGGAGGTTGGTCCGAGAGGCGGGGGACCCCCTTGAACCCCAGGGACAGGTCTGGGGTGGGGTTCCTGGGTGGGGCAAGGAGGTCAAACAAATTAGAGCTGTACTTGTAAGGTATGCATGTATGTACTCAGGCCCATTCCCCCTTTTTTCTTCCTTTTTTTTTGAGGGGTGTCTAACTCGAGACAGAGCCCGAACAGGGACAACACAACACACCCAAAAACAATGAACCTACAAAAACCAAACAAATTATAACCTTACAACATAATTAGTCTATTGTCTGTTTTGACGCATGTATTTATTTACCTGCATTCAAAAGCAAGCATATTATATATTTAGCAATTTCTATTATGTAGGTTATGAGTCGGGGTTATTAAGTGTTGTCATAGATTCCAGTGGTTTTCGCTCAACAACTGTTATTGGTATCTTTTAAATAGTTACTGGGAAAAGTGCCTTATCCCTCAGAGTATTATTCAGTGTCCGCAACTTTGTGAAATATCGTACAACACTTATTAAACCTCGATTGTACATATACATTTTTATATTCATGCACAACATTGATGGCATAGCTTATAACCCTGTTCCAAATATCAGGCCAGATATCGTGAAGTCCTAACCTCAGTAACTCAAAAAGGGCTGGAGCAAATCGGCTGTAAAGTTTCTCACCCATGTTCTCGATTACACTCGTCATTCTGGAGTTATAGAGATTAATAGTCAAGAGTTGTGGCCTACTTGCTTGTGAACAGGGTACAGTACATTATGCACTTGATCTAACTTAAGGGCAGATTGGTTGGTTTGTTCCCTAGACCTATTTCAAGCTTCAAATTACACCCACGTGAGCCCCACTGCCATGCCCCATAGTCTTACTCTAACTGTTCCTTTTACTTATATATTATCTAGATCTCAAGTGGGCAACATCTCTTCCGTGGATTGGACCTCCCTAATGCCAACTCTCGCAGGTTGGCAGAGTGGGAGCCAAAGCGTAACATTTTTTTCCTTTGCCAACCTCAGCTTTCCCTTCATAATTGCTGAGGAGGCACAGGGCCTTGGGTGGGGCTTCGGTATCCCGGGCGTTTCCGCACCCTCATCAGCTCCCCGCCTGTGATCGGC
>CM064544.1:7653890-7743710 GCA_032716605.1 Paralithodes platypus | reverse complement strand
ACTTACATTGGTCCATTTTAGATGCCTAATGTTTAGGGGACTACTCTTTGCTTCCTGTCGCTGAGCCCAAATTTTCTATTCATGTCAAACACACCGTCTGTTATTCCATGCGCTTTTAGTTGTAGCAGTAAACGTTTGTGGGGAAACTTTGTCAAAGGCCTTTTGCAAATTAAGGTATATAATATCTACAGATTGACTTTCATAGTAGATGTTGAGGATATCGTGGAAGAAGTCTAAGAGGGTTTGTTAAACAGGAACGTTTTTTACGAAAGCCGTGTTGCGTATCTTTAAGTATGTTATTATCCTCTAAGCGATTTACGGAGTGGGCGGTCTTGATGAGTCGTTTCTAGCATTTTACCCAACTGAGGTTAAGCTAATTGGACGAATAGTAACTGGGTAGGGATTTGATGCACTTTTTTAATATCCCGGTGGTACGTTGGCTAGCTTACACTGATCAGGCATAGTTCCAGACTGAAAGGACTTTATTGAATAGCAATGTAAGTGGTTTGGAGAGACTCATCCTTAGCATACTTTAGGACTATAGGTGAGATTGTATCAGGTCCAGGCGTTTTATTTACCTTGAGTTTATCTAAACAATTCAATATTTCTCTCTCTGTAACGGTCATATTCCTTAGAAGATCTGAATTATCCATCTGAATCGGCGATGGTGTAGGGATATCACTGAGGTCTTCCGTAGTAAAAACTGATTGCAAAGAAGGTATTGCGGGCATTACTCATTGGTACTGCGTCTTTGGTGTATTGTCTCCATTTTCATCGACTACCGGTACCAATAGTTGCAAGTAACTACTTTTTTCTTTCTGATGAACTATAGAAACCTTTCGGGTTTGTTTTAATTTGATTAGCAACATGTAACTCCGGGTTCTTTTTACTTTGCTTAATTAACTTTTTGGCTTTGCGTTCGTAGCTCTACAAATTTTCACCCGTTCTTCGTCATCTTTGTATAAGGATTTTAATCTATCATTAGCATAAAGTTGTAGCAAAGCAGCCTCAGTTTGAAATAAAATCGGATATTCCACCATTTGGGCTTATTATTATGGCCTGTACGCGGGTATTTCGATGGTATGCATTCATCCTGCACAATGCTTTTAGGTAAGTGGCTTCGAATGTAGATTTCCCAAGATGGTATTTATGTCGTTATTGTATAATTACAAAGCTTCCAGTCAGTTTCTTTAAAAACAGAGCTCTAAGTTTGATGAAAGTTTTGCGACGTGTTTCGTTTGAAATTAGGGACTTTTTTCGATGCTGCTATTGTGGTTTCGTTACTAGTAAACTTTAAAGTGAAAGTTATTGTACGATGGTCATGTTACTGAATTCACATCACCAACATTCAATGATTCTCTATTAATTCTTCTGTTGTTGCAAGTACAAGGTCAAGAACGTTATTACCACGGGGTCGGCGATTCGGAACAAATGGTTAGAAGTGAACTCTCTTGCAAGTTCGCATACAAGTCCATGTCGGGAGTGTGAAGTCGAAGAGTATCGCGCCAACTTGGGTCCACAGGTAAATGAAAGTCGCCAAAAAGTACGGTACTCTTGTGAGTTACTTACATCTGCAATTTGTTCATAAATATCTCGGTGCCAGTTTGCACTGATTGAGCTGGAGGTCTGTATATTAATGCAAGTATTATTTTGGTACTCTTTATTATTCGTTCTATTAGCACAAAAAGATGTGTCTGACATTCATCCAATTTGAGGTTTTTGACAAGAGGGTCGGGCTTAGACTTTCCTTTGATATAAAATAAAACGCCACCTCCATTTTTTATTTATTCTGCTGTTCTCAAACATTACATAACCGGGAAGTGAAAATACGTCTGCTTAAATTAAAAAGTCTCTATGTTTCTTTCTGTATTGAGCCAAGATTCTGGTTATGTTTTTATACCCAATCACATCATAATTTTCTGTAAACCACTAGTTCCTCTAAATCTGAAAATGTATTGCGTAATGCTACGAGCGTTTGCATAGAAAACCTTTAAAGGTGCATTTTTTAGAACTCTTCAGAACGTTCTTTCTTTAATCGGAATTTTTGGTTTTCTGGTCGGATCTACATTTACATTCTATGGCTGGTCCTCGGTCCTCGGTTGTTATCCCTGGTGGTTTTCGAACATTGGGTCGTGTTGGTGGAGCTTTATCCAAATTCGCGGTTCTTGACGGATTAGCATTCAATTCTTTCGCCGGTTGCCGCCCTCGCTGTCTTTAGTCCTCCTTCCTGGTTGTCCTGTGCTGAGTCGATTACTTCACCGAAAATCCTTCACCGCATCGTTGAGAAGACGCCAAAAACGTGCTGCTCCCACCTGGTTCAGATGAACTCCATCGTCCGAAAACAACTAGTCATCGTAGTAGAAATTGTTACGACCGGCACTACGAAATAAAAAAGGGCACTTAAGAAGGGACTAGATGATAGGCTATATCTGCAACAACGGTACGCTAATTCCAAACCTTCAAACTATTACGCTGGTGAACAAAACACTCAAACCCTCCAGAGTTAATCTACTGGATAACGGGGTATCAATTAACTGGGTTTTAGTGCACTTCTACAAAGGCATCCCGGTGACGGCAAAGCCTACTCACAACAGGAGTACTTTACGTTAATAAAATGCTCTTAAGTAATAACACTGCTTGAATAAACTATAACAAGACTTAATAAAGGAGTAATATGCTTACGTTAACTTTAGTGTGAGTCTGTACTCAACACTAAACTCTTCAATGCTCTATGAAAACACTGGAAGTCTAGTCCTACAGCAATCAGATAAAGAATCTTCTGAAAACGTCTGATGCTCTAAGATGCTCGTTAATATAGAACAGAAATAATGCAGGGGCAGGACACCAAAGCGTGTATCTTAAATACACCAATAAGTAGGATACATATATATAACAAGGGAGTGCAACAACTCTGTGACAGCACTAATAATCGCCACGCAAAACAGTACTTCCTAGCCAACGTAACAGCCAAACTGGGTTGTGCACGGAATCATTCCTAAAGCATTCACAATTAAAGTTAATAAACACAATGCTGTCTTTCTCACTAATAAAGTCTAGCAGTGGCATAAAAGGTACTAGGAAACAGGGCAGAGCGCAAACATGCTCGTAGCCTACTCTCTCCCTTGAACAGATTTCCCTTATGTTACGTTAAGTGACTTGGAGGCTCTCTTGGTAAGTCCAGATCTCAAGTATCTGGTCTTACCCTGGCGCTCCACAAAGGTCAACAAAATGAGGTAGCAAGCATACAGGTAAGTGTAGGCAAAAGCCCTTCACCTGTATACTGCTACACTCGCAAAGGAAAATATGCACAAGGGTTACAGGCTACCTAGCTTCGTCGATGTTGTACAGGCTCTGACTTGCCACATACATAACTCAGACAACGACCAAAAATACCTTCCACTGTCTAGCATTAAATAATAGGAAAGAACAGCTCAATAATTAGAAGCACCCCAACACTAGGCTACCATATGACTATGACTCTACTAATCCCTGAAGCTAGTGCAAAACATAAATGTGAGAACTGGTGCTGGTAATACGACTGGCCGACTATGGAAGTCGTATGCAGAACCAGAAGGGATAAATAGGTGAATAAAGAGAGGAAGTATTGGAAAAGAAGAAGTTCAGAGAGAGAAACAGTAGTATAGGGGGTTATATTGGGGACAGATTGCAAAGGACATGTAGGACCAAGCACGCTATGCCAAGCTCTGCAGGAGAAACGCGGGCAGGAGCCCCCGAGCACTAACAAAGGCAGAGGCACCCAATCACAGACGACTACGTCATGAGGAGCAGGCGTCATATGACGCGCCAGGCCCGCCGGCCAATCACGAGCGTGGGAAACTCCTCCGAGCGACGGAGGCGCACGTACATACAGACGCACATAATACCACCACGCTGCTCGCTCTCTTTCTCCCTACAACTTCACACAACATATCTTATATTCTATCAATGATATAAAATACTTCCAAGTGTCACAGACAAGAACAAAGACCACCACTGATCTGTCTGTGACAACATGAACACTATGAAAGAAAAAACATCGTTCTACGATTATTATAGCCCGTTTCACTGCCCTGGCGAGCGCTAGCGAGTTACGAGTGCATTCTGGCGAGCTGGCCAGCATAACAAAATTGTCCCAGGTGTCGACGAATCCCACGTTCTCCTTCCTGCAGAGGTTTGCTAGACAACGATTTGTGCTGGTGGCTATGTTGCAAAATCGGCTCTCTACACCGAGCCGGGGGACGATTCCTGAGACGATGATCCTTGATGACTTCTCCTTAAACGACTTGATCAGCTGCTGGTACTTTAAAAGTAAATCTTCCGACCGGGTTCGCTGTACATCGTTGGATCCAACGTGGATGACGTACATTGTATTAGCAGGGGCCAGCTTTGATACTTCGTCAACTGCAGCAGCTACGTCGTCCACACCACCACCAGGGATACAGAAATGCTTCCTGGTCTTAGGTGCCCTGGCGCAAAACTCTGTGAGCTGACCACGTATCATCGATTCTGCCACGAGCCGGACTTCTTCTATTTCTTCTTCGTCATCTGAGTCTGTGAGTATCTGGAAACGGGTTTGACACTTGGTAATCGGTATGCGTTTCCTGGTCTTGGGGCAAACGTTGTTCCTCACGACACAGAAGTTGTCTTGAGGGGGAAGAGAGTCACTATTTGTTTCTTGAGTATCGGAACCATCAGCTGAAGTGGCTACTGCAGGCGTTGAATTGTTGGCAGTTGACGTTGGGGCGTTGGTGGCTGCTGGAGTTGCGGTGACAATTGAAGTTTGTGGTACTCCAACGTTGAGTGTTACAAACTCTTGGAGTGATTCCAGCTTCATGGTGAGGACCTTGATCTTGTTGTAGGCTTCATCTAATTTCACTGTAAAATTCTCTCGTTGCTGACAGAGCCGGCAGACTTGAGATCGACAGTAGCAAACATGGACTCACCAAACCTACCGGCGCAGTTCGTACAAGCGCGAGGCATGGTGATAGTCACTTTCTTCAGATCACTTCACTCACTTCAAAAACACTTCACTCACTTTAAAACACTTAACTCACTTTAAAACACTTCACTCACTTTAAAAACACTTCAATCACTTCAACCGAAAACAAATATGTTGAAATACGCAGAAATAGGTTATCAGGGGTGATAGCCTAACCGAAAACAAAAATGTTGAGATACGTAGAATTAGGCTTCCAGGGGCGATAGCCTAACCAAATTTTTTTTTTAAATTGAAATACGCAACAATAGGCTACCAGCGTTGAATAGCCTAAGCGAAAATAATAACATTGAAATACGCAGAAATAGGCTACCAGGTGTGATAGCCAAACCTTAAACAAATATAATTATGAGAGTGAGAGAACTCTATTTCTTATTGCTATTCTGGCAACCTCTGCGTCATAAAAGCGTGAAAGAGTTAATCGTGTGGTAAGCTTATGGAATGGACTACCTAGTAGTGTCATTGAGTGCAGTGCTGTTCATGTTTTCAAAAATAAATCGTCTAGCTCTTAAATATCTCGCTCTTAACACCCGTTTATTAAGGGGGGTGACCTGCTTTGTCTGATTTCTCTCCTTTTCTCTTTCTCTGGCCTGTATCCATTCGGCCCCATTCTGCCAACTATTTTAAGACGTTTATCCCCATCTGGGTGTCGATTTCTTCCTGGCGAGCGATAGCGAGCCAGCATTATATGAAGAAATCCGGCTTCGCCGGAGACATTTTTCTATCGAAAAATGTACAAATTTAGCCTGCTGTCAAAAACATTTAAAACATATGATGGCTCGCTACCGCTCACCAGTATAAAAATGACACCGGGATGGGGATGAACGTCTTAAAACAGTAGGCTGAATGGGGCCAAATGGATACAAGCCAGAGAAAGAGAGAAAAGAAGAGAACAAAGCAGGTCACCCCCCTTAACTACGCTACAACCGAATATCACCCCTTTATACTGTACTCTCCTTTTCTGTTGTTGCTTGATTTCCTTTGTTGTTTGTATTCCTTCCTTTGTACCTTTGCTTCCAGAGAGATATCCTTCCATAGTTAGAAATAGGTGAAGTCCAGGAATATGTATGAGTGGGTTAGAGACTATGGCATCCGAGTGTACTTTAGGAACTTGATAATGATTTTCTCGATGGTGTTGAACTGTTTTTAGGATAATAGACCGTAACTCTATAGTATTATCTTTATTAATCTCACCACCCAATGAAATTAATTAAAGTATATATGATCCACCGGGATTCGAACCCGGGTTATCACACACATATTTTTGCCACCTTAACCATTACACCACCAGTATTAGTAATGTATGTTGGGTCTTGATATTTACGGGAAGACGTACGTGACTTCATGGGAACTAACAATCGGATAATTACAAATGACTCTCCAAATATTTGTACACTGAACTTCACTGAATTATTACATCGACCGACGAATTATTTGGAAATATAGTTTTGTTTTGAAAGGAAGCAGGTCATTGCTGCCAAATTCCTAAACCACCTGGGGACATTTGTCCCAGGGCAGTCTTCCGTTTCCAGTTTTCCCTTACCCACTCTTAACTACTGTTTGGACACTTGACCATCAGTGTTTTGGAGGGGAAGCAACCTTGAGGGGTCGCTGGATCTGTTTTTGCTTAATTTCCTTTGTACTCCTTTGTACAACCCAAAACAGCCACACTGCTAAACGGTCATAACCCAAACGGCGTCACTCCTAAACGGCCGTTGCCTCCAACAGCCACACTCTTAAACGGTCATAACCAAAACGGCCACACTCATAAACGGCCGTAACCCAAACGGCCACACTCCGAAACGGCCGTAACCCAAATGGCCATAACCAAAATGGCCACACTCCTATGCAGCCTAGGTATGGTTAGGTTAGAATAAGCTAGTCTTAGTTATGAAATATACAAATTTAACGACTGAGTACTCTACAAGAAGTGCGGTTCCAGTCACACGCACTAATGACAGCATTCCAGGCAGCCCTGTTCAGAGCTGCCTCACTTGTCAGGTTAATAAATTCAAGATCAGAGCGTATAGTCTGACCCCACATCATTCTAGATCTATCTCTTGGTGCAGTACCCTCCACGTCCACGGAATTGCGTCTTTTCACCCATCTTAGTTCATTCATCTTCTCCACATGCCCATACCATCCAAGCCTGCTGGTACGCATCTCATCACTGATACTCTTGATTCATAACCGGCTTCTCAGCTCTTCACTAGATATCCTATCTTGCAGTTTGGCCCCACACATCATCTCACATTCTCATCTCGTTACGTTCCATTCTGTTGATATCATCCACTTTGACCGGCCATTTTTCTGAAGCATAGGTCATTGTCTTTCAAATACCTTAAGGGGAGGTTTTTAGTGTGTTTCCTAGACTTTCATCAAGCTTGAAATTACACCCCCATGACCCCCCTTTCAAGATAAATGTGTACATTTTCGGTAGAAAAATGTCCCGGCCCCTCTTAAATTACAGGCTCGCTATCGCTCGCCAGGAAAATATCGACACCTAAATGGGACGAAAGGTCTTAAAAGTGACATAAATTGGGTGAAAGTTCTTAAAATCGCCGAACTAATGGGGCGAACGTCTTAAAATCTCAACAGCAATGGGGCTAAACATGAGGGAGAAAGGGGTCAAGAAAAAAGTCCCTCGAGTGGAAATCTCCCCTTAAGCGTACACCTTTCCCTTCAAGGGGAATGGGACTCTTTTTATGATTAGAATTGGCAGCAGTTCTCTGAACTTTTCTCAACCACTTTTAATTCTGGTGATATTGGCGGCCTCTGCTCCACCATTGGCAGTAGCTGAAATACACCCAACCAAATCAAGTCCGCTAGATAGTCAACTTATGCCAAAAAATCGCTAGAATAATGCCACAATTTCTACAATATTGTTCTGAAATGGCTCAAATCTCCAGAACATCGCTAGAATTCATGTCGCTCGATGTAAAAATAAGTTTGATGGAGGTTTAAAAAAAAAAAAAAAAAAAAAAATATTAACTTAAGAAAAGAAGATTGCGAGGTCAATTGATTGTCTCAAGATATTAGAGCTTTGACAAAATTGATATAGATTCAATGTTCGAATTCAATAATAGGACAATTTGGGGAAATTGAATTAAATTTAAACCCAGGAGGGCGAATCTCTGTCACAAAGCACTTCTTCACCTACAGTTTGGTCAACGAGTGGAACAAACTACCAGTGAAAGTGGTAGAATGTAATATAATTGACACATTCACAAGGAGTTTAGGCATCCATTTGGAGGAGGTTGGAGTAATTTAGGTAACAACATAATTAGGTTAAGCATCAGTAGTATACAATATTTCTCAACTTCCTTCCTTAGTTGTTGGTTGCACGATCTTGTAATAACCTTTGACTGATACACTTTTTTATCTAAAAAGAGTAGGCTACTGCTTTACTAGGCTACAGTGACACCAGGGTCATCTGTTGACACAGTATATTAACCCCCTGTGTGCAGTCACACTTTATTTTTATATAATCTCTATTTGGTGAATTGTATATTTAGTTACATATTCTGTTATACATATATTTGTTTAAGGTTAGGTTATCACACCTGGTAGCCTATTTCTGCGAATTTCAATTTTATTATATTCAGTTAGGCTATTCAACGCTGGTAGCCTATTATTGCGTATTTCAATTTAAAAAAAAAACTTTTGGTTAGGCTATCGCCCCTGGAAGCCTAATTCTGCGTATCTCAACATTTTAGTTTTCGGTTAGGCTATCACCCCTGATAACCTATTTCTGCGTATTTCAGCATATTTGTTTTCGGTTGAAGTGATTGAAGTGTTTTTAAAGTGAGTGAAGTGTTGTAAAGTGAGTGAATTGTTTTTTAAGTGAGTGAAGTGATCTGAAGAAAGTGACTGTCACCATGCCTCGCGCTTGTGCGAACTGCGCCGGTAGGTTTGGTGAGTCCATGTTTGCTACTATCGATCTTCAAGTCTGCCGGCTCTGCCAGCAACGAGAGAATTTTACAGTGAAATTAGATGAAGCCTACAACAAGATCAACGTCCTCACCATGAAGCTGGAATCACTCCAAGAGTTTGTAACACTCAACGTTGGAGTGCCACAAACTTCAATTGTCACCGCAACTCCAGCAGCCACCAACGCCCCAACGTCAACTGCCAACAATTCAACGCCTACAGTAGCCATTTCAGCTGATGTTTCCGATACTCAAGATACAAATAGCGACTCTCTTCCCCCTCAAGACAACTTCCGTGTCGTGAGGAACAACGTTTGCCCCAAGACCAGGAAACACATACCGATTACCGAGTGTCAAAAACCTTTCCAGATACTCGCAGACTCAGATGACGAAGAGGAAATAGAAGAAGTCCGGCTCGTGGGAGACTCGATGATACGTGGTCAGCTCACAGAGTTTTGCGCCAGGGCACCTAAGACCAGGAAGCGTTTTTGTATCCCTGGTGGTGGTGTGGATGACGTAGTTGCAGCAGTTGACGAAGTATCAAAGCTGGCCCCAGCTAATACAATGTACGTCATCCACGTTGGATCCAACGATGTACAGCGAACCCGGTCGGAAGATTTGCTTTTAAAGTACCAGCAGCTGATCAAGTCGTTTAAGGAGAAGTCATCAAGGATCATCGTCTCAGGAATCGTCCCCCGGCTCGGTGTAGAGAGCCGATTTTACATAGCCACCAGCACAAATCGTTGTCTAGCAAACCTCTGCAGGAAGGAGAACGTGGGATTCGTCGACACCTGGGACAATTTCTACTACGATGACTATTTGTTTTCGGACGATGGAGTTCATCTGAACCAGGTGGGAGCAGCGCGTTTTGGGCGTCTTCTCAACGATGCGGTGAAGGATTTTCGGAGAAGAAATCGACTCAGCACAGGACAACCAGGAAGGAGGACCGACGACAGCGAGGACGGCAATCTACAAAGGAATTAAATACTAATCCGTCAAGAACCGCGAATTTGGATAAAGCTTCACCAACACGACCCAAATTCAAAACCGTCAGGGATAACGACCGAGGACCGAGGACAGCCATGAATGTAAATGTAGATCCGACCAGAACCAATAATTTGAATAAAGACCGTTCCTTGAATCCCAAATCCAAAACTTTGAATGTTTTCTATGCAAACGCTCGTAGCATACGCAATAAATTTTCAGATTTAGAGGAACTAGTGTTTACAGAAAATTATGATGTGATTGGCATAACAGAATCTTGGCTCAATACACAAGATAGAGACTTTTTAGCAGAGTATTCACTTCCCGGTTATGTAATGTTTGAGAACAGCCGAATAAATAAAAATGGAGGTGGCGTTTTATTTTATATCAAAGAAAGTCTTAACCCGACCCTCGTGTCAAAACCTCAAATTGTGAACGTCGACACATCTTTTGTGCTAATAAAGAATAATAAAGGTACAAAAATAATACTTGCGTTAATATACAGACCTCCAGCTCAATCAGTGCAAACTGACCGAGAAATTTACGAACAAATTGCAGATGTAAGTAACTCACAAGATACCGTAATTTTTGGCGACTTTAATTTACCTGTGACCAAGTGGGGCGATACTCTTACTTCACACTCCGGACATGACTTGTATACGAACTTGCAAGAGAGTTCGCTTTATCAATTTGTTCGAATGCCGACCCGTGGTAATAACGTTCTTGACATTGTACTTGCAACAAAAGAAGAATTGATAGAGAATTTGAATGTTGGTGGTGATGAATTCAGTAACAGCGACCATCGTACGATAACTTTCACTTTAAAGTTTACTAGTAACGAACCAAATAGTAGCATCGAAAAAGTCCCTAATTTCAAGAAAGCAAACTTCCATAAACTTAGAGCTATGTTTAAAGAAACTGACTGGAGCTTTTTAATTAACAATAACGACATAAATACATCTTGGAAGTTATTCGAAACCACTTACCTAAAAGCAGTGCAAGACTGCATACCATCGAAAATACGGCGTCCAGGCCATAATAATAAGCCCAAATGGTGGAATAAAGATATTTCAAACTGCCTGCTTGCTAAAAAATTTGCTAATGATAGATTAAAATCCTCACAAAATGACGAAGAACGGGTGAAATTTGTAGAGCTACGACGCAAAGCCAAAAATTTAATTAAGCAAAGTAAAAAGACCTTAGAGTTACATATTGCGAATCAAAGTAAAACAAACCCGAAAGAATTCTATAGTTATATCAGAAAGAAAAAAGTAGTTACTTCAACTGTTGGACCGTTAGTCGATGAAAAAGGAGAATACACCAAAGACGAAGTACAAATGAGTAATGCCCTCAATACCTTCTTTGCATCAGTTTTTACAACAGAAGACCTCAGTGATATCCCTACACCATCGCCGATTCAGATTGATAATTCAGATGTTCTAAGCAATATCACCGTTACAGAGAGAGAAGTATTGAACTGTTTAGATAAACTCAAGGTAAATAAAACGCCAGGACCTGATACAATCTCGCCTAGAGTTCTAAAGGAAGCTAAGAATGAGCTCTCCAAACCACTGACATTACTATTCAATAAATCCTTGCAGTCTGGAACTATGCCTGATCAGTGGAAGCTAGCCAACGTAACACCGATATTCAAAAAAGGCAGCAAATCCCTACCCAGTAACTATCGTCCAATTAGCTTAACCTCAGTTGTATGTAAAATGCTAGAAACGGTCATACGAGACAGACTCGTAAATCACTTAGAGGAAAATAACATACTTAAAGATACTCAACACGGCTTTCGTAAAAAACGTTCCTGTTTAACAAACCTCTTAGACTTCTTCCACGATATCCTCAACCTCTACGATGAGAGTAAAGCTGTAGATATTATATACCTTGATTTTCAAAAGGCCTTTGACAAAGTTCCCCACAAACGTTTACTGCTAAAACTAAAAGCGCATGGAATACAAGACGGTGTGTTGAAATGGATAGAAAATTGGCTCAGCAACAGAAAGCAAAGGGTAGTCATAAACGGTAAGGCATCTAAATGGACCAATGTAAGTAGCGGGGTACCCCAGGGATCGGTACTAGGACCAATTCTCTTTCTAATTTACATCAACGACATAGATGAGGGTCTCACCTGCACAATCTCAAAATTTGCTGACGATACAAAAATTGCAAATAGCGTACTCTCAAAAGAACAAGTTGACGATATGCAACACAATCTAGATAAATTGTCATGTTGGGCCCAAATTTGGCAAATGAGTTTCAATGCGGATAAATGTAAAGTACTACATGTCGGATACCTAAATGAGAAAGCAAACTATTCGATGAATGGCACTCAGCTTAAGAATGTAAACAGAGAAACTGATCTGGGAGTAACAATATCGAGTAACCTAAAACCGAGTCAACAATGTTCAGAAGTTGTTAAGAAGGCAAACAAAATAATTGGCTTTATAGGCAGGTCATTTGAGCATAAATCCAAAGAAGTTATCCTAACCCTTTACAATTCCTTAGTCCGCCCTCTTCTGGAATACTGCGTTCAATCCTGGTGCCCTTATTACCAAAAAGATATAAACAAGCTAGAACGAGTTCAACATAGAGTTACAAAATGATACCTAGCCTAAAGAACAAACCATACGAAGAGCGTCTTAGAGAATTAAATCTATTTCCTTTAACCCAGCGCAGATTAAGAGGCGACTTAATTCAAGTGTTCAAAATCATCAAAGGCATCGACAATATGAACTGTAGTAAGTACTTCACTATCGACCAATCTAATTACACGCGGGGAAACGGTTGCAAAATTATTGGTAAATCTTTTAACTCGCACGAATCTAAGAATTTCTTCTTCAATCGAGTTGTCAACTTGTGGAATGGGCTTCCCCGAGACGTTATAGACTGCAGCACCGTTGATTCATTTAAATTCCGCCTAGACAAATATCTCGCATCAAACCCGCGACTGACTGCGTTTGTAAATGAATAATTTTATCCTCCCCTCAGTTACTAACCCATATGTCCCCTACTAACTTCCTAGTCCTGCCACGTTAGTGGCAGGGCAGTAGTTCCCTTTCCAATGTTCCCTTACCCACTCTAAACCACTGTTTGGACACTTGATCCTCAGTGTTTTGGAGGACAAGCAACCTAGAAGGGTCACTAGACCTGTTGTTGCTTGATTTCCTTTGTACTCCTTTGTACTCCTTTGTACTATTACTATGAATTCCCCAGTAGAAATATTCTGATTCTGCTGTGGTATATGCTTCCCTAACTACATTTCATGCCGACCCAAGGTCGGGGGGAGTGGTGGGTGGGGAGAGAGCCTTCAGCTTTGCTATACTTACCTTCCACTTGTAGCAAATTCTATGTTAGCATTAAGTCAGGACTGCCTAGTAAGGACCGTAAAGTCTGTGCAGTATGTGTATCGATATAACTCTATGTAACTCTTCCTCCATCTCCTGCCACGTCATCCCGAACCCAAATATTGATTCTCGTATGACATTCTATTCACCCAAAGAAACCTAAACACCACCCTCCGTGACACACACTATTATAAAAGTTAATAATGCGAGAACAAGAAACACTCAGAGGCAGACATTCCGGAGTATATATTTTTTTGTGGGTGGGCGTCTGTTGCTCCGCCCACAGGTGGTGACCAAAATGTGGGTGGTGGGGTGACGTGGGTGGCTTTTGGGGACAGAGGACGCCCACCCACACTCTCTGGACTATACAAAGGGCGTCAATTCGCTTCGTTACTGGGACTGGGACGTAAGAATAACTTTATTTTTTATTTTACTTATTATTTTTATATTTATGAGTAGAATTTCGGTGTGAGTATCCTAGGTTCGAGTCCCTGGAGTGCCACATGTATTTGTTGATTTCAGTCATTGAGTTTAGATGTAAAGTTGGTTGGTGAAAAAATATGAATTATAATGTTAATGTATACTGTATATCACACACACTAGCAGAAATAAGATGTCAACAATATTGTGTACTTATATTTATTATAAATCAGTGTTATCAATATAAAGCAAGCAAAATTTGCAATTTTTTTTTATAATCTGACAATCAATTTCGGAATTTCAACATTAATCTGGAAAGCCTCTTGTAACTCTCTATTTACTAATAGAGGATACATTCTTCCTGGAAACACACACACACACACACACGCACACGCACACACACACACACACACACACACACACACACACACACACACACACACACACACACACACACACACACACACACACACACACAAACACACACACACGCCACTGCTCTTCTCAAACATTACCTGTCTGTTTTCCGTCGTTCGGTAACCACATCTTGCTATTGAGGGTAAATATCACGTCTGGCCCACCTGGGTTATGCCATGTTCACTATATCATCATTACGTCAAGAAAGTGTTCCCTGTTTTATGTCATCTTTATTCCATACGCTGGGTCATTGCCACTGTCCAGTACAGTCGGCCAAATAAGTGTTGTCTCGGCACCAAGTATATTTAGATCAATAATTGGTATTTGGTGTACATTTTGATCAATAATTGGTATCAGCAATATTTACACATGTTTTCTTCTTTTGGAGTGAGATATACCCAAACATATCCTACACTTACACACCCTATTCAACATCTGACAGACATTAATACAGCCCACAGGGATCCAAACGTAATGACAGCTGAGACATGACTTATTTGCGCCACCGTACAGGCAGGTTTAAGGGGAGGTTTTTAGTTTGGTCCCTAGATATCCTTCAAGCTTAAGATTACACCCCCTTGAGCCCCTTTCAAGATAAATTTGTACATTTTTCGGTAGAAAACTGTCCTGGCTGAAAGCCGGTTCCTCGTAAATTACAGGCTCGCTATCGCTCGCCAGGATAAAATCGACACCTACATGGCACGAAAGGTCTTAAAATTGACAGAAATGGGTTGAAAGTTCTTAAAATCGTCAAAATAATGGGGCAAACGTCTTAAAATTAGAAAAACAATGGGGCTAAACATAAGGGAGAAAAGGGTTAAGAAAATAATCCCTCAAGTGGACATCTCCCCTTAAAAGTCGTGTCCAACTTAACATATTTTATTCATTGGTCGTCCCCTTGATGTTATTGATTGATTTATTGATTGATTTTGTTATTTTGTTTATTTTGTTATTTTATTTTATTTATGTATTTATTAATTATTTATTGATTTATTGATTGATTTATTTATTTATATATTTATTTACATTTTCGCTTCGAGATAAACATTAATTTGTGGCTGTGAACTTAATTATTATAAACCATCATGTACAGTTTCCTGCACAAGTTCCGTTTCTCTCTGAGATTGTATTTACGAAATTCAAAGTAGTATTTTTTGAATAAGGAGACGTCCTTGCTATGCAGTAGTTAATTAACCTTCCTATGTAACGATTCAATACAATATTACTCTCTAAATGCTACTACGCTATTTTTACGTCTATAAATACAATCTTAAGCCGCTGTCACACGAGCGCTTTTTCCGTCAATTTTCCACGAGCAAGTTTTTTCTGGTGATATTTAGCGATATTTTGTCATTGGAATCTGAAACTAGATCGACGTTAGATTATGTTAGGTAGTTTAATTCTCGTGGAACTTGTATTTTGAAGCCGCCAGACTACAATTGCCCGTAAAAATTGACGGAAAACTCGCTCGTGTGACACCGCCTTTACAGCTTGTGTAGGGAACTGTATCTTCGGCCACCCAGAAGGATATTTTTTTTTTTTTTTATCTATATCACTTTAGCCCAGTAAACACGCTCCCGGGTAGCATGTTCTGCGAGGGATGGTGATTTAAGGGGAGATTTCCACTTGAGGGATTTTTTTCTTGACTCCTTTCTCTCTCAGGTTTAGCTCCATTGCTTTTCTAATTTTAAGACGTTCGCCCCATTATTTTGACGATTGTAAGAACCTTCGACCCATTTCTGTCAATTTTAAGACCTTTCGTGCCATTTAGGTGTCGATTTTATCCTGGCGAGCGATAGCGAGCCTGTAATTTAAGAGGAACCGGCTTTCAGCCGGGACATTTTTCTACCGAAAAATGTACAAATTTATCTTGAGAGGAGGTCAAAGGGGTTTAATTTTAAGCTTGATGGAAGTCTAGGGAATCAACTAAAAACCTCCCCTTAAGGTTTATAATAGGACTGCGAGAGTAAATAGTGACACGTAATACCTTCGCTGCATCCCATTGTATTTAAGGGGGGGGGGGGGTGACCTGTTTTTGTTCTGTCCTTTTCTATCTTTCTCTGGCTTGTATCCATTTGGCCCCATTCAGCCTACTGTTTTAAGACGTTTATCCCCATCCAGGTGTCAATTTTTTACTGGTGAGCGGTAGCGAGCCAGCATATTTTTTATTTTTGTTTGACAGCAGGCTAAATTTGTAAATTTTTCGATAGAATATCATATAATGCTGGCTCGCTATCGCTCGCCAGGAAGAAATCGACACCTAGATGGGGATAAACGTCTTAAAATAGTTGGCTGAATGGGGCCGAATGGATAAACGATGAATAAACGATGTCAGTATTTAACCCCTTCAGTACCGGCTACGTCTGTTTAACTTGATTCTGGCTGCTATTAGACGATTCTACTCAGTTTATAAAGGGCCTCCAGCAATTAACAGGCTTAGAACCATCTCACAATTTGTTTTATTACTACCACAGATCCTTCTTAAACTACACACAATCATCAAAATATAGCTGCTATAAAGTTTAAAAAGACGTCGCTGGTACTGAAGGGGTTAATTGCCACCCACTACCCTTCAGCCACCGCAATAAAAAAAAAATCGACATCAGTGAATTATTAATTACATATACCGCTCAAGCAATCAACTATCAAATTATTTGTCATTTAGGACAATCGCTCAAAATCCACCATAATCATCATCACTCACTACAACCACGACCATCTTCACCACTATTACACCACACCTACATCACCATCTTGTTTAAACAAAAATAGAAAAATAAATACATACAAAATAAAATAGGTCCCACCCTTTCAACAACAATAACAACAACATCAAACATCTCCCTCCACCACCACCAACATCAAAGAACTCCCACCACCACAACCATCACCCACACACAGACATCATCATTCTTCACCACCACCACAAACAACAACAACCACCTCACCACCACCCACCTCACCACCACCCACACACCAATATCCCTTACCACCACCACCACCACCACTACCACCACCAACACCAACAACAACAACAACAACAACAGCGATCTAAAAATCAAATTATCTCTCGTGTTGTTGAATTCTGGTGGTCCTGTCGGCATGTTTTTGCTTCGTCGTCGACAGAGTGATCCCGTCCAAATCATCCGTATCGAAACGGCCCCATTGTTGTTTTTAGTTCGGTGGGGTTTATAAATTGTGAAGGTCAGGGTATTGGATAGATCAGGGCGTTTGTGGTGGGGATTATCTGAAATAGAGACGTGATGAGAGTTGGTCATCGGTTTTGCTCTAAAATGTCTCGATTAAAACACTCCAAAAATGTGTTCTGGACCCCTACTGTACCGGCGACGTGTTTTACATTATATTCTGGCAACTATTAGACGATTTTATTCAGCTTAAGAAGGACCTCTACAAATTTAAAAGCTACACATGATCTCAATCTATCCTTTTAGCTACCATATATCCTTCCGAAGCTTCATAAAATCGTCTAAATGCAGCTGAAATCAAATGAAATATACGTCACCGGTACTGGAAGGGTTAATAGTACAAAGAAGTACAAAGGAAATCAAGCAACAACAGGTACAGCGACCCCTCAAGGCTGCTTGCCCTCCAAAACACTGATGATCAAGTGTCCAAACAGTAGTTTAGAGTGGGTAAGGGAAAAATGGAAAGGGAAGACTGCCCTGGGACAAATGTTCGTGGCAGTATTAGGAAATGTTAGTAGGGGACAGTTGTTAGTAATATAATAGAGGAAAAACTACACTTTATTCATTTACAAATGCAGTCAGTCGTGGATTTAAGGTAAGGTGTTTGTCTAGGCGAAGTTTAAAAGAATCAATGATGCTGCAGTCTGTGGCATCTTGGGGAAGCCCATTCCACAAATTGACAACTCGATTGAAGAAGAAATTCTTAGACTCGTGTGAGTTAAAAGATGTCCCAATAGTTTTGCAACCGTGATCTTTAATAATTATGATGGTGTTTTAACTTCTTGATACATCGCTAGAGCATAACGTTCCATTCCCTGTCTGGAACGTAGTATTCAAGTGCCTTAAGGTGAGGCTGATGGACTGTTGAGGTTAAGGGGAGATGGGTCGTTTTGCTGGCCCCCTTTCTCCCTCGTGTTAAGCCCCATTTGTTTTGAGATTATTATAAGACGTTCAGCCCATTAGTTTGTCGATTTTAAGACCTTTCGCCCCATTTCGTTATCAATTTTAAGACCTTTTGTGCCATTTAGGTGTCGATTATTTCCTGGCGAGCCTGACATTTAAAGGGGAATCGGCTTTCGGCCAGTACATTTTTTACCGAAAAATGTACAAACTTATCTTGAAGGGGGGTCTAGGGGGGGGGGGGGGGTGCTAAGCTTGATGGAAGTCTAGCGAGAAAACTAAGCATAAATTATTTAATTAATAGACCAAAACAGAAACAAAAACATTAACATTTGCATATTTACATAACATATACACTGATGTTAATATTCAAGGTTGCAGAGTGTTAAGCCAACATATCATATCTGACAGCACACTTGTGGAATGAGTATACTTGCAAAGAGAGTAACATAGTGGTATTGTATGTTGACCGTTCGAATATTTAATGTAGCACAATACTCTTATGGATAGATTATACGTTTTCGCAAAATATTGGAATATTTGATTTCCCTTTTAATTGCTGTAATTAAATTCAACATTATCCAACCATGTATTTTCCATTGTATTCAACCCTGGTTTATTTTATTTATTTATTTTTGTTCTATGTGGATGAGGGAGACAAAGGCAAAACCGCCTATGACGAGTGCCTCCCCCAGAGTTTAAAGGGTGACAGGGCCAAAATCAAGGAACGTTCGAGCCAAAATTATGTGGATATGTGTGTGAATAGTCGCACGTCTGTGTGTGTTGACTATGTATGTAGGCATATATAGTCATAGCATATTATATGTATAATGATGTATGTGTACAAATATACCGGCATATGAATACTACTTAATTTATGTATTAGTTGTTATATCTGTGAGTGATTGTATGTATGTGTGCATGTATGTGTGTATGTATGTGTGTATGTATGTATGTATGTATGCATTTATGAACTGTATATATGTGTGTGTTTAGTTGATAATAACCTACCTTCCTTAGGCCACATAATAATATACACTCGCATTCTATTTTTCTACAGTCTTGCGTGAAGGTATATATACATAATTATGATGGATATTCTGTCTATCACAAGATGATATTTTTTCAGATTAGTAATGATCTCGAAGTCAAAGGATTATACATTGATTCGGAAAACAATTAATTTAGTACACCTGCACGCCATACACTCTAGCCCACTCATACATATTCCTGGACTTTACCTATTTCTAATTAGGAAGGCATATCTCTGGAAACTAATTGATGAACATAATTGTCAATACATCAACTACATATCTATAAATACTATATATTAAAAAACAATATATGTCCAAAATCAATCCTGGTAGTTATAATTGCACACAGAAACAACATAGGGGGTCCACGAATTAGAATTCTTAAAAGTGGACTATAGACTATGGTACCCGAGTGTACATGTCATTATGTTTTCCTGGCTAACAGTAGACAACATTATTCAATTTAGTTAAAAATATCTTATGGGTGTTTGACTATATGTGGATGAGGGACACAACAGGCAAAACTGTCTGTGACAAAGGCCTCCCCCAGAGTTGAAAGAGTGACAGGGCCAAAATCAATGAGCAGTCGAGCCAAAATGCCTGGACACACGGAGTTTGAAGCAATTTAAGTCATCGGATGAGGGAAAGATGGATTCAGGGAGGGAGGTCCCGAGCTCAGCTGTTAAATAGAAGAAAGATTGGGAGTATCGTTTCACTCTTGAGTTGGAGTAGGGGTGGGATTGTGTTGTAAAGCGGGTGCTACGTACCCTATGTAGAGGAGGTGGTATACACTGAGAGAGCTCCGAGGAACACTGATTATTGTAGTATCGATAGAACAGCGAGAGAGATGCAACATTGCGGCGAAGAGAGAGAGATTGCAAAGAGTTGGTGAGTGGACGGGAGTTTATGATACGAAAGGCTTTCCTCTCTACTTTGTCTAGAAGTGCTGTGTGAGAGGATCCACCCCACACATGTGAACAATACTTAATACAAGGACGCACAGTGCCCCTGTACAGAGCAAGAAGCTGTGCAGGGGTAAAGAACCCCTTGAGGCGGCTAAGCACTCCCAGCTTCTTGGAGGCTGCCTTAGCAAGACTGGTAATATGGTCCTTCCAAGAGAGAGCAGAAGAGAAAGAGACACCGAGAATACGGAGAGAAGATGATGGGTTGATTTTTGTATTGTTGAAGTATAAGGGATAGTCCTCTGGGAATTCACGACGGGTAGACAGATGAAGAAATTGGGTTTCGGAAGAATTAAAGGCAACGAGGTTTTCTCTGCCCCAATTGAAAATGATAGTTAGATCAGAAGATAAGTGTTCTATGGCTTTATTACGTTTGTCATTGAGGGATTAGTTAATTATATCTTCTTGGCTATTTGTGCTCTCCCTTGAGAACCTATGGGGTACATAGTCTGTCTAAGGCTCTTCAGTGGGGTTCACATTTAGAGTCTAATAATAATAATAATAAAAATAATAATAATTAATAATAATCTTGTAATCAAAGCGTTCACAAACATTAATCAAAACTCTCCGTTGAGCCTCACTTTCACATTCCACCCCTTGCCAACTCCGCCACACCAGTCAGTCAGTCAAGAGCTCAACACAAAACATAATTGACCTTTGTTTCTTGTGAAGCTAAAAACGCCGCTTACATGGAACAAAAATCCGAACGCCACGCTCCGTTTTCTATTTTTTTTTTTTTGTTTTTTTTTTTGTTACCGTACTTGGATTTTCTACACGCGCTTTTATTTGTATTTGTTTCACCTTTACCCATTGTTCACTCAATTTACTAACCCACGAATCAAATTATTCACCTTCGCCAACGAATTTGGTTGGAAGTTATGTTTTGGCCTTCGTTTGTTTGTCTGTAGATTAGAATATATTAACAACATATCTTACAAATTTATGGACGGATTTGCACTACATTTGGTGGGCAGATAGGTTATGTGTCATGGAAGAAATGATTCAATCTAAAAGGTGATCCAAATCATATCCTGGAACTCAGATCCAGGAGAAAATGCTCTCTACCGAGTGTCTTTCTACTTGTACATAATATTATATTCAAATACTGAGAGCGTATTTGAATATAATATGTATGTATGTATGTATGTATGTATGTATGTATGTATGTATGTATGTATGTATGTATGTATGTATGTATGTATGTATGTATGTATGTATGTATGTATGTATGTATGTATGTATGTATGTATGTATGTATCTCTCTCTCTCTCTCTCTCTCTCTCTCTCTCTCTCTCTCTCTCTCTCTCTCTCTCTCTCTCTCTCTCTTCTCTCTATCTTCTCTCTATCTATCTATCTATCTATCTATCTATCTATCTATCTATCTATCTATCTATCTATCGATCGATCGATCGATAGAAAAATGGATCAGAAGTGGAAGAGGCCAGCTGGTGTACGAGGAACAAAAGACGTTACTCAATCTAGGTTTAAAGGCTCTGAAAGATCAGGAGATATTTACATTGGGAATGCTGACTGTGACACTAGCGTTGTTGATATTACTAAGTATATATCGGATGAATTTAACATTGAAAGTGTAAAATGCTGTGAGCTTGAATCTAAATTTGAACGAGAATGGAAGTCATTTAAAATAACTGTTGCAATGAGTAAGAGGGATGATTTGTTACGTCCGGAGTGTTGGCCGAACCATGTAATTGTTAGAAAATACTATAAACCTAAACATACATCTTAATGGCTAAGATTGTATCATATAACTTTAATTCTGTAAGAAATAATATTGAGGCAGTAAAGTTATTGACTATGGAATACGATATCATTCTTTTACAAGAAATAATGTTATTGAAAGAAGACTTAAATGTTTTAAGAACAATCAATGATGCATTTGATGCAATCGCATGTGTGGAAGATAGGAGTAACGAAGGCATAGTAGAGGGTCGTCCTTCAAAAGGTGTTGCCATATTATGGAAAAATTCACTTAGTAATAATATTGATTCTGTGTATTGTAATGAAAGAATAATTGGGATTGTAATGAAATGTAGAGATGTACAAATATTTATTGTGACAAGCAAGACGAGGACTCCTTAGATGAATTTAGAAATACAATAGCCACTCTTGATAATTTTATAGCTGAACAACACTGCAATAATGTCTTAATTGCAGGAGATTTTAATGCTAGTCCAACTAAAGGTAGGTTTTGGAAAGATATTATTAATTTATTTATTAGCAAGTGCTTTATATTTAGTGATGTTGAGGCAATGCAGAATGATTCGTTTACATATTTATGTCCTGCAAAGAATACAACCAGTTGGCTTGATCATATAGCAGTAAGTGAGAGTCTAAACGAAATAATAGATGATATTACTATAAGGTATGATATGGCCCTTTATGATCACTTTTCCCTGGCATGTAAGCTAAACATTGACATATGTAATGTTGGTATAGTAGATGTACACATTGAACCGTCAGAATTCATCGACTGGCAAAAACTGTCTATTGTGGATAATTTACAGATATATAGATCAAATATTAATCATTATCTAAGTGAATTGGATATATCAAGCTTTAATTGCTTGGACTGCAGTGTATATAGATGTAATAATGAACAGCATATCAAGGAATTAAATTAAATTTATAACAGTATAATTAGTTTGTTACTTAATTCATCTTCTTTGTTTAAGAAAGAACCATTAAAAAAGCATAAAGTTATACCAGGTTGGAATGATGAAATTAAGGATTTGCATAAGTTTGCGAGAAGTAAGTTTTTAACTTGGAAGAATAGGGGACGTCCACTTGCAGGAGTTGAGTTAGAAGAAATGAAGGAGTCTAGAAAGAACTTTAGGAATGTATTGAAACAAGTTAAACAAAATGAGTCTCAAATTAGAACAAATAAGTTAGCTCAATCTCTATCTAATAACAATTTGAAATCATTTTGGAAAGAGGTTAGACAAATAAAGAATAATAAAGTTTTTGTAAGTATGAAAATAGATGGAGAATGTGACCCAAAATGTATTGTAGAGAAATTTTCCAATAAGTTTAAACATGTATATGATGATTGTAAATGTCAGAATGATGATGACTTCATGATAGATAAATTGGTGAAAAATGTACGTGACGGTGAAATATTTGGTAAGGTAAATAGTCATGATGTATCTACAGCAATATCTGACCTCAATTGTGGTATTGGCCCAGATAATATACATTCTTTTCATTTAAAGTATTGTACAAACGAATTGATAGTAGTAATTGCAAAGTTGATTTCTTCTTGTGTTGTGCATGGTTGTATGCCTGTAAGAATGAACTTTGGAATTATGGTACCCTTATTGAAAGATAAGTATAAAGATAATACATCACTTGATAATTATAGATCAATTACGTTATCGCCAATATTATTGAAGGTATTTGAATACTGCTTGAAGTACAAAATTTTAAGATATGTTAGTTTAAATGATAGGCAGCATGGATTTAGAGAGAGGTATTCTACTTCTACTGCATGTTTAATTCTCAAGGAAACTATTTTAAGGTACACCACGGAGGGATCTAATGTGTTTTCATGTTTTATTGACCTGACAAAAGCTTTTGATAAGGTGAATCATTTCAAACTTGCAAATAAGCTTTTAAAACTAGGATTACCAAATTTCTTGGTTAATATTTTATTTTACTTTTACAGAAACCAACATGTTGTTGTAAAATTTAAAGATTCAATTTCAACTGAATGGACTATGAAAAATGGAGTGAGACAGGGTGGGGTTTTATCTCCCTTGTTGTTTTCAATTTATATTGATGACTTATTAAGTAAATTATCTGCAAGTAATGTAGGCTGTAGACTAGGTTTACAAGTCAGCAATGTGATCGCCTATGCAGACGATCTTGTAATATTGGCTCCTTCGGTTAGAGGTCTGCAAACATTGATAGATATTATGGATCATGAAATTAAACAACTAGACTTATCTATTAACTCTGCAAATTAGTATGTATGATCTTTAAATATAAGTATGGACAGGAAATGAATCCTTTCATATATTTAGACAATAACAAATTAAATATTGTTTCTGAATACAAATATTTGGGTTTTATAATTGATTGTAATCTTAATAATGACTTGGATATGATAAGATGCAGAAATAAGTTTTACAATGAGTTTAATTGTCTTTTAAGAAAGTTTAGCAACACGAGTACTGAAGTATTTTTAAATTTATTTCAAAGCTACTGTTTGAATTTTTATGGCGCTGAACTTTGGTTTAATAATAGAAAATGTTATATACCGTTTAAGCAGTTTTCCATTGGATACCACAAGGCAATAAAGAAAATATTGAATATGAAGTACTGGGAGAGCAACCACAGTGCTTGTAGAGAATGTGGAGTGATGGTGTTTAGGCATTTGGTTAACTGGATGAAAATAAGATTTGTATATAGAAATCTCATAAAGCCATGTAGTTTTATAGAGAAGAACATGTATTACATGTTACATAGATCTTTTCTTGTAAAGGATGTTGAAAAAATAATCCTACATGAGTATGGATTTACTAACTTATTGCTAAATGATATCAATGCTATAAGATCAAGAATTGTTTATGTACAGAACACAGAACCAACTATGCGCTAAGGACTTTTAGCTTAATGTAGATTACGTAAATAACTCTGTAAAAAGTGTATGTATATGTCTTTTTATGAAATAAAATTATGACTGACTGACTCTATCTATCTATCTATCTATCTATCTATCTCTCTCTCTCTCTCTCTCTCTCTCTCTCTCTCTCTATCTATCTATCTATCTATCTATCTATCTATCTATCTATCTATCTATCTATCTATCTATCTATCTATCTATCTATCTATCTATCTATCTATCTATCTATCTATCTATCTATCTATCTATCTATCTATCTATCTATCTATCTATCTATCTATCTATAAAGTAGCAAGGGAGAATTTTTTGATTTGGAAGAGGAATAACTGCCCCATAGTTGGCGAATTCCTTGAAGATATGAAGAGTTCACGAAAGACATTTAAGAAAGCTCTGAAGCATATAATACATAATGAAGCACAAATACGAAATGAAAAACTGGCAGAGTCTTATTCACATAAGAGGTACAAAACATTCTGGAATGAAGTTAGGAAATCGAAAAACAACAAAGGTTACTTGAATATAAAGATTGAAGGCGAATGTGATTCGAATCTAATAGCAGAAAAGTTTTCACAAGCATATAAACGTGTATTTGATGACCAGAATTGTCAATCTAAAGGTAATTTTGAAGCTTTAAGATTAAAACAAGATGTTCGAAGAGGTAAAATAGTTGGGACCATTAACTTGAATGATATAAATACAGCCATATCGGAGTTGAAGTATGTTATTGGTCACGATAATATCCATTCGAATCATTTGAAGTTTTGTCCAGAATATGCAAGAGGTTTACTTGCTAAATTATTTTCAGCATTTATTGTTCATGGCTTCATACCTAATACTATGATAACTGGAGTCATTCTTCCTCTTATTAAAGATCGTGGTAAAGATAAAAATTTAATTGATAACTATAGACCAATAATATCGTCTTCAGTTTTTCTAAAGATTTTTGAATATTGTTTAAAATATAAATTAACAAATTATGTCGACTTTAATGAGAGGCAACATGGCTTCAGAGCGGGCCATTCAACTCTTTCTGCAGGTTTAATTTTTAAGGAAACTGTTTTACGCTATAGATCTGCAGGATCGAATGTATATGCGAGTTTTATTGATTTTAGAAAAGCGTTTGATAAAGTGAATCATTTTAAATTAATCCAGAAACTTTTAGAACTAGATATTCCTCATTACCTTGTAAATATTTTGTTTTATTTTTACAGAAACCAAATGGTTGCTACTAAACATAAAGATGCACTGTCAAAGCCCTGGAAGATTATGAACGGAGTGAGACAGGGTAGAATTTTATCTCCTTTACTTTTTAATGTATATATTGATTTATTAATCGAAACCGTATCAAAGTGCAAAACTGGATGTAGTCTTGGTAATAGGATGAGTAACATTATTGCCTATGCTGACGACATAGTAGTTTTAGCGCCAACAGCGACAGGGTTACAAAAGTTACTAAACATTGTGGAACATGAAACGAAAGCTTTAGATATTCAAGTGAATGCAAATAAATCAGTGTGTATGTTTTTTAGGGATACTAATAATATAAATGGTCTGCCGAGAATGAAGCTTAATGATGAAGTAATGATCAATGTACATGAACATAAGTACCTAGGATTTATTATTGATGATAAACTAAATAATGATAAGGATGTAATAAGGACAAGAAATAAGTTTTATAATGAATTCAATTGTATTTTACGTAAATTCCCTAATGTTAATATTAATGTTTTTATTCAACTATTTAATAGTTATTGCTTAAGTTTTTATGGTACAGAATTATGGTTTTCCAATAAGCGGTGTGGTGTTCCTCTGAAACAATTTGCGGTTGGATACCACAAAGCCATTAAGAAGATTTTAAAACTTAAATACTGGGAGAGCAACCACAAAGCATGTGATTTAGCAGGGTTAATGACATTCACTCATCTAATTAATTGGCAAAAAATACGGTTTGCTCACAGATGTATGATGAAGCCTTGTATCTTTTTAAGAAAATGTTTACTTAACAATGATGATAGCTTATATTTGATGAAGGAAGTAAAGAATATTTTATTGAATATTTATAATATCGAATGTTTAATGGAAAATGACATTGACGCAGTAAAATCTAGAATTACTTTTATTCAAAGCCGTGAACCAACTATGAGATAAATGTGCTTCACAATTCTCTTACTATGTACAAAGTTTTATGTAGCTTTTACGAAATAAAATATTGAGTCTGAGTCTGAGTCTATCTATCTATCTATCTATCTATCTATATCTATCTATCTATCTATATCTATCTATCTATCTATCTATCTATCTATCTATCTATCTATCTATCTATCTATCTATCTATCTATCTATCTATCTATCTATCTATCTATCTATCTCTATCTATCTATCTATCTATCTATCTATCTATCTATCTATCTATCTATCTATCTATCTATCTATCTATCTATCTATCTATCTATCTATCTATCTATCTATCTATCTATCTATCTATCTATCTATCTATCTATCTATCTATCTATCTATCTATCTATCTATCTATCTATCTATCTATCTATCTATCTATCTATCTATCTATATCTATCTATCTATCTATCTATCTATCTATCTATCTATATCTATCTATCTATCTATCTATCTATCTATCTATCTATCTATCTATCTATCTATCTATCTATCTATCTATCTATCTAGCTAGCTAGCTAGCTAGCTAGCTAGCTAGCTAGCTATCTATACAGTATATATAGTGCGTGCGTGCGTGTCTGTGAGATAATTATAATTTGACATTCCTTAGAGAAATAATAATTCCCAATAACAGTCAACTACATTCGAGTTAAATACATACTTACCTCTCCCCCGCCCTCTCATAACCAGTAATTCCAGCCAGGCAAAGAAGGAAGTGTTTGCAGGGTGAAAGAAACTATTATCCGGGTACAAAAAATACTTATAGTAACTGATAATAGCCCCCCCCCCCACACACACAACCCCTTTCCCACCCTTTGTCATCAACATTCCACAGTAGGTATTAAACTGCGTGTGAAAGCGGTGTCACACTAGCGCTTTTTCCGGCATTTTATTTCGGCAATTGTGGTATGGCATCTTCATAATTTTTTTTTTTTTTTTATGTGTGTCAGCAGGGAGGGTTCTGTGGGGGCGCTCGGTTATGGCCTTGGCCTTGCTCGGGGCCTTGGGGCTGTTCGGCCAGGCAGCTTGGGGAAAAACAACAACAACAACAACTATCTAGCAGACTCGATTTGTTAACCCTGAAACCTAACCTACCATATCCTACTCTCGACTATCCTAAAGTAAGCTAGCCTACACTATCCCAATCTAACCAATCCTAACCTGCAATAACAGTAGCCGATTTCTAACCTGGGAAAATCAAACACAGTATTATTTTAACCCTTTCCCTACGGGCGACGTCTGTTTAGTTTTATTATGGCTACTATTAGGACATTTTATTCAGTTTTAAAGAGGCCTCCAGCAATTAACAGGCATCGAACTATCTCTCTTAACCCTTTTTACTACCACAGATCCTTCTTAAACTGCACAAAACCGTCTACATATAGCTAGAACATAATTAGAAAGAGGTCGCCGGTACAGAAGGGTTTAACATCTTTCTTAAAACACCAGTAACGCGCCAAATGCAAATAATGAGAGCATGTGATTCTCCCAGGATTCGAACCCAGGATATCACATACAGAACTTACACGCTCTAACCATTACACCATCAAGACAGTTATAAGTACAACACAATTAATACGGTACGGAGATAATAATGGTGTTAAAGAAGTTACAAATTAATTAGCGTTTAAGAGCACTGAATCTGTACTCACTGGAACGTAGAAGAGAACGTTACCTAATAATATACACGTGGAAAATTGCAGAGGGTTTAGTACCAAACCTACATACTCCGATAGTCATGAAATTCAGTGATAGGAGAGGCTGGGAATGCGAAATCCCCCGGATGAATAACAGGGGTGCTATGGGCTCTTTGCGAGAGGGCTGGTTATCACACAGAGGCCCACGTCTCTTCAACAAACTCCCACGGCGAGTAAGAGACATGAGGGACGTCTCGTTAGACAGCTTTAAGAGAGCCCTGGATGTCGAACTGCAAAAGGTGCCAGACGAGCCCATCCTCGCAAGGGAGCGAGCTGTCGCTTCAAACAGTCTACTGCACCAAATCACCACCCAAAACGAGGGGCGTTGCGCTCCTTGGTGCCGCTAGAAGAGTGGCGAACACATCATAAGGTATCATAAGGTAACATGACCACGATTGACCCCTTCTGTACCGGCGACTCATTTTAATTGAAATATTGCAATATTTAGGCGATGTTGTGCAGCTTAAGAAGGATCTGTGGTAGTAAAATGGGTTAGCGAGATAGTTCGAAGCCTGTTGATAGATGGAGACCCTTTTTAAACTGCATAAAGTCGTCTACTATAGTCTATTCGCTTTAAGTAGGCGAGACATCATGACCTCTATCATCTGTATCTCAAGAAGGGCAAGCGCAAATTGGCTGTACATTTCCACATCTATGCCTTGACTGACTCTTCCCAAATGGTCCAAATATTAGCTCGATTACTCTAGTCGTTGTTGAGCTACAGAGGATAGAGGCCATGATTTCTCGCCTACTTACAGCGGATAGATTATAGTAGCCAGAATAAAGTTGAGAGGATGTTGTCGGTACAGAAGGGGTTGATATATCCATTTATCGAATACTGGATACTGGATGTGAGGATAGACTTGAAAGTGAGATAAACACAAGGCAGACCAATGACTCCAAGGTCTGTGATTACGGGGTTAGGAGTGGACTGTAGTGGCCCGATTGATGGGGGCTGATTGATGTGTGTGTGTGTGTGTGTGTGTGTGTGTGTGTGTGTGTGTGTGTGTGAGGGGGGGGGGGTCGTCTAGTGTTTTGTTTTGACGAGGATATTATGTTTTTTAACTTTCTACACTAGACTTATATCAAGCTTCATACAAATACATCCAAGACTCTCCTACAAGAGAATTTTTTGCATTTCTCGGTAGAAGAATGTTCCAGCCGAAGACCGGTTATTACATTGTAGGCTCGCTATCGCTCGGCAGGGGAATATCGACACCTAAATGACATGACAGTTCTTAAAAGCGCCAAGCTAATGAGGCAAATGTCTTAGCATCTCACAACTAATGGGGCCATGCATGAGCAAGAAAGGGGTCCAGACATTCCCTTCCTTACGTTTCGTGATTACGGGGTTGAGAATGGACTGTGGCGACCAGGTTGATGGGTCTGATTGATGGGGGGGGGGGGGGGGGGGGGAGGTGCTGTGGTGACCAGGTTGGGGTCTGATTGGGGGGGGAGTGCTGTGGTGACCAGGTTGATGGGTCTGATTGATGGGGGGGGGGGGGTGCTGTGGTGACCAGGTTGATGGGTCTGATTGATGGAGGGGGGTGCTGTGGTGACCAGGTTGATGGGTCTGATTGATAGCGGGGTGGGGGGGGGGGTGCTGTGGTGACCAGGTTGATGGGTCTGATTGATGGGGGGGGGGGGGGGTGCTGTGTGACCAGGTTGATGGGTATGATTGATGGGGGTGGGTGGGTGCTGTGGTGACCAGGTTGATGGGTCTGATTGATGGGGGGGGGGGTGCTGTGGTGACCAGGTTGATGGGTCTGATTGATGGGGGGGGGGTGCTGTGGTGACCAGGTTGATGGGGGGGGGTGCTGTGGTGACCAGGTTGATGGGTCTGATTGATGAGGGGGGGGGGGGTGCTGTGGGGGCCCGGTTGGTGGGTCTGATTGATGGGGGGGTGCTGTGGTGACCAGGTTGATGGGTCTGATTGATGGGGGGGGGGTGCTGTGGTGACCAGGTTGATGGGTCTGATTGATGGGGGGGGGGGGGGTGCTGTGGTGACCAGGTTGATGGGTCTGATTGATGGGGGGGGAGTGCTGTGGTGACCAGTTGATGGGTCTGATTGATGGGGGGGGGTGCTGTGGTGACCAGGTTGATGGGTCTGATTGATGGGGGGGGGGGGTGCTGTGGTGACCAGGTTGATGGGTCTGATTGATGGGGGGGGGGGGGTGCTGTGGTGACCAGGTTGATGGGTCTGATTGATGGGGGGGGTGCTGTGGTGACCAGGTTGATGGGTCTGATTGATGGGGGGGGGTGCTGTGGTGACCAGGTTGATGGGTCTGATTGATGGGGGGGGGGTGCTGTGGTGACCAGGTTGATGGTCTGATTGATGGGGGGGATGCTGTGGTGACCAGGTTGATGGGTCTGATTGATTGGGGGGGGGGGGGTGCTGTGGTGACCAGGTTGAGGGTCTGATTGATGGGGGGGGGGGGGGGTGCTCTGGTGACCAGGTTGATGGGTCTGATTGATGGGGGGGGGGGGGGGGTGCTGTGGCGACCAGGTTGATGGGTCTGATTGATAGCGGGGGGGGGGGTGCTGTGGTGACCAGGTTGATGGGTCTGATTGATAGCGGGGGGGGGGGTGCTGTGGCGACCAGGTTGATGGGTCTGATTGATAGCGGGGGGGGGGTGCTGTGGTGACCAGGTTGATGGGTCTGATTGATAGCGGGGATGTGGTGGTCTACTTTTTAGCTTTACACCCTTTCCGATTTTTTTTTTTTTGTCTAATATTACACGCTTCTACGCAGCTTTCAAGGGCCGTCTAGGAATTAAAATTGGTAAAGTATGTCTCTTCTAATACTCTGATCTCTAAAATGCCTTCCTAAGCTGAATAAAATCGTCAAATGGTATCCAGAATCTACCAACATAAACGAGCATGTATGTAATAATATGTATGTGGGAGAATACAGGTACTGTATAAGAGGAGAGAGAGGAGGGAGAGGAAAGGGAGAGGAGAGAGAGAGAGAGAGAGAGAGAGTAAGTGTAAGAGAGAGAGTTAGAGAGAGAGAGAGAGAGTAAGAGAGTAAGAGAGAGAAGGAGAGAGTGAGAGAGAGAGAGAGAGAGAGAATGAGGAGAGAGAGAGAGAGAGAGAGAGAGAGAGAGAGAGAGTAGGTAGAGAGAATGAGGAGAGAGAGAGAGAGAGAGAGAGAGAGAGAGAGAGAGAGAGAGAGAGATATTGTAAGTGAGTTTGTTAACCCTCGATTTATTATTTCGTATTGCTGAATTTCCTGGGTACTCCTTATTGTTTGAGAGAGAGAGAGAGTGAGAGTGAGAATAAGAGATTTTGTTAACCTTCGATTTATTCTTTCGTATTGCCGAGTGTGTGTGTTACATAGAATTACATAGTTACATTGCAAACATTTAACATCTCCTCGTTCTA
The DNA here is from genome assembly GCA_032716605.1 of Paralithodes platypus. Classification (NCBI taxonomy): domain Eukaryota; kingdom Metazoa; phylum Arthropoda; class Malacostraca; order Decapoda; family Lithodidae; genus Paralithodes; species Paralithodes platypus. The sequence continues at coordinate 7,711,611 of CM064544.1, read as the reverse complement.
AAATTACTGACACCGGTACTAAATAGTCACTTTCGTAATAATAGGATACCCGAATATTTTGCATTCCTTGATTTGATGGCGTGCGTGCGTGCGTGCGTATGTGAGTGTGTCTGTTTGTGGGACACTACAAATTAAAATTTAAAACTTGCAAACAAAGCAAACCAAAACTGGGACAAAGACAATATAAAGTCAAAACAACTTATCAAAATCGCTATGTGGAAACAACGCTTACTATTTTTTTTTTTTTTTTTTATTTTTTTTTTTCTTAACCCCAATCAATAATTCATAACTTATTCTCTCATTTTGTTCTGGATATTATTAGACGGATTGATTAAATTTAGGAAAGATCTATTTGGGTAAAGGGTTAAGGGGGGTGACCTGTTTTTTGTTATTTCTGTCCTTTTCTCTCTTTCTTTCGGCCCCATTCAGCCAACTATTTTAAGACGTTTTTCCCCATCTAGGTGTCGATTTCTTCCTGGCGAGCGACAGCGAGCCAGCATTATATGAAGAAATCCGGCTTCGCCGGAGACATTTTTCTATCGAAAAATTTACAAATTTAGCCTGCTGTCACAAAAATAAAAAATTGACACCTGGATGGGGATAAACGTCTTAAAACAGTAGGCTGAATTGGGCCAAATGGATACAAGCCAGAGAAAGATAGAACAGGACAGAACCAAAACAGGTCACCCCCCTTAATTAACGTCAAACTTAACCATACTATTTCTCGAGGTCTTTCCAAAAATGCACAAAATCGTCTAATGCCAGCCAGAATATTCTATTTAAGGGGAGGAAGGCCGTTTTTCTGGACCCCCTTCTCCCTAATGTTTAGCCCCACTACTTTTGAGATTATAAGACGTTCGGCCCATTAGTTTGGCGATTTTAACACCTTTCGTCCCAATTCGTTGTCAACTTTAAGACCTTTCGTGCCATTTAGGTGTCGATTATTTCCTGGCGAGCGATAGCGAGCCTGCAATTTTAAGAGGAACCGGCCTTTGGCCGGGAAATTTTTCTACCGAAAAATGTACAAATTTATCTTGAAGGGGGGTCTAGGGGTTTTTTCTAAGCTTGACGGAGGTCTAGGGAGTAAACTAAACACATATATGAATACATGAATTAATAGACCAAACAAACGGCCAGTCTCCCCTTAATCGTGTTATAATAATCAAGGGGTTCCTGTATTTCTTCACTTGATTGAATATTTATGAAGCAATAAGTTGGGGGGAAAAAAAACACCAAAAAAAAAAAAAAAAAACTTACTCAAGAACCGTGTCAGGGCAAGGCTATGATTCTGTCCATCAAGTAGGATTGAATCTTGATTAAGGGGGCCCACCTCGCTTTGTTTTTATCTTTCTCTCCCTCTCCCTCTCCCTTTGGCTTGTATCTGTTCGGCCCCATTCAGCCTACTGCTTTAAGACGTTTAACCCCATCCAGGTGTCAATATTTTCCTGGCGAGCGGTAGCGAGCCAGCATATATATATTTTTGTTTTGACAGCAGGCTAAATTTGTACATTTTTCGATATAAAAATGTCTGGCGAAGCCGGATTTCTCCGTACAATGCTGGCTCTCTATCGCTCGCCAGGAAAAAATCGACACCTGGATGGGGATAAACGTCTTAAAACAGTTGGCTGAATGGGGCCGAATGGAAATGGGGCCAGGGAAAGAGAGAAAAGGAGAGAAAGATAAAAAAAAAAAAAAAACGGTGACCCCCCTTAATAAACAAACAGAAGTTTCCACAATGGGATATAAATGAAAACTTATACATTTTTCTGAGAGCACAATACTGGCAAACGATATGTCAGATGTGGTAAGACCTTTGCATACAAATAATGATATCAGTTTATTGGGTGGCTGGATTGGTATGTGGGTGATTTGCACAATAAGTAGATTTTTTTTTTTTTTTTTTTTTTTTTAGATGCATACAACTGAGAACAATATTCATAGATGACAGATTCCTATTAGCCTTTCAAGATCCAATACACATTTCTGTTTTCCGACTATAATTCGACTATTTTATTCAGATTAGGAAGGGTATATGGAAGTCAGAGGGTTAACTGAGATAGCCTTTACCATTCGAATTCCCACAGATCCTTCTTTAACTGTATATAATCGTCAAATGATAGCCAGAAAAAAAATGTCAAATTGCGTGACTATCTTCAAAAGGGTTAATAAGCAAATGTTCTACATATATTGCCAAGGACTTATTAACCCTTTCAAGCTCCAATAAGCGTTTCTGTTCTGTTTCTGGCTACTATTAGACGATTTTATTCAGATTAGTAACGGTATATGGAAGTCAAAAGGTTGATTGAGATAGTATTTACCCATTTAATACCCACATATACTTCCTAAGCTGCATACAATCGTCTAATGATAGCCAAAATAAACAGCTAAAACGCGTCAGAGCTTCAAAGGGTTAATATATATTTTCTATTCCTTTCAACGATGAATTTAGAAACACTATAGTGCTTGCATTTTATCCTAACTACTCACCTAAGGGTAGAGCTGGTTTGTGGATGGACTATGGTCTATTCGCTGTAAGTAGGCGACAAATCATGACCTCTATCCTCTGTAGCTCAAAAAGGGCTAGAGCAAATTGGTTGTAAATATCCACATCTATTCCTTTGACTTACTCTTCCCAAATGTTAGATATATTAGCCTGATTACTCTAGTTGTTTTTGAGTTACAGGGGTTAGAGGTTATGATTTCTCGCTTACTTACAGCGAATAGACTATATAGCCACCCACCACTGCTGAACTAATAGTACTAAATAGACACACAGAGGGCCTCGGAGTTGGGCAGACCCTAAGTTGAGTGGTCAATCCTGTAAGTCCTTGAATAAACTGGCACAGGTTGTCCTTCTCAGGGTGAACAGGTCTGCTTTGGGGCGTTTTGTGTATGACCACCTTCATACCAGAGGGTAAGACGACCGGCTAAGATAGATAGATAGATAGATAAATAGATAAATAGATAAATACTGTATATATATATACATAGAGAGAGAGAGAGAGAGAGAGAGAGATATCACCAATATATTTCCGTCAACACACCACTGTAACATCAAATCTTAAATCACGTTCCCTTAAGGGGAGGTTTTTAGTGTGTTTCCTAGACTTCCATCAAGCTTGAAATTACACCCCCTTGACCCCCTTTCAAGATAAATTTGTACATTTTTCGGTAGAAAAATTTCCCGGCCAAATGCCGGTTCCTCTTAAATTACAGGCTCGCTATCGCTCACCAGGAAAAAAACGACACCTAAATGGGACGAAAGGTCTTAAAAGTGACATAAATGAGGTGAAACTTCTTAAAATCGCCAAACTAATGGGGCGAACGTCTTAAAATTTCAAAAGCAATGGGGCTAAACACGAGGGAGAAAGGGGCAAAGAAAAAAATCCCTCAAGTAGAAATCTCCCCGGGGAGATTTCCACTTGAGGGATTCTTTTCTTGATGACCTTCTCCCTCGTGTTTAGTCCCTTTAGTGTTGATATTTTAAGACGTTTGCCCCAATAGTTTGTCGATTTTAAGACCATTCGCCCCATTTCCGACAATGTTGACTTTTCGTATGATTTAGGGGTTGATGTTATCCTGGCGAGCGATAGCGAGCCTGCAAGTTAAGAGGATTCGGCCTTCGGCCGGGACATTTTTCTACCGAAAAATTTACAAATTTATCTTGAATCTATCTAGGGGGTGTAATTTTAATCTTGATGGAGGTCTAGGGAATAAACTAAAAGCCTCCCCTTAACATAGTCACTAGTCCCACCACCTGTCGTTTTCTTAAAGGGAGATGGTTAGCCTCTTTAGTTTTCAAATTTTAAGACGTTCTGCCCATTAGTTTGGCGATTTTAAGATATTTCACCCCATTACTTTGTCAATATTAAGAATGTTCGTGTCACTTACGTGTCGATTTTTTTGCTGGCGAGCGATAGCAAGCCTGTAAATTAAGATTAACCGGTAAATGTTCTATTGATAATATTCCGTTCTCGTTTCATTATATATTGTTTTCATATGTGTATGAAGGAGACAAAGGACAAAGCTGCCTGTAACAAGTGTCCCCCCAAAGTTAAAAGAGTGATGGAGAGCCAAAATCAAGGTACGTTAGAGTCAAAAGGTGAGGACACGTGGAGCTTGAAGCAGTCTTAGTCATAGGGTGAGGGAAAGACAGGTGAAGGAAAGAGTGAATGAAGTATATTGACTTAAGGAGGGTGACCTGCTTTTTGTTATTTCTGTCCTTTTCTCTCTTTCTCTGGCTTGTATCCATTCGGCCCCATTCAGCCAACTATTTTAAGACGTTTATCCCCATCTAGGTGTCGATTTCTTCCTGGCGAGCGATAGCGAGCCAGCATTATATGAAGAAATCGGCTTCGCCGGAGAAATTTTTCTATCGAAAAATTTACAAATTTAGCCTGCTGTCAAACAAAAATAAAAAATATGCTGGCTCGCTAGCACCAGTAAAAAATTGACACCTGGATGGGGATAAACGTCTTAAAACAGTAGGCTGAATGGGGCCAAATGGATACAAGCCAGAGAAAGATAGAAAAGGACAGAACAGAAACAGGTCACCCCCTCCTTAATACAGAATTTATACTAATAACTGTCTAACTTCCATTGAACCCTGTCTTATTTATGTGTTCTTAGTTAGTTTATTATAACTATATATATATATATTACGTAGCACAATTGTCCATGCATTCATATTACTGAACGTAGACACTTCGTTCCGTTAGTTTGGCGATTTGGATTATCTTCCGCCACGTTTGTTGTCAATATGAAGACCTTTCGTGACATTTAGGTGTCGATTTGTTTATAACATTATTTACATTATTATTATTTTACATAGCTTGACTAATATATATTTACACTGCGACATCACAATTTACAATATTTTTATTTTACATAGCTTGACTAATATAAATTTACACAGCAACATCACAATTTACAATATTTGTATTTTACATAGCTTGACTAATATATATTTACACTGTGACATCACAATTTACAATATTAGTATTTTACATAGCTTGACTAATATATATTTACACTGTGACATCACAATTTTCATTATTATTTAATTTATTTTGCATAGCTTGACTAATATATATTTACACTGCGACATCACAATTTTCATTATTATTATTTTACATAGCTTGACTAATATATATTTACACTGCGACATCACAATTTTCATTATTATTATTTTTTTTTTTTTTTTTTTTTTTTTTTTTTTTTTTTTTTTTTATATTAAGGGGGGGAGAGAGGCACCACAGAGTGGGTGGGGGGAAGAGGAAGTAGGAAAGATGAAATACAGTGAGATTATTTTACATAGCTTGACTAATATATATTTACACTGCGACATCACAATTTTCATTATTATTATTTTATATAGCTTGACTAATATATATTTACACTGCGACATCACAATTTTCATTATTATTCTTTTATATAGCTTGACTAATATATATTTACACTGCGACATCACAATTTTCATTATTATACTGCGACATCACAATTTATATTATTATTATTTTACATAGCTTGACTAATATATATTTACACTGCAACATCATAATTTACCGCCAATCATGTCTCCCGTAGGCAGCTTTCTCACAACAACAAGTGCTGGGCCACACACTCAATATCAGGCCACGATAAATACCATTCAATTACAAGCCCGTCACTGCCCGGCAATACACTTCCAGGACCTGATGCATGGCCCTCATATTTCTCTTTCTCTCCCTCTCTCTTTGGTTTGTATCCATTCGGCCCATTCAGCCTACTGGTTTAAGACGTTTACCCCCATCCAGGTGTCAATATTTTCCTGACGAGCGGTAGCGAGCGAGCATATATTTTTTTTTTTTGACAGCTAGCTAAATTTGTAAATTTTTCGATAGAAAAATTTCTCCGGCGAAGCCGGATTTCTCCATACAATGCTGGCTCGCTATCGCTTGCCAGGAAGAAATCGACACCTGGTATAGGGATAAACGTCTTAAAACAGTTGGCTGAATGGGGCCGAATGGATACAAGCCAGGGAAAGAGAAAAAAGGAGAGAAAGATAAAAACAAAAAAACGGTGACCCCCCTTCCAGGACCTGATGCATGGCCGTCATATTTCTCTCACTCCCTCTCCAAATAAACGATTAGGAGCCGGCCCCTATCATTGTACAGGAGGAGATATTTCAGTGTCACCTTCTCTCTCTCTCTCTCTCTCTGTCTCTCTCTGTCTCTCTCTCTCTGTCTCTCTCTCTCTCTCTCTCTCTGTCTCTCTGTCTCTCTCTCTCTCTCTCCCCTCTCTCCACCCCCCCCCTCCCCCCCCCACCCCCCCCTCCCCCCCCCCCCCCCTCAGGTACAGTCGGCCAAATAAGTGATGTCTCGGCACCAAGTATATGTTGGTCAATAATTGGTATATATCAGCCCTATCTAAACTTGATTAATTCATTTCGAGTGAGATATATAAACATGATCCTACACTTAGCCACCCAATTCAACATCTGGCAGACATTAATACAGCACAGAGCGAGCCAAACGTAATGCCAGCTGAGACATGACTTATTAGCGCTACTGTGCAGGGAAATCAATAGTTTGACGAATAGTTTGTTTGTAAACCGTGCAATTTTATAGTTACTGCACACTTTTCCGTTCTCACTATAGTCTATTCGCTGTAAGTAGGCGATAAATCATGAACATTATCCTCTGTAACTCACAAAGGGATAGAGCAAATTGGCTGTAAATTCCACATCTAGTCCTTGGCTGACTCTTCCCAAATGGTAGAACTATTAGCTCTATTTCTCCAGTCGTTTTTGAGTTACAGAAGTTAGAGGTCATGATTTCTCGCCTACTTACAGCGAATAGACTATAGTTCATACATTTTGTTAATAGCCCGTGCCTATATATAGCCCGTTCATTCTAGGTTGGGCAGAAATCGTAACCCCTAACCTCTCATAACTCAAAAAGGACTAGAGTAATCGAGCTAATATTTCTACCAAATAGGAAGACTCGGCTAGGGAATAGGTGTGGAAATTGACAGCTCATTTGCTCTAGCCCTTTTTGAGTTACAGAGGTTAGAGGTTACGATTGCTGCCCAACCTAGAATGAACGGACTATAGTTAAGGGGAGGTTTCTAGTTTGTTCCTAGATATCCATCAAGCTTATAATTACACCCCCTAGACCCCCTTTCAAGATAAATTTGTACATTTTTCGGTAGACAAATGTCCCGGCCAAAGGCCGGTTCCTCTTAAATTACAGGCTCGCTATCGCTCGCCAGGGAAAAACCGACACGTAAATGGCACGAAAGGTCTTAAGATTGACAAAAATGGGGCGAAAGTTCCAAAAATCGCCAAACTAATGGAGCAAACGTCTTAAAATCTCAAAAACAATGGGGCTAAACATGAGAGAGAAAGCGGTCCCAAAAAAATATCCCTCAGGTGGAAATCTCCCCTTAATGTTTCTCTCGCTAGCTTCGACGAACTTCTGAATCCTACTGTACTGTACTGTACATGGTTGATTGTGTCGTCAGTATTATTCCTTTTGTGACAGACTGACTATAGATTTATGGGCCTTAAGGGGAGAGGGTGGATTGTTCTGGTCCCCCTTCTCCACCATGCTTAGCCCCATTATTTATGATGTTCACCCAATTTAGTTTGGCGATTTTAAGACGTTCGCCCAATTAGTTTGTCGATTTTCATACCTTTCGCCCTATTTAGGTGTAAATATTTTCCTGGCGAGAGATAACGAGTCTGAAATTTAGGAGGAACCGGCTTTCGGCTGGGAAATTTTCCTACCGAAAAATGTACAAATTTATCTGGAAGGTGGGTCTTGGGGTTATCTTTTTAAGCTTGATGGAGGTTTATGGCACAGAACAAACCTAACTGTCCCTCACGCAAGCTTCCACACACAATATCATCAAGGTATGCCACGAACTCCTGCATTCGACTGTACCTGTGAGAATGTATTGTTTGCATTCCTTTGTGACACACTGACTCTAGATTTACGAGGGGGCTTAAAGCGTTCACAAGGTAGGCCAATTATGTGACTCGGACAGCTCGGATACGAATGTGGGAATAAGAAATGGGAAGGGAGGGGGGTTTGAGGGTGGGGCGAAACGACTACCAGGCAAAAAGACCGGTCAACTATATTAAGGGGGGATGGGCGTATTAAGGGGGGATGGGCGTATTTATTTGTTCTTTTATTTATTATGTTTCTTATAGTTTCGTCCCAACACCTCCATCAAACTAAATAAAACACCCAACAAGATCCTCCTTCAAGATAAATTTGTACATTTTTCGATAGACAAATGTTCCGGTTCCTCACAAACTACAGGCTCGCTATCGCTCGCCAGGAAAAAATCGACACCTAAATGACACGAAAAGTCTTAATATTGACAAAGAAATGCAGTGGAAGGTCTTTAAATGCAGTGGAAGGTCTTTAAATGCAGTGGAAGGTCTTTAAATCGCCAAACTAATTATGCAAACGTCTTACAATTTCAAAACAAATGGGGCTAAACATGAAGGAGAAGGGGGCCCAGAAAAACCGGCCCATCCCCCCTTAACCAGCATATCTTAACCACATCGTAAAATTATATAGACTAATGATGACAAAATTGGTACCCATAAATCATGTTCTTCAATTTATCTACCCATATTGATTCATGTTTATATACTCCCAGGCGGACTCGAACCTCCGTCATTCAGAACGAGTGTCCAAGCTTTTAATCCACTACACCACGGCGTGAATATATTAGCTCACGTGTATTTGTGATATATACTTGATATTTATTCATATTGGAACTCATAAACAAGTGAAACACATTAAGTGCAACATGTTTACTACAATTAAGCGTTCAACTATTAAAGTGTAGTGCCAATTCAACCAGCACAGTTAGTTTTTTTGTGTCTATGTGTATGAAGGAGACAAAATGCAAAGCTACCTGTAACAAGTGTCTCCCTCAAGGTTGAAAGAGTGATCAAGCACCAAAATCAAGGTACGTTAGTGGAAAATTAGGTGTGTTGGGAAAAAGTGTGGTGTGCTGGTTAAGGGGAGATTTCTACTTGAGGAATTCTTTTCTGGACCCCTTTCTCCCTCATGTTTAGCCCCATTGCTTTTGAGATTTTTTTTTTTTTTTTTTTTTTTTTTAAAGAGACAATGAACGGAGGAAGGAAAAACACAGACAAAACAAAAAGGTCCATGTGCCTAAAGGCATCCTCCATTCATAAAATGTTTAAGATATTCGCCCCATTAGTTTGGCGATTTTAAGAATGTTTGTCCCATTTTAAGACCTTTCGTCCCATTTAGGTGTCATTTTTTTCCTGGCGAGCGATAGCGAGCCTGTAGTTTAAGAGGAACCGGCCTTTGGCCGGGAAATATTTCTACCGAAAAATGTACAAATTTATCTAGAAAGGGAGCCTAGGGGGTGTAGTTTTAAGCTTGATGGAGGACTAGGGAACAAACTAAAAACCTCCCCTTAAGTGTAGTGAAATAAATAGGAGGATGACGTGTTCGTGAGAATCAGCTGGATTACTCTTTGTGTAGTTGAGGCACAAATAGAAACTGTGGGTGAAGCCAGACAGACGGAATAGGAGTCCAGCAACTCCTTATCACATGCATGTGTGGCCTCCTCTGGGTACTGCTCTGTTCGATTGGCGCCAACAATCTCTCCAGATTAGGTGAACCTAGGTTAGGTGTGGAGAGGTTAAATTATATTACCCATGATAGGTTAGGAATTAAAGTTGGCATTGATTTAGTTGACCATGGAGGAATTGATAGTGGTTGATATTTACTGCTTAAGAGGGGGTCACCGTTTTTTTTTATCTTTCTCTCCTTTTCTCTCTTTCCATAGCTTGTATCCATTAGGCCCCGTTCAGCCAACTGTTTTAAGACGTTTATCCCCATCCAGGTGTTAATTTCTTCCTGGCGAGCGATAGCGAGCGAGCATTGTATGGAGAAATCCGGCTTCGCTGGTGAAATTTTTCTATCGAAAAATGTACAAATTTAGCTTGCTGTCAAAATAAAGGAATATATATGCTGGCTCGCTACCGCTCGCCAGGAAAATATTGACACCTGGATGGGGGTAAACGTCTTAAAACAGTAGGCTGAATGGGGCCGAATGGATACAAGCCAAAGAGAGAGGGAGAGAAAGAGAGAAAAAAAAGCGAGGTTTGCTCCCTTAAAATAATCTGACGGTACACTCGGATACCATAGTCTCTTGCCCACTCATCAATAGTCGTGGACCTTACGTTATGCATAAATGCGCGGAATTTCGGTGTGAGTATCCTAGGTTCGAGTCCTTGGAGTGCCACGTGTATTTGTTGATTCCATTAATTGAGTTTAGAAGTAAAGTTGATTGGTGATAAAATTGAATATATAATTTGGGAAGTGCTGTATATCTCTGGACACGAATTGATGAATATAATTGTCTATATATAAATTACAAAACTTTATATATACTACTTATTGAAAAAAAAAAAAATCCAGCCAAAAATCAAACCAGGTAGTTACAATTGCACAAAGAAAAACAGAGGAGATCCACGAATTCCTTTTTTTTTTTTTTTTAAAAAGACCTCCGTCTACGTATTGTGAAAAACCTGTTATCCTCCGGCAAATTGTGGGGTTGAGTGAGTGAAGGGGGGGGACAGTGAATGAAGGAGGATGCATGTTTTTCATAATACGTGTTGCTAGCCCCAAACGCGCGAGCAACTGTGGCTTTCAACCATCCGACACATCCCCTTTTATTAATGTGCATCACACATGTTACATACAAATAAGGTTTATGTTTTGTTTTACCCTACTGTGGAAAGACTACGGATACACCACTCCTGCCGGGGCCTCACGCAGTGGCATGACTCAGTCCTGTCGAACTGAGCTCATGACACTGGTGGCATTGCCCCGGAGGATAGCCATCCCTAGTCTTTGCTTGAGCCAGAGGGTTTCCCGGGGTTCTCCTGAAACTTCTCTGATTTTACGGCCTATTTCATTCACCATCTTAAGGGTGGTGGGGGCCGAAGACTCCTGAAGTTTCGAATGCCAGGGGCTCGAACTGATGAATTCTGGCGATGGCTTGATATTTTTCTCGCTTTTTATTTTCTGCTATCCGGGCGGCTTCACCTGCTTCGTCGGCGTTTCTGGCGGCGTTGGTTGTGGAGAAAGTGTCAACACATGTGGCATCCCACACGAGGCACCGGCCATTCTTGTAAGGGAAAGTGGTCATCCCATCTGGCCGTTTGCCGTCTTCTCTGTGAAGTCCATGTGGTTCGAGGATTGATGCACAGTTAGCACTCTGCAGGGCCCGTTTTATGACATTATTTAGTGCAGAGTGTCTTGGCAGGCGGCCTGCGTTGTAATTACATGACAAGGCATGGTGACCTTGAGCATCCATCCTCCCATCACACTTGCAAGTGTGTGGGTGACAAACTGCCGCACCCACTCTGAGCGCGATGGCGACCCGGAGCGCTTCAGCATCCAAGTGAGTTCCAAGAGGTGGGATGGGGATGGCGTGTAACCACAAGCCACTCTCCGAACGGGCGGCTGCCTGGAGGCGTGCTTTTGCAACCTGGTCTGCATTGGTTAGGAGATTTTCTTGAGTTTTCTTCGCCGAGATGGTATCCCACGCTTTCTGCTTGCTCCTGGAGGTACCCTGAGGCTCCTCCTCTACTCCTGTACTTCCCTTCCAGGTGTTAATCGCTGCTGTTACGTCCCCATTAAGTGTCATTCCGGGTTTAGAATAAAGGATGGACAATACGAGGTCGTTGGTCGCGATGAGGGAAGAGATAAAGGCTGGGGAGGCAATATCCGAGGCTCTCCGTATGCCCAAGCCCCCGAGGCGGACAGGAAGGGTGGCTTGTGTCCAGGCCCGTTCTTTAAATTCCACGTTGGTGATGCTGGTCACTGCTTCTCGGATTATGCTGTCTAATTCTTGGAGGCCGCCATTGTTCGTGTAAGTCATCGATGTGCGCAGGAGGTATTGGAGTTTTGGGATGGAGAAACAGTTCTTGAGCAGGGCCAGAGCTGAGTGGGCATCGATGTGTATCAGGCGACTCACGAGACGTTGAAGCTCCTCCTTTTTAACTTGAAGTGCTGGTGGGATTGCTGCCAGAGTTAGTGGGGAACCTAATAGGGTTTGCTGGTGCTCCTGAAGGATCTTTACATCTGGCAATATGTTTCGGAACAGGGCCTGAGTCTCTTCTCCTTGTTCACGTGTGTGGTTGAGGAGAACAAGTTCACATTTGGTGTCATTTATCACTAGCCCGCGCTGGCCGAGGTCAGTTATGATGTTATTTAGGTCGGTTAGAACGTTCTCTACTGACCCACCCAAGGTTGCATCGTCCAGGTACCATACATTCAGCTCTGACCTTACTTTGTTAGCTGCTGCATCCACCCCTATTGAGAAAAGAGCAGGACCACCTGGATCTCCCTGCTGTAACCCGGTCTCTGATGGGATTACCGTCTCGCCAAAAATCAGGATTGAAGGTTTGGAATAAGCCTGCCAAAGTAGGGGGTACAGAGTGGGGATGTGTTCTTGAGCTGCACGGAGGAAGACATCCCTGCGAATGCTGTTGAATGCGTTCCGCATGTCAATCTTTAGAAGCACTCGTTTTTCTTGGGCTTGGCTGAGGTAGGTGCGGGTTGCGTGTACAGCAGCTTCACACCCCCCTGGAGTTCCGAAACCTAGTTGAACTGGTCTTAAGTGTTGACCTAGGCCATTCGAGAGTGGTTTCAAACCCACCTTTGTGGCAAGGCGGCGGAAGGTGTTCCCTACTGCTATTGGGCGCACGCCGCCATCTTTTTTTGCCAGTGCACAGAGTGATGCCCCAAAAAATAGGGGTGTGGCACAGTCGGGTACTTCCCCTCTTAAAACCATGTTGATGAATTTGGTGAGGGTTTCCAAGAGTGCCTCCCCAGCAGCTCCTGATCCCTGACCCAAGAGGCCTTTGAGGTGGGCGGGTCGGATACCATCTGGGCCCGCGGCTGAGCCTGCTGGGAATGAAGTCACTGCGGCGACCACCTGCTCCTTTGTGACAACTAAAGGTTGGCGCATCTGGTCATTTGGGGCAGGGGGGAGGTTTAGGTCCCTAGGTGTAGGTGGGTGCTTTTCTTGTAGGGCTTCAACAACTTCGGTGCCTTGACCAGCAAAACCTTCTGAAGAGGACAACAGTCTGACGGCCCCTTTGATGTCACTATCCGCCAGCTTCGCAGCGACCCTCTTACGTAGCTGTTCAGCCTCTTCCTCTTCCTTCTCCTGGTGCTTCTGGGCCCTGTTTGGTTGCTGTTCGGGGGGTTCCACCAGTTTGTTTCCATCCATATACTGTGCTACTTGACGTTTCACTCTGGTGGCTAGTGAAACCTGAAGATGGTCTTGTATGTTGGTTCTGGGTGGTTTTCGGAGGGCCCCATAGGAGAAACCCAGGAGCCGTGCCCATGCGAGGGGTGTCTTGAGCTGTAGGGCCTGCTTTATGATGGTTGTAAGGGCCTCCGCCACTTGGATTCTGGCTCCTTTAGGTACCCGGGCAAGGACCTGGATCCGCGCTTCCTATGACTGGGCTAGGAACTATGGCATCTGAGCGTACGGTCGCCCTAATAAGTCATATCCCAGCTGTCATTACGTTTGGCTTGCTCTGTGCCGTATTAATGTCTGTCAGATGTGGAATAGGGTGAGTAAGTGTAGGAAAATGTCTATCTATTTCACTCGATATGAAGAAATGAAGCTTAGATATTGCCGAGACCAATTATTGATCAAAACATACTTACTACCGAGATTTATTAGCGCGACTGTACCACACGAACCGGGTGGGGGGGGGGGGGGGGGGATTTTTGCGAGTGATATGGATGGGGCAGCTGCGAGTTATGCGAACGGGCCTTGACATATGTATAAACATTAATATCCCTGGTTCGGCTTTATCTGTGGTTAATGGGGGGACGAGCAAGAGATGGGCAGGCGTGACTAAAGGGGCGTTGAGGGGGTAGTACTTGCTTCTTCTGGACCCCCATCTCCCTCATGTTTAGCATATTAGTTTTGACGTTCGTTCCGTTAGTTTGGCGATTTTGAGACCTTTCCCCTCATTTTGTTGTCAATATTATAACCTTTCGTCCCATTTAGGTGTCGATCTTTTCCTGGCGAGCGATAGCGAGCCTCTAATTTTAGAAGGAACCGGCCATGGGCCGGGAAATTTTTCTACCGAAAAATTTACAAATTAATCTTGAAAGGGGATTTTAGAGGGTGTTTGTCTAAGCTTGATGGAGGTCTAGCGAGGAAACTAAAAAATAAATCAATAACTATATATATAGACCAAAAACCAAGCACTACCTCCTTAATGACTGATGATGGGCAAGATTATATTTGTTCGATATTATTCTTCCCTCCCATAAATAGTTTGCAGTTTACTATGGCTAAGTGACACCCCTGTTCTTAACATTAATCATCAATTACAAACCCCAATGTACTTGAATAAACTAATGAAAGCATATGGTCCTCCCGGGATTCCAACTCGGGACACCACACCCAGAACATAGGCACCTAAACCATTACACCACCAACACAGTTAAGGGGAGGTTTTTAGTGTGTTTCCTAGACTTCCATCAAGCTTGAAATTACACCCCCTTAACCCCCTTTCAAGATAAATTTGTACATTTTTCGGTAGAAAAATGTCCCGGCCGAAGGCCGATTCCTCTTAAATTACAGGCTCGGTATCGCTCGCCAGAATAAAATCGACACCTAAATGGGACGAAAGGTCTTAAAAGTGACATAAATGGGGTGAAACTTCTTAAAATCGCCAACTAATGGGCCGAACGTCTTAAAACTTAAAAAGCAATGGGGCTAAACATAAGGGAGAAAGGGGTAAAGAAAAAAATCCCTCAAGTGGAAGATCCTTAAAGATCAAATGCAATAATTGGGCACTTATTATATCTGTATACCCAAAGAAGATACGACTGCGCATTTCTTTTCGGTTTTCTGGTTTATATTAGACGATTTTATTCAGATTAGTGAGGGTATAGGGAAGTCTGAGGGTTAATTAAGAGATTACTTACCCTTAAAATGCCCACAGAACCTTTCAACATTAAATAAAATCTTGACATGATGGCCAGAATAAACTGTCACAGGGTCAATTGGTAAGATACACAAGCTGGGGGGAGATTCATGTGGCAGGGAAATTGGTCGGGTGATTATCACAAAAGAGGGATTGGTCCTACATCCACGTATAAGTCTTCGCCATACACTACTTCCACGAGAGAGAGAGAGCATTTTACATAGATTTACATAGATTTACATACTGTAGATACACTGGCCACACAGACCTTACGATCCAAACGAGGTGGTCAGGACTTAATTCTAGTAGAGAGAGAGAGAGATTTACCTCGATTTAAATAGATTTACATAGATACACTGGCCACACAGACCTTACGATCCAAACGAGGTGGTCAGGGCTTAGAGAGAGAGAGAGGGGGGGGATAGAGAGAGGGGGATAGAGAGAGAGGGGGATAGAGAGAGAGGGGGGGATAGAGAGAGGGGGAGGGGATAGAGAGAGAAGGGGGGAGAGAGAGAGAGGGGGGGAGAGAGAGAGAGAGAGATGTATTGGCAATCAAGTGACTACAAACACCTGAATAAGCACCAGTAGCCGAGGAAGTGACAGGCTGAAGAGTAATTGAGAAACCCAGGTGAGAAAAGAGGGAGGTGAGGAAGTTCATACGTATTGTGTGCGAGAGAGAGAGAGACAGAGTGCGAGAGAGAGAGAGAAATAGAAGGCGAGAATTGGAAGAGAGAAATAGAAAGCGAGGAATAGAAAGAGAGAAAGAGAGAGAGAGAGAGAGTGCGAGAGAGAGAGGGAAATAGAAGGCGAGAATTGAAAGAGAGAAATAGAAAGCGAGGAATAGAAAGAGAGAGAGAGAGAGAGAGAGAGAGAGAGAGAGAGAGACCCACCCATATATCCAGTACTGTATATATAAAGACCGATTCACATGAGCCCTTTTTCCTGTGAATATTGATAAATCTGTGTTTCTGACGGAATTCCGCAGCGCTAGTTCATACCATATTGGGAACGATATTTAAATATAATGTTTGTATTTCACTCGCAACACCAAACACCTCCCAATGAAATCAATGAAAGCATGTGATCCTACCGGGACTTGAGCCTGGGTTACCACATACAGATCTTAAACACTAACCATTACACCATCAAGACAGTTAAGGGGAGGTTTTTAGTTGATTTCCTAGACTTCCATCAAGCTTAAAATTACTCCCCCTTGACCCCCTTTCAAGATAAATTTGTACATTTTTCGGTAGAAAAATGTACCGGCCGAAGGTCGGTTCCCCTTAAATTACAGGCTCGCTGTCGCTCGCCAGGAAAAAGTCGATAGCTAAATGGCACGAATGGTCTTAAAATTGACAGAAATGGGGCGAGGGTTCTTAAAATCGCCAAAACTAATGGGGCAAGCGTCTTTAAATCTCACAAGCAATGGGGCTAAACATGAGGGAGAAAGAGGTTCAGAAAAAAATCCTCCAGGTGGAAATCTCCCCTTAAAGGTTAAGTACATGAATACGATTGGATGTCCCGCATAGATAGCTGAATACTGGCCCCTTTAGTGTTCAGAGTTTAAGACTTTCAGCACATTAGTTTGGCAATTTTAAGACCTTTCGCCCCTTTTCTTTGTTAATATAAAGATTTTCGTGTAATTTAGGTGTCGATTTTTTCCTGGCGAGCGACAGCGAGCCTAATGCATAAATGCGCGGAATTTCGGTGTGAGTATCCTAGGTTCGAGTCCTTGGAGTGCCACATGTATTTGTTGATTTCATTTATTGAGTTTAGAAGTAAAGTCGGTTGGTGAAAAAATATGAAATACTTTACTTGAGACGTATTTCATCGGAGTTGACGAGAAAAATTGCCAGAAAAAAGCTCATCGTGTGACTCCCACTTCCTTGTGCTGTTGTGGGAGATGGTTGATTTACCCCCCCCCCCCGGCCCCCACCTTCTGTTTAGTTTTAAGATTTTACGAAGTTCGGCCTATAGTTTGGCGATTTTAAGACCTTTCACCCCATTTCTATGTCAATATTATCACCTCTCGTGTCATTTAGGTGTCGATTTTGTTTCCTGGCGAGCGAGAGCGAGCCTGTAATTGTAGGAGCAATCGGCCTTCGACCAGGACAATTCTCTACCAAAAAAATTGCCTTGGGGTTGTATTTTTAAGCTTGATAGAGGCCTAGCGACGAAACTAAATAATACAAAAATAATAATAATACAAAAATAATAAATAATAAATATATATATAACAAATACAACAAAGAACATATCCCCCCCCCCCCCCCCCCCCCCTTAGGCTGTTGTGGGAGGCAGGCTGGAGTGGTCAGAGTGATTAGCACCACAGCGACAGATGTACTCAATATTTTACCACCAGTTCGGATCCGGGGGACTTCGGACTCGAATACTTACGATCGGGGACGGGAATGAGCGACTAGCAATCCCTCCCTGAAACCCTCCCAATTATATTAAATGAAACGGAAAATCAACTTCAAATCAATATGTACCATAGAATCTGTTGGCCAATTAGAGCTAAAGCGCGTAAAAGAGTCCGTATTACGCTCTATCGCTCGGAAAGTAATAGTGATCCGTCCGAAGAAATACGGAATCGATCGAGGGGCTGAGACACGAGCGAAGGGGAACCCGCGGTGGCCGTCCCATCAGAGGACATTCATAGAGAAGAAAACGTCACGGTATAGGAAATAAATGGTGAGTAGCCCAGGAGAGAGAGAGGGGGAGGGAGGGAGGGAGGGAGAGGACTGGTCGAGGGGGGCTATTTGCATCAGAGTCGTCGAGGAGGGAAATTTACGAGCGTTTCTTTACCTTATTGACCATGTTGCTAACCTTTTGATACGATTAATCGTAAATTGCAAGGGATGGAGGGCTCGTAAAGCCTCTCCCGTGTGCATGCGATCTATATATACTGTATGTGTGGAATATAGCATAGAAAACGAATATAGCACCGCAGTAGGCAGGCATAACTTAGCTAAAGGTACCCAACATGTCTTCTTCCAACCCCATCATGGCCGAATTCTACCGACTCGCTTTCCCGATTTGAATATGCCAACCTCGTCTGCGGCCGACAGGGATTAATCGGTGCTCGGGGAGTGTGTGAGGCAATAATGAGAGGTTAAAAGGTTATAAAAACGCCCGGGTTGGTGTCGCAAGTGGTGTAGTATAATGCCCTTGTCTGTCTGTTTGTGGGTCTGTGAATGCGGAGTTAATAATGGGAGGTGGGCTGCAGGTTTTCCGGTCCCCTTCTCCCTCGTGTTTAATCCCATTGGTGTTTAGATTTTAAGATGTTCGACTCAATGGTTTGGCGATTTTATGACTTTACACCCCATTTCTTTGTCAATATTTAGACCTTTCGTGCCATTTAGGTGTCTATTTTCTCCATGCGAGCGATAGCGAGCCTGTAATTTTAAGAGTAACCAGCCTTCGGCCGGGAATTTACACATTTACACATTTATCTTGAAGGGGGGTCTAGAGGGTGTTTTTCTAAGTTTGGTGGAGGTCTAGCGAGGAAATTAAGAAATAAAGGAATACATGAATAAATAGACCAAACATACGAACCATCCCCCCCTTAATAATGGGAGGTGGTGGTGGTGGTGGTGGTGGTGGGGCCCAGTTGTCAAGGGTGGGCTCTCCTGGTGGGCCTTCTGCTGGTCTTGTGGGTTATTTATTATTTGCTGGCTTTTCTTTTGTCAGGGTTCGATTTCCTCAGTTGCTCTTTCGTTTCCTCGCTCTTGTTCTCTTTGTGTGTTCCGTTTATTCGCAGTTTTCACACGTTTTCTCGCTTGTTCTCTTAGTGTGTTTTCGTATATTCTCAGTTTTCTTTTGTTTCCTCGCTTGTTCCTTTGTGTTTTGTTTTCGTTTATTATCAGTTTTCTTTTGTTTCCTCGCTCTTGTTTTCTTAGTGTTTTCGTGTATTCGCATTTTCTTTTGTTTCCTCGCTTGTTCCTTTGTGTTTTGTTTTCGTTTATTATCAGTTTTCTTTTGTTTCCTCGCTCCTGTTTTCTTAGTGTGTTCCGTTTATTCTCAGTTTTCACACGTTTTCTCTCTTGTTCTCTTAGTGTTTTCGTGTATTCTCAGTTTTCTTTTGTTTCCTCGCTTGTTCTTTTGTGTTTTCGTTTATTCTCAGTTGTTCTTTCGTTTTCTTTCCTGTTCCGTTTATTCTCAGTTGCTCTTTCGTTTTCTCTCCCGTTCTTTTGTTTCTTTATTTATCCTCAGTTTCTTCTTCCCGCTTCCTCTCCTCGTTTATTCTCAGTTGCTCTCTCGTGTTCTCCCTGGTTCTCTCTCTTTCGTAAGCTTGTTTATTTCTATTCGATTGTTTTCGCTTCCTCTCTTGTCCTATTTATGTTCTGGTGTTTATCCGCGGTATATTGTTCGCTCTTGCATAGTATCTTTATTTAAGGGGAGATTTCCACCTGGAGGATTTTTTTCTGAACTCCTGTCTCCCTCATTTTTAGCCCCATTGCTTTTGAGATTTTAAGACGAGTTTTTCCTGGCGAGTGATAGCGAGCCTGTAATTTAAGGGGAACCGGCCACTTTTCTAACGAAAAATTTATAAATTAATCTTGAAAGGGAGTCTAGGGGGAGTAATTTTAAGCTTGATGGAAGTCTAGGGAATCAACTAAAAATCTCCCCTTAACTTCGGTTTCCTCTTCGCCTCCTCTTTTTTTTTCTTTGTATTGTTGTTTATCCTCAGTTTCTCATTAGTTCTCTTTCTTGATCTCTGTGTATATATATTTTTATCATCGGTTGCTAGTTCGTGTACTCTTATTTTGCTTGCATTTCCCATTTGCCTGTATTATTTTCTGTGCGTTTGTTTTTCTGTTTGTTTGCTTTTTAACTCCCATGCTAATATTGACTCATTGATGTGTCATTATTTCTGCTTACCATTAATGCTTCCTTTAACGTAGGATCTTTCTTTTATATGTGTGCTTAATTTTACATCGTATATTTGTATTTCATTGCAATATCGTATATTTGGCTTCCATTTCACTAACTCATATTTGCATTTCATTTCACTATTTAATATATGTTGGCAGTTCCTGTGGATTCCAAGAGATAACCTTTATATTTTTGATTCACAGAGATCCTCCCTAAGCTGCATAATATCGCTAAATACAAACAGAATACAAACATCTATAATGCAAACAGAATTGCGCTAACACTTACGCCCACCCTTATTCTGTCCAACTCTCTAACCCATGAATGAACCGATTTTCCCAATCTTTCTTCCACTCAACAAGTAAGCTTTGGAACTCTCTCCCTCAATCTGTCTGTCCCTCATCCTATGACTTAAACTGCTGCAACCTCCGTGTGTCCAGACATTTTGACTCTAACGTACCTTGAATTGAGCTCTCTATCACTTTTTTTCAACTTTGGAGAGGAGACACTTGTTACAGGCATCTTTGTCTTTCGTCTCCTTCATAGATATAGACGAACAGTTTATATAAAGCGTAATCCAATTTCTTGAAACTCGTATAAGTGTCTTTGAACAATATAGTAAACCACCCAAGGAGCAAAATTGTGACTTTTACCTGCATGGAATGTTAATAGCAGGCACCCATGCTAAATGTTAATAGCAGGCACCCATGCTAAATGTTAATAGCAGGCACCCATGCTAAATGTTAATAGCAGGCACCCATGCTAAATGTTAATAGCAGGCACCCATGCTAAATGTTAATAGCAGGCACCCATGCTAAATGTTAATAGCAGGCACCCATGCTAAATGTTAATAGCAGGCACCCATGCTAAATGTTAATAGCAGGCACCCATGCTAAATGTTAATAGCAGGCACCCATGCTAAATGTTAATAGCAGGCACCCATGCTAAATGTTAATAGCAGGCACCCATGCTAAATGTTAATAGCAGGCACCCATGCTAAATGTTAATAGCAGGCACCCATGCTAAATGTTAATAGCAGGCACCCATGCTAAATGTTAATAGCAGGCACCCATGCTAAATGTTAATAGCAGGCACCCATGCTAAATCAATCAGTCATAGGTCAGACAGAAATACTAGGGTGGATGCCACTAAAAATGTTGACGTTAAAGGTCAAATCAAGGTCATTTTGTGGCCGAAAAAGGTCAAATTTCTAAATCATCTAAACATAGTCATGTTATACATCAAAAGAAAGGTATGGAAGAGACAAACAGTTTGGTACTCTTTTTAGGTCAGAATGTTGACCTTAAAGGTCAATTGAAGGTCATTTTGTGGTCCAAAAAGGTCACATTTCTAAATCATTCAAATATAGTCATGTTATATATCAAAAGAAATGTATGGAAGAGACAAACAGTTTGGTACTATTTTAAAGTCAGAATATTGATCTCAGAAGTAGTAGTCCATGAGCCAGGCCAGATATCGGTACCACCTGGGGTGACTAAACACGAATGTTACTAAAATGTTTATAGAGTGACTGTAAGTACATTAAGATATGATAGCCTTCTCGCACTGGTAGCTTAGTCTAATTTTTTTGATGCAACAGGGGCGCTACCCAAAAATAGAGATTTTTAGCGTGACGCTCGGCGTTTTCCTCATTTTCTTTAAAATCCATCACACAATCATCGCGAAACTTTGAACACCTATGTAGAATTATATTCTCTACCAGAGTTGTTCCTAGGTATTTTTCAAATTTCCTCATATTTCGGAATATACTCTATATTTTGGGTATTTTCCTCTAAATCTAGAATAAATCCTTAAATATGGGGAACATTGAAAAATATATTCTAACAGCTCTTGTAGCTTATTTGATTCTCTACAAGAATTATTCCGATGTGTATTTCAAGTTTCTCCATATTTAGGGGTTTATTTCATATTTGGGGATTTTTTGTTATATTTTGGGGATAATTTATTATTGGAAGGAGCAAACATATGTAGAGTGGTTTCCATGTAATGTGTTTGTTTGTTCATGGTTTAATGGTGATATTTTTTGCAGGTGTGTGTCGACTGTTTGACGGCAGGATGGAACCATCTGCGAGGAAGAGAGCACGGATCGACTGTATCATCCACTGCTCTGATGATGACAGCGATGCTCTGGTGTCACCACAGGATTTGGACTCCTGGAACACATTGCTCAGGGCTGCAGAAATCAGGCAGCATGATCCAGTCCTGGAAGCAGCCAAGGGCCTTGAAGAAGGAGGAATACCACACATACATTATCACCGTAAATGTCGTAGTCTCTTTACAATGAAGAAGTCACTGGATTCTATCCTTGCCAAGGGTGTCAAGATAGAATCAGCAAGCGTCGACCCCAGGAGGAGGGCATCAAGGGATGCCCCTAGTACTAGCAGGGTGTATGCCAAAGTATGTATCTTCTGCGAGAAGTCAAGCAAGTACATAAAAACAACAAAGACAAGGGAGCCACTCATACAGTGTGTTGAGCTACGAGCAGATGAGAAGATTCGCAGAGCAGCAATAAGGAAACTCAACCAGAGAATCCTTGGTTTAGTTAGCAGAGACCTTGTTGCTGCAGAGGGTCACTACCACAAGTCGTGCTACAAACTCTTCACAAAAGATGATTTCCCAGCGGCCGCCAGGTCGGGTGCAGGTGAAAATCAGGAAGAAAGCGAGGAAGCACGCTACGAAGAGGTTGAGACAGAAGCCCTCGAGGAACTCTGCTTGTATATAAGGACCAAATTATTCCCCAACCCAGAGGTACTGCCTATGACAAACCTCACATCTAGGCTTGAGAGATCCATGATGTCCCGTGGTATTATCCAACTGAAACCAGCGACAAAGAAACATGTTCGCCGAAAGATTGAAACCGAGTTTGGAGAATCACTACGCTTTGTCCCAGATGAGAAAGGAAAGCTTCTAATCTATCCACGCAGCCTCTCAATGGACGACCTTGCCCGGCAAGCACACAAAATGGCAAAAGACCTGCAAGAAGCAAGAGCAGCTAACTCTGAAGATGTCTTAACCAAAGCAGGAATGCAGCTGAGGAATGAGATCAATAAACAAGATGTGAGTCAGCCATGGCCTCCCGATACAGATCAGAATGTCATTCCTGCAGCAGTCACTCAATTCCTGCACACCCTGCTGACAGGAGAGTGTGAGTGTGAAACTCCCTCTGAAAGAGCTCAACGTCTTGCCACTTCCTTTGGCAGTGACTTGGTCTTTGCTGTTACCAGTGGCAAGACAAAACCACCCAAGCACGTACTGCTGACCAATGCTGTAAAGTCTTTGACAGGAAACACAGAACTGATCCGAACTCTGAATCGTCTTGGTCACTGTGTGTCTTACTCAATGTTTGAGGAGATCGATACAGCCCTTTGTATCCAGAAGCTGGAATGCTCAAAGGATGACATTCCACTGCCAGCAAACATCTACCCTGGTGTGTTCACAACCCTGGCCTGGGATAACATTGACCGACTTGAAGAGACCCTAAGTGGAGCAGGTACTTCTCATAGAGTCAATGGCATTGCTGTCCAGTCCAAGGTTGCAGGCTCTGTGCCAGAGTATAGGTTTGACTCCTGTAAGGAGATAAAGAAAACCTAATATTTAGTAGTGGCCCCGTAATCATTGACGAACATGCCTATTACATAAGGCATCCTCTTCAAACACTAATCCGCCGTAGTTTGAATCTACCGCGCAGAGCATTTAAAAACTGAGGAGCCTTCATCATGAGCGCACGCGACCTCACTCATGGCTTCAGTCATTATGAATTGGGTTCTCACTACGAAAAAACTTCGTAAAAAATAAAAACAAAAAGAAAATAAGAATAACTATCCAATAAGCTTTCCATCATATCGTGGATGTACTTGTGTGGATTTCTGACCAGACGCTGAATCAGGCGTCATTCCTCCTTCACTGACATATCAAGTAAACCAAAATCCTTAATACATCAACGAATGGGAAGGGGACGGTCGGGAGGGCCCCAGTCGTCAATGATTACGGGGCCACTACTAAATATTAGGTTTTCTTTATCTCCTTACAGGAGTCAAACCTATAATTTATTAGTGGCCCCTCCATCATTGACGAACATGCCTGATATCTAAGACTGGAGGGGGACATTCGTAATCATATCATAACTCTAGAAAAGCAGATAATAAAAACAACCACATAGTATTCTTACTTTTGAAAAATGTATTTAATACGGCGTAGGCCGGAAATATACAAGAAAAAGGGGGTTCAGGCAGGTGCGTGCTTCAAAGAAGCCTGCCTGACAAAAATAGGTAACCCTGAAGATTCTGAACACAGATCTGTAGTTACAAAAGGCACCCCACTCAACGAGTGGTGACAAAAATAATAAGTTATAAGTTTATATGTGCACATCATAAACCCCAAAATACATGTGGAGATCAATTGCTAATGAACTCCATTGAACTAATGTTACATTGCTTTCGCAGCTAAAACTACTATAACAACACCGTTGTTTTGTACTAAACTTTGTACTAGCACAAATTCTCGCAGAGAAATTTTCATATCACATTTTAACCTTAAATTGTATCACAGCTCTCATACTCCGGCGGGGTCTAGGGTGTCCTATGTCAACTGACTGCACCCCCCCCCTTCCTTGAAAATAAACATAAGTGACTGCAGGGCCACCTAGACCCTCTGCCTTAAAGCTATACATGGTAAGGAAGGTTTGTCTAGAGCAACTGACAAGTATCTAGAGAGAAACGTATGATTAGACGCCCACAACTGTGTGGACGCAATATCTTCAACTGAAAAGTTTTTCAGGAAACGTAAAGAGGCCGCCCACTTGCGTAAATCGTGGGCCCTACCCACAACGCCGGGATTACTCTCTTTAATGACTTCTACCAGAAGAGGGGCTAATCGCCGTTTAAGTAAGCGTTTACCCGTACTCGCTACCCATAAAGCACCTTGGGGGTTATGAGGAGCTATTCTCAAATATTTGGTTAGAACTTGCACTGGACATAAATTATGATGCACCTTTCCCCTTTTTAACGCCGGCACCGTGAATTCAGAAAACACGTGTGCGCTATGCTCATTCTTGGCTACAAACGCCGGGGAGGGTGCAATGGAAATTGAATCATTAAGTCTACCAAACCTAAGACAATTAGGTGTGTTGCTCATCGCCGCCAGCTCAGACACTCTGTTTCCGGTGGCCAAAGCCAAAAGGAAAACTGCCTTCTTTAAGATTAAAGCAAAGTCTGCAGTATTTTGATACAGACGAGAATGAAGTAAAGACAAAGCTTTGTCCAGAGACCAAGTAGGCATGAGCTGACGGGGAGGTGGGCGGAGTTTAAAACATGCTCTCATAAATCCTGTTTCCTCCGCCACCGGTATGGATAGACCTGTAAGGTCGAAAAAGGGCACTCTAATCGCAGTTAAGTGATTCTTCAAAGTAACCACAGATAAACGTTTCTGCTCAAACAGATAGTTCAAGTAATTAAAAACCAATGCCACTGAGGGTACAGTTTGTTCCGTTCTAACAATCCAAGAAGTAAAAGCTTTCCAATGAGATTGATATTGTCGCTTAGTAGACTGAGTATATTGATTGAGCAATTTATTGGTCACATCCCTACCGTATGGTGCTAGCCACTTGGCCTCCTGAATGTCCATAATGCAAAAGTCAGCGAGGTCTCTAGGTTGCCAATCGTGTCTAAGTGGAAGTACCCGACCGGGAGCGATACCGGGTCCGGGCACCACATTATTAACTGCTGGCACCACACCTGCGCCGGCCACAGGGGCGCGATTAGCGAGACTAAGCCTCGATAAACTCGTAGTTTGTTCACTATGTGGCACATTAGTGACGCATCTGGCGGCGGAAACAGATAGATGGAGCTCCATCTGTTCCAGTCTGTCACTAGGGCGTCTGGCCCCCCTGCCGGCGTTATCGCCCGGCGGGTGAGGTATAGAGGGAGCTTGTGAGTCTCCTCGGACGCAAAAAGATCCACTTGTGGATGGGAGAGCTCCGCAATCATTAGGTCGAAAATGGGTTGCTTGAGCTCCCATTCTACTGTCGTGCTCTGTCTCCGGGACAGAGCGTCTGCCCAGACGTTCGCTACGCCTGGGAGATAAGATGCGTGAAGATAAATATCTAGACTGGTGGCTAGAACAAAAATCTCTTCCGACACGAGTAGCAACTTCCTTGACCTCGTTGACCCTTGTTTCTGAATACAGTGAACTGCATTCAGATTGTCCATTCTGAAGGCCACTGACTTGCCCCGTAACGCCGGGCCGTGAGCCTGAAGGAAATACAAGGGGACTAGTAACTCTTTGACATTTATGTGAGAGATTTCTAAGTGGGACCAAAGTCCCTGACCCTGGTGCCCCTGATTTGACTGAAATCCCCACCCTATGGTGCCTGACGCATCCGTGTCTACCCATACCGTTGGAGGAGGAGAGGTCCATGACATGATTGAGTGCAATGTTTCCCTCTTCGCCCAGACCGCTAGTAAGGTGTGGATTAATTTTGGTATGGGCCATAATTTTCCCGCCGGTAAGAGTGGGAAATATTTGTTGCCTTCCAATATTAATCGTTTTACTTTCAACCGGCCCAACTTGACAGTTAGCTGAATCCAGTTGAGAGAGCCGACCAGAGACTCCCAGACTCTTCGTGTCGTAGTCAGACTGTGAAGAAACCTGAACAGTTTCCTGCGAAACCTGTTGCGATTGTCCACACTCTGACTCAGAGTGAGAGCGGCGGTGTCCCAGACCAGCCCTATCCACTGAATTACTCTTGAGGGAACAAGGTTTGACTTTACCAGATTTACCTTGAAGCCTAGAGTTTTGACATGATTTAAAATGATATTGACATGTTTTATGCATAATTGTTGTGTCTCTGCCACCACCAGCCAGTCGTCTAGATACCACAACACTCTGATTCCCTGTTTTAACAATGGCATCAGGGCTTGCCGGACTAGTTTCGTGAATAATCGAGGTGCTAGGTTCAAACCGAACGGCATCCTCTGAAAAACAAAATTTTGGTGCCTGATCCTCAAGGCCAGAAACCTTTGAAATCTTTTGTTGACCGACACGTGCCAATAGGCGTCTGTCAGGTCTAGGGAACACATCCAGCCACCCGGCGGAAGTGTTAGCCTGATTTGATGAACTGTTAACATTCTGAAAGACTCGTTGTAAATGTGAAGATTCAGATACGACAGGTCTACGACCGGCCTCATCTGAACACTGTCCCGTTTGGGAACCAAAAACAGTTTTGACGTGAATACAGGGTAATCTGGAGGTACCGGGATGATGACATTCTTGGCAATCATCTCCTGGACCAGCAACTCCACCTCTAATGAAACACAATTTGCCGTTGTCGGCTGACGTAAGCGAGGTCGCCGGAGCCACTGCCAAGTGATGCCTTTGCGTGCCACCATCCGTGCCCAGGTTTTTAACGGCCATGCTTGGTGACACGTTCGGAACGACCCCGTTAGCAGACAAGGGTTCGCCGGCTGTACTTCCCTCGGTTCCTCCGGCTCTAAGATAGGCACTGGGAGTGAGAAAGACTTTAGTTTTTTGATGGTGGGTTTGGTGGTGTTGGACGCTTCGCCGGCTGGCTGGTGTGGGCCGAAGACTGGCCCTGCCCCGGCTTATACTGGCCGCGTCCCCTCTGTCCTGAAAACCCTCTCTGTCTATGCCTGAACTGACCCAGGGGGGATTGGGAGGACTTAGGCGGAAGAAACGGCTTAGAACCCCCTGGCTGAGCTTTAGTAGGAGGCTTAGGTTTGGGGAAGTTAAATGCGGGTTTCTTAGCCTGTGCGGGACTGTGCTTCACGGCCTGTGCCATGTTAAACACTGTTCGCCATACATCAGGGGACATTAAAGAAGGTGTAAGTACTGGGGACATTACCACCTGGTTAGCAATGCGATCAGGCAGCTTGCGAACTAATGACATCCTAAGATCCTGTCGTGCTCGCACCGCCTCAAGTAAGGCTGTGCGTATGTCACCTAAGGATTGAATTGACGACTGAAGAATCAGACGCCGGGATAATTCAACTGATCTTCGAGCATCCGCGTCTGCGATTGCCTGAGTAGACCTGAGTAAAGACTTAGCCACCTGTTGAGAAACTATGTACTGTGAAAACAGGCGGAAAGCTTTTCCCCTTAGCCTAAATTCTCTGTCTAGGTGAGAAGGGGTAGGGGTAATGAATGGTTCCTTTAGTTCACAAAGATTAATCTTAGGGGCAGCTAAAAAAGAAAATAAAGCTGACGGAACTCCGCCGGCAGAACCTACCGGCATTGAGAACCATGAATGTGTATCCTGAGGGATCTGGTGGGAAGATTTAGAAGTGAAAGTGGTTGCAAAGTTTTGAGCCTCTACCTCCCAATCCACCCAAGGTCCTGGTCCCAACTGTCCCACCTTCAACACTGGATTAGCTGTCTCGTCTGTGACGGTCTGTAAATCTAGTTCAGGAGTAATAGCCGACAGAGCCTTAATATCATTAAACCCATCCAGCTTAGACCAGTCTGAAAAAAGTTTTGAAGCTGAGGCAGGGGGTAAAGCAGGCTTAGATGCATAAACAAAATAATCCTGATGATAATAACTAGGTATAGCCTTGATATTTACGTCCAAAACATTACCCAAGGCATCCAATGCCCTTAATTTCTTAGACTTATTTCCCTGGATAAACCACTCACGTGGTACCGGGAGTTCCCCTGACAAGGTAGGCTGGGCAAGCTCTGGCTTAGAGGGGTTCAAAGGGACCCATGACTCGTCTGGCCCATAAAGCAGGGGCATAGCTACTTTTCTAAGAGGCGCTTTGTCTAGAGGGGGTGGATTAACATCCGTAATGACCCTGACATTTGACGTAGTGAATGCCGCCGTAGCTGGCTTAGAGCTCCCTGCCGGTGACAGAGTAGGAGGGTTAGGAATCTTAGATAAATCGATTGACGTTATCAGAGGCCGTACCGCAGAACCTGTCAAGGGAGCCCCCAAGTCCATTGTGGGGTTTTCTCGTTGTTGATTAAAGAATTTTGATAGAGCATGAGTAAGTAACCCATCAATTTCTTGTGCTGTAACAAACTGGTTAGGTGCAGAACTTTCAGGTGAATTAGTATTATCATGGGCGGCGTCCAGGCCTGAGCCTGACCCTTGTCCTTCCCTATCTGAAATTAATGACACTTCATCTTGTTCCTCCCGATCCTCCTGAGAAGACCCCGCCGAGGCAGGGGCACCTTGTTTCCAAGATAAATCAGGGATAGAGGATGGGGTCGCCGCGTCCCTGTGGACATCGGCTACTGTGTGACTCGTATGAGTCGGACGTGGATGGTCAGACCCTGGCTGAGCAAACCGCCAAACACCGAGGCTCTGGCCTACACTCTCTTGAGAGTCTGAAACATTCTCAATTATTGAATATCCTGAACTTTCCATTTCTAGGGTTAAAATATCAATAGGTAAATCTTGTTTAGGGACAGGCGCTTCACTATACTCTGAGGCTGTAACAGAAACATAGTCAGGTGTAGAGGTACGATGAGATGCACTAGACTTAGTAGAATGTCGAGAGGACTTCTTATGGGAATCCTTTTTGGAGGATTTGTGGCTACGGTGTGACCGCGAACTAGACCTAGGTTTGGAAGAATCACCACCATGGCCACTGGGGGAAGCTTCAGTCTTGCACTTCTTACTAGCCGGGGAAGAGGCCCGACTTGAAGACCGTTGTCTGAGGGGTGACCTTGACCTCGATCTCGCCTGCGACGAGGAGGTGGCTGCCGGGGGAGTAGGCTCTCTCGGGCGTTTAAACGTATCCACAGACGATACAGAACCCTGGCTAGTCTCTGTCGGCTTAAAACCCCTTACTCTAGAGGTACGTTTAGGGGGAGGGTGCTCTGACAGCAACTTATCCCAAAGTGGGACGTTGTCACATTGAAGTGACTTATGTGCGACAATGGTAGTATAGGCCGACATTTGTTGTCTGACCTCTCTCAACGCTACCGCCGCGGTCTTGTCATTGTCACACAGGACTTTATTGGCTAATTGGGAGCAAAATGAACAATTAAGTGTAACCCAGAGACCCCTTGAACGGTCTAGACATCTAACACACCTTATGCAAAGGGTATGCGCACAAATTGGGATACCCGCGCAAGTAGGGGTAATGCACAGGGCAAAAACTGGGGCCACATAAGCCATGACAGAGACTGGTGTGAGGAACTACCGCCGGGTCTGTATTGGTCCGCCGGAGCTCAGCTCTGGAAAAATAAAGAAAAATTTCCAGGAATTAATGCTCATAAGGTTAACCCAAGTGTTCGCATACAAGTGTTAATAACCCGCCGGGTAACGGGATGCAAAGACACAGCTAACACATCTCGCCACGCGGCTGGGTGTAAAGAGGCTAAACAAATCTTCTTAGCTAAAGAACATGAAGAATACCCTCTGATATAATGGTCCGGTATGGCACTTATAGTCTGTAGGAGGTGGTGACTGTCTCAAGATTCAATTTTGTAACAAAGCCCCCCCTCATAAAGACGCCGGCCCTTGAAATATTTTAGTAGAATAGCCTAGGGCAGGAATATACGAGATCTGATTTTTTAACGAATTGTCCCAAACGATCGTCGTAAAAATAGAAGGCGGCGATACTGAAAGTATCACCCAATTAAGGTTAATCGAAATTGAATTTGTTTATAAATTCCTTAGTTCCTTTACTTAGGGGCACCCGCCGGGTGTGGAAATCGATTTGGTTAAACCTCACTGAACCTTCAATTGCCGTAAGAGTAAAGGCAGCGATACACAGAGTATCACTCAAATGGATTGGTTAACTATAAGAGATCTAAGTCGTTTTATCCCACCCTGCTCAGGTGCACCCGCCGGGTGAGAAGTCTAAAAGTTAACCCCACAAGTTCCTGACCTCACTTCTTTGAAAAGATCGCCGGGGAGGAACGCCTAAACAACAGCTAGGTTTTCCCTGTGGTTGTCGTAAACCAGGTAGAAAAACCTATAAAAAACGAGTGTTCTCAAGAACGTCGTTTCTTTATATATATCTAATATATATGTAAGGATGGGTACAGCCATCCCGCCGGGAATTTTAAAGGAGGCCTGAAACCAGGCACCCACAGAGACGCAGTCCTGGAGAGCCACAGACACCTCCCCTCGCCGGGGAACCAGCCAGAGTTAAAAACCACGTGTGGCCCAACACTGCTCATCGGTCAGGATTTTTCATGGTGAAACCGAGAAAAACCCGCCGGAAGGCAAACCCCACCCAGAACAGACACCATCTGAACAATACGACACGAGGAGAGACACGCACGACTAACCAAGGTCACAACATAATCCGTGGAATTAGCCAATACACAACTAAACCAGGAAACAAATATAGTCCGAGGAATTAGCCAATACACAACTAAAACCCGGATACACATGACACAGTAGGGCATATTTAAAAATAAATAATAACACTAGACATGTGGCAAAGCTACGAGCGGCTGGCTAGGCCTAGGTAGACGGCATGAAAATAGTTGAAATATAAACACACACTGGAATATCACAACAGGAACCACCGCCAACACACCACCGAAGCGATAACTTCCCAACCCCGGGAAGCCTGACACGGACCCAGAAAAAACTTCACTAAGTGAAGAAAAATACGCTGGGAACGTCAGCAAACACACAGCTTACTTCATCAGAAGGATAAAAGGCAGCAATAATTAACGCGTAATGAAAGCCGCCTGCATCACCAACTAACCCAACTGTGAAAAGTTCACGTGTCCACAACAGGACCACGAGGGTACATCCGAAATAGATGCCCCATACATACGACCCAAAATACATTGCACTGCGGGCAACCAGCCCAGGACACTCCTGCTACGCCTATCCTAACCTTACTCGATACATCCCAGAGTAAACAAATGAGAAAAAACTCACTAGGGACGCCACGAATGCGGAACCAGCGGAGCCTGAAAGGTACGTCCGGGCAGGCTGAGCGCAGAGCAAAGAAGGAGGAATGACGCCTGATTCAGCGTCTGGTCAGAAATCCACACAAGTACATCCACGATATGATGGAAAGCTTATTGGATAGTTATTCTTATTTTCTTTTTGTTTTTATTTTTTACGAAGTTTTTTCGTAGTGAGAACCCAATTCATAATGACTGAAGCCATGAGTGAGGTCGCGTGCGCTCATGATGAAGGCTCCTCAGTTTTTAAATGCTCTGCGCGGTAGATTCAAACTACGGCGGATTAGTGTTTGAAGAGGATGCCTTATGTAATAGGCATGTTCGTCAATGATGGAGGGGCCACTAATAAATAAAGTCCTGCCAGAGATTACCAAGTCCAAGATAAGAAGCATCACTCAGACATCATCAATGCTGCCAATATACAATGTTGGGCGGCGGGCAGGGCCACCTAGGATTGAGACTGCGTATGTCGACACTACCAAGGAAGTCCAGGATTCAAAGACAAAGAACCATATCTGGCTTCTTACTCGAATGTCAGACCATGAGGACCAGTCCATCAGCAGTTGGACTGGGTTCAACATCAAAATGCGCAGAGACATTGCAGTGGTTCAGGACACTGTAAGCTACCTGCCCACTATCAATGCTCCCGCAACAGAAATGTCCACCGTTAATGAAATCTTGGAACAAACGCATGCTATCATGCAGTCCTTACAGCTTAACAAGATTGTGTGCGTGTTTGATCAAGCACTCTATGCCAAAGCTGCCGAAGTTATCTGGAAACAAGAGAAGTTCAAGAACATTATCATCAGGATGGGCGTCTTCCACACAATCTGTAATCTCATCTCCACCATAGGAAAGAGGTTTCAAGATGCAGGTCTTAGAGATCTGTGTGTGGAATCAGGTATCATCGCAGAAGGATCAGTGTCAGGAGTGATGAACGGCAAACTGAAGGGAAACGACAAAACTTTTTCACAGCTTGCAGGTACAGCACTGAGTCACGCTGTTCATGAAGGTGCTAAGAGCAGGCGCATTGATGTTGTGTTTGATATCTACAAGGAGACATCCATCAAGGATGCAGAACGAGCCAAAAGAAGTGCAGGCACAGGAATTCATTTCAAGAACATTCAACCTGGGCACAACATCCAGCAGTGGAGAAAGTTACTCGGTAGTTCCTCCAACAAGGCAAGTCTTATCAAGTTCTTGGTAGAAGAATGGAAGGCACCACAGCACAGGGAGAAGCTCAAGGACAAGGAGCTGTATGTCACATGTGAGCAGCGCTGCTTCAAGATCACCAAAGAGCAGTGGGAAGAGGCTCCTGAGCTTAAGTCAACTCAAGAAGAAGCAGACACACGCCTTCTTCTCCATGCACTTCATGCAGCAGAATCTGGGAACAAGTCTGTCATCATCACTGCAGAAGATACAGACGTCATGGTGTTGTGTCTTGGCATGTGCCACAAGATCCCATCCCATCTGTTCCAGAAGTGCGGGACGAAGAACCGGACAAGATTCCTGGATATCACCACACTGAGCCGCACACTGGGAGGCAGCGTGTGTGATTCATTGATTGGTATGCATGCCTTTACAGGCTGTGATACTGTCAGTGCATTCGCTGGCCGAGGGAAGATGACGACACTCAAGCAGGTGAAGATGGACAAGACATACCAGCATGCTTTTCACGAACTTGGACGCTCATGGGAAGTGTCTCCTGAACTCTTTGAGAAGCTACAGGAAATCACCTGCCACATGTACCTACCATCTACCCACACAACTAAGGTAAACAAGCTTCGGTATGAGCTGTTCTGTGCAAGACGTGGAGAGGTAGAGTCAAGTCAACTCCCTCCTTGTGAGGACTGCCTCTTCATGCATGCACTGCGTGCAAACTACCAGGCTGCGATCTGGAGGAGAAGTCTTCAGAGCCAGCCATTTGTTGCGAACCCAACAGACTGCGGTTGGATGACAGATGAGGACGGTAAGCTTGCCGTCAACTGGATGCGAGGCTCACCAGCACCAGATGCTGTTATGCAGCTACTGTCTTGCAAGTGTGTGCGGTCATGCGAACTCCCTAAGTGTACTTGCCTCAGCAATGGTCTAAAATGCACGGACATGTGCAGGTTACAGACATGTCAGAACAAGGCTATTGAAGAAGAGCCGGTGGCACAACAGTCAGATTCCGAGTCTGACGTAGATGATATTTAGGAGTAGTAATTTGCCATAATAGTATGTACAAGCCCATGGCATGCTTAGTGTGTATTTACAGGACTTGTATTAAATGTGACAATTACTATATGCATTTTGTTGACATTTAGGCATTCCTGTCCCCAAATTTGACATTTTAAAAAAATTCGGAATTTTCGGTAGGGTATGTCTATTCAAGAAGTGATAACGACCATTAAGCTACCAATGTGCAAGGGCTATCATATCAAAACATAAACTAGAGACATGTAGCAAGCTAAAAACACCTAAGAGAATTAGTCACCCCGGGTGGTACCGATATCCCAAAATTCGGGTCTTGGCTCATGGACTATAGGTCATGTAGGTCAAAGTCCACCCTAGTATTTCTGTCTGACTTTGACTTATTGATTTATCATGGGTGCCTGCAGCTAACAATCCATGCAAATAAAAAAATGGTAAGCCTTTTTGCTTCTTAGTTGATCTACTTTAGCATTAGACAAAGGAATATATTTAAAAACAAAATTATATGTGTATTCAATAATTATGTACTTAGAAATAATGTTCAATCTGATGGATTACAACAGTCAATAGAATCGCAACCACAGGCATTTGTACATTTCAGATTTTGTTTTAAACAAGTGCATCTAGCAGTATTGCACTTCCTTTTGCAAGAGCAGGTCACCAGTTCGAGGCAGGACTGTGGTACAGGAGGTAACCTAGCCCATCGAGGTGTCAGACAACCTGACTCCTTCTTCCAAGCATCTGTGGGCAATGTCACAACAATAGTTTCCTTCTCTGCCTGAAGCCAAATATTGGCCTGATAGTTTGCGCGTTGCACATGAAGCTCCAGAGCATCACGTGTTGGAGGGAGCAATTCCAGGCCTTTCTTTGCCTTGCTGAACATGTTCAATCTTGCACTGTCAACTGTTTGCAGCCCTGGACATCCATAGAGGTTGCAAACAAACTGTTCAATAGGTCCAAGCTCACCATCATGACTAATCCCTTCTACCAAACGTGGGTTTTTCAAAAATGTTTTCCAGCAGGTCTTTTTCCCATATCTACTGAATGAAGAGGTTGTGTCGCAGCCTGTGAGTGCGTGAAAACTCAAGAGGTTATTCTTCACAGCATCAGGAAATGATTTTGCTACTTGATGAATGGGAATGCACTTCTGTTTCTTTGCAGTTCCAGAGAGCATCCAGACTTCACTTGCTTTTGGGGCAGTGAAATGCAATAGGAGAAGCATGACATCAGTGTCTCTGCACTTCACAATAATTCGTTGATAGCCCATATCCACTGCTTCAGAGGCATGAAGAATCAACCTTGTGTCCGCTTCTTCATGATTCCCATTAAGTTTGAGGTCATCTATGGATCTCCTGGTTGATTTTGCCCCAGTGTGGTCCATGAATCCACCTCCAGTTACCATCTCGTATTCTTTTGGAAGATCTTTGGTTGTGTGAATGATCCTTTCAGACAGGAAATGTGCCAGGTCTGCCTTATTTTCATCCATAGCAACAAATTGGCTCCAAACCTGAGGCAGTGGAACATCTGGTCCATCTATCAGCTTTCGAATAGGCTTCTTCTTGTTAACTCGTTTTGCTCTGGTACCAGATTTGATTGAATTCCCACCCAGATATCGATCAAACACAACACCAACTCGTGTCGTAATATCTCCAAAACAGCGTGTAACTGAGCGAATAAAAGCAGCACCATAGTCTCCAAATGTCTGACATCCATGAGGCTTTCCCATAGCTTGGGTGAGTGCATGCCCATCAATTAGAAAACAAGTCTTCATGTCATATTCTGGAAGTTCAGTAGTAGTTTCAATTTTGTTCATCAAAACACTTATCAGTTCTGCTTTATTGGTTGAATTCATTTCTCCTCCAGTGTTTGCCAGGGAAAGTGGGATTGGTGACAGTTCATGTTTCAGGATATTTGTCATTGTCACTGTTCTACCTGCAGTCACCGCATTCAAAAGGCGTTGAAGCAACTTTCGGTCTGCTTTAATAGTCTTTTGCACATTCTCTTTACTTGAGACAGTTGCTTTGTAGATATTTGCAAATGTTTTGGACCGATTTTTTGAGAGCGGATAATGAAATCCCACTTTCTGATCCACTAATCGCTCTGTCACATTAGCCAGCATTTGCCTCTTTCCTCTGTTTTCAGCAGTCAGAAGATCATTGGCTATATCTTCTGGAGCGGTATCCTTTGTTGCCAGTGACACCAGGGGAATGCTTGACTCAGAAATAGGTGGTCTATTGTCAGATTGTGTGTGAACTCTGAAAACATCAAATCTTGTGATCTGTGACACCAATTTTCTCACATCTTCAGTGTCACATGTCATCCGGCTTGGACGCCTATCAGAACGTATAAAAACCTCTTCTTCTTCGTCATCTTCCAAGTTGAACAAAACTTTCATATCCTGTGTGATGCGCAACCGTTCTGACCATGTGATACAAAATTTGTCCCTTGCTTGGTCATTCCTGGTTATTCCAATTATTCCATTGTGCATCTTGCATGTTTTATTGATCCATTCTGTTGCCTGGTCCACAGGAACTTGGTTGAAGCGCTTTTTGGTCATCTTCACAACAAAGTTGCCATCTATGAATTCAGCGTGAACTTCAGGAGCTGATTTCTCAAGAAGCTTCATATCTGAATAATAGATAGGTCCCCATCTTGCATAGTTTGTGTGGTCATAGATGGTGAGCCACGGCAGCATGGCAGAAAAAGACTCCAAGTGAAGAATCCAATTACCATCTCTCTCTGCCCTGATGAAGTCCAGAAGAATCTCAACCATACTCATGTAGTCCAGCCACAACTTGTAATTAGGATTGCTTAAGTACTTTTTGTCAAATTCACTCAAGAGTCCTTTCACATTCTTGTCACTGAGAACATCAGAAAGCTGACCAACTGCATTGTGGAGTGAATTTCTGTCAGTAGCAGCCTTGTTTTTACACTCATCAGCCACATTCTGGGAAAGTGTCGAAACCTGCGAAGTGAGCTCCTGTTCAGTTTCAATGATCCACGATTTGAACATTGACAACTTTATGTGCCACAGAGCTTCATATGTCAGCACATGTCCTCTCACTGCCCGGTAGTATGCTTTTCCATCCAGCATGGTTTCAGTTGTGTTGGTTCCATACAAGCCAGATTCTGTCCACAGGTCATCCAGCCCAGCACTCTCCATGTGCTGACCGATCGCTTTCAAGAAGTTGAAACAGATATGAAGGCCACCCATCAGAAAAATTACATTCTCAAACTTAGGATTTGCCCAAACAATTTCCTTGCCTCTGCTGTACAATGGTTGATCTGCCGTGATAATGGTGTATTTCTGTCCCATGTGCCTTGAAATAGCCCTGAAGCAATTGATCACTGTTGTGATAGTATCATTATCATCCACTGGTGCCTGAAGAATGGGCAACATCCCTGCAGTAGTTACTGGAGGGTCAACAATGTTTGGGGCTTCGTTCATTGCTCTCCAACCAGGAACAGAAGGATCATCTTTGTCATCACAAATCCTGGACACCAACCAAGTCAAATCCTTCACTCGTGCCTTCTGTCTTTCTTCATCTTTTGTTCCAAACCCATCCACTTCTATCTTGGAAGTACCAGTGTATGATGGTGATGATCTGTCTCCCGCTGGCATAGTTGCATGGTCAAGTGTCTGAAATGCCTGTAAAGAATCCGGTTTTATTGCTCTTGATCTCTGGATGCGTGTTCTCTCATTCCTCTGCTGCGGTGCTGGTCCTCTCTGCTACACCAACATCTGTGTACAGTGAAACGTATTTTTGCCATCTAAAGTTGCTTCCAGCACATCAATGTTGTCGCATGAGCAGTAGATCATTCGCTCTTTGATTATATTGTCTGGAATATAGACGTTGCCATTTTCCACAAATCTTTGAAGAATGTTTTGAGCTATCGATGTATCAATTCTTCGAACTGTATCAATACCAATGGTATGGTTCGCTGCATGGAAGAGATTCAAAAGTGCCTCAGAACGTGTAGCTTGGTGGAGTGCAAGCCCTAAACCAATATGTTTTGGTGTCAACTTTCGTTTCCTAGATACTGCATACACAATGTCTTGAGCAATGCTGCACACACTCTGCTTGATAATGTTGTCTTCTTCAATTCCCTCATGAAGGTCATCCGCATCACTGAACAGTAAATGTAGAAATAGATACAAGCTGTTTGGGATAACTTGTGCAACATGTTCTTGATCAAGTCCTTGCCAACTGCTGGAATGACCAGGACTGTCTGAGAGATCTTTTCTGATTCTTAGTGCCACATGTACCATTTCTTGATAGATATTTCCTTGATTAAATCCAACAGTACCAACATCTTCATTGTCTGTGGATTCCGAATCTGAGGATAAACCACCACGATGATGACTTCTTGATAATGACGCTGATATAATGAAGTTAGACTTATCACCAGGGTACATTATTGGTGCTCTATTTGAATGAGGTTTGACATATCCTGCCTTTGAACCAAGCCTTTTCTTAACCTTTTTGTAGAAGGTGGTTATTCTGGACTGGTAACTCTTACGAACAGGGATGTTTCTCTCAGTACACATGCCCTGGTATCTGCGCCACACAACTGCCATGTCATAAGTCTTACCTCTTGAAAGCCAAATGTCTAAATCATAGCACAACTTCATCATGCACTCGTCCAGATCTGGTTCAACTTCTTGAGGCATTCCTTTAGTGCGTCGTTCGAATGTCACTAAGCAGGCCAGATGATACAGGCCATCAGCTGCCATCAAGTCACTGACACCAGAGAGTCTGACGGACATCACTGGATCAGATTTAGCTCGTTCAATCAGTGCTGTGGATTTATTTGTAGTTTCTACCCGGTGAAGTTTCTTGCTTGAGATCTGTGCCTGGCAAAACATACAGAGCTTCCAGTCAATAGTTGTCAGAGGACTTCTTCTTGTTGGAGCTGTGCTGTTTGAGCTGGTAGATGGTTTAGATGCTGGTTGTCGCCGATTCCGTAGTCTGTCCAGTTTGCTCTCCGAAGTAAACACAGAATAGCAGGATTTGTGCCACCTAATTTCGAGAGAGTTAAAATTATCCAACGAGAGGCCATCTAGTTTGTCCAGCACGTCTGAATACATATGGTCACCCAATTTCCTTCTTTGTTGTGCAACATCTTTGGTTCTGTTTTTTCCATCGGTGGAGGCTTGCCGAAGGTCGCCTGAACTGCCTTCACAAAAGAAGCACACATTCTTGTTTTTAGAGTCCATGTGGTGCCTCTTTGTGGCCCTCCTGCTGGAATCTTTGTGGCCCTCCTGCTGGAATCTTT
Organism: Paralithodes platypus; assembly: GCA_032716605.1. NCBI lineage: Eukaryota > Metazoa > Arthropoda > Malacostraca > Decapoda > Lithodidae > Paralithodes > Paralithodes platypus. The sequence continues at coordinate 7,672,346 of CM064544.1, read as the reverse complement.
GGTGGCCCTCCTGCTGGAATCTTTGTGGCCCTCCTGCTGGAATCTTTGTGGCCCTCCTGCTGGAATCTTTGTGGCCCTCCTGCTGGAATCTTTGTGGCCCTCCTGCTGGAATCTTTGTGGCCCTCCTGCTGGAATCTTTGTGGCCCTCCTGCTGGAATCTTTGTGGCCCTCCTGCTGGAATCTTTGTGGCCCTCCTGCTGGAATCTTCACTCATAATTCTTGTGTCATCAGTTCACAGCCTGCAAAAGAAATTAAAATTTTAATTCAGTTGCATACAGTAAACTACATACTGCATACAGTTTATACATTCTAATATTGTATGCAGTGTATAGAGTTTAAAATTGTAGTCTCAAAATTCAGCTAGGCCATACATTCATTTTGATATTTAACAAAATGGCATTGAATTGACCTTTAAGGTCAACAATCTGACCTACAAATAGTACCAAACTGTTTGTCTCTTCCATACCTTTCTTCTGATATATAACATGGCTATATTTAGATAATTTAGAAATTTGACCTTTTTCGGCCACAAAATGACCTTGATTTGACCTTTAAGGTCAACATTTGTAGTGGCATCCACCCTAGTATTTCTGTCTGACCTATGACTGATTGATCTAGCATAGGTGCCTGCTATTAACATTCCATGCAGGTAAAAGTTTTTTTTAAAGCCTTTTTGCTTCTTGGCTGGTCTACTAATAGTGTTGACAATTGCAGTGCATGTTTTAACGTACAGTCGCGCTAATAAGTCATGTCCCAGCTGTCATTATGTTTGGCTTGCTCTGTGCTGTATTAATGTCTGTCAGATGTAAGTGTAGGAACATGTTGGTATATCTCACTGAAAAAAGAAGAAATTATGTGTAAATATTTGTGATCCCAATTATTGATCAAAACATACATGGTGCCGAGACATCACTTATTAGCGCGACTGTACCTAATTGCAGACTCGTCAAAAATAAATATATGAATGCAATTATTATATGTCTTGAAGTGTCATTTAATCCACTGTCTTGATATAAAGAACATAATGTATGTCTCGATATAAAGAACATACATGGATTTTTGTGTGTTGTGGTGTGATAGCTTATTTGAGGCCATGATTTAAGGGGGGTCACCGGCTTTTTTGTTTTATCTTTCTCTCCTTTTCTCTCTTTCCCTGGCTTGTATCCATTCGGCCCCATTCAGCCAACTGTTTTAAGACGTTTATCCCCATCCAGGTGTCGATTTCTTCCTGGCGAACGATAGCGAGCCAGCATTGTATGGAGAAAGCTGGCTTCGCCGGAGACGTGTTTCTATCGAAAAATTTACAAATTTAGCTTGCTGTCAAAACAAAAACAATATGTATATATATATATATATATATATATATATGCTGGCTCGCTACCGCTCGCCAGGAAAATATTGACACCTGGATGGGGGTAAACGTCTTAACACAGTAGGCTGAATGGGGCCGAATGGGTAAAAGCCAAAGAGAGAGGGAGAGAAAGAGAAAAAAAAAAGCGAGGTGGGCTCCCTTAAGAGAACAGTAATTGCCTTGCCCTGTATACTGTACCCCCCCCCCCCCCCCCCCACCCCGATTACATATATTACAAAGGCTATAAATACAAGGGACCACGGTACACTCAACTTAAGGGGAGATGGGTCGTTTTTCTGGTCCCCCTTCTCCCTCATGCTTAGCCCCATTAGTTTTCAGATTTGATGACGTTCGGGCCATTGGTTTGCGATTTTGAGACCTTTCGCCTCATTTCTTTGTCAATATTAAGACTTTTCGTGCCATTTTGGTGTTGTTTTTTTCCTGGCGAGCCATAGCGAGCCTGTAATTTTTAGAAGGACCGGCCTTCTTCCGGGAAATTTTTCTAACGATAAATGTACAAATATATCTTGAAAGGGGGTCTAGTGGGTGTATTTTGATTGATGAAGGTTTAGTGAGGGAACTCAATAATACATTTATAAATACATAGACTAAAAAATCAAGCACTACCCCCTTAAATTACACTCTCTTCACAACTCTTCATTGTCGGTGTGATGGCTGGTGGAATTGTTTTTGAGAATGCCATTTTTATTTGTCTCGTAAACCTTGTGATGTTATAGTTATTATTGTCCCTAATGACAAATAGTTTCAATGGCCATTCATTTACGAAGCGTGTCATGCAAATAATGATTTTTTTTTTATTTTTTTTTTACAGTTGCTGCATTAATGGTATCATAGACTACAGTAGATCTGGACTGGACACGAAAATGGAACTTTGCAGTAAGGGACCCAATATCGGAGAACGAACCCCCAAGTTCGAACCTCGAAACCGCGAAAATATCACATTTTCGCGGTTTCGAGGTTCGAACTTGGGGGTTCGTTCTCCGATGTTGGGTCCCTTACTGCAAAGTTCCATTTTCGTGTCCAGTCCAGATCTACTGTAGTCTATGATTTTATCTTAACTCCACTAACGAAGTTGGAGGAGGTTATGCTTCTGCCTCCGTTTGTCTTTCTCTCTGTCCGTTTGTCAGTAAGCAAGATATCTCAAAAAGCTATGAACCGATTTCCACGAAACTTGGTGGGTAGATAGGATATGCGCCAAGTAGGAATTGATTCAGTTTTGAGGTAATCTGTAGAGCGAATATATCCACCAGCGTAGGCAGCTCACAAAGTTATGAACGTAACCTAACCTAACCTAGCCTACCTAACCTAACCTAATTCAGTTAGTAACCATTTATAGTCTATTCGCTGTAAGTAGGCGAGAAATCATGACCTCTAACCTCTGTAACTTAAGAACGACTAGAGTAATCGAGATAATAGTTCGACCATTTGGGAAGAGTCGGTCAAGGAATAGATGTGGAAATTTACAGCCAATTTGCTCTGGCCCTTTTTGAGTTACTGAGGATAAAGGTCATGATTTTTCGCCTACTTACAGCGAATAGACTATAGTAACCAGTCATTTCACAGACTGACTAAAATGTTTTGTCATTGTACGAAATGACTATGTTTCACATTCTGACTGTAACATATACGGTATGCTATCTGACTGTAACATATACGGTATGCTATCTGACTGTAACATATACGGTATGCTATCTGACTGTAACATATACGGTATGCTATCTGACTGTAACATATACGGTATGCTATCTGACTGTAACATATACGGTATGCTAATTTCGACATGCTTTATGAACTAGCTACTTTAGTCTAATGTCCAATTAGTGTCTATAATCCGGATAGCTTCTACTTGTCAAGATGATAAACATTGCTTAAGGGGAGGTTTCCACTTGAGGGATTTTTTTTCTTGACTCCTTTCTCCCTCATGTATAGCCCCATTGCTTTTCTATTTTTAAGACGTTCGCCCCATTATTTTGACGATTTTAAGAACTTTCGACCCATTTCTGTCAATTTTAAGACCTTTCGTGCCATTTAGGTGTCGATTTATCCTGGCGAGCGATAGCGAGCCTGTAATTTAAGAAGAACCGGTCTTCAGTCGGGAAATTTTTCTATCGAAAAATGTACAAATTTATCTTGAAAGGGGCTCAAGGGGGTGTAATCTTAAGCTTGATGGATACCTAGAGACCAAACTAAAAACCTCCCCTTAATTCGATATGCTGATTGGCAACCCAGCAAATATTACTTTTTAATCTCGTGGCAATTATAGTGCTTTCCTTGCGTGACCAGCGACAGTAAAGGACATATATGACCTATTTGAGCCGGTATCACACGAGAGCTTTTATAGTCAACATTGTATTATCAACGTTTTTCTGGCAACATTTCTGGAGTACCTTGCCCTGGTATCGGAAGCTAGACTGATGTTGGATGAATTTAGGTAACCGAAATTATCTAAATGTTTACCTCATAAGCTGCCAGACCAGTGTTAAGGATAAATGTTGAGGGGAAAAGCGCTCGTGTGATACCGGCTTTATTATTGACTGGAATCGAATGAGCTAGATATATGCATGTGTTTACAAGGCAGTGATTATGTTTGAGATGTGTCATTAGTGGTTTAAGGGGAGATGGGCATACTTATTGGCTAATATATATATATATATATATATATATATATATATATATATATATATACTCTATATAATTTTTTAGTTTCCCCCCTTGAACCCATCAAGCTTAAAAAAAAAATAAAAAAAAAAAAAAAAAACCTCCTTCAAGATAAATTTGTATATTTTTCGATAGAAAAATTGCCCGGCCGAAGAAGGCCGGTTCCTCTTTAATTACACCTAAATGACACGAAAAGTCTTAATATTGACAAAAAAATTAGGCGAAAGGGTTTAAAATGGCTAAACTAATGAGCCGAACGTCATAAAATGTGAAAACTAATGGGGCTAAACATGAGGGAGAAGGGGGGCCAGAAAAACGAACCCAACCCCCCTTAATTAGACTGTTGGGTTCTGTGTGCTTGATATATTTGTATTGCTTCTTCGTCGTCTCAAGCAACTTAATTTAGTTTTCATTTCGTAAATTAAACAGTCATTTTTCGTAACGTATTCTTAATTAAGTCCGCCAGCGAAATTGAAGATTATATTTTATCTTTCGTTTGTTTGTCTGTCAGTCTGTCTGTAAACAAGATATCTGAAAAAGTTATTCACCGAAGTTCGCGAAATTTGAACGTAACAACATAAGAAAACGGGAGTCTGCAGAAAGCCGATTGTCCTACACAAGGCAGATATTTCTTGGTGGACCGACAAGATATGTGTCAAGGAAGAAGTGATTCAATGTAGCAGGTGATCGGTGAAGCGCATCCCTCCACCAGCATCGGCGGAGGTATGCGCTCTCCTAAGTACAGTCGCGCTAATAAGTGATGTCTCGGCACCAAGTATGTTTTGATCAATAATTGGTATCGGTAATATCTAAGCTTCAAATCGATTCAAATATGCAAGCATGTTCCTACACCTACCCCCCTTATTCAACATCTGACAGACATTAATACAGCACAGAGCCAGGCAAACGTAAAGACAGCTGGGACATGACTTATTAGCGCGACCGTACCTCTCTAGTTTGCATTGTGCTAAAAATGAAGTGTTTGAGAGCAGCAAGAATTTACCGTTTTATCACCCTATTTTCTTCTCCCCATCTCTCCTTTCCACTATTTTCTTCTCCCCATCTCTTATTTCCACTATTTTCTTCTCCCCATCTCTCCTTTCCACTATTTTCTTCTCCCCATCTCTTATTTCCACTCTCCATATCATCTCTACTTATTTTAGCACAACTATTTTCGGTCAGTTCAACCTGTCCAAACGCTATTCCCTGATTGTATTGTTCATTCGGTTTATCCCAGTTATTCTTTACTCTCGTTGCCTCTTCCCTCCTCTCTCTCCCTTCACTTCTCTCTTTTCCTTCACTTTATCCACTATTCTCATTGCCTTTTTCCCTCCTCCCCTTTCTTCTCTCCTTCTCGACTCGTAATATCCATCTCTCTTAATTAATTCCTTTTCTTCGATTCCTCTTTACTGTTAGTACAATCTCCGTCCAAACCCAATTTCCTCTTCCCTGTGTTGCACCTATTTCATCCTATTTTATCGGTCATTGTAATTGCCTCTTTTTTGCTGTCCAGTTCTTCCCTCTTTCTCGCCTATTTATCTACGAATCTTATACACTGTTAACTTTATATCAGAGCCCTATTTTTTCATCCAATTTTGACCTCATTTTATCCTATTTCATTGGGTATTCTCGTCGACTCTTCGATGCATTCTTCCTCATCTCATTTATTTCCCATATATTCTCTTTATTTTTAGTTATAATATCCGTTCAAACCCTATTTTCTGATCCTATTTTGCACCCCTTTATCCCATTTTGTCGAGTATTCTTATCGACCTTTCTCTTTTTCCTTTCTTTCTCACCTGTGTATTTCCAATTTGTTTTGCTCTTTTATCGTCTATTCTTCTAACAGCTTTCCAGCCAAGCCCTATTTCCTTTTCCCAATTTTGCACCCATTTTCCCCATTTTATCGGGTATTTCCATCGACCTTTCGCTGCTCTCTTTCTCGTGTATTGTATGCCCATATATTCTCTTTACTTTTAGCACAATTTCCGTCTAATCCCTATTTTCTGATCCAATTTTGCGCCCATTATATCCCATTTTTGTAGGTATTCTCATTGTCCATTCACTACTCTCCCCATCGTTTATTTTATTCTCCATATATTCTTTATTTTCTTCTAGCACAATATCCGACCAAACCCTAAATCCTATTCCAATTTTACATCTATTTTATCCTACTTCATAGGGTATTTTTATTGCTTTTTGTTGCTGTCCATTTCTTCCCTCTTTCTCGCCTGTTTTCACCAATTCGTATATATATGTTTAATATAACCCTATTTTCTGATCCTATTTCACACCCATTTTGCCCCATTTTATCGGGTATTCACATCGCCCCTTCACTCCTCTCCTTTTCTTCCCACGTTCTCGCCTATTTGTCTATGAATCATAATTATATACAGCTAACCATTTTGAGAACCCTATTTTCTGATCCCATTTCACACCCATTTTATCGGCTATTCACATTGCCCCTTTGTTGCTTTACTTTTCTTCCCAATTTATCTACGAATATTCACATACATGGTAGCCTTTTTGAGAACCCTATTTTCTGTTCCTATTTCACACCCATTTTATCATATTTTATCGGGTACTCGCATCGCTTTTTTGTTGCTGTCCTTTTCTTTCCTCTTTCTCGCCTGTGTTCACCAATTCGTATATATTATTAACATGACAACCCTATTTGCTGATCCTATTTCACACCCATTATACCCCATTTTATTGGGTATTCACATCGCCCCTTCACTCCTCTCCTTTTCTTCCCACGTTCTCGCCTATTTATCTACGAATATCATAATGTACTGTTAACTTTTTTGAGAACCCTATTTTCTGTTCCTATTTTGCACCCATTTTATCAGGTACTCTCATTGCTTTTTTGTTGCTGTCCTTTTCTTTCCTCTTTCTAGCCTGTTTTCACCAATTCGTATATAATATTAACATGACAACCCTATTCTCTGTTCAATTTTGCATCCATTTTACCCCATTTTATCTGGTATTCACATTGCCCCGTCACTCCTCTCCTGTTCTTTCCAATGTATCGCCTATTTATCTACAAATTCTATATACTGCTAACCTTTTTTGAGAACCCTATTTTCTGATCCCATTTTACCCCATTTTATCCGGTATTCACATCGCCCCTCTCCTCCCGGTCGCTTGCCTACCCATTGTGGAAGTCAACGGCGCGTCTAGCTACTGCTCGACTCTGTAAACGGCCCCCTTTACGGCCTTTATGTAAATGTATACGCCATAAATCAGGCCACTGGGGTTTGAGGCCGGAGGGGAGGTAGAAATGTGCCCAGCGGAGGAATGAAGGAGAAACTGATTGGGGCTGGTTGGTTGGAGGGTTGGTGGGTTGGATGGTTGGTTGGTGGTTTGATGTGCATGGATGATGGGCTGGTTACAGGTTGGTTGGTTGGTTGGTTGTCTGGTTGGATGAAAGGTAGGTTGAAGGGTTGGTTGGATGGTTGACTTGGCTGCTTGGTTGGCTGCTTGGTTGGAGGGTTGGTTGGTTGGATGAAGTAGAAGAGGTGTGTGTATATAAGTTTCTGAGAGTAAAGTTATTATTTTGGATGGTGAGGGCTTTTGAAGTAGTGTACGTGTGTGTGTGTGAGTGTGTGCATGAGAGAGAGAGAGAGAGAGAGAGAGAGAGAGAGAGAGAGAGAGAGAGAGAGAGAGAGAGAGAGAGAGAGAGAGAGAGAGAGAGAGTTATAATATTAAGATATACAGAAATATAAATGAACTGAAGATCTGTTTGGTGAGAAAGATAATATACTGTGCTTACTTGATATATTGATAAACGACAGATATATAAATCAATTGAAAATAAGTTAACATATAAAACAGATTTAAAGTAAGAGCTACATAAAATATATAAATGTTATCACTGGTTTGTATTTGTGTTCACTCTAGCGTGTGTGTTGTATATACTCTGCCATTCACGTTATAGTAAATATTAGGTTCTACGTAGCGATTCGGGTGTTGGTCAACGAGCCGTAGCACTGCTATTGTTTCTGTTAATAGTAGCGATCCTCCACCATATATAATTGAGAAAGGGGGTTATGGAAGAGGAGATATATTGATAAAACACACATAGGGACAAATATATATATATGTATATAACAAGTGCTATAGGAAATATTGAAAAGTATTACTAGCTTGTATTGTTGGTCAGTCTAGCGTATACACCCGTCTTTCAATTATTTCGTTAATTAGGTATATTTGTAAAGTTAATTGGTGGGTTGGTGAAAACATATATGAATAGAGCAAATAATTATCAATGTTTACGTAGCTATTGGTGTCTTCTTCAGCAAGCCATACTTCTACTATATCCTTTCTCTTTATATTAAACGACTTTGTACTATACGTATATGATAAATCAAGAGGACAGAGAGAAGATATATTGAACAATTAACTTATATATAAACAAGAGATATGAATAGAGCTAGAACGAAAGTTTAGGGGACTTTATTCTATTGACTTATTTTTGTTTTGTTATTACATGTACCGGTATATAATATGCTGTATACTGTATGTTATATTTTGCTCCCTAGACCGCTATGAAGTTTATATATACACAAAATATACCAAAGATCCCCCTTTGAGATAAATGTGTACAGTTTTCAGTAGAAAAATTACCCGGCCGAAGGCCGGTTCCTCCTAAATTACAGGCTCGCTATTGCTCACCAGGATAAAATCAACACCTAAATGGCATGAAAGGTCTTAATATTGACAAATAAATGATCAAAAGTCATACAATTTGAAACATATTGGGGATTAAAATGAAGGAGGAGGTCCAGAAAAACGAAATAGCTCCCCTAATAGGAGTCCCGGGTTTATATTAATTGCGTCCACTCTAGCGTATACGGCAGTCTATGGTAGAGGGAATACTCTGTTTTACGCGGCTATCCGGGGCTTGTTCAGCGAGCCGTGCGTCGACTAGCCTTTCTCTTTATGGTAGCGATAGAAGGATACAGTGTGAGAGAGAGAGAGAGAGAGAGAGAGAGAGAGAGAGAGAGAGAGAGATAGAGAGAGAGATACAAAGCGAGAGAGAATATATATACAGAATTGAGACATAGAAGGCCGGTTCCTCCTAAATTACAGGCTCACTATTGTTCGCCAGGAAAAAATCGCCACCTAAATGACGCGAAAAGACTTAATATTGACATCAAAATGGCGTGAATGGTCTTAGAATCGCCAAACTAATGAGCCGAACGTCATAAAATCTGAAAGAATCTATTAAGGGGAGGTATTTAGTTTGTTTCCTAGACCTCCATCAAGCATAAAATTACACCCCTTGAGTCCCTTTCAAGATAAATTTGTACATTTTTCGGTAGAAAAATTTCCCGGCCAAAGGCCGTTTCCTCTTAAATTACAGGCTCGCTATCGCTCGCCAGGATAAAATCGACACCTGAATGGCATGAAAGGTCTTAATATGGGGTGAAAGTTCTTAAAATCGCTAAACTAATGGGGCAAACGTTTTATAATATCAAAAGCAATGGGGCTAAACATGAGGGAGAAAGGGGTCAAGAAAAAAATCCCTGAAGTGGAGATCTCCCCTTAACCCTGCTGTACCGGCGATGTCTGTTTGATTTGACACTGGCTATGTTTAGACGATTTTGTGCAGTTTGAGAAGGATCTATGGTAGTAGAAAATGTTAAGTGAGATAGTTTGAAGCCTGTTAATTACTGAAGGCCTTTTTAAACTGAATTAAATCGTCTAATAGTAGCCAGAATAAAGTTAAAAGGACGGTACCGGTACTGAACGGGTTAATATCCAATTGACTGAGACACATTCCTAAGCATAATACATTCACATAAAAACACAAGAATCAAAGGAAACTATATATAATTATCCTAATCTATATTGTATTAATTTCACCACAACACCAAACATCCCCAATGAAATTAATTAAAGTATATATGATCCGCCGGGATTCGAACCCGGGTTATCACACACAGATTTTTGCCACCTTAACCATTACACCACCAGGACGGTAAAAGAGTTTGTTACTTCAGCTAATTATAATCCCCTTGATATCCCAATTCGACAAAATCGTCTAAGGTTAGCCAAAAAAACGAAAAGTTACCATTATACTGAATTAGTTAAGAGGGCCCACAAAGTGTTTTGTTCTCTCTCTCCCTCTCTCTCAGGATTGTATCCATTCGGCCCCATTCAGCCTACTGTTTTAAGACGTTTATATCCCCATCCAGGTGTCGATTTTTGAGCGGTAGCGAGCCAGCATATACTGTATATATTTTTGTTTTGACAGCAAGCTGAATTTGTACATTTTTCGATAGGAAAAAAAATCCGGCGAAGCCGGATTTCTCCATGCAATGCTGGCTCCTCGCTATCACTTGCCAGGAAGAAGTTGACACCTGGATGGGGATAAACTTCTTAAAACAATAGGCTGATTGGGACCGAATGGATACAAGCCAGAGAAAATGAGAGAAAAAAAAACAGGTCACCCACCTTAAGGGAGCTCAGACGGTATTGTGCAGCATAATTTACTGGTTCGGCTAAATGGTTTAAAAATTAAGGAAGAGGTTTAGTTTGCTCTATATATTTATAAACCTCTATCAAACTTTAAAAACACACACAAGACCTCCCTTCGATAAAAATTTGTACATTTTTCAGTAGAAAAATTTCCCGGCCAATTCTTCGTCAAATACAGGCTCGCTATCGCTCGCCAGGCTTTTGTTTACTCCTAAATGGCACGAAAGATCTTAATATTGGCAAATAAATGGGGCAAAAGGTCTGAAAATCGACAAACAAATGGGGCGAATGTCTTGAAATCTCATAATTAATAGGGCTAAACATGAGGGAGGAGGAGGACTCGTAAAACCAACCGCCTCCCCTTAGGAGGTATCACAGTATTGTATGTTTGCGCACTCTAATAACGTTTGCGAATGTGGATATGGCAGAAAACAAAAATATTAGTTTTGCGCTGTTATCGGTGTGGTGTCCAGCGAGCCGTGATGTTGCTATAGTTTCTCTCAATAGCTGCGATCCGGGACCATATCGATAAATGAAATATATATGAGGACAGATAGATGATATACTGAGAACAATGAAATCTATATGAGGACAGATAGATGATATACTGAGAACAATGAAAAAGTATATAGAGTATTCCCACCTGAAGGGCTTGTGAGAGGCTGGTTAAGAAGGCAGCGAGGGAGTGTGTGAGAGAGACTATTGATCAGCTGTCATGAGAGAGAGAGAGAGAGAGAGAGAGAGAGAGAGAGAGAGAGAGAGAGAGAGAGAGAGAGAGAGAGAGAGAGAGAGAGAGAGAGAGAGAGAGAGGAAATTGGCCAACACGGGTAAAGAGAAAGATATATTGAAGATGCATTTGGGGAAGAGCATTAGAGAATTGGAGTGGAAGAAAAGGAAGGTAAAGGAGGAATTGTGTGGTCTAACATGAAATACTACCAACTCTAGTTTTATATCTAAATGAGGTGATAGCTCTATTTATTTATTTATTTACATGTTTATCTTGATACTTTCAATGCCTCCAAGACCCAATTTCTCCCTCTATCTACTCGTTGCAATCTTCCACAAGACTATCAATTACTCATCAACAATACACAAATCAACCCTTTATCTTCTTTAAATATTGTTGGTGTATCTTTTTCATCCGACCTTTCATGGAAAGATCATATTACCAGTCTTACTAAAACAGCTTCCCAGAAGTTAGGTGTGGTCAACTGTTGTTATGAGTTCTTCACCCCTGTACAGCTTCCTGCTCTGTACATGGGCACAATTCGCCCATGTATCGAATATTCTTCGCACGTATGGGGAGGTTCCACCCATACCGCACTTCTCGAAAGAGTAGAGTCAAAAGTATCTCGCCTCATCAACTTACTTCCTCTTACAACTTAGTTCCCTACAATCTCTTTCTAAATGCCGCAATGTTGCATCTTTTTCACTTTTCCATCGCTATTACAACAAGCATTCAGCGTTCTTCAGAACTCTCTCAGTACATACCCCCTACCTTGTGGTGAGTGCTAGGCACCCGCCTTTCAACATACTCACTCCTATTCTGTCCAGTTCTCCAACTCAAGAATTAGCTAATTTTCTCAGACTTTCTTCTACTCAACAAGAGAACTCTGGAACTCTCTCCTCTACGTAAAATACGTAGCATCCGTCTTGCAACACAATCCCATCCATACTCTGTGGAACTTTCCAATCCAAGAGTGAAACGATACTCTCAAACCTTCTTCTATTCAACAGCTGACCTCTGGAACTCTCTCCCTGAATTCATCTTCCCCTCATCCTATGACTTAAATTGCTTCAAACTCCGTGTGTCTAGGTATTTTGGCTCGAACGTTCCTTGATTTTGGCCCTGTCATTCTTTGAACTGGAGGAGGCACTCGTTGTGGGCAGTTCTGCCTTTTGTCTCCCTCATCAACATAGAAAACAAAAACAATAATTCATCCTATGAATTAGACTGCTTTAAACTTCGTGTGTCCAGGCATTTTGACCCCAACGTCCCTTGAATTTGGCTCTTTTGGCTTTGGGGGAAACACTCGTTACAGGCAACCTGCCTTTTGTCTCATTCATACACGTAGCCAAAAAGAACTATGTGCTTAACCTGCAGTGCGTTCTTGAATGGGTTTGTTTTCCGGTTAACCCTTTTCCCCCTGTCCTGCAAACTGTCACCGTTGGCGGCCTAAGCTGTACTGTTGCCGGGTTTATTGGAACCTCCCCTACTCCTTTCCCTGATCGGTGGCTACCATCACTTGGGGCGTGTACACAGGGAAAGCCGTGTACACAGACAAACTCGTGTACACAGACTAACTCGTGTACACAAACTCGCGTACATACATGCACACGTAGGTACGGAAACTAACCCACACATACAGGCACACAAAACACACATATACATACACTTGAATACACACACACACACACACACACACACACACACACACACACACACACACACACACACACACTTGATGATTCCAATAGTCTTTTTTTTTTTTCTTCGCTGACGGTCAAATGTCATGTTCTCATTTCAATTACTGAACTTTTGTGAACATTGTTCAGCGAAATATTTTGATAGTTAAGAACAATTAGCATTAATATCATCAATAGAGTAATTTCTCAATTTCAATAAGTAATGTATTATCAGCTGCTAAGGGATTAAACTTGCCGTCAGATGAAAATTAGTCGAGTACAATCGCGTTAATAAGTGATGTCTCGGCACCAAGTATGTTTTGATCAATAATTGGTATCAGCAATAAATATCGAGTGAAATAATTATACCAACATGTTCCTTCACTTACCCACCCTATTGAACATCTGACAGACATTAATACAGAACAGAGCAAGCCAAACGTAATGACAGCTGAGACATGACTTATTAGCGCGACCGTACAGTTATTGACCTTGTCCAGGTTGTGGCATGTAGTAATCTAATATAGTTATTTCACTCCCAACATCAAACACCTCCTAATGTGATCCTCCTGGGATTCGAACCTGGGTTACCACATACAAATCTCATATTACTCTAATAATTACACCATCAAGACAGTTAAAGGTTAAGTTCATAACTAAGATTTTATATCCATTAATCGAATACTGGATATAAATTTAATCATGTACTCGAACTTAACTGCACATTGAATAGCCTAATATTTTAAGTGAAAGGCATGTGTGCAATACCTGACTTTATATGTGCAATGCCTGACTTTATATGTTCGCCTGCAATAAAGTTCACCTCGCCTGACATTTGTTACAAACTGCATAAATTCCTGATAAACAAAGTAAGAAAAGTTCAGATGAACTTCATCATGAGGCTCTAAGCGAAACTTTGTCAATAACGTGCTCCTCCTCATTAGGTATCTTATTTTCTGAAATTCTTGTTCTTAGATTGAACCTTAAAGAACCAGCAACATATTTTATATACGGTTTATCTTCACGATCCCGTAATTTCCCATCTAGAATTTACCAGATTCAACTTTTAATGATCTATATAATTATTTCCTACATTCCACCTCCAACTTTGTGTCGTCACCCTTTTCTTATTAACCCTTACGCCACACCCTCCAATTTATGCTTGCCTATCTCACCTTGCTGTCATCACACTGTCCTTCCTTTTCTGCCCTGTCGTACCCAGTTTTCCTTGTGCCCTAACGTAACCTGACCTGACCTGACCTGTTCCTCTCCTTGCCCTGCTTTCTCTTTGCTGTCGTGTATACTTTCCTGTCTCTCCTTTTGCGCTGTTAGATTCGTACATGCAATAATTATACACTGTAATATTTATGTTTTAAAATTTAAGGAAACTGATACATGTAAAGAAGTGTAGGTCATATACTTTGTTCTTAGGTAGTTATAAGATAGCTAATTTTGTAGACTATAATTGGTTATGGTGGAGGGTATGCTTTGATAGGTATTAAGTAACACCCCGTTCTTAACATTAATCATCAATTACAAACCCCAATGCACTTGAATAAACTAAAGACAGCATATGGTCCTCCCGGGATTCGAACTCGGGACGCCATACCCAGAACAAAAGCATCTAAACCATTACACCACCAACACAGTTAAAGGTTGAATACACGATCACGATTAATATCCATTTTCGAATTTTGGATATCAATCTAATCATGTACTCGACCCAACTGCATTATGGGAAGCGTAATGTTTTAGTGAGTGGAAAGAACAATGAATGGGGCCAAGATCACTAAGGATCGGCCTCGCTAAACATTACTTCCTGAACCAATAGAATTAAGTAACACCCCGTTATATAATATAGACTGATGAAGTGTATGGGATATAGGTGTAGCGGAAGATACTTTTAGTGTAGGGAAAGAACTAATAGGGTTATTGGGAAGAAGAGGTCTGCCTCGTAAGGGCCAATAGACCTTCTGCAGATTTTCATTGTTCTCACGTTCTTATAACAGTGTATCAGTCTTTCATATGTACTAATTTGAACACGTGAACGATTGAAACACCTATTATTTGTATCTTTGTTGTTATATTTGAACTCACAAGATTTACAGAAACAAACGCATAAACTCCAATAAAACTTTTACGAATAATTAACATCTGAGAATAGTTTTCATAACAATTTAAACACATTCGTCAGACTTTTGGAACATATTGTTTATTCTGTTTATAAATGTGTTTTGCAATGAATGCCAAATTAGTACAACTCACCAACATGTGTTCATATTCATACTCTTACAGCCTACTAGTTTACTTATTACATTTAATGCTCTCTCTCTCTCTCTATATATATATATATATATATATATATATATATATAGTGCACCCAACCAACTCAATCCCTCTGAGATTGAGGGATACATGTGCACAGTTAGTGTACTGGAAACAATGAGTGTATTAATGTTATGTCGAAAAGCATTTCTCTCTATGTTACAAGGATTTTTTGTAAACATGGATTACACGAAGTCCTTGGTGAATTCGTGAAATAAAATAAGAAATATGCTGATAATTCTTATGTTGTTGTTGTTGTTCCTTAAGCTGCCTGGCCGAACAGCCCCGAGTCCCCAAGGAAGGCCATGGCCATGGTCGGGCTTTCCCACAGAGCTCTCTAAGAGTGTAAATTGTGTTGTTGGCGTAAGTGGTTGTGTGAGATGCAGTCTTCTATGATGTGTTTAATGGTATGGGGTGCTGTGTTACAACCCGGGCAGGTGTCGACGACGGAGTCATCCAGTCTCTTCTGATAGCTCAGAAGAGCCGGATGGTGTCCGCATCTCAGCCTGGCCAGGTGGACTCTGTCCTCGCGAGGAAGGGAGGATTCAAAAGGATGGATTTCGGGAGGTCGTGCTTGCAGCTGCGTGTTGTCTATGAGTGAGTGGATGGAACGGCGAGTGATATGAGTATGGATGTGCTTCCGGAAGTTGGTTTGGGGTGGGCAGGGAGGGAGAGAAGACAGGATTTGTGTGTGATAGCGTGTGCTGGGTGTTGTTTTGATATTTCTTGGTGTCTGTGGGTGTGTAGCCATGTAGTGTAGTGGGTGGTGTTGATTCGTGGAGGCTGCTGCTAGGAATTGTGTGCCTCTCATGTCTAGATGATCTTTGACTTTGGTTTCTTGATGTAGGTGATCTGTGGGTGTCGTAGCTGTGCATCCTGTGATGATTTTCAGGGCTTTATTTTGAATAGTCTGTAAGGTCTTATGATGTGTTTCAGCTAGGTTAGAAGCCCAGGCCGGGCTTGTGTATTCCATAACTGATCTTATGTATTGTTTGTAGACTGTGGTGTTGGTTTCTTTGTTGTGTCCAAATTTCGTGTGGGCAAGTGATCTGAGGGCGTTAAGTCTGGGTGCCAGTTTCATTTTCGTGTTTGTGGTGTGCTGTTTGAATGTCAATTGGGTGTCGTATGTTACTCCTAGGATTTTGGGTGTGTGTGTGTGTGTTAGGGGTGTGTTGTTTATGTTGAGTCCCGGGACGTAATCGTGCTCTCCTGTCCAGTTTGTGAGGAGGGTTGCAGTGGATTTAGCTGGGGCTAAATTGAGTCTGTTTGTAGTGCACCATTCATGTAATGTGTCGAGATAGTCTTGAAGGAGTCTTGTTGCCGTGTCTGGGTTTTGGTGTGTGCTTGTGAGTGTTATGTCGTCTGCATAGGAGGCTATGGTTATTTGGGGTGAATTTGGTGTATTTATATCATGCATGTACAGATTGAAGAGTGCGGGCGACAGGACGGATCCTTGCGGGACTCCGTTTGGAAAGTTTCTAATGCTAGATGACTGACCGGCAAAAGATACGTGTGCACATCTGCCTGCTAAGAAGTTGGCCAGCCATCTTTTTGTGTTGTTGTGCATGTTTGTGTTGTAGATTTTGTTTGTTAGGTTGTGGCGGGGGATGGCATCGAAGGGTTTACTAATGTCGAGTGTGGCAAGTACTGATCTATGTGGTGGTCTAGCTGAGTAGATGCCGTCAAAAGCTCTTTGTGTAAGGTCTGTAAGAAGAGTGTTTGTGGAGTGCAATGGCCTGAAGCCGTGTTGTGTTGGAGAAAGGGGTAAGTCAGGTGTCATCAGTTGTAGTACAAGGTGCTCTATGACTTTGGAGGGGGTGCAAAGGAGGGTGATAGGGCGGTGTGAGGAGGGTAGCGTGGGGTCTATGTTAGGTTTGGGGAATGTGATGATGATACCATGCTTCCAGATGTCTGGTATTGTGTTGTGTGAGTAGCTGTAGTTTGATATGTTAGTGAGTGCTTGTATGCCTTGTGGTCCCAGGTGTCTGAGGTGAATGTTGTTTATGTTGTCTAGGCCACAGGCGGGTGAGAGTTTGAGATTGTTGATGATATGCCTTGTCTGGTTGTTGGTGAAGGGTGTATAGTCAGGGTCTGTGGGGAATTGTCTTTTTCGTCGGATGACACGTCGATCGTCTTTGTGGGGTTTTAGGTGACTGACATGAGCGAAGTGATTGATGAGAGTGTTTGCTTGTTGTTTACGTGAAGGAGTAGAGTCTGTTGTTGTGATTGCAGCATGTGATTGTGTTGTGTTGCTGTTGGAAAGTGTGATGCTGTTTAGTGTTTTGCAGAGTTTTTGGGGGTTTGTTTTGTGATCGAGTGTTTGTAGGAAGTTATTCCAATTTAGTGTTTGTTGTTCTTGTATTTTGTTGTTAATCTGGATGTTGAGTGCTTGAATTTGTTGATTGATGTATTGTGTGTGGGGTGCTGGGGAGTGTTTCAGTGTGTCGTGTTGTATGATGAGGTTTTGAATTTCTGGTGAGAAGTTGGGGTTATGTTTTTTTATGTTACCTCTTGGAGTGTGTTTCTTGTCGGCGTTTTGGATAGTCGTGTTGAATGTGTGTACAGCATTGTTGATGTTAGTGATGGGTGTACTGTTTAGAGTTGTGAAGTGTTGTTCTGTCTCATTTGTGAAAGCTTCCCAGTTAGCTCTTTTATAGTTAGTGTAAGTGTGTCTGTGGCTAGCTGGGGTGAGTCTTGTTTTGGTGGTGATAATGATCGGGAGGTGGTCTGAGCCCAAGGTTCTGACCACCCTCCAGGATGTTGTGGGGGCGAGTTCAGGGGAGCAAAAGGTGATATCAGAAGATGATGGGGTGTAGAGGGCTTGGTGGGGAGTATGGGTATGCTGATGAATGTTATTGAGGATGATGAGGTTATCGGTTTGGTGTTGTAAGACCAGCCCTCTGTCTGTGTCGGGGTTGTCGACAAACCAGGCCGACGTCTTTGCATTGAAATCACCACCCAGGATGATGTGTGGGGTGTGTGTGGGGTGTTTGTGATGTGTTGTAAGTGTGGTCTGTAATTTGGTACTGTAGGGGATGTTTGGGGAGGGATGTATGTGTTTGTGATGGTAATGTTGGAGCTGTTGCCAGTGCGTATTTTAATTGATTGCATTTCTGTTGTGTTATCGTTTGGGGGGAGGAGGGATTTGGTATGTGCACTGGTGTCTATGTAAGATATTTCTTTGTGTACCAGGGTGATGAGTCCACCGCCCC
>CM064544.1:7568144-7653790 GCA_032716605.1 Paralithodes platypus | reverse complement strand
CTCTTCGAACATCTTGTTTTAAATCTTAAAGCTTCAAAATTAATACCTTTAGATTGAACAGATTCTGGTCTGCAAATACACGTTTATATGCTTGTGAAAACTTTTCTGCTATTAGATTCGAATCACATTCGCCTTCATCTTTATATTCAAGTAATCCTTTAGTTTGTTTTCGATTTCCTAACTTCAGTCCAGAATGTTTTGTAGCCTCGTTATTTGAATAACGACGTCTGCCAGTTTTTCATTTTCGTATTTTGTGCTTCATTATGTATTAAATGCTTCAGAGCTTTCTTAAATTTCTTTCGGTGAACTCTTGCATATCTTCAAAGGATTCGCCAACTATGGGGGCAGTTATTCCTCTTCCAAATCAAAAAATTCTCCCTTGCTACTGTATAGATAGATCGATAGATAGATAGATAGATCGATCCGACTACGCTCAATCGCTCGCTCGATCCTCTCTCCTCGCTCGCTCGCTCGCTCCCTCGATAGATAGATATATAGATAGATAGATAGCTCGATAGATAGTAATAGATAGATAGATAGATAGATTAGACTAGATAGCAATAGATAGATAGATCGAGTTGATAGTAGATAGAGAGAGAGATAGAGAGACGAGAGAGATATAGATAGATAAGATAGATAGATATGATCGATAGAGTTCAGTCCGAGTCAGTCATAATTTTATTATCATAAAAAAAGAGCATATGACATACACTGTTTACAGTAGTTATTTAGCGTAATCTGCATTAAGCTTAAAAGCCTATCCTTAGCGCATAGTTGGCACTTCTGTGTTCTGTACATAAAGCAATTCTTGATCTGATAGACGCATTGTATATCATTTAGCAATAAGTTAGTAACATCCATCCTCATGATAGGATTATGTTTTCAAACATCCTTTACAAGAAAAGATCTATGTAACATGTAATACATGTTCTTCTCGTATCAAACTACATGGCTTTATGAGATTTCTATCACCACTCTTATTTTCATGCCAGTTAACCAAATGCCTAAACCACCATCACTCGGTCACATTCTCATACAAGCACTGTGGTTGCTACTCCCAGGACTTGTCATATTCAATATTTTCTTTATTGGCCCTTGTGGGTTATCCAATGGAAAACTAACTGCTTAAAACGGTATATAACATTTTCTATTATTAAACGTCAAAGTTCAGAGTCGCCATAAAAATTCAAACAGGTAGCTTTGGAAATAAATTTAAAAAATACTTCATACTACTCGTGTTGCTAAACTTTCTTAAAGACAATTAAACGCATTGTAAAACTTATTTTCTGGCATCTCTACTCATATCCAAGTCATTATTAAGGATTACAATCAATTAATAAAACCCAAATATTTGTGATTCAGACACAATATTTTAATTGTGATTAATATGTCCCTAAATATATGAAAGGATTCATTTCCTTCCTCGTCCATAACTTGATATTTAGAACGATCATAGTCATACTGATTTTGCAGGAGTTAATAAATAAGATCTGAAGGTTTGTTTAATTTCATGATCCATAATATCTATCCAATGTTTTGGGTCCGACCATCTAACCGAAGGAGCCAATATTACAAGATCGTCTGCATAGGCTATCACATTGCTGAACATTGTAAACCTAGTCTAGCCGACCTACATTACTTGCAGATAATTTTACTTAATAAGAGGTCATCAATATAAATTGAAAACAATCAAGGGAGATAAAAAGACCCCACCACCTGTCTGCCCCCCAAATTTTTCATAGTCCATATCAGGTTGAAATTGAATCTTTAAATTTTACAACAACATGTTGGTGTTCTGTAAAAGTAAAATAAAATATTAACTCAAGAAATTTGGATCAAAATCCTAGTTTTAAAAGCTTATTTTAGCAAGTTTGAAATGATTTCATCACCTTAGCAAAAAGCTTTTGTCAGGTCAATAAAAGACATGAAAATCAGTCTAGAATCCCATCCGTGGGTGGTAAGACGCTTAAAATATTGTTCGTCCTTGAGAAATTAAACATGACAGTAGAGAAGTAGAATACCTCTCTCTAAAACTCCATGGCTGCCTATCAATTTAAACGAACATATCGAAAAATTTTGTACTTCAAGCAGTATTCAAATACCATTCCATAATATTGGCGATAAACGTAATTGATGCTATAATTATCAAGTGAGATATTATCTTTATATACTTATCTATTCAATAAGGGTATGCCATAATTCCAAAGTTTCATTCTTACAGGGCATACAACTCATGTTCACAACACAAGAAGAAATCAAACTTTGGCAATCTACTACGATACAATGGTCGTTTGTACAATACTTTAAATGAAAAGAATGTATATTATCTGGGCCAATACCACAATTGAGGTCAGATATTGCTGTAGATACATCATGACTATTTACCTTACCAAATATTTCACCGTCACGTACATTTTTCACCAATTTATCTATCATGAAGTCATCATCATTCTGACATTTACAATCATCATATACATGTTTAAACTTATTGGAAAATTTCTCTACAATACATTTTGGGTCACATTCTCCATCTATTTTCATACTTACAAAAACTTTATTATTCTTTATTTGTCTAACCTCTTTCCAAAATGATTTCAAATTGTTATTAGATAGAGATTGAGCTAACTTATTTGTTCTAATTTGAGACTCATTTTGTTTAACTTGTTTCAATACATTCCTAAAGTTCTTTCTAGACTCCTTCATTTCTTCTAACTCAACTCCTGCAAGTGGACGTCCCTATTCTTCCAAGTTAAAAACTTACTTCTCGCAAACTTATGCAAATCCTTAATTTCATCATTCCAACCTGGTATAACTTTATGCTTGTTTAATGGTTCTTTCTTAAACAAAGAAGATGAATTAAGTAACAAACTAATTATACTGTTATAAATTTAATTTAATTCCTTGATATGCTGTTCATTATTACATCTATATACACTGCAGTCCAAGCAATTAAAGCTTGATATATCCAATTCACTTAGATAATGATTAATATTTGATCTATATATCTGTAAATTATCCACAATAGACAGTTTTTTGGCCAGTCGATGAATTCTGACGGTTCAATGTGTACATCTACTATACCAACATTACATATGTCAATGTTTAGCTTACATGCCAGGGGAAAGTGATCATAAAGGGCCATATCATACCTTATAGTAATATCATCTATTATTTCGTTTAGACTCTCACTTACTGCTATATGATCAAGCCAACTGGTTGTATTCTTTGCAGGACATAAATATGTAAACGAATCATTCTGCATTGCCTCAACATCACTAAATATAAAGCACTTGCTAATAACAATTATAATATCTTTCCAAAACCTACCTTTAGTTGGACTAGCATTAAACTCTCCTGCAATTAAGACATTATTGCAGTGTTGTTCAGCTATAAAATTATCAAGAGTGGCTATTGTATTTCTAAATTCATCTAAGGAGTCCTCGTCTTGCTTGTCACAAGGTAGGTATACATTCACTATAAATATTTGTACATCTCTACATTTCATTACAATCCCAATTATTCTTTCATTACAATACACAGAATCAATATTATTACTAAGTGAATTTTTCCATAATATGGCAACACCTTTTGAGGACGACCCTCTACTATGGCCTTCGTTACTCCTATCTTCCACACATGCGATTGCATCAAATGCATCATTGATTGTTCATAAAACATTTAAGTCTTCTTTCAATAACATTATTTCTTGTAAAAGAATGATATCGTATTCCATAGTCAATAACTTTACTGCCTCAATATTATTTCTTACAGAATTAAAGTTATATGATACAATCTTAGCCATTAAGATGTATGTTTAGGTTTATAGTATTTTCTAACAATTACATGGTTCGGCCAACACTCCGTACGTAACAAATCATCCCTCTTACTCATTGCAACAGTTATTTTAAATGACTTCCATTCTCGTTCAAATTTAGATTCAAGCTCACAGCATTTTACACTTTCAATGTTAAATTCATCCGATATATACTTAGTAATATCAACAACGCTAGTGTCACAGTCAGCATTCCCAATGTAAATATCTCCTGATCTTTCAGAGCCTTTAAACCTAGATTGAGTAACGTCTTTTGTTCCTCGTACACCAGCTGGCCTCTTCCACTTCTGATCCATTTTTCTATCGATCGATCGATCGATAGATAGATAGATAGATAGATAGATAGATAGATAGATAGATAGATAGATAGATAGATAGAGAAGAAAAAAAAGAGAGAGAGAGAGAGAGAGAGAGAGAGAGAGAGAGAGAGAGAGAGAGAGAGAGAGAGAGAGAGAGAGAGAGAGAGAGAGACATACATACATACATACATACATACATACATACATACATACATACATACATACATACATACATACATACATACATACATACATACATACATACATACATACATACATACCTACATACATCCATACATATTATATTCAAATACGCTCTCAGTATTTGAATATAATATTATGTACAAGTAGAAAGACACTCGGTAGAGAGCATTTTCTTCTGCATCTGGGTTCCAGGATATGATTTGGATCACCTAAATTGAATCATTCTTCCTTGGGGCATAGCCTATCTGCCCACCAAATGTAGTGCAAATCCGTCCATAAATTTGTAAGATATGTTGTTAATATAGTCTAATCTACAGACAAACAAACGAAGGCCAAAACATAACTTCCAACCAAATTCGTTGGCGAAGGTGAATAATTTGATTCGTGTGTTAGTAAATTGAGTGAACAATGGGTAAAGGTGAAACAAATACAAATAAAAGCGCGTGTAGAAAATCCAAGTACGGTAACAAAAAAAAAAAAACAAAAAAAAAAAAATAGAAAACGGAGCGTGGCGTGCGGATTTTTGTTCCATGTAAGCGGCTTTTTTAGCTTCACAAGAAACAAAGGTCATTATGTTTTGTGTTGAGCTCTTGAATGACTGACTGGTGTGGCGGAGTTGGCAAGTGGTGGAATGTGAAAGTGAGGCTCAACGGAGAGTTTTGATTAATGTTTGTGAACGCTTTGATTACAAGATTATTATTAATTATTATTATTTTTATTATTATTATTATTAGACTCTAAATGTGAACCCCACTGAAGAGCCTTAGACAGACTATGTACCCCATAGGTTCTCAAGGGAGAGCACAAATAGCCAAGAAGATATAATTAACTAATCCCTCAATGACAAACGTAATAAAGCCATAGAACACTTATCTTCTGATCTAACTATCATTTTTCAATTGGGGCAGAGAAAACCTCGTTGCCTTTAATTCTTCCGAAACCCAATTTCTTCATCTGTCTACCCGTCGTGAATTCCCAGAGGACTATCCCTTATACTTCAACAATCCAAAAATCACCCCATCATCTTCTCTCCGTATTCTCGGTGTCTCTTTCCTCTTCTGCTCTCTCTTGGAAGTACCATATTACCAGTCTTGCTAAGGCAGCCTCCAAGAAGCTGGGAGTGCTTAGCCGCCTCAAGGGGTTCTTTACCCCTGCACAGCTTCTTGCTCAGTACAGGGGCACTGTGCGTCCTTGTATTAAGTATTGTTCACATGTGTGGGTTGGATCCTCTCACACCGCACTTCTAAACAAAGTAGAGAGGAAAGCCTTTCGTATCATAAACTCCCGTCCACTCACCAACTCTTTGCGATCTCTCTCTCTTCGCCGCAATGTTGCATCTCTCTCGCTGTTCTAATCGATACTACAATAATCAGTGGGTCCTCGGAGCTCTCTCATTGTATACCACCTCCTCTACATATGGTACGTAGCACCCTCTTTACAACACAATCCCCCCCCTACTCCAACTCGAGAGTGAAACGATATTCCTAATCTTTCTTCTATTCAACAGCTGAGCTCTGGACCTCCCTCCCTGAATCCATTTTTCCCTCTTCCTATTAGTACTTAAATTGTTTCAAACTCCGTGTGTCCAGGCATTTTGGCTCGACCATTCCTTGATTTTGGCCCTGTCACTCTTTCAACTCTGGGGAGGCCTTTGTCACAGACAGTTTTGCCTGTTGTGTCCCTCATCCACATATAGTCAAACACCCATAAGATTTTTTTAACTAAATTGAATAATGTGGTCTACTGTTAGCCAGGAAAACATAATGACATTTACACTCGGGTACCATAGTCTATAGTCCACTTTTAAGAATTCTAATTCGTGGACCCCCTATGGTGTTTCTGTGTGCAATTATAACTACCAGGCTGATTTTGGACATATATTGTTTTTTAATAGATAGTATTTATAGATATGTCGTTGATGTATTGACAATTATGTTCATCAATTAGTTTCCACAGATATGCCTTCCTAATTAGAAATAGGTAAAGTCCAGGAATATGTATGAGTGGGCTAGAGTGTATGGCGTGGAGGTGTACTAAATTAATTGTTTTCCGAATCAATGTATAATCCTTTGACTTCGAATCATTCCTAATCTGAAAAAATCTCATCTTGTGATAGACAGAATATCCATCATAATTATGTATATATACCTTCACGCAAGACTGTAGACAAATAGAATGCGAGTGTATATTATTATGTGGCCTAAGGAAGGTAGGTTAGTATCAACTAAACACACACATATATACAGTTCATAAATGCATACATACATACATACATACATACATACATACACACATACATGCACACATACATACAATCAATCACAGATATAACAACTAATACATAATTAAGTAGTATTCATATGCCGGTATATTTGTACACATACATCATTATACATATAATATGCTATGACTATATATGCCTACATACATAGTCAACACACACAGACGTGCGACTATTCACACACATATCCACATAATTTTGGCTCGAACGTTCCTTGATTTGGCCCTGTCACCCTTTAAAACTCTGGGGGAGGCACTCGTCATAGGCGGTTTTGCCTTTGTCTCCCTCATCCACATAGAACAAAAATAAATAATAAAATAAACCAGGGTTGAATCCAATGGAAAATACATGGTTGGATAATGTTGAATTTAATTACAGCAATTAAAAGGGAAATCAAATATTCCAATATTTTGCGAAAACGTATAATCTATCCATAAGAGTATTGTGCTACATTAAATATTCGAACGGTCAACATACAATACCACTATGTGACTCTCTTTGCCAGTATACTCATTCCACAAGTGTGCGTGTCAGATATGATATGTTGGCTTAACACTCTGCAACCTTGAATATTAACATCAGGTATATGTTATGTAAATATGCAAATGTTAATGTTTTTGTTTCTGTTTTGGTCTATTAATTAAATAATTTATGCTTAGTTTTCTCGCTAGACTTCCATCAAGCTTAGCACCCCCCCCCCCCCCCCTAGACCCCCCATCAAGATAAGTTTGTAACATTTTTCGGTAAAAATGTACTGGCCGAAATCCGATTCCCCTTTAAATGTCAGGCTCGCCAGGAAATAATCGACACCTAAATGGCACAAAAGGTCTTAAAATTGATAACGAAATGGGGCGAAAGGTCTTAAATCGACAAACTAATGGGCTGAACGTCTTATAATAATCTCAAAACAAATTGGGCTTAACACGAGGAGAAAGGGGGCCAGCAAAACGACCCATCTCCCCTTAACCTCAACAGTCCATCAGCCTCACCTTAAGGCACTTGAATACTACGTTCCAGACAGGGAATGGAACGTTATGCTCTAGCGATGTATCAAGAAGTTAAAACACCAGCATAATTATTAAAGATCACGGTTTGCAAAACTATTGGGACATCTTTTTAACTCACACGAGTCTAAGAATTTCTTTTTCAATCGAGTTGTCAATTTGTGGAATGGGCTTCCCCAAGATGCCACAGACTGCAGCATCATTGATTCTTTAAATTTCGCTTAGACAAACACCTTGCCTTAAATCCACGACTGACTGCATTTGTAAATGAATAAAGTGTGTGTGTGTTTTTTCCTCTATTATATTACTAACAACTGTCCCCTACTAACATCTCTTAATCCTGCCACGGACATTTGTCCCAGGGCAGTCTTCCCTTTCCATTTTTCCCTTACCCCCTCTAAACTACTGTTTGGACACTTGATCATCAGTGTTTTGGAGGGCAAGCAGCCTTGAGGGGTCGCTGTATCTGTTGTTGCTTGATTTCCTTTGTACTTCTTTGTACTATTAACCCTTCCAGTACCGGTGACGTATATTTCATTTGATTTCAGCTTCATTTAGACGATTTTATGAAGCTTCGGAAGGATATATGGTAGCTAAAAGGATAGATTGAGATCATGTGTAGCTTTTAAATTTGTAGAGGTCCTTCTTAAGCTGAATAAAATCGTCTAATAGTTGCCAGAATATAATGCAAAACACGTCGCCGGTACAGTAGGGGTCCAGAACACATTTTTGGAGTGTTTTAATCGAGACATTTTAGAGCAAAACCGATGACCAACTCTCATCACGTCTCTATTTCAGATAATCCCCACCACAAACGCCCTGATCTATCCAATACCCTGACCTTCACAATTTATAAACCCCACCGAACTAAAAACAACAATGGGGCCGTTTCGATACGGATGATTTGGACGGGATCACTCTGTCGACGACGAAGCAAAAACATGCCGACAGGACCACCAGAATTCAACAACACGAGAGATAATTTGATTTTTAGATCGCTGTTGTTGTTGTTGTTGGTGTTGGTGGTGGTGGTGGTAGTGGTGGTGGTGGTGGTGGTAAGAGATATTGGTGTGTGGGTGGTGGTGAGGTGGGTGGTGGTGAGGTGGTTGTTGTTGTTTGTGGTGGTGGTGAAGAATGATGATGTCTGTGTGTGGGTGATGGTTGTGGTGGTGGGAGTTCTTTGATGTTGGTGGTGGTGGAGGGAGATGTTTGATGTTGTTGTTATTGTTGTTGAAAGGGTGGGACCTATTTTATTTTGTATGTATTTATTTTTCTATTTTTGTTTAAACAAGATGGTGATGTAGGTGTGGTGTAATAGTGGTGAAGATGGTCGTGGTTGTAGTGAGTGATGATTATGGTGGATTTTGAGCGATTGTCCTAAATGACAAATATTTTGATAGTTGATTGCTTGAGCGGTATATGTAATAAATAATTCACTGATGTCGATTTTTTTTTATTGCGGTGGCTGAAGGGTAGTGGGTGGCAATTAACCCCTTCAGTACCAGCGACGTCTTTTTAAACTTTATAGCAGCTATATTTTGATGATTGTGTGTAGTTTAAGAAGGATCTGTGGTAGTAATAAAACAAATTGTGAGATGGTTCTAAGCCTGTTAATTGCTGGAGGCCCTTTATAAACTGAGTAGAATCGTCTAATAGCAGCCAGAATCAAGTTAAACAGACGTAGCCGGTACTGAAGGGGTTAAATACTGACATCGTTTATTCATCGTTTATCCATTCGGCCCCATTCAGCCAACTATTTTAAGACGTTTCCCCATCTAGGTGTCGATTTCTTCCTGGCGAGCGATAGCGAGCCAGCATTATATGATATTCTATCGAAAAATTTACAAATTTAGCCTGCTGTCAAACAAAAATAAAAATATGCTGGCTCGCTACCGCTCACCAGTAAAAAATTGACACCTGGATGGGATAAACGTCTTAAAACAGTAGGCTGAATGGGGCCAAATGGATACAAGCCAGAGAAAGATAGAAAAGGACAGAACAAAAACAGGTCACCCCCCCCCCCCCTTAAATACAATGGGATTCAGCGAAGGTATTACGTGTCACTATTTACTCTCGCAGTCCTATTATAAACCTTAAGGGGAGGTTTTTAGTTGATTCCCTAGACTTCCATCAAGCTTAAAATTAAACCCCTTTGACCTCCTCTCAAGATAAATTTGTACATTTTTCGGTAGAAAAATGTCCCGGCTGAAAGCCGGTTCCTCTTAAATTACAGGCTCGCTATCGCTCGCCAGGATAAAATCGACACCTAAATGGCACGAAAGGTCTTAAAATTGACAGAAATGGGTCGAAGGTTCTTACAATCGTCAAAATAATGGGGCGAACGTCTTAAAATTAGAAAAGCAATGGAGCTAAACCTGAGAGAGAAAGGAGTCAAGAAAAAAATCCCTCAAGTGGAAATCTCCCCTTAAATCACCATCCCTCGCAGAACATGCTACCCGGGAGCGTGTTTACTGGGCTAAAGTGATATAGATAAAAAAAAAAAAAAATATCCTTCTGGGTGGCCGAAGATACAGTTCCCTACACAAGCTGTAAAGGCGGTGTCACACGAGCGAGTTTTCCGTCAATTTTTACGGGCAATTGTAGTCTGGCGGCTTCAAAATACAAGTTCCACGAGAATTAAACTACCTAACATAATCTAACGTCGATCTAGTTTCAGATTCCAATGACAAAATATCGCTAAATATCACCAGAAAAAACTTGCTCTTGGAAATTGACGGAAAAAGCGCTCGTGTGACAGCGGCTTAAGATTGTATTATATACGTAAAAATAGCGTAGTAGCATTTAGAGAGTAATATTGTATTGAATCGTTACATAGGAAGGTTAATTAACTACTGCATAGCAAGGACGTCTCCTTATTCAAAAAATACTACTTTGAATTTCGTAAATACAATCTCAGAGAGAAACGGAACTTGTGCAGGAAACTGTACATGATGGTTTATAATAATTAAGTTCACAGCCACAAATTAATGTTTATCTCGAAGCGAAAATGTAAATAATATATAAATAAATAAATCAATCAATAAATCAATAAATAATTAATAAATACATAAATAAAATAAATAACAAAATAAACAAAATAACAAAATCAATCAATAAATCAATCAATAACATCAAGGGGACGACCAATGAATAAAATATGTTAAGTTGGACACGACTTTTAAGGGGAGATGTCCACTTGAGGGATTATTTTCTTAACCCTTTTCTCCCTTATGTTTAGCCCCATTGTTTTTTTCTAATTTTAAGACGTTTGCCCCATTATTTTGACGATTTTAAGAACTTTCAACCCATTTCTGTCAATTTTAAGACCTTTCGTGCCATGTAGGTGTCGATTTTATCCTGGCGAGCGATAGCGAGCCTGTAATTTACGAGGAACCGGCTTTCAGCCAGGACAGTTTTCTACCGAAAAATGTACAAATTTATCTTGAAAGGGGCTCAAGGGGGTGTAATCTTAAGCTTGAAGGATATCTAGGGACCAAACTAAAAACCTCCCCTTAAACCTGCCTGTACGGTGGCGCAAAATAAGTCATGTCTCAGCTGTCATTACGTTTGGATCCCTGTGGGCTGTATTAATGTCTGTCCGATGTTGAACATGGGGTGTAACTGTAGGATATGTTTGGGTATATCTCACTCCAAAAGAAGAAAACATGTGTAAATATTGCTGATACCAATTATTGATCAAAATGTACACCAAATACCAATTATTGATCTAAATATACTTGGTGCCGAGACAACACTTATTTGGCCGACTGTACTGGACAGTGGCAATGACCCAGCGTATGGAATAAAGATGACATAAAACAGGGAACACTTTCTTGACGTAATGATGATATAGTGAACATGGCATAACCCAGGTGGGCCAGACGTGATATTTACCCTCAATAGCAAGATGTGGTTACCGAACGACGGAAAACAGACAGGTAATGTTTGAGAAGAGCAGTGGCGTGTGTGTGTGTTTGTGTGTGTGTGTGTGTGTGTGTGTGTGTGTGTGCGTGTGTGTGTGTTTGGTGTGTGTCGTGTGTGTTGCGTGTGCGTGTGTGTGTGTGTGTGTGTTTCCAGGAAGAATGTATCCTCTATTAGTAAATAGAGAGTTACAAGAGGCTTTCCAGATTAATGTTGAAATTCCGAAATTGATTGTCAGATTATAAAAAAAAATTGCAAATTTTGCTTGCTTTATATTGATAACACTGATTTATAATAAATATAAGTACAATATTGTTGACATCTTATTTCTGCTAGTGTGTGTGATATACAGTATACATTAACATTATAATTCAGATTTTTTCACCAACCAACTTTACATCTAAACTCAATGACTGAAATCAACAAATACATGTGGCACTCCAGGGACTCGAACCTAGGATACTCACACCGAAATTCTACTCATAAATATAAAAATAATAAGTAAATAAAAAATAAAGTTATCTTACGTCCCAGTCCCAGTAACGAAGCGAATTGACGCCCTTTGTATAGTCCAGAGAGTGTGGGTGGGCGTCCTCTGTCCCCAAAAGCCACCCACGTCACCCCACCACCCACATTTTGGTCACCACCTGTGGGCGGAGCAACAGACGCCCACCCACAAAAAAATATACTCCGGAATGTCTGCCTCTGAGTGTTTCTTGTTCTCGCATTATTAACTTTTATAATAGTGTGTGTCACGGAGGGTGGTTTTGGTTTCTTTGGGTGAATAGAATGTCATACGAGAATCAATATTTGGGTTCGGGATGACGTGGCAGGAGATGGAGGAAGAGTTACATAGAGTTATATCGATACACATACTGCACAGACTTTACGGTCCTTACTAGGCAGTCCTGACTTAATGCTAACATAGAATTTGCTACAAGTGGAAGGTAAGTATAGCAAAGCTGAAGGCTCTCTCCCCACCCACCACTCCCCCCGACCTTGGGTCGGCATGAAATGTAGTTAGGGAAGCATATACCACAGCAGAATCAGAATATTTCTACTGGGGAATTCATAGTAATAGTACAAAGGAGTACAAAGGAGTACAAAGGAAATCAAGCAACAACAGGTCTAGTGACCCTTCTAGGTTGCTTGTCCTCCAAAACACTGAGGATCAAGTGTCCAAACAGTGGTTTAGAGTGGGTAAGGGAACATTGGAAAGGGAACTACTGCCCTGCCACTAACGTGGCAGGACTAGGAAGTTAGTAGGGGACATATGGGTTAGTAACTGAGGGGAGGATAAAATTATTCATTTACAAACGCAGTCAGTCGCGGGTTTGATGCGAGATATTTGTCTAGGCGGAATTTAAATGAATCAACGGTGCTGCAGTCTATAACGTCTCGGGGAAGCCCATTCCACAAGTTGACAACTCGATTGAAGAAGAAATTCTTAGATTCGTGCGAGTTAAAAGATTTACCAATAATTTTGCAACCGTTTCCCCGCGTGTAATTAGATTGGTCGATAGTGAAGTACTTACTACAGTTCATATTGTCGATGCCTTTGATGATTTTGAACACTTGAATTAAGTCGCCTCTTAATCTGCGCTGGGTTAAAGGAAATAGATTTAATTCTCTAAGACGCTCTTCGTATGGTTTGTTCTTTAGGCTAGGTATCATTTTGGTAACTCTATGTTGAACTCGTTCTAGCTTGTTTATATCTTTTTGGTAATAAGGGCACCAGGATTGAACGCAGTATTCCAGAAGAGGGCGGACTAAGGAATTGTAAAGGGTTAGGATAACTTCTTTGGATTTATGCTCAAATGACCTGCCTATAAAGCCAATTATTTTGTTTGCCTTCTTAACAACTTCTGAACATTGTTGACTCGGTTTTAGGTTACTCGATATTGTTACTCCCAGATCAGTTTCTCTGTTTACATTCTTAAGCTGAGTGCCATTCATCGAATAGTTTGCTTTCTCATTTAGGTATCCGACATGTAGTACTTTACATTTATCCGCATTGAAACTCATTTGCCAAATTTGGGCCCAACATGACAATTTATCTAGATTGTGTTGCATATCGTCAACTTGTTCTTTTGAGAGTACGCTATTTGCAATTTTTGTATCGTCAGCAAATTTTGAGATTGTGCAGGTGAGACCCTCATCTATGTCGTTGATGTAAATTAGAAAGAGAATTGGTCCTAGTACCGATCCCTGGGGTACCCCGCTACTTACATTGGTCCATTTAGATGCCTTACCGTTTATGACTACCCTTTGCTTTCTGTTGCTGAGCCAATTTTCTATCCATTTCAACACACCGTCTTGTATTCCATGCGCTTTTAGTTTTAGCAGTAAACGTTTGTGGGGAACTTTGTCAAAGGCCTTTTGAAAATCAAGGTATATAATATCTACAGCTTTACTCTCATCGTAGAGGTTGAGGATATCGTGGAAGAAGTCTAAGAGGTTTGTTAAACAGGAACGTTTTTTACGAAAGCCGTGTTGAGTATCTTTAAGTATGTTATTTTCCTCTAAGTGATTTACGAGTCTGTCTCGTATGACCGTTTCTAGCATTTTACATACAACTGAGGTTAAGCTAATTGGACGATAGTTACTGGGTAGGGATTTGCTGCCTTTTTTGAATATCGGTGTTACGTTGGCTAGCTTCCACTGATCAGGCATAGTTCCAGACTGCAAGGATTTATTGAATAGTAATGTCAGTGGTTTGGAGAGCTCATTCTTAGCTTCCTTTAGAACTCTAGGCGAGATTGTATCAGGTCCTGGCGTTTTATTTACCTTGAGTTTATCTAAACAGTCCAATACTTCTCTCTCTGTAACGGTGATATTGCTTAGAACATCTGAATTATCAATCTGAATCGGCGATGGTGTAGGGATATCACTGAGGTCTTCTGTTGTAAAAACTGATGCAAAGAAGGTATTGAGGGCATTACTCATTTGTACTTCGTCTTTGGTGTATTCTCCTTTTTCATCGACTAACGGTCCAACAGTTGAAGTAACTACTTTTTTCTTTCTGATATAACTATAGAATTCTTTCGGGTTTGTTTTACTTTGATTCGCAATATGTAACTCTAAGGTCTTTTTACTTTGCTTAATTAAATTTTTGGCTTTGCGTCGTAGCTCTACAAATTTCACCCGTTCTTCGTCATTTTGTGAGGATTTTAATCTATCATTAGCAAATTTTTTAGCAAGCAGGCAGTTTGAAATATCTTTATTCCACCATTTGGGCTTATTATTATGGCCTGGACGCCGTATTTTCGATGGTATGCAGTCTTGCACTGCTTTTAGGTAAGTGGTTTCGAATAACTTCCAAGATGTATTTATGTCGTTATTGTTAATTAAAAAGCTCCAGTCAGTTTCTTTAAACATAGCTCTAAGTTTATGGAAGTTTGCTTTCTTGAAATTAGGGACTTTTTCGATGCTACTATTTGGTTCGTTACTAGTAAACTTTAAAGTGAAAGTTATCGTACGATGGTCGCTGTTACTGAATTCATCACCAACATTCAAATTCTCTATCAATTCTTCTTTTGTTGCAAGTACAATGTCAAGAACGTTATTACCACGGGTCGGCATTCGAACAAATTGATAAAGCGAACTCTCTTGCAAGTTCGTATACAAGTCATGTCCGGAGTGTGAAGTAAGAGTATCGCCCCACTTGGTCACAGGTAAATTAAAGTCGCCAAAAATTACGGTATCTTGTGAGTTACTTACATCTGCAATTTGTTCGTAAATTTCTCGGTCAGTTTGCACTGATTGAGCTGGAGGTCTGTATATTAACGCAAGTATTATTTTTGTACCTTTATTATTCTTTATTAGCACAAAAGATGTGTCGACGTTCACAATTTGAGGTTTTGACACGAGGGTCGGGTTAAGACTTTCTTTGATATAAAATAAAACGCCACCTCCATTTTTATTTATTCGGCTGTTCTCAA
Source organism: Paralithodes platypus (assembly GCA_032716605.1). Lineage (NCBI taxonomy): Eukaryota > Metazoa > Arthropoda > Malacostraca > Decapoda > Lithodidae > Paralithodes > Paralithodes platypus. The sequence continues at coordinate 7,638,308 of CM064544.1, read as the reverse complement.
ACATTACATAACCGGGAAGTGAATACTCTGCTAAAAAGTCTCTATCTTGTGTATTGAGCCAAGATTCTGTTATGCCAATCACATCATAATTTTCTGTAAACACTAGTTCCTCTAAATCTGAAAATTTATTGCGTATGCTACGAGCGTTTGCATAGAAAACATTCAAAGTTTTGGATTTGGGATTCAAGGAACGGTCTTTATTCAAATTATTGGTTCTGGTCGGATCTACATTTACATTCATGGCTGTCCTCGGTCCTCGGTCGTTATCCCTGACGGTTTTGAATTTGGGTCGTGTTGGTGAAGCTTTATCCAAATTCGCGGTTCTTGACGGATTAGTATTTAATTCCTTTGTAGATTGCCGTCCTCGCTGTCGTCGGTCCTCCTTCCTGGTTGTCCTGTGCTGAGTCGATTTCTTCTCCGAAAATCCTTCACCGCATCGTTGAGAAGACGCCCAAAACGCGCTGCTCCCACCTGGTTCAGATGAACTCCATCGTCCGAAAACAAATAGTCATCGTAGTAGAAATTGTCCCAGGTGTCGACGAATCCCACGTTCTCCTTCCTGCAGAGGTTTGCTAGACAACGATTTGTGCTGGTGGCTATGTTGTAAAATCGGCTCTCTACACCGAGCCGGGGGACGATTCCTGAGACGATGATCCTTGATGACTTCTCCTTAAACGACTTGATCAGCTGCTGGTACTTTAAAAGCAAATCTTCCGACCGGGTTCGCTGTACATCGTTGGATCCAACGTGGATGACGTACATTGTATTAGCTGGGGCCAGCTTTGATACTTCGTCAACTGCTGCAACTACGTCATCCACACCACCACCAGGGATACAAAAACGCTTCCTGGTCTTAGGTGCCCTGGCGCAAAACTCTGTGAGCTGACCACGTATCATCGAGTCTCCCACGAGCCGGACTTCTTCTATTTCCTCTTCGTCATCTGAGTCTGCGAGTATCTGGAAACGGTTTTGACACTCGGTAATCGGTATGTGTTTCCTGGTCTTGGGGCAAACGTTGTTCCTCACGACACGGAAGTTGTCTTGAGGGGGAAGAGAGTCGCTATTTGTATCTTGAGTATCGGAAACATCAGCTGAAATGGCTACTGTAGGCGTTGAATTGTTGGCAGTTGACGTTGGGGCGTTGGTGGCTGCTGGAGTTGCGGTGACAATTGAAGTTTGTGGCACTCCAACGTTGAGTGTTACAAACTCTTGGAGTGATTCCAGCTTCATGGTGAGGACGTTGATCTTGTTGTAGGCTTCATCTAATTTCACTGTAAAATTCTCTCGTTGCTGGCAGAGCCGGCAGACTTGAAGATCGATAGTAGCAAACATGGACTCACCAAACCTACCGGCGCAGTTCGCACAAGCGCGAGGCATGGTGACAGTCACTTTCTTCAGATCACTTCACTCACTTAAAAAACAATTCACTCACTTTACAACACTTCACTCACTTTAAAAACACTTCAATCACTTCAACCGAAAACAAATATGCTGAAATACGCAGAAATAGGTTATCAGGGGTGATAGCCTAACCGAAAACTAAAATGTTGAGATACGCAGAATTAGGCTTCCAGGGGCGATAGCCTAACCAAAAGTTTTTTTTTTAAATTGAAATACGCAATAATAGGCTACCAGCGTTGAATAGCCTAACTGAATATAATAAAATTGAAATTCGCAGAAATAGGCTACCAGGTGTGATAACCTAACCTTAAACAAATATATGTATAACAGAATATGTAACTAAATATACAATTCACCAAATAGAGATTATATAAAAATAAAGTGTGACTGCACACAGGGGGTTAATATACTGTGTCAACAGATGACCCTGGTGTCACTGTAGCCTAGTAAAGCAGTAGCCTACTCTTTTTAGATAAAAAAGTGTATCAGTCAAAGGTTATTACAAGATCGTGCAACCAACAACTAAGGAAGGAAGTTGAGAAATATTGTATACTACTGATGCTTAACCTAATTATGTTGTTACCTAAATTACTCCAACCTCCTCCAAATGGATGCCTAAACTCCTTGTGAATGTGTCAATTATATTACATTCTACCACTTTCACTGGTAGTTTGTTCCACTCGTTGACCAAACTGTAGGTGAAGAAGTGCTTTGTGACAGAGATTCGCCCTCCTGGGTTTAAATTTAATTCAATTTCCCCAAATTGATGTCCTATTATTGAATTCGAACATTGAATCTATATCAATTTTGTCAAAGCTCTAATATCTTGAGACAATCAATTGACCTCGCAATCTTCTTTTCTTAAGTTAATATTTTTTTTTTTTTTTTTTTTTTTAAACCTCCATCAAACTTATTTTTACATCGAGCGACATGAATTCTAGCGATGTTCTGGAGATTTGAGCCATTTCAGAACAATATTGTAGAAATTGTGGCATTATTCTAGCGATTTTTGGCATTTACTATCTAGCGGACTTGATTTGGTTGGGTGTATTTCAGCTACTGCCAATGGTGGAGCAGAGGCCGCCAATATCACCAGAATTAAAAGTGGTTGAGAAAAGTTCAGAGAACTGCTGCCAATTCTAATCATAAAAAGAGTCCCATTCCCCTTGAAGGGAAAGGTGTACGCTTAAGGGGAGATTTCCACTCGAGGGACTTTTTTCTTGACCCCTTTCTCCCTCATGTTTAGCCCCATTGCTGTTGAGATTTTAAGACGTTCGCCCCATTAGTTCGGCGATTTTAAGAACTTTCACCCAATTTATGTCACTTTTAAGACCTTTCGTCCCATTTAGGTGTCGATATTTTCCTGGCGAGCGATAGCGAGCCTGTAATTTAAGAGGGGCCGGGACATTTTTCTACCGAAAAATGTACACATTTATCTTGAAAGGGGGGTCATGGGGGTGTAATTTCAAGCTTGATGAAAGTCTAGGAAACACACTAAAAACCTCCCCTTAAGGTATTTGAAAGACAATGACCTATGCTTCAGAAAAATGGCCGGTCAAAGTGGATGATATCAACAGAATGGAACGTAACGAGATGAGAATGGTGAGATGATGTGTGGGGCCAAACTGCAAGATAGGATATCTAGTGAAGAGCTGAGAAGCCGGTTATGAATCAAGAGTATCAGTGATGAGATGCGTACCAGCAGGCTTGGATGGTATGGGCATGTGGAGAAGATGAATGAACTAAGATGGGTGAAAAGACGCAATTCCGTGGACGTGGAGGGTACTGCACCAAGAGATAGATCTAGAATGATGTGGGGTCAGACTATACGCTCTGATCTTGAATTTATTAACCTGACAAGTGAGGCAGCTCTGAACAGGGCTGCCTGGAATGCTGTCATTAGTGCGTGTGACTGGAACCGCACTTCTTGTAGAGTACTCAGTCGTTAAATTTGTATATTTCATAACTAAGACTAGCTTATTCTAACCTAACCATACCTAGGCTGCATAGGAGTGTGGCCATTTTGGTTATGGCCATTTGGGTTACGGCCGTTTCGGAGTGTGGCCGTTTGGGTTACGGCCGTTTATGAGTGTGGCCGTTTTGGTTATGACCGTTTAAGAGTGTGGCTGTTGGAGGCAACGGCCGTTTAGGAGTGACGCCGTTTGGGTTATGACCGTTTAGCAGTGTGGCTGTTTTGGGTTGTACAAAGGAGTACAAAGGAAATTAAGCAAAAACAGATCCAGCGACCCCTCAAGGTTGTTTGCCCTCCAAAACACTGATGGTCAAGTGTCCAAACAGTAGTTTAGAGTGGGTAAGGGAAAAATGGAAAGGGAAGACTGCCCTAGGAAAAATGTCCCAGGTGGTTTAGGAATTTGGCAGCAATGACCTGCTTCCTTTCAAAACAAAACTATATTTCCAAATAATTCGTCGGTCGATGTAATAATTCAGTGAAGTTCAGTGTACAAATATTTGGAGAGTCATTTGTAATTATCCGATTGTTAGTTCCCATGAAGTCACGTACGTCTTCCCGTAAATATCAAGACCCAACATACATTACTAATACTGGTGGTGTAATGGTTAAGGTGGCAAAAATATGTGTGTGATAACCCGGGTTCGAATCCCGGTGGATCATATATACTTTAATTAATTTCATTGGGTGGTGAGATTAATAAAAATAATACTATAGAGTTACGGTCTATTATCCTAAAAACAGTTCAACACCATCGAGAAAATCATTATCAAGTTCCTAAAGTACACTCGGATGCCATAGTCTCTAACCCACTCATACATATTCCTGGACTTCACCTATTTCTAACTATGGAAGGATATCTCTCTGGAAGCAAAGGTACAAAGGAAGGAATACAAACAACAAAGGAAATCAAGCAACAACAGAAAAGGAGAGTACAGTATAAAGGGGTGATATTCGGTTGTAGCGTAGTTAAGGGGGGTGACCTGCTTTGTTCTCTTCTTTTCTCTCTTTCTCTGGCTTGTATCCATTTGGCCCCATTCATCCCCATCCCGGTGTCATTTTTATACTGGTGAGCGGTAGCGAGCCATCATATGTTTTAAATGTTTTTGACAGCAGGCTAAATTTGTACATTTTTCGATAGAAAAATGTCTCCGGCGAAGCCGGATTTCTTCATATAATGCTGGCTCGCTATCGCTCGCCAGGAAGAAATCGACACCCAGATGGGGATAAACGTCTTAAAATAGTTGGCAGAATGGGGCCGAATGGATACAGGCCAGAGAAAGAGAAAAGGAGAGAAATCAGACAAAGCAGGTCACCCCCCTTAATAAACGGGTGTTAAGAGCGAGATATTTAAGAGCTAGACGATTTATTTTTGAAAACATGAACAGCACTGCACTCAATGACACTACTAGGTAGTCCATTCCATAAGCTTACCACACGATTAACTCTTTCACGCTTTTATGACGCAGAGGTTGCCAGAATAGCAATAAGAAATAGAGTTCTCTCACTCTCATAATTATATTTGTTTAAGGTTTGGCTATCACACCTGGTAGCCTATTTCTGCGTATTTCAATGTTATTATTTTCGGTTAGGCTATTCAACGCTGGTAGCCTATTGTTGCGTATTTCAATTTAAAAAAAAAAAACTTTTGGTTAGGCTATCGCCCCTGGAAGCCTAATTCTGCGTATCTCAACATTTTTGTTTTCGGTTAGGCTATCACCCCTGATAACCTATTTCTGCGTATTTCAACATATTTGTTTTCGGTTGAAGTGATTGAAGTGTTTTTAAAGTGAGTGAAGTGTTTTAAAGTGAGTTAAGTGTTTTAAAGTGAGTGAAGTGTTTTTGAAGTGAGTGAAGTGATCTGAAGAAAGTGACTATCACCATGCCTCGCGCTTGTACGAACTGCGCCGGTAGGTTTGGTGAGTCCATGTTTGCTACTGTCGATCTTCAAGTCTGCCGGCTCTGTCAGCAACGAGAGAATTTTACAGTGAAATTAGATGAAGCCTACAACAAGATCAAGGTCCTCACCATGAAGCTGGAATCACTCCAAGAGTTTGTAACACTCAACGTTGGAGTACCACAAACTTCAATTGTCACCGCAACTCCAGCAGCCACCAACGCCCCAACGTCAACTGCCAACAATTCAACGCCTGCAGTAGCCACTTCAGCTGATGGTTCCGATACTCAAGAAACAAATAGTGACTCTCTTCCCCCTCAAGACAACTTCTGTGTCGTGAGGAACAACGTTTGCCCCAAGACCAGGAAACCCATACCGATTACCAAGTGTCAAAACCGTTTCCAGATACTCACAGACTCAGATGACGAAGAGGAAATAGAAGAAGTCCGGCTCGTGGCAGAATCGATGATACGTGGTCAGCTCACAGAGTTTTGCGCCAGGGCACCTAAGACCAGGAAGCATTTCTGTATCCCTGGTGGTGGTGTGGACGACGTAGCTGCTGCAGTTGACGAAGTATCAAAGCTGGCCCCTGCTAATACAATGTACGTCATCCACGTTGGATCCAACGATGTACAGCGAACCCGGTCGGAAGATTTACTTTTAAAGTACCAGCAGCTGATCAAGTCGTTTAAGGAGAAGTCATCAAGGATCATCGTCTCAGGAATCGTCCCCCGGCTCGGTGTAGAGAGCCGATTTTGCAACATAGCCACCAGCACAAATCGTTGTCTAGCAAACCTCTGCAGGAAGGAGAACGTGGGATTCGTCGACACCTGGGACAATTTTGTTATGCTGGCCAGCTCGCCAGAATGCACTCGTAACTCGCTAGCGCTCGCCAGGGCAGTGAAACGGGCTATAATAATCGTAGAACGATGTTTTTTCTTTCATAGTGTTCATGTTGTCACAGACAGATCAGTGGTGGTCTTTGTTCTTGTCTGTGACACTTGGAAGTATTTTATATCATTGATAGAATATAAGATATGTTGTGTGAAGTTGTAGGGAGAAAGAGAGCGAGCAGCGTGGTGGTATTATGTGCGTCTGTATGTACGTGCGCCTCCGTCGCTCGGAGGAGTTTCCCACGCTCGTGATTGGCCGGCGGGACTGGCGCGTCATATGACGCCTGCTCCTCATGACGTAGTCGTCTGTGATTGGGTGCCTCTGCCTTTGTTAGTGCTCGGGGGCTCCTGCCCGCGTTTCTCCTGCAGAGCTTGGCATAGCGTGCTTGGTCCTACATGTCCTTTGCAATCTGTCCCCAATATAACCCCCTATACTACTGTTTCTCTCTCTGAACTTCTTCTTTTCCAATACTTCCTCTCTTTATTCAATTACTTATCCCTTCTGGTTCTGCATACGACTTCCATAGTCGGCCAGTCGTATTACCAGCACCAGTTCTCACATTTATGTTTTGCACTAGCTTCAGGGATTAGTAGAGTCATAGTCATATGGTAGCCTAGTGTTGGGGTGCTTCTAATTATTGAGCTGTTCTTTCCTATTATTTAATGCTAGACAGTGGAAGGTATTTTTGGTCGTTGTCTGAGTTATGTATGTGGCAAGTCAGAGCCTGTACAACATCGACGAAGCTAGGTAGCCTGTAACCCTTGTGCATATTTTCCTTTGCGAGTGTAGCAGTATACAGGTGAAGGGCTTTTGCCTACACTTACCTGTATGCTTGCTACCTCATTTTGTTGACCTTTGTGGAGCGCCAGGGTAAGACCAGATACTTGAGATCTGGACTTACCAAGAGAGCCTCCAAGTCACTTAACGTAACATAAGGGAAATCTGTTCAAGGGGAGAGAGTAGGCTACGAGCATGTTTGCGCTCTGCCTAGTTTCCTAGTACCTTTTATGCCACTGCTAGACTTTATTAGTGAGAAAGACAGCATTGTGTTTATTAACTTTAATTGTGAATGCTTTAGGAATGATTCCGTGCACAACCCAGTTTGGCTGTTACGTTGGCTAAGGAAGTACTGTTTTGAGTGGCGATTATTAGTGCTGTCACAGAGTTGTTGCACTCCCTTGTTATATATATGTATCCTACTTATTGGTGTATTTAAGATACACGCTTTGGTGTCCTGCCCCTGCATTATTTCTGTTCTATATTAACGAGCATCTTAGAGCATCAGACGTTTTCAGAAGATTCTTTATCTGATTGCTGTAGGACTAGACTTCCAGTGTTTTCATAGAGCATTGAAGAGTTTAGTGTTGAGTACAGACTCACACTAAAGTTAACGTAAGCATATACTCCTTTATTAAATCTTGTTATAGTTTATTCAAGCATTGTTATTACTTAAGAGCATTTTATTAACGTAAAGTACTCCTGTTGTGAGTAGGCTTTGCCGTCACCGGAAAGCCTTTGTAGAAGTGCACTAAAACCCAGTTAATTGATACCCCGTTATCCAGTAGATTAACTCTGGAGGGTTTAAGTGTTTTTGGTCACCGGCGTAATAGTTCGAGGGTTTGGAATTAGCGTACCGTTGTTGCAGATATAGCCTATCATCTAGTCCATTCTTAAGTGCCCTTGTTTATTTCGTAGTGACGGTCGTAACAATTTCTACTACGATGACTATTTGTTTTCGGACGATGGAGTTCATCTGAACCAGGTGGGAGCAGCACGTTTTGGGCGTCTTCTCAACGATGCGGTGAAGGATTTTCGGACAAGAAATCGACTCAGCACAGGACAACCAGGAAGGAGGACCGAAGACAGCGAGGACGGCAACCTGCGAAAGAATTGAATGCTAATCCGTCAAGAACCGCGAATTTGGATAAAGCTCCACCAACACGACCCAAGTTCAAAACCACCAGGGATAACAACCGAGGACCGAGGACAGCCATGAATGTAAATGTAGATCCGACCAGAACCAAAAATTCGATTAAAGAACGTTCTGAGAGTTCTAAAACTGCACCTTTAAAGGTTTTCTATGCAAACGCTCGTAGCATACGCAATACATTTTCAGATTTAGAGGAACTAGTGTTTACAGAAAATTATGATGTGATTGGCATAACAGAATCTTGGCTCAATACAGAAAATAGAGACTTTTTAGCAGAGTATTCACTTCCCGGTTATGTAATGTTTGAGAACAGCCGAATAAATAAAAATGGAGGTGGCGTTTTATTTTATATCAAAGAAAGTCTTAACCCGACCCTCTTGTCAAAACCTCAAATTGTGAATGTCGACACATCTTTTGTGCTAATAAAGAATAATAAAGGTACAAAAATAATACTTGCATTAATATACAGACCTCCAGCTCAATCAGTGCAAACTGACCGAGATATTTATGAACAAATTGCAGATGTAAGTAACTCACAAGATACCATACTTTTTGGCGACTTTAATTTACCTGTGACCAAGTGGGGCGATACTCTTACTTCACACTCCGGACATGACTTGTATGCGAACTTGCAAGAGAGTTCACTCTACCAATTTGTTCGATCGCCGACCCGTGGTAATAACGTTCTTGACCTTGTACTTGCAACAAAAGAAGAATTAATAGAGAATTTGAATGTTGGTGATGAATTCAGTAACAGTGACCATCGTACAATAACTTTCACTTTAAAGTTTACTAGTAACGAACCAAATAGCAGCATCGAAAAAAGTCCCTAATTTCAAGAAAGCAAACTTTCATAAACTTAGAGCTATGTTTAAAGAAACTGACTGGAGCTTTGTAATTAACAATAACGGCATAAATACATCTTGGGAATTATTCGAAGCCACTTACCTAAAAGCAGTGCAGGACTGCATACCATCGAAAATACCGCGTACAGGCCATAATAATAAGCCCAAATGGTGGAATATAGATATTTCAAACTGTCTGCTTGCTAATAAGTTTGCTAATGATAGATTAAAATCCTTACAAAATGACGAAGAACGGGTGAAATTTGTAGAGCTACGACGCAAAGCCAAAAAGTTAATTAAGCAAAGTAAAAAGACCCTGGAGTTACATGTTGCGAATCAAAGTAAAACAAACCCGAAAGGTTTCTATAGTTATATCAGAAAGAAAAAAGTAGTTACTTCAACTATTGGACCGTTAGTCGATGAAAATGGAGAATACACCAAAGACGAAGTACAAATGAGTAATGCCCTCAATACCTTTTTTGCATCAGTTTTTACTACGGAAGACCTCAGTGATATCCCTACACCATCGCCGATTCAGATGGATAATTCAGATATTCTAAGCAATATGACCGTTACAGAGAGAGAAGTATTGAATTGTTTAGATAAACTCAAGGTAAATAAAACGCCTGGACCTGATACAATCTCACCTAGAGTCCTAAAGGAGGCTAAGGATGAGCTCTCTAAACCACTGACATTGCTATTCAATAAATCCTTGCAGTCTGGAACTATGCCTGATCAGTGGAAGCTAGCCAACGTAACACCGATATTAAAAAAAGGCAGCAAATCCCTAACCCGTAACTATCGTCCAATTAGCTTAACCTCAGTTGTATGTAAAATGCTAGAAACACTCATAAGAGACAGACTCGTAAATCGCTTAGAGGATAATAACATACTTAAAAATACTCAACACGGCTTTCGTAAAAAACGTTCCTGTTTAACAAACCTCTTAGACTTCTTCCACGATATCCTCAACCTCTACGATGAGAGTTAAGCTGTAGATATTATATACCTTAATTTGCAAAAGGCCTTTGACAAAGTTCCCCACAAACGTTTACTGCTAAAACTAAAAGCGCATGGAATACAAGACGGTGTGTTGAAATGGATAGAAAATTGGCTCAGCGACAGAAAGCAAAGAGTAGTCATAAACAGTAAGGCATCTAAATGGACCAATGTAAGTAGCGGGGTACCCCAGGGATCGGTACTAGGACCAATTCTCTTTCTAATTTACATCAACGACATAGATGAGGGTCTCACCTGTACAATCTCAAAATTTGCTGACGATACAAAAATTGCAAATAGCGTACTCTCAAAAGAACAAGTTGATATGCAACACAATCTAGATAAATTGTCATGTTGGGCCCAAATTTGGCAAATGAGTTTCAATGCGGATAAATGTAAAGTACTACATATCGGATACCAAAATGAGAAAGCAAACTATTTGATGAATGGCACTCAGCTTAAGAATGTAAACAGAGAAACCGATCTGGGAGTAACAATATCGAGTAACCTAAAACCGAGTCAACAATGTTCAGAAGTTGTTAAGAAGGCAAACAAAATAATTGGCTTTATAGGCAGGTCATTTGAGCATAAATCCAAAGACGTTATCCTAACCCTTTACAATTCCTTAGTCCGCCCTCTTCTGGAATACTGCGTTCAATCCTGGTACCCTTATTACCAAAAAGATATAGACAAGCTAGAAGGAGTTCAACGTAGAGTTACCAAAATGATACCTAGCCTAAAGAACAAACCATACGAAGAGCGTCTTAGAGAATTAAATATATTTCCTTTAACCAAGCGCAGATTAAGAGGCGACTTGATTCAAGTGTTCAAAATCATGAAAGGCATCGACAATATGAACTGTAGTAAGTACTTCACTATCGACCAATCTAATTACACGCGGGGGAAACGGGTGCAAAATTATTGGTAAATCTTTTAACTCCCACGAAGATAAAAAATTACTTCTTCAATCGAGTTGTCAACTTGTGGAATGGGCTTCCCCGAGATGTTATAGACTGCAGCACCGTTGATTCATTTAAACTTCGCCTAGACAAATATCTCGCATCAAACCCGCGACTGACTGCGTTTGTAAATGAATAACTTTATTTTATCCTCCCCTCTGTTACTAACCCATCTGTCCCCTACTAACTTCCTAATCCTGCCACGGACATTAGTTCCAGGGCAGTAGTTCCCTTTCCAATGTTCCCTTATCCACTCTAAACCACTGTTTGGACACTTGATCCTCAGTGTTTTGGAGGACAAACAGCCTAGAAGGGTCACTAGACCTGTTGTTGCTTGATTTCCTTTGTACTCCTTTGTACCTCTCCAAAATTAGTTTTCTGCCCACAGCTACTTCAAAGACAACTGCAGAGGTTGAAGTAACTAAACTAAAGGTTTCTAAATACCCCTGATGGTAAGAAAGGCTTTAAAGTATCCCTAATAGGCTAAACATTGCGTCATAAGCGTGAAAGGGTTAAGAAAGAAACGCTTCGCCTAATGCCAGTAAAAAAGCCTTCCAATTATCTTACAACGAACTTATGAACATAATTATCTAAAAAAAAAAAAATTTTGTTTTACCCAAGGTGGGTCTAAGAGGGGAAGGAAGAGGTTTGGGGAGGAAGAGGGTAAAAGGAGGAAATATGAAAGAAAGTAGAAGATTAAAAGTAGGCGGGCATACCACCTTGCTTTGTTAGGTTTGGGTAAATTTTTATTTATTTAAAAGTTGAGGATAAGGATGTTATTTTATTTGTCTATAATTTTGTGGTATGGTACTGTCGATGAATTTGACTAGTTTAGGGTCTGATACAAAATCTATGTCTGCTGAAGGGTATTTTTGCTTCACCAGTTCGAATGGAAGTTGTTTGATGTCTTCGATGAGGTCCCTCATTTCGTAGTCACTTACTGGTTGTATCTTCTGTGACTTGGGTGTTGTATCTCCTACGGGGTTCTTTTTCCTATTCTTCTTCTTCACAGCTTGTGGGGTCAGAACAGGAGGGGACGGAGTGGTCCTGAGAATCTCTTCAGATGGTCTGGCTGGCGTAGGCTTGGTAGTGGGGAGAGCTGGTGGTGGTGAGAGGGCTTCCTCGAACTCCTTTGATGTTGTTGGAGTATCGTCCTCTTCTAGGTTTTGCTCGAAGACGTTAATATGTGGAGACATATTCAGCTTTTCCTTGAGCTTGGTGTTGGAGTTGCTGATTGTTGTTGTTGATTTGACAGTATATATTGTGTCAGGAGGAGATTTCTGTCTTCTTAATGGGCGGGACAGAAGGAGTTGAGGGCGTGGTGTGGGTCTTGGTACCTGTGTGCTGACTCGTGGAGTCTTCTTGTTGGGCTCCAGACGAGGGATGATGATTGTGGGAAGATTATTAGCTGTCAGGAGTCTTGGTGGTACCAGCTCCCTGAGGAGATTTGGGTCCCCATCAGCGAGTGTTACAGCGGTGGTGACAATGATTTGGATTTGTTCAGAGCTTCCTTTGTCTATCCTCTTGTCCCTGGTGTGTCTGGAGTCTTTTGAACTTTCATAGTGATGGCTGTTGTTGATGAGTCTGCTGTCTCCTCCCATACTCTCCAGCTTTGTCTTGCTTTGCAAGAGAGACTGGAGAGTGTGGAGCAGGAGATTCAGTGTCTCAAAGATGAAAATTTGGCCTTGAGACTAGCTATGGCGGAGAAGAAGTGTGAGGCTACCGGAAGTGTTCCCAGGGATCGTGAAGCCCCTTGGAAAGTGGTGTCAACTAGTGCAACGGCCTGCAAGCTGAAAAGGCAGCCAGTCAAGACCCACAACAACTTCAGCACCTTGGCTGATGAGAGTGATGGCGATGAAGTGGCGATCATCGAGGCAGTGAGAGGGGAGGGGGGGAAGTCTGCTGCTGTTGCTGCAACAACTGCTGCTACACGCCGACAAAAGGAAAAAACTAAGTCTGTTTTCATTGTCGGTGATTCATTGGTTAGATACCTTGGCAGGGCAACAAACACTCAGGTTGGTAAAGTTGTCTGCGTGCCTGGTGCCGGAGTCGGGAGGGTGGCTGAGAAGATAGATGCTGTCATGGAAGTGAGTGGGGAGGACCCCATCATCTTCCTCAACGCAGGGAGCAACGACATATGGAGATGCAGGACTGAGGAGTTGCTCTCCAAGTATCAGGAAATGTTGGAGAGGATCAAGGAAAAAGGTGGAGTTCCTGTGGTAAACAGTATCCTGCCTAGAAGAGGGGTAAGGAAGGAATGGTCCTCCAGGGCTATTGGTGTAAATAGCCGGCTGGAGAAGTATTGTAAGGCAAATACTATTCCATTCCTGGATAACTGGTCCCTCTTTTATGGTAAGGATGAACTGTATGCCCAGGATGGAGTACATCTCTCTCGACTAGGAGTTTCGACCTTGGCCAGCTCACTCGACAAGATTGTTGCGGGGTTTCGTTAAAAAAACCTGGGTGTGTAAGTAAAATACTGTCTCCATATGGAGCAGGTACTTCATGTGACAAACCAGTGAGTAAAATAGAAATAATCAGTCAAGATAGTGCGGATATAGTGATGTGTAATAGTAGTATCGATAACACTACACATGTAACTGATAGTAAAGATGAGAATACTGATAGAGTAGAATTTCCGTCTAGAGCTAGTAGTTCAACAGGAAATAATAAGTTAGCTAAACACAATAGAAAATTAGTTGCAAATAAAAGTAATAGGTTGAGGGTATATTATACAAATTGTAGGAGTTTATGTAACAAAATGAACGAACTTAGAGCACTCGTTAGCACAGAAAATATAGACATAATAGCGCTAACTGAAACGTGGATTAATACAGAATCTAGGCATTTTTTAGCAGAATTTGATATTCCAGGATATAGTTTGTTTAAATATGACCGAACAAGTAGGAGGGGCGGGGGTATAGCAGTGTTTGTCAGGAGTACATTAAAAAGCTGTATTAAATCAGGTATTAGACTAAATAATGATAATGAAAGTGTTTGGGTAGAGGTTAACGAAGGTAGTGAGACCATAGTTATTGGAGTTATATATAGACCGCCTAATATGAGTAGAAATGGCGGAAAATCGTTATGGGAGGAAATTAAAATAGCATCAAGGTTTAGCAATGTGTGCATTATGGGGGATTTTAATTTTCCGAACATTGATTGGCAGCACCAAATAGGCGACTCCGATTCAGTAGAGTTTATAGAGGTAGTACAAGATAGTTTTTTATTTCAATTCATAGATACGCCGACTAGAGGTATTAATATTCTTGATTTAGTTTTCAGTAACAATGAACATATGATAAATAATGTAGAGATTGGTGACCACCTAGGAAATAGCGATCATAAATCTATTTATTTTAATATACAATGGACAGGGAATGCTAAAGAGAATACGACACTTATCCCAGATTTCAGAAAAGCCGATTATGGTGGGCTAAGAAGAGACTTAAGGGTGGACCCTATTGTTAAGCGATTAAGTCAGGATATGCCAGAGTTAAACTTGCCACCTACATATAACCAGTTTATTGCTTCACTCCACAATGCTCAAAATAAATATATCCCTAAAAGAAGATTTAGATCGACGCAGAACCAACCAAAATGGATGACTAATAAGCTAATAGATCTTATAGGAAAAAAGAAAGGAATATATCGAAAAATAAAGAAAGGTGAAAATCATTTACATATATACTATCAGACTCTATCAAGACAGGTCAAAAAGGAAATCAGGAAAGCAAAAAGAAATTATGAAATAAGGATAGCCAGCGACTCAAAAAATAACCCTAAGGCTTTTTACCAGCTATATAAATCTAAAGTTAGAGATAAAATAGGCCCCCTTAAAACTTCGATAGGAGAAATGACAGAAAATGATTTAGAAATGTGCAGTACATTAAATAGTCAGTTTCTATCCGTTTTCACTAATGAAAATTTGGCACAGATTCCAGAAGTCAATACGGTATATAGAGATAGTATAGAAAATAGGTTAAGTACGGTTACTATAAGTAGAAATGATGTGCTTAAGGAAATTGACAGACTGAAACCTCAGAAATCGCCTGGTCCCGATGAGGTATATGCCAGAGTATTAAAAGAATGCAGAGATGAGTTAAGTTACCCATTAACATTTCTTTTTAACAATTCATTAGAAACAGGTATAGTTCCAGAAGCTTGGAAGCTTGCAAATGTAGTTCCGATTTTCAAAAAAGGTGATAAATCAATAGCATCCAATTACCGTCCCATTAGTCTCACTTCAATCATAGGAAAGCTACTAGACTCAATTATTGCTAGGAAAATGAGAAACCACTTAGAAACATTTAACTTAATCAATTCTTCTCAGCATGGATTCACACAGGGACGTTCTTGCCTTACTAATTTGCTTAGTTTTTTCTCAGAGGTATATGAAGCAGTAGATAATGACAAGGCATACGATATTATATATTTAGATTTCAGTAAAGCTTTCGACAGAGTCCCTCATGAGAGATTGATGAGAAAGGTTGAGGCACATGGAATAGGTGGGGCGTTGTTGGGATGGATTAGGTCATGGCTAATTGGTAGGAAACAGAGAGTCAGCATAAATGGTACCAAGTCAGAGTGGGGAGCAGTCAAAAGTGGTGTCCCCCAGGGATCGGTATTAGGTCCCCTGTTGTTTCTTATATACATAAATGACCTAGATTTAGGTATAACTAGTAGGATAAGTAAATTCGCAGACGATACTAAAATGGGGAGATCAATTGATTCAGATAGCGATATAGAGTGCCTCCAAAGGGATCTAGATACCTTACATGAATGGTCAGTAAATTGGCAGATGAAGTTTAACATTGACAAATGCAAGGTATTAAAGATAGGGAAGATGCAAACAAATGTTAAATATTAACTAGCTAATTTAGAATTAGAAAATTCAGACTGCGAGAAAGATCTAGGTGTGTTTGTTAGCAATGATTTGAAGCCTAGAAAACAGTGTATAGGCGTTCGTAATAAGGCAAACAGGATTCTCGGGTTCATCTCTAGGAGTGTGAGTAACAGAACTGCTGATGTTATCTTAAAACTTTACTTGTCATTAGTGAGACCCCATATGGATTATGCTGTCCAATTTTGGTGTCCTTATTACAGAATGGACATAGATTCATTGGAGAGAGTACAGCGTAGAATGACAAAAATGATCCATAATATTAGAAATCTTCCGTATGAAGAAAGGTTGAAGAAATTAGGTTTACATTCGTTAGAGAGACGCAGAGTTAGAGGGGATATGATAGAGGTGTTCAAGTGGGTTAGTGGGATTAACAAAGGGGACATGACAAATGTACTAAAGCTCAGTGATAGCGAAAGAACTCGTACCAATGGTTTCAAATTAGATAAATTTCGTTTCAGAAAAGATATAGGCAAATATTGGTTTGGTAACAGAGTTGTAGATGGGTGGAATGGACTACCAAGTGCTATAGTGGGATCTAAAACTGTAGGGAGCTTTAAGATAAAATTGGATAAGCATATGGACGAGAAGGGTTGGGTGTGAAGGGGGATCAGCCGGGTTGGGCCAATCAGCGCTCTGCAGACCCCCATAATCCTGCGTTAATCTCTAACCGTTTTGGTCAGATGATCCTCAGGGTATTAGAGTGTTGAGCCTATAATTGGGCTTTGTAATTGATTTGGGGTTGTGTGGGACAGGGATCTGCCTTGCTTAGGCCAATCGGCTTTCTGCAGACTCCCATTTTCTTATGTTCTTATGTTCTTATGGTATATAGTGATAGTATAGAAAATATGTTAAGTACAGTTAGTATAAGTAGAAATGATGTGCTTAAGGAAATTGACAGACTGAAACCTCAAAAATCGCCTGGTCCTGACGAGGTATATGCTAGAGTATTAAAAGAATGCAGAGATGAGTTAAGTAGTCCATTAGCATTTATATTTAACAAGTCATTAGAAACAGGTTTAGTTCCAGAAGCTTGGAAGCTTGCAAATGTAGTTCCGATCTTCAAAAAAGGTGATAAATCGATAGCATCCAATTACCGTCCCATTAGTCTCACATCAATCATAGGAAAGTTGCTAGAGTCTATTATTGCTAGGAAAATTAGAAGCCACTTAGTAAAATTTAACTTAATAAATTCTTCTCAGCATGGATTCACTCAGGGACGTTCGTGCCTTACTAATTTGCTTAGCTTTTTCTCAGAGGTATATGAAGCAGTAGATAGTGACAAGTCATATGATATTATATATTTAGATTTCAGTAAAGCTTTCGACAAAGTCCCTCATGAGAGATTGATGAGAAAGGTTGAGGCACATGGAATAGGAGGGTCGTTGTTGGGATGGATTAGGTCATGGCTAATTGGTAGGAAACAGAGAGTCAGTATAAATGGTACCAAGTCAGAGTGGGGAGCAGTCAAAAGTGGTGTCCCCCAGGGATCGGTATTAGGTCCCCTGTTGTTTCTTATATACATAAATGACCTAGATTTAGGTATAACTAGTAGGATAAGTAAATTCGCAGACGATACTAAAATGGGGAGATCAATTGATTCAGATAGCGATATAGAGTGCCTCCAAAGGGATCTAGATACCTTACATGAATGGTCAGTAAATTGGCAGATGAAGTTTAACATTGACAAATGCAAGGTATTAAAGATAGGGAAGATGCAAACAAATGTTAAATATAAACTAGCTAATTTAGAATTAGAAAATTCAGACTGCGAGAAAGATCTAGGTGTGTTTGTTAGCAATGATTTGAAGCCTAGAAAACAGTGTATAAGCGTTCGTAATAAGGCAAACAGGATTCTCGGGTTCATCTCTAGGAGTGTGAGTAACAGAACTGCTGATGTTATCTTAAAACTTTACTTGTCATTAGTGAGACCCCATATGGATTATGCTGTCCAATTTTGGTGTCCTTATTACAGAATGGACATAGATTCATTGGAGAGAATTCAGCGTAGAATGACAAAAATGATCCATAATATTAGAAATTTTCCGTATGAAGAAAGGTTGAAGAAATTAGGTTTACATTCGTTAGAGAGACGCAGAGTTAGAGGGGATATGATAGAGGTGTTCAAGTGGGTTAGTGGGATTAACAAAGGGGACATGACAAATGTACTAAAGCTCAGTGATAGCGAAAGAACTCGTACCAATGGTTTCAAATTAGATAAATTTCGTTTCAGAAAAGATATAGGCAAATATTGGTTTGGTAACAGAGTTGTAGATGGGTGGAATAGGCTACCAAGTGATATAGTGGGATCAAGAACGATAGGGAGCTTTAAGAAAAAATTGGATAAGCATATGGACGAGAAGGGTTGGGTGTGAAGGGGGATCAGCCGGGTTGGGCCAATCAGCGCTCTGCAGACCCCCGTAATCCTGCGTTAATCTCTAACCGGTTTGGTAAGATGATCCTCAGGGTATTAGAGTGTTGAGCCTATAATTGGGCTTAGTAATTGGGGTTGTGTGGGACAGGGATCTGCCTTGCTTAGGCCAATCGGCTTTCTGCAGACTCCCATTTTCTTATGTTCTTATGTTCTTTTAGAGTGACTCCCGAAGGTACGGTGACATTGGTAGCCTCTTCTCCTTTCTTCCCCGTTTTGGTGGTGAATGTTACTTTCTCACCGTCATTGAGAGAAGAAATTGATTGGCGGGGGTTTGGGCTGTTTATGTTGATTCTGTGAACGAATATATCCCTTTGTGTATTATTTGTGTATTATAGATGATAAATCCGTAGCCCTGCTTGTTGTTAAACCACTTAACGGTCCCAGAATGGATGGTGGAAGTGTCTGAGTCCATTGTTGTGGTGTGGTGAGGCTGAATCTATCTACAGTATACATCTACCGTACATTATATTATATGTACTGCAACGCAAGATATATCCAAAAGTCAATCCAGATAGCTAATATTGCATAAAGAGAAAACACAGTGGGTCCATGAATTCTTATGAGTGAGTAATTAACATATCGTATCAGATTGCATTTTTTTTAGGGCATCAAATTACTACTCATCGGGAAAAATGTAATCTAGTTACAATTGAATCTAGTTACAATTTAATTTAGTTACAATTTAATCTAGTTACAATTTAATTTAAGTGGCCATACGTATGAAGTTTCTTAAGGGGAGATTTCCACTTGAGGGATCTTTTTCTTGACTCCTTTCTCTCTCAGGTTTAGCTCCATTGCTTTTCTAATTTTAAGACGTTCGCCCCATTATTTTGACGATTGTAAGAACCTTCGACCCATTTCTGTCAATTTTAAGACCTTTCGTGCCATTTAGGTGTTGATTTTATCCTGGCGAGCGATAGCGAGCCTGTAATCTAAGAGGAACCGGCTCTCAGCCGGGAAATTTTTCTACCGAAAAATGTACAAATTTATCTTGAAAGGGGGTCAAAGGGGTGTAATTTTAAGCTTGATGGAAGTCTAGGGAATCAACTAAAAACCTCCCCTTAACACACTACTTGTATTATAAATGATGGAACATAAGGCATTAATCTATCTCGTCTATAAATGATGGAACATAAGGCATTAATCTATCTCGTCTATAAATGATGGAACATAAGGCATTAATCTATCTCGTCTATAAATGATGGAACATAAGGCATTAATCTATCTCGTCTATAAATGATGGAACATAAGGCATTAATCTATCTCGTCTATAAATGATGGAACATAAGGCATTAATCTATCTCGTCTATAAATGATGGAACATAAGGCATTAATCTATCTCGTCTATAAATGATGGAACACAAGGCATTAATCTATCTCGTCTATAAATGATGGAACATAAGGCATTAATCTATCTCGTCTATAAATGATGGAACATAAGGCATTAATCTATCTCGTCTAACAACAGTGTAAAGTTAATTAAGGAGATCGATTTTATGCAGTCATTATACATTCTTCGGACAAGGTATATTTTGCGATGTTACGAAGATGTACGGTATATTGTAGCGATCGCTTAAGGGGAGATGGGCGTACTTATATCCGCATGTATATAAATTTCTATAATTTTATTAGTTTCCTCCTTAGACCTCCATCAAGCTTAAGAAACCCCCCCCCCCCCCCCCCCGACCCTCTTCAAGTTAAATTTGTACATTTTTCGATAGAAAAATGTCCCCCTCTTCAATTACAGGCTCGCTATCGCTCACCAGGAAAAAAAGTCGACACCTAAATGACACGAAAAGTATTCACATTGACAAAGATATGGGTCGAAAGGTCTTAAAATCACCAAACTAATGGGCCGAACGTCTTAAAAAAACAACACACACACAATGAGGTTAAACACGAGGGAGAAGGGGGACCAGAAAAACGACCCACTCCCCTTCACATTCTCTCTCCCGCTAACACGAATTAAGACACCGGGAATTACCCAAGAATGCTGTTGCCTGATTCTTGTTTATATTAAATCTATTTGGTGAGAGTGGGGACTTCTTGGACCTCCCTTGTTTCGCTCCTTTAGGTTGGGGATGTTAAGACGTTTCACCCCATAGTTTGGCGATATCAAGAAGTTTCATCCCATAGTTTGGCGATAATAAGACATTTCAACCCACTCAACTGCCGGTTTATATTCTGGGCGAGCGTTGATCAGCCTATATCTTAGAAGAAATCGGCCTTTGACCAAGACATTTTTCTATCGAAAAATGTACAGATTTAGCTTGAAGGGGTGGGCATTTACTAGTTTGAAGGAAGTCTGGGAAGCAAGTTTTGTTAGCCTAGTTGTCAAACTATAATACATTGCTCGAAAATGTTAAGATAGATAGATAGATAGATAGATAGATAGATAGATAGAAAGTCTGGGAAGGCGTTTTTATAAGCCTATAGGACAAATTATAATACATTGCTCGAAAATGTTAAGATAGATAGATACAGTAGATAGACAGATAGATAGATAAATAGATAGATAGATAGAAAGTCTGGGAAGGCGTTTTTATAAGCCTATAGGACAAATTAATACATTGCTCGAAAATGTTAAGATAGATAGATAGATAGACAGATAGATAGATAAATAGATAGATAGATAGAAAGTCTGGGAAGGCGTTTTTATAAGCCTATAGGACAAATTATAATACATTGCTCGAAAATGTTAAGATAGATAGATAGATAGACAGATAGATAGATAAATAGATAGATAGATAGAAAGTCTGGGAAGGCGTTTTTATAAGCCTATAGGACAAATTATAATACATTGCTCGAAAATGTTAAGATAGATAGATAGATAGACAGATAGATAGATAAATAGATAGATAGATAGAAAGTCTGGGAAGGCGTTTTTATAAGCCTATAGGACAAATTATAATACATTGCTCGAAAATGTTAAGATAGATAGATAGACAGATAGATAGATAAATAGATAGATAGATAGAAAGTCTGGGAAGGCGTTTTTATAAGCCTATAGGACAAATTATAATACATTGCTCGAAAATGGTCAAAGCCAAGCAATATCCTCAATAATAATTAAACCAACTATTATAATATGACGTCGGATTAGATAGTATTACAGCAGCGGCTTCACACGAGAGCTTTTACTGACGATTTTTGAGCGGTGATTTCATTATTCTGGCAATACTCCGCGGTTCCCTCCCAACATAATTATCGATTCATAGGCTGAGTTAGACTTTAATGTTTGATTGATGTCTTCTAAAGCTTCAATATAGAGGCTTCCAGGCGAGAAACTCCGAGAAAAGATGTCCAGAGAAAGATGGCCAGAAAAAGATGCCCAGAGAAAGATGGCCAGAAAAAGATGGCCAGAAAAAGATGGCCAGAAAAAGATGGCCAGAAAAAGATGTCCAGAGAAAGATGGCCAGAGAAAGATGGCCAGAAAAAGATGTCCAGAGAAAGATGTCCAGAAAAAGATGCCCAGAGAAAGATGGCCAGAAAAAGATGCCCAGAGAAAGATGCCCAGAGAAAGATGCCCAGAGAAAGATGGCCAGAAAAAGATGCCCAGAGAAAGATGCCCAGAGAAAGATGCCCAGAGAAAGATGCCCAGGGAAAGATAGCCAGAGAAAGATGCCCAGAGAAAGATGCCCAGAGAAAGATGGCCAGAGAAAGATGCCCAGAGAAAGATGGCCAGAGAAAGATGCCCAGAGAAAGATGGCCAGATAAAGATGCCCAGAGAAAGATGCCCAGAGAAAGATGGCCAGATAAAGATGCCCAGAGAAAGATGGCCAGAGAAAGATGCCCAGAGAAAGATGGCCAGAGAAAGATGGCCAGAGAAAGATGGCCAGAGAAAGATGCCCAGAGAAAGATGGCCAGAGAAAGATGGCCAGAAAAAGATGCCCAGAGAAAGATGCCCAGAGAAAGATGCCCAGAGAAAGATGCCCAGAGAAAGATGCCCAGAGAAAGATGTCAGGAAAATTAATGATGTCTAAAGAAGATTTCAGGAAATTATGTCAGGAGAAGATGTCTACAAGAGATGTCCGGAAAAGATGTCAGGAAATTATTCCCAGGAAAAAATGTCAGAAAAATATGCCAAGAAATAAATGTCGAGAAAATATGCCAACCAAAAATGTCAAGAAAAGATGCCGAGGAAGACGGTAACAAAAAAATCCAAGAAAAAATACCAAGAAAATATACCAAGAAAAAAAATACCAAGAAAAAATGCCAAGAAAAAAATACCAAGAAAAAAATACCAAGAAAAAATACCAAGCAAAAAATACCAAGCAAAAAATACCAAGAAAAAAATACCAAGAAAAAAATACCAAGAAAAAAATACCAAGAAAAAATACCAAGAAAAAATACCAAGATAATATGTTAACAAAGAATACCAAGATAATATGTTAACAAAAAATACCAAGATAATATGTTAACAAAAAATGCCAAGAAAATATGCCGTCCTTTGCTTCTTGTTTCCATTACCTCTACTATCCTATATACTATCCTGGGACTAGGGAGGACGGCTTTTATCATGGGCTAGATTACATAGATGGTTTAATGCTGAGCATGATTGACACAGATAGGCTCCTGTTCGGATCATACGTATCGGGAGACTAATTTATCTCCGGACGATGTTATTGACGGTAAGATAGTGTGTTTGAGAGAGAGGGGGGGGGGGAGGGAGGGGGGGGAGAGGAGAGAGAGAGAGGGTTGGAGGGGGGAGAAGAGAGAGAGGGGGGGGGGGTAGAGAGAGAGGGGGGGGGAGAGGGAGGGAGGGAGAGAGCGACATGATGGTCCTGTTCAATTTTAAAGCTATACGTGGACGTAAACGGCTAAATTGATATAGTGTTTAGCCCTATATTTCCAAAAGGTCTCTCCATGGCCTAGTTAAGTAGCTTATACCGTGTTTCTTTCCAACTGACGATAAATTGACCACTGGCGAGTTTCAGGCTATAAGGAAGTTGGAGCCATAAACATCGATATTAAACAGAAATGCAATAATAATGTAGGTTTCTGATGGATAAAAAGTATGTTGAATTAGGTTTTATGTGTTTATAAAAGCACTACAACCGCAATTTAGGTGATCGTTCTGTTAATTATAGATGGCTATAGCTCCAACTTCCTTATAGACCGAAACTTGCAAGTGGTCAATTGAATCCTTAGCAGCCAATTTCTCTATACTTAATGACAATATGAAACTACTATGTCTGCATTATATATAGACCAAGGTTATATAATTAGCACCATATTTCACTACCAAATCTTCAAAATAACCGAGAAATCTTGATGGGAACTTTGCAATTTACCGTCAGTTGAAATGAAACCGAGTATAGTGCTCAACACATTATCATAATAAAGACGCTACGGAACAAAAGGGGTAAATTACGAACATAATAAAAACAAATATATGCTCCCGTCCCGATTATACTCATCGGCAACCACGAAGGCTCCCAATTTCAGCTGAGGAAGTTGTTGAGAGTAAAATAATGGGTATTAGTTTATGACCAACCAGTTACGGGCCCCATCGATGATTATCAGTGTTTTATCACTTTCATGAACGATACTTTGTTGGTGTACATGTAATTACCGTCGCAAAATCACTATAAATGAAATACGAGAAACTGTTGGATTGTTCACCCATAAACAGGAAACGTGAGCTGGGTTTAGACCGTCGCACACCCATAAACAGGGAACGTGAGCTGGGTTTAGACCGTCGCGCACCCATAAACAGGGAACGTGAGCTGGGTTTAGACCGTCGGCGAATCAGGTTAGTTTTCGGTTAGGTTAGGTTAATGTTGAAAATACTACAATGCGACGGTCCTCTGTATTAAACAACACTGTATATCAAAGAAAACATAAAGAACAACGACAAATTACCTGAAAAACTCGTAAATGGTTGGTGATAAACTTTTACCTAATAACGCAGGAGGAAGATATTCGGTCTGCCTTAAGGGGAGGTATTTAGTTTCTTCCCTCCATCAAGCTTAAAATTACATCCCCTAGACCCCCTTTCAAGATAAATTTGTAAATTTTTCGGTAGACAAATTTCCCGGCCGATGGCCGGTTCCTCTCAAATTACAGGCTTGCTATCGCTCGCCAGGAAAAAATTGACACCTAAATGGCACGAAAGTTCTTAAAATTGACAGAAATGGGGCAAAAGTTCTTAAAATCGCCAAACTAAAGGGGGCAAGCGTCTTAAAATCTAAAAAGCAATGGGGCTAAACATGAGAGAGAAAGGGGTCCAGAAAAAAATCCCTCAAGTGGAAATCTCCCCTTAACCACTTAATAACAAGTAGATCAATATCGTTTTCTTCGGGATATTATTGGACGATGTTCATACATTTAGAAAGGAGATGTTGGATTGAGAGGGATAACTGAGATAGGTTGTACATTCATATGGATTCAAAAGATTTCTCAAATATTCAATCAAACACGGTCGTTATCAGCCACCACCCAACCCCACTATCGTCGTTACATTCAGGTTAAATGTCACTATCAAATAAACATATATACAAGAATAACACATAATTTGTGTATAATTAAATTTGATAGTGAGATAACCTGAATGCAATGACGATAGTAGAGTTAGGTGGTGGCTGATAACGACCGTGTTTGATGGAAAAGCAATAATTCCGATCTTCTGTTCCAGAAGGACGGTTTCACAGGTACGGCAGGTAGCCTTGTCCGTTTCCTATTCATTCAGGTGTGACTTTAGCCTCATGACACAGGGACAAGTGGCTTAATTCTCTACTCTTGGTAATGCACAATACTGACGAAAATTAGGGGACGGTGTGAAACAAGCTCTGGCAAAATAGCATACTGATCCAACTGTTTGTTAATAAGTTATTCCCGAAAAACGATGCCTCACTGTCTTGCACACCAATATTTTTGTTTATTTTTTTTATTTTTTAGCATCTCAGTGCATTTTGCCTTCCCCTGGCGTGCTGTTTTCAAAATCATATAGCTATATTGCCAAACACAACGAACAAGTATTATACAAGTAATTCAGAAAAGGGATGCATGTCAAATAAATCGCGGCACAATATTTCAGTACGCTAGCTCACGCCTTAAGGGAGCCCACCTCGCTTGTTTTTCTCTTTCTCTCCCTCTCTCTTTGGCTTGTATCTATTCGGCCCCATTCAGCCTACTGTTTTAAGGCGTTTACCCCCATCCAGGTGTCAATATCTTCCTGGCGAGCGGTAGCGAGCCAGCATATATATATTTTTGTTTTGACCAGCTAAATTTGTACATTATTCAATAGAAAAATTTCTCCGGCGAAGCCGGATTTCTCCATACAATGCTGGCTCGCTATCGCTCGCCAGGAAGAAATCGACACCTGGATGGGGATAAACGTCTTAAAACAGTTGGCTGAATGGAGCCAAATGGATACAAACCAGGGAAAGAGAGAGAAGGAGATAACAATAAAAAAACCGGTAACCCCCCTTAAGTCCAAGCATAGCAACAGTCGAGCTTCCATTTGTCTTGGAAAACATGTAAAAAGATTGACATTATGTTCTACTTACCTTACCTGAAGTGTGTGTGATATCCCCGGCTGCCCCTGGGTAGAATCCGAGACGCCCACGCAAGCTGGAAGTGGCGTAGATGGATACAATAAGGGAGACGAAGGAACGGACACACACTCACACACAAGACGCCATGACACTATACCCCACGGTTACTGGAGATGTCGCCCCGTAAACAACTCGCCCCACGTTCGTACTAGGAATTTACGCTGTTATGGCTGGGTTAGGTTTGGTTAAGTTAGTTCAATAAAATATAATCAAGTACAATCATAGGCGACTTCATTTCGGGGCGAGAAGAAGTCGGGGCGAGATGAAGTCGGGTCGAGTTGTTTTCGGGCCGAGTTGTTTTCGGGCCGAATTCTCCAGTATTCCTTCCCACAATCCCCCTGTAGCCGCTAGCGTATCCGATTTTGGCGATTTCGATGACAATATTATAATTTATATATAAAGTCAAATATTGGTTTTATTACCATGCTGACAGATTTAGTGTATTTATTTGTATCGTAATTGGTAAAGTAAATTAGATATAGTTAACTGTGTGTAAACTTGGTAGAGAATGGGAATATTTGATCAACATTTAAAGAAAGAAAATGGATTCGAAAGTACTGTTGGCTTAGAATGAGGCTTCAATAAACGAAATCAATCCGTGTTTTGTTTTGTATACGCCATACATGCATTATTAAAGTTGTTTGTATCGTGTTTACAATATATATAAGCTCATGTTAAGGGGAGATTTACACTTGAGGGATTTTTGTATTGACCCCTTTCTCCCTCATGGTTAGCCCCATTGATTTTGATATTTTAAGACGTCCGCCCCATTAGTTTGTCGATTTTAAGAACTTTCGCCCCATTTCTGAAAATTTTAAGACTTTTCGTGGCATTTAGGTGTCGATATTTTCCTGGCGAGCGATAGCGAGCCTGTTATTTAAGAGGAATCGGCCTTCGGCCGGGACATTTTTCTACCGAAAAATGTACAAATTTATCTTGAAAGGGAGTCTAGGGGCTGTAATGTTAAGCTTGATTGAGCTTGAGTCTAGCGAACTAACAAAAAACCTCCCCTTAAGCTGTATGTATAGTGTTAATATTTATAAGTTATATAGTATTACAGTGATGAGATCTGAGTCACTTGAATCATTCCATTTTACGATGTTAGGGATTCGTTTGGGTTCGAAGCTTATCCGAAACAACGCGAGCCAGACTGAACCTGAGCCTGTTGCTAAGGCACTGAGCGTTCATTAATGGAGTCTGCTAAATATTTTCAAGTTGTTTTTAAAGATATTCGTTCATAGCTATTTATTTCGTTCATCAAGCCGGAAGAGTCTAGAATATGCTTAAGAATATGAATGCAATGGCTAGATTATTTTTACTCTGGGGCATTATAAGAGATAAACCCAAATTTAATTAATCTACATTATCAAAATAAAATACTTATCCTTATGAAGTATGTAACAATTTGTCATTACCTTTTCCCACCGACATACTAGACGATATTATTCATCTTAGGGAGAGCTTCCGGGGATAGCACACACACACACACACACACAAAACACGCACATAATTGAACATACACACACACGCATTTCGAAAAACTTAAATTCAAACTTACGCTAATATGGTTTTAAATTTGGAATAGTGAGATGGCAAGTTCAGTGTATATATATCATTTCGTATATTGCATTGTCTTTTTCGCCACTTACAATAGTCCAGCTTATAGATTAGTAATAAATACTAATAATGTTAATACCCAACAAAAAACAGCATCTCTATGTTCCTAAAACTAACAATTGTGTCTGGGGAACAGGTTCCTCTTTGTCGCTGCTCCTAAGTTATGGAACAGTCTCCCATTTACCATGAAGGATACTAGAAATGTAATCTCTTTAAGGGGAGGTTTTTAGTTGTTGTTGTTGTTGTGGTTGTTCCCCAAGCTGCCTGGCCGAACAGCCCCAAGGCCCCAAGCAAGGCCAAGGCCATAACCGTGCGCCCCCACAGAACCCTCACTGCCGACCACAATAAAGCCTGGGTGACCGAAGCCACTCCATGGCGGGGAGCTGAGGAGTACAAAGGAAATCAAGCAACAACAGATCTAGTGACCCTTCTAGGTTGCTTGTCCTCCAAAACACTGAGGATCAAGTGTCCAAACAGTGGTTTAGAGTGGGTAAGGGAACATTGGAAAGGGAATTACTACCCTGGAACTAATGTCTGTGGCAGGATTAGGAAGTTAGTAGGGGACAGATGGGCTAGTAACTGAGGGGGGGATAAAATAAAGTTATTCATTTACAAATGCAGTCAGTCGCGGGTTTGATGCGAGATATTTGTCTAGGCGGAGTTTATATGAATCAACGGTGATGCAGTCTATAACGTTTCGGGGAAGCCCATTCCACAAGTTGACAACTCGATTGAAGAAGAAATTCTTAGATTCGTGTGAGTTAAAAGATTTACCAATAATTTTGCAACCGTTTCCCCGCGTGTAATTAGATTGGTCGATAGTGAAGTACTTACTACAGTTCATATTGTCGATGCCTTTGATGATTTTGAACACTTGAATTAAGTCACCTCTTAATCTGCGCTGGGTTAAAGGAAATAGATTTAATTCTCTAAGACGCTCTTCGTATGGTTTGTTCTTTAGGCTAGGTATCATTTTGGCAACTCTACGTTGAACTCGTTCTAGCTTGTTTATATCTTTTTGGTAATAAGGGCACCAGGATTGAACGCAGTATTCCAGAAGAGGGCGGACTAATGAATTGTAAAGGGTTAGGATAACTTCTTTGGATTTATGCTCAAATGACCTGCCTATAAAGCCAATTATTTTGTTTGCCTTCTTAACAACTTCTGAACATTGTTGACTCGGTTTTAGGTTACTCGATATTGTTACTCCCAGATCGGTTTCTCTGTTTACATTCTTAAGCTGAGTACCATTCATCGAATAGTTTGCTTTCTCATTTAGGTATCCGATATGTAGTACTTTACATTTATCCGCATTGAAACTCATTTGCCAAATTTGGGCCCAACATGACAATTTATCTAGATTGTGTTGTATATCGTCAACTTGTTCTTTTGAGAGTACGCTATTTGCAATTTTTGTATCGTCAGCAAATTTTGAGATTGTACAGGTGAGACCCTCATCTATGTCGTTGATGTAAATTAGAAAGAGAATTGGTCCTAGTACCGATCCCTGGGGTACCCCGCTACTTACATTGGTCCATTTTGATGCCTTACCGTTTATGACTACTCTTTGCTTTCTGTCGCTGAGCCAATTTTCTATCCATTTCAACACACCGTCTTGTATTCCATGCGCTTTTAGTTTTAGCAGTAAACGTTTGTGGGGAACTTTGTCAAAGGCCTTTTGAAAATCAAGGTATATAATATCTACAGCTTTACTCCCATCGTAGAGGTTGAGGATATCGTGGAAGAAGTCTAAGAGGTTTGTTAAACAGGAACGTTTTTTACGAAAGCCGTGTTGAGTATCTTTAAGTATGTTATTTTCCTCTAAGTGATTTACGAGTCTGTCTCGTATGACCGTTTCTAGCATTTTACATACAACTGAGGTTAAGCTAATTGGACGATAGTTACTGGGTAGGGATTTGCTGCCTTTTTTGAATATCGGTGTTACGTTGGCTAGCTTCCACTGATCGGGCATAGTTCCAGACTGCAAGGATTTATTGAATAGTAATGTCAGTGGTTTAGAGAGCTCATCCTTAGCTTCCTTTAGAACTCTAGGCGAGATTGTATCAGGTCCAGGCGTTTTATTTACCTTGAGTTTATCTAAACAATTCAATACTTCTCTCTCTGTAACGGTGATATTGCTTAGAACATCTGAATTATCAATCTGAATCGGCGATGGTGTAGGGATATCACTGAGGTCTTCTGTTGTAAAAACTGATGCAAAGAAGGTATTGAGGGCATTACTCATTTGTTCTTCGTCTTTGGTGTATTCTCCATTTTCATCGACTAACGGTCCAACAGTTGAAGTAACGACTTTTTTTTTTCTGATATAACTATAGAATTCTTTCGGGTTTGTTTTACTTTGATTCGCAATATGTAACTCTAAGGTCTTTTTACTTTGCTTAATTAACTTTTTGGCTTTGCGTCGTAGCTCTACAAATTTCACCCGTTCTTCGTCATTTTGTAAGGATTTTAATCTATCATTAGCAATTTTTTTAGCAAGCAGGCAGTTTGAAATATCTTTATTCCACCATTTGGGCTTATTATTATGGCCTGGACGCCGAGTTTTCGATGGTATGCAGTCTTGCACTGCTTTTAGGTAAGTGGCTTCGAATAACTTCCAAGATGTATTTATGTCGTTATTGTGAATTAAAAAGCTCCAGTCAGTTTCTTTAAACATAGCTCTAAGTTTATGGAAGTTTGCTTTCTTGAAATTAGGGACTTTTTCGATGCTACTATTTGGTTCGTTACTAGTAAACTTTAAAGTGAAAGTTATCGTACGATGGTCGCTGTTACTGAATTCATCACCAACATTCAAATTCTCTATTAATTCTTCTTTTGTTGCAAGTACAATGTCAAGAACGTTATTACCACGGGTCGGTGTTCCAACAAATTGATAAAGCGAACTCTCTTGCAAGTTCGTATACAAGTCATGTCCGGAGTGTGAAGCAAGAGTATCGCCCCACTTGGTCACAGGTAAATTAAAATCACCAAAAATTACGGTATCTTGTGAGTTACTTACATCTGCAATTTGTTCGTAAATTTCTCGGTCAGTTTGCACTGATTGAGCTGGAGGTCTGTATATTAATGCAAGTATTATTTTGGTACCTTTATTATTCTTTATTAGCACAAAAGATGCGTCGACGTTCACAATTTGAGGTTTTGACAAGAGGGTCGGGTTAAGACTTTCTTTGATATAAAGTAAAACGCCACCTCCATTTCGATTTATTCGGCTTTTCTCAAACATTACATAACCGGGAAGTGAATACTATGCTAAAAAAGGAGGGTGCGGAAACGCCCGGGAAACCAAAGCCCCACCCAGGGCCCTGTGCCCCTCAGCAATTATGAAGAGAAAGTTGAGGGGCAAAGGAAAAAAATGTGACGCTTTGGCTTCCAATCTAGGTAGACTGGGAGGTCAATCCACGGAAGAGACGCCGTCACTTGAGATATAGAAAATATAAAAGTAAAAGGAACAGTCAGAGTAAGCTATGGGTATGGCAGAGATTGCTCAGTTCTCACTCTGATAGACCAGCCCATCACCAGGATTTTAGTTGATTCCCTAGACTTCCATCAAACTTAAAATGACTCCCCCTAGACCCCCTTTCAAGATAACTTTGTACATTTTTCGGTAGAAAAATTTCCCGGCCGAAGGCCGGTTCCCCTTAAATGACAGGCTCGCTATCGCTCGCCAGGAAAAAATCGACACCTAAATGGCACGAATGGTCTTAAAATTGTAGGCAGTGTCCACCATTCTTTAACTGTCTTCGTGGTGCGATGCATAAGGTGTTGATTTTCGGTGTGAGCATCCTGGATTCGAATCCACGGACTGCCACATGTGTTTGTAAATTTCATTAATCGATTTTAGGAGTATAGTTGGTTGTTGGAAGGAACAGAATAATTGACAGAAATGGGGCGAGGGTTCTTAGAATCGCCAAACTAATGGGGCGAACGTCTTAAAATCTCAAAAGCAATGGGGCTAAACATGAGGGAGAAAGGGGTCCAGAAAAAAATCCCTTAAGTGGAAATCTCCCCTTAAAAACAAAACAAAATCTTACGCATATGAAAAGCAATATAGTTTGTAACTTTAACACAGGATTCTTTTATCTTTTCTTGGAATAGATCGATCTATTATTAATTGACTACATACGGTAAATTTGTATGATATGTAATTTAATACATATTTGTTATGATATGTAATTTAATACATATTTGTTATGATATGTAATTTAATACATATTTGTTATGATATGTAATTTAATACATATTTTATATCTATTGTAAAAAATGTACCATTGTAATGTGGAAATAACATTCTGAAATTCTGAAAATATCGCCAACCCACAAAATAAATAGACAATTCAATTCAACCTTTGGCAAATTAATATATATATAAAATTAATATAATTATATAAAATTAATATAATTATATAAAATTAATATATATATAAAATCGCCTAGTTTCCTGTCCTTGCCTTCGAACACAACGATTGAGACACCGAGATGCATATTATTAGTTTTCAATGGTGTCCCCCGGGAAATTGGCGACGGCTTTCAATTTAACCCGTTACCGCCATCAGCCACCCCGTCATCATCCACCTCTTTTAGAAACTAGATTATACTATTCGGGGTAATTGAAAGAGGGGACAGTGTGACATTAAGTTAAGGGGAGTTTAATTTTTTTTAGTTTTTTTCTTTTTTTTACCTTGCTAGACCTCCATCAAGCTTAAGAAAACACCCACTAGACCACCCTTCAAGATAAATATGTACATTTTTCGGTAGAAAAATGTTCCGGCCGAAGGCCGGTTGCTCCTAAAATGACAGGCTCGCTATCGCTCGCCAGGAAAAAATTGACACCTAAAGGTCTTAAAATTGACAACGAAGTGGGACGAAAGGTGTTAAAATCGCCAAACTAATGGGCCGAACGTCTTAATGGGGCTAAACACGAGGGAGAAGGGTGCCCAGAACAACGGCCCATCTCCCCTTCTAACCCTTTATACCGCCAAATCATCCACCTCTTTTAGCAACTAGATTACATTATTGGGGACAATTGCAAGAGGGGACAGTGTGACATTGGATTAACCTGGGAAGATGATGTAGGTGGATTATGTGGAGGGAATGTGGGGTAAGCGGACAGAGGGGGCCAGTGACACTCTCCTCTTGCTGAATATAGGGGAAAGGTAGATGCAAAAGTGTACCTGTGTGTTCTATATTATCCCTTATTAACCCGTTCAGTACCAGCGACGTCTTTTGAATTATTATCTGGCAGCTGTTAGACTATTTTATTCAGCTTAGGAAAGACGTCTGCACATTAAGGGGAGATATCCACTTGAGGGATTT
This sequence comes from Paralithodes platypus, assembly GCA_032716605.1. Classification (NCBI taxonomy): domain Eukaryota; kingdom Metazoa; phylum Arthropoda; class Malacostraca; order Decapoda; family Lithodidae; genus Paralithodes; species Paralithodes platypus. The sequence continues at coordinate 7,605,567 of CM064544.1, read as the reverse complement.
TTTTTCTTGACTCCTTTCTTCCCTCATGTTTAGCCCCATTGTTTTTCTAATTTTAAGACGTTTGCCCCATTATTTTGACGATTTTAAGAACTTTCAACCCATTTCTGTCAATTTTAAGACCTTTCGTGCCATTTAGGTGTCAATTTTATCCTGGCGAGCGATAGCGAGCCTGTAATTTAAGAGGAACCGGCTTTCAGCCGGGACATTTTTCTACTGAAAAATGTACAAATTTATCTTGAAAGGGGCTCAAGGGGGTGTAATCTTAAGCTTGAAGGATATCTAGGGACCAAACTAAAAACCTCCCCTTAAAGGACTACAGACTATCTCCATTGATTCTTTTAGCTGCCATACATCCTTACGAAGCTTGATGAAATTGTCTAAATGTAGCTAAACTCAGATGTAGCTAAACTCAGATGTAGCTAAACTCAGATGTAGCTAAACTCAGATGTAGCTAAACTCAAATGTAGCTAAACTCAAATGTAGCTAAACTCAGATGTAGCTAAACTCAGATGTAGCTAAACTCAGATGTAGCTAAACTCAAATGTAGCTAAACTCAAATGTAGCTAAACTCAAATGTAGCTAAACTCAGATGTAGCTAAACTCAGATGTAGCTAAACTCAAATGTAGCTAAACTCAAATGTAGCTAAACTCAGATGTAGCTAAACTCAGATGTAGCTAAACTCAAATGTAGCTAAACTCAAATAATAAAGATGTCGCCGGTACAGAAGGGGTTAACTGTCTTGGTGGTGCATCGTACAGTCAGATACCAAATGTTTGCTGTTTATTATATTAACCCCTTCAGTATTATGGTTGTGACTCTTCTGCTTCAAGAATCGTACAGTAAGATGCAAAAGTGTATTTTTTTCCCTATAAACCCTTTCAGTCTATGCTTGTGACTTTTCTGTTTAAAGTATCGCACAGTGAGATGTAAACATTTATCTGTTTTCTTGATTAACTCTTTCAGTACATAATGAGGCTGTGTTCAATATATTCGGATTAATATCAAACGATTTTTATCAGTTTGGAAGACCCTATAGTTATCAAATGAGTAAAGTGGATCTCAATTAAGCGGGCCCACCTCGCTTTTTTCTCTTTTTCTCCCTCTCTCTTTGGCTTGTATCCATTCGGCCCCATTCAGCCTACTGTTTTAAGACGTTTACCCCCATCCATGTGTTAGTATTTTTCTGGGGAGCGGTAGCGAGCCACCATATATATATTGTTGCTTTGACAGTAAGCTAAATGTGTACACGTTTTGATAAAAAAAATTCTCCGAAGCCGGATTTCTCCATACAATTTTGGCTCGCTTTCCCTCGCCAGGATATTGACACTTGAATGTGGATAAACGTCTTAAAACAGTTGGCTGAATGGGGCCGAATGGATACCAGCCAGGGGAAGAGTAACAAGGAGAGAAAGATAAAAAAACAAACGGTGACCCCCCCCCCCTTAACTCTATTTCTTCAAAAAATCCTTCCTAAACTAAATAAAAATGGCATAATGTTAGCTAGCATAAAAGGAACACATGCGTCATAAAATACCGACAGGGTTTATTACAGTAGCACTCTGATATTAGCTTTTTTAATAACTTATCGTATTTCAATATTGAAGATTGTACTGTCGAATCAGCGAATATTATGTTTTTTTTTTCCCCCGCTCCTATCTTGTTTCTTATTCATATTTCTTTTTTTTTTTTTTTTTTTTTCTTTTTTTTTTTTTTTTTTTACTGTAGAGGATAAGTGGAAAGAAGACCCGAGATTTTCACTTATGGGATTTTTTTCTGGACTCCTTTCTTCCTCATGTTTAGCCCCATTGTTTTTCTAATTTTAAGACGTTCGCCCCATTATTATGACAATTTTAAGAACTTTCGACCCACTTCTGTCAATTTTAAGACCTTTCGTGCCATTTAGGTGTCGATTTTATCCTGGCGAGCGATAGCGAGCCTGTAATTTAAGAGGAACCGGCTTTCGGCCGGGACATTTTTCTACCGAAAAATGTACAAATTTATCTTGAAAGGGGCTCAAGGGGGTGTAATCTTAAGCTTGATGGATATCTAGAGACCAAACTAAAAACCTCCCCTTTAAAAGTGCTCCCAAAACAGTCACTTCTAAAAGTTCGTGAATCTCGATGTTATTGTTATACACGTACAGTATGTGTTGTATATCAGTATTTTATTATATAGATATAATTCGTTTTATAATATGTATTATATAAGTAACACCCCGTTCTTAACATTAATCATCCATGACAAACCCCAATGGACTTGAATAAACTAATGAAAGCATATGGTCCTCCCGGGATTCGAACTCGGGACACCACACCCAGAACATAAGCATCTAATTATGTATGCTATAATGAATATACTTTGTTTTAATCAGTCAATGTCAATGGCTATTTATGAGTACTGATGCCAATAAACGGTCCACGAAGTATTGCGAGCGAATGAATGCTGGGAACAAAAAATGGAGTCGTTACCTTCTTCACTACAATCCAGTATTATAGGTTTGACTCCTGTAAGGAGATAAAGGAAACCTAATATTTAGTAGTGGCCCCGTAATCATTGACGAACATGCCTATTACATAAGGCATCCTCTTCAAACACTAATCCGCCGTAGTTTGAATCTACCGCGCAGAGCATTTAAAAACTGAGGAGCCTTCATCATGAGCGCACGCGACCTCACTCATGGCTTCAGTCATTATGAATTGGGTTCTCACTACGAAAAAACTTCGTAAAAAATAAAAACAAAAAGAAAATAAGAATAACTATCCAATAAGCTTTCCATCATATCGTGGATGTACTTGTGTGGATTTCTGACCAGACGCTGAATCAGGCGTCATTCCTCCTTCACTGACATATCAAGTAAACCAAAATCCTTAATACATCAACGAATGGGAAGGGGACGGTCGGGAGGGCCCCAGTCGTCAATGATTACGGGGCCACTACTAAATATTAGGTTTTCTTTATCTCCTTACAGGAGTCAAACCTATAATTTATTAGTGGCCCCTCCATCATTGACGAACATGCCTGATATCTAAGACTGGAGGGGGACATTCGTAATCATATCATAACTCTAGAAAAGCAGATAATAAAAACAACCACATAGTATTCTTACTTTTGAAAAATGTATTTAATACGGCGTAGGCCGGAAATATACAAGAAAAAGGGGGTTCAGGCAGGTGCGTGCTTCAAAGAAGCCTGCCTGACAAAAATAGGTAACCCTGAAGATTCTGAACACAGATCTGTAGTTACAAAAGGCACCCCACTCAACGAGTGGTGACAAATAATAAGTTATAAGTTTATATGTGCACATCATAAACCCCAAAATACATGTGGAGATCAATTGCTAATGAACTCCATTGAACTAATGTTACATTGCTTTCGCAGCTAAAACTACTATAACAACACCGTTGTTTTGTACTAAACTTTGTACTAGCACAAATTCTCTCAGAGAAATTTTCATATCACATTTCAACCTTAAATTGTATCACAGTTCTCATACTCCGGCGGGGTCTAGGGTGTCCTATGTCAACTGACTGCACCCCCCCCCCCCCCTTTCCTTGAAAATAAACATAAGTGACTGCAGGGCCACCTAGACCCTCTGCCTTAAAGCTATACATGGTAAGGAAGGTTTGTCTAGAGCAACTGACAAGTATCTAGAGAGAAACGTATGATTAGACGCCCACAACTGTGTGGACGCAATATCTTCAACTGAAAAGTTTTTCAGGAAACGTAAAGAGGCCGCCCACTTGCGTAAATCGTGGGCCCTACCCACAACGCCGGGATTACTCTCTTTAATGACTTCTACTAGAAGAGAGGCTAATCGCCGTTTAAGTAAGCGTTTACCCGTACTCGCCACCCATAAAGCACCTTGGGGGTTATGAGGAGCTATTCTTATATTTGGTTAGAGCTTGCACTGGACATAAATTATGATGCACCTTTCCCCTTTTTAACGCCGGCACCGTGAATTCAGAAAACACGTGTGCACTATGCTCATTCTTGGCTACAAACGCCGGGGAGGGTGCAATGGAAATTGAATCATTAAGTCTACCAAACCTAAGACAATTAGGTGTGTTGCTCATCGCCGCCAGCTCAGACACTCTGTTTCCGGTGGCCAAAGCCAAAAGGAAAACTGCCTTCTTTAAGATTAAAGCAAAGTCTGCAGTATTTTGATACAGACGAGAATGAAGTAAAGACAAAGCTTTGTCCAGAGACCAAGTAGGCATGAGCTGACGGGGAGGTGGGCGGAGTTTAAAACACGCTCTCATAAATCCTGTTTCCTCCGCCACCGGTATGGATAGACCTGTAAGGTCGAAAAAGGGCACTCTAATCGCAGTTAAGTGATTCTTCAAAGTAACCACAGATAAACGTTTCTGCTCAAACAGATAGTTCAAGTAATTAAAAACCAATGCCACTGAGGGTACAGTTTGTTCCGTTCTAACAATCCAAGAAGTAAAAGCTTTCCAATGAGATTGATATTGTCGCTTAGTAGACTGAGTATATTGATTGAGCAATTTATTGGTCACATCCCTACCGTATGGTGCTAGCCACTTGGCCTCCTGAATGTCCATAATGCAAAAGTCAGCGAGGTCTCTAGGTTGCCAATCGTGTCTAAGTGGAAGTACCCGACCGGGAGCGATACCGGGTCCGGGCACCACATTATTAACTGCTGGCACCACACCTGCGCTGGCCACAGGGGCGCGATTAGCGAGACTAAGCCTCGATAAACTCGTAGTTTGTTCACTACGTGGCACATTAGTGACGCATCTGGCGGTGGAAACAGATAGATGGAGCTCCATCTGTTCCAGTCTGTCACTAGGGCGTCTGGCCCCCCTGCCGGCGTTATCGTCCGGCGGGTGAGGTATAGAGGGAGCTTGTGAGTCTCCTCGGACGCAAAAAGATCCACTTGTGGATGGGAGAGCTCCGCAATCATTAGGTCGAAAATGGGTTGCTTGAGCTCCCATTCTACTGTCGTGCTCTGTCTCCGGGACAGAGCGTCTGCCCAGACGTTCGCTACGCCTGGGAGATAAGATGCGTGAAGATAAATATCTAGACTGGTGGCTAGAACAAAAATCTCTTCCGACACGAGTAGCAACTTCCTTGACCTCGTTGACCCTTGTTTCTGAATACAGTGAACTGCATTCAGATTGTCCATTCTGAAGGCCACTGACTTGCCCCGTAACGCCGGGCCGTGAGCCTGAAGGAAATACAATGGGACTAGTAACTCTTTGACATTTATGTGAGAGATTTCTAAGTGGGACCAAAGTCCCTGACCCTGGTGCCCCTGATTTGACTGAAATCCCCACCCTATGGTGCCTGACGCATCCGTGTCTACCCATACCGTTGGAGGAGGAGAGGTCCATGACATGATTGAGTGCAATGTTTCCCTCTTCGCCCAGACCGCTAGTAAGGTGTGGATTAATTTTGGTATGGGCCATAATTTTCCCGCCGGTAAGAGTGGGAAATATTTGTTGCCCTCCAATATTAATCGTTTTACTTTCAACCGGCCCAACTTGACAGTTAGCTGAATCCAGTTGAGAGAGCCGACCAGAGACTCCCAGACTCTTCGTGTCGTAGTCAGACTGTGAAGAAACCTGAACAGTTTCCTGCGAAACCTGTTGCGATTGTCCACACTCTGACTCAGAGTGAGAGCGGCGGTGTCCCAGACCAGCCCTATCCACTGAATTACTCTTGAGGGAACAAGGTTTGACTTTACCAGATTTACCTTGAAGCCTAGAGTTTTGACATGATTTAAAATGATATTGACATGTTTTATGCATAATTGTTGTGTCTCTGCCACCACCAGCCAGTCGTCTAGATACCACAACACTCTGATTCCCTGTTTTAACAATGGCATCAGGGCTTGCCTGACTAGTTTCGTGAATAATCGAGGTGCTAGGTTCAAACCGAACGGCATCCTCTGAAAAACAAAATTTTGGTGCCTGATCCTCAAGGCCAGAAACCTTTGAAATCTTTTGTTGACCGACACGTGCCAATAGGCGTCTGTCAGGTCTAGGGAACACATCCAGCCACCCGGCGGAAGTGTTAGCCTGATTTGATGAACTGTTAACATTCTGAAAGACTCGTTGTAAATGTGAAGATTCAGATACGACAGGTCTACGACCGGCCTCATCTGAACACTGTCCCGTTTGGGAACCAAAAACAGTTTTGACGTGAATACAGGGTAATCTGGGGGTACCGGGATGATGACATTCTTGGCAATCATCTCCTGGACCAGCAACTCCACCTCTAATGAAACACAATTTGCCGTTGTCGGCTGACGTAAGCGAGGTCGCCGGAGCCACTGCCAAGTGATGCCTTTGCGTGCCACCATCCGTGCCCAGGTTTTTAACGGCCATGCTTGGTGACACGTTCGGAACGACCCAGTTAGCAGACAAGGGTTCGCCGGCTGTACTTCCCTCGGTTCCTCCGGCTCTAAGGTAGGCACTGGGAGTGAGAAAGACTTTAGTTTTTTTATGGTGGGTTTGGTGGTGTTGGCCGCTTCGCCGGCTGGCTGGTGTGGGCCGAAGACTGGCCCTGCCCCGGCTTATACTGGCCGCGTCCCCTCTGTCCTGAAAACCCTCTCTGTCTATGCCTGAACTGACCCAGGGGGGATTGGGAGGACTTAGGCGGAAGAAACGGCTTAGAACCCCCTGGCTGAGCTTTAGTAGGAGGCTTAGGTTTGGGGAAGTTAAATGCGGGTTTCTTAGCCTGTGCGGGACTGTGCTTCACGGCCTGTGCCATGTTAAACACTGTTCGCCATACATCAGGGGACATTAAAGAAGGTGTAAGTACTGGGGACATTACCACCTGGTTAGCAATGCGATCAGGCAGCTTGCGAACTAATGACATTCTAAGATCCTGTCGTGCTCGCACCGCCTCAAGTAAGGCTGTGCGTATGTCACCTAAGGATTGAATTGACGACTGAAGAATCAGACGCCGGGATAATTCAACTGATCTTCGAGCATCCGCGTCTGCGATTGCCTGAGTAGACCTGAGTAAAGACTTAGCCACCTGTTGAGAAACTATGTACTGTGAAAACAGGCGGAAAGCTTTTCCCCTTAGCCTAAATTCTCTGTCTAGGTGAGAAGGGGTAGGGGTAATGAATGGTTCCTTTAGTTCACAAAGATTAATCTTAGGGGCAGCTAAAAAGGAAAATAAAGCTGACGGAACTCCGCCGGCAGAACCTACCGGCATTGAGAACCATGAATGTGTATCCTGAGGGATCTGGTGGGAAGATTTAGAAGTGAAAGTGGTTGCAAAGTTTTGAGCCTCTACCTCCCAATCCACCCAAGGTCCTGGTCCTAACTGTCCCACCTTCAACACTGGATTAGCTGTCTCGTCTGTGACGGTCTGTAAATCTAGTTCAGGAGTAATAGCCAACAGAGCCTTAATATCATTAAACCCATCCAGCTTAGACCAGTCTGAAAAAAGTTTTGAAGCTGAGGCAGGGGGTAAAGCAGGCTTAGATGCATAAACAAAATAATCCTGATGATAATAACTAGGTATAGCCTTGATATTTACGTCCAAAACATTACCCAAGGCATCCAATGCCCTTAATTTCTTAGACTTATTTCCCTGGATAAACCACTCACGTGGTACCGGGAGTTCCCCTGACAAGGTAGGCTGGGCAAGCTCTGGCTTAGAGGGGTTCAAAGGGACCCATGACTCGTCTGGCCCATAAAGCAGGGGCATAGCTACCTTTCTAAGAGGCGCTTTGTCTAGAGGGGGTGGATTAACATCCGTAATGACCCTGACATTTGACGTAGTGAATGCCGCCGTAGCTGGCTTAGAGCTCCCTGCCGGTGACAGAGTAGGAGGGTTAGGAATCTTAGATAAATCGATTGACGTTATCAGAGGCCGTACCGCAGAACCTGTCAAGGGAGCCCCCAAGTCCATTGTGGGGTTTTCTCGTTGTTGATTAAAGAATTTTGATAGAGCATGAGTAAGTAACCCATCAATTTCTTGTGCTGTAACAAACTGGTTAGGTGCAGAACTTTCAGGTGAATTAGTATTATCATGGGCGGCGTCCAGGCCTGAGCCTGACCCTTGTCCTTCCCTATCTGAAATTAATGACACTTCATCTTGTTCCTCCCGATCCTCCTGAGAAGACCCCGCCGAGGCAGGGGCACCTTGTTTCCAAGATAAATCAGGGATAGAGGATGGGGTCGCCGCGTCCCTGTGGACATCGGCTACTGTGTGACTCGTATGAGTCGGACGTGGATGGTCAGACCCTGGCTGAGCAAATCGCCAAACACCGAGGCTCTGGCCTACGCTCTCTTGAGAGTCTGAAACATTCTCAATTATTGAATATCCTGAACTCTCCATTTCTAGGGTTAAAATATCAATAGGTAAATCTTGTTTAGGGACAGGCGCTTCACTATACTCTGAGGCTGTAACAGAAACATTGTCAGGTGTAGAGGTACGATGAGATGCACTAGACTTAGTAGAATGTCGAGAGGACTTCTTATGGGAATCCTTTTTGGAGGATTTGTGGCTACGGTGTGACCGCGAACTGGACCTAGGTTTGGAAGAATCACCACCATGGCCCCTGGGGGAAGCTTCAGTCTTGCACTTCTTACTAGCCGGGGAAGAGGCCCGACTTGAAGACCGTTGTCTGAGGGGTGACCTTGACCTCGATCTCGCCTGCGACGAGGAGGTGGCTGCCGGGGGAGTAGGCTCTCTCGGGCGTTTAAACGTCTCCACAGACGATACAGAATCCTGGCTAGTCTCTGTCGGCTTAAAACCCCTTACTCTAGAGGTACGTTTAGGGGGAGGGTGCTCTGACAGCAACTTATCCCAAAGTGGGACGTTGTCACATTGAAGTGACTTATGTGCGACAATGGTAGTGTAGGCCGACATTTGTTGTCTGACCTCTCTCAACGCTACCGCCGCGGTCTTGTCATTGTCACACAGGACTTTATTGGTTAATTGGGAGCAAAAAGAACAATTACGTGTAACCCAGAGACCCCTTGAACGGTCTAGACATCTAACACACCTTATGCAAAGGGTATGTGCAAAAATTGGGATACCCGCGCAAGTAGGGGTAATGCACAGGGCAAAAACTGGGGTCACATTAGCCATGACAGAGACTGGTGTGAGGAACTACCGCCGGGTCTGTATTGGTCCGCCGGAGCTCAGCTCTGGAAAAATAAAGAAAAATTTCCAGGAATTAATGCTCATAAGGTTAACCCAAGTGTTCGCATACAAGTGTTAATAACCCGCCGGGTAACGGGATGCAAAGACACAGCTAACACATCTCGCCACGCGGCTGGGTATAAAGAGGCTAAACAAGTCCTCTTAGCTAAGAACATGAAGAATACCCTCTGATATAATGGTCCAGTATGGCACTAATAGTCTGTAGGAGGTGGTGACTGTCTCAAGATTCAATTTTGTAACAAAGCCCCCCTCATAAAGACGCCGGCCCTTGAAATATTTTAGTAGAATAGCCCAGGGCAGGAATATACGAGATCTGATTTTTTAACGAATTGTCCCAAACGATCGTCGTAAAATTAGAAGGCGGCGATACTGAAAGTATCACCCAATTAAGGTTAATCGAAATTGAATTTGTTTATAAATTCCTTAGTTCCTTTACTTAGGGGCACCCGCCGGGTGTGGAAATCGATTTGGTTAAACCTCACTGATCCTTCAAATGCCGTAAGAGTAAAGGCAGCGATACACAGAGTATCACTCACATGGATTGGTTAACTATAAGAGACCTAAGTCGTTTTATCCCACCCTGCTAAGGTGCACCCGCCGGTGAGAAGTCTAAAAGTTAACCCCACAAGTTCCTGACCCCACTACTTTGTAAAAGATCGCCGGGGAGGAACGCCTAAACAACAGCTAGGTTTTCCCCGTGGTTTGTCGTAAACCAGGTAGAAAAAACCTATAAAAAACGAGTGTTCTCACGAACGTCGTTTCTTTATATATAACTAAATATATATGTAAGGATGGGTACAGCCATCCCGCCGGGAATAAAAAAGGAGGCCTGAAACCAGGCACCCACAGATACGCAGTCCTGGAGAGCCACAGACACCTCCCCTCGCCGGGGAACCAGCCAGTGTTAAAAACCACGTGTGGCCTAACACTGCTCATCGGTCAGGATTTTTCACGGTGAAACCGAGAAAAACCCGCCGGAAGGCAAACCCCACCCTGAACAGACACCATCTGAACAATACGACACGAGGAGAGACACGCACGACTAACCAAGGTCACAACATAATCCGTGGAATTAGCCAATACACAACTAAACCAGGAAACAAATATAGTCCGAGGAATTAGCCAATACACAACTAAAACCGGGATACACATGACACAGTAGGGCATATTTATAAAATAAATAATAACACTAGACATGTGGCAAAGCTACGAGCGGCTGGCTAGGCCTAGGTAGACGGCATGAAAATAGTTGAAATATAAACACACACTGGAATATCACAACAGGAATCACCGCCAACACACCACCGAAGCGATAACTTCCCAACCCCGGGAAGCCTGACACGGACCCAGAAAAAACTTCACTAAGTGAAGAAAAATACGCTGGGAACGTCAGCAAACACACAGCTTACCTCATCAGAAGGATAAAAGGCAGCAATTATTAACGCGTAATGAAAGCCGCCTGCATCACCAACTAAACCAAACTGTGAAAAGTTCACGTGTCCACAACAGGACCACGAGGGTACATCCGAAATAGATGCCCCATACATACGACCCAAAATACATTGCACTGCGGGCAACCAGCCCAGGACACTCCTGCTACGCCTATCCTAACCTTACTCGATACATCCCAGAGTAAACAAATGAGAAAAAACTCACTAGGGACGCCACGAATGCGGAACCAGCGGAGCCTGAAAGGTACGTCCGGGCAGGCTGAGCGCAGAGCAAAGAAGGAGGAATGACGCCTGATTCAGCGTCTGGTCAGAAATCCACACAAGTACATCCACGATATGATGGAAAGCTTATTGGATAGTTATTCTTATTTTCTTTTTGTTTTTATTTTTTACGAAGTTTTTTCGTAGTGAGAACCCAATTCATAATGACTGAAGCCATGAGTGAGGTCGCGTGCGCTCATGATGAAGGCTCCTCAGTTTTTAAATGCTCTGCGCGGTAGATTCAAACTACGGCGGATTAGTGTTTGAAGAGGATGCCTTATGTAATAGGCATGTTCGTCAATGATGGAGGGGCCACTAATAAATAAAGATTTATTAATGTATTGATTAGCTTATATATATACTTTTTATACTATCGACTTTGGCATAGTTTAAATAGTCCTCAACCATCAAGTGTTTGCAACTAATCTAAGTCCTTGCAACTCAATTATTGTGTGCAATACTGTATAGTTAAGAATATAGTATTCTTACCAGATAATATAGTATTCTTACCAGATAATATAGTATTCTTACCAGATAACATAGTATTCTTACCAGATAATGTAGTATTCTTACCAGATAACATAGTATTCTTACCAGATAACATAGTATTCTTACCAGATAATCAAACAGCTCTATTAGATAAAGCTTTAAGATAGACAAAAGGTAAGTTTCCAATGCTAAGAGTGGAATCAGAGAGTAGCTTAGTAATCACACCTTAAGGGGGGTGACCTGTTTTGGTTCTGTCCTTTTCTATCGTTCTCTGCCTTGTATCCATTTGGCCCCATTCAGCCTACTGTTTTAAGACGTTTATCCCCATCCAGGTGTCAATTTTTTACTGGTGAGCGGTAGCGAGCCAGCATATTTTATATTTTTGTTTGACAACAGGCTAAATTTGTACATTTTTCGATAAAAAATGTCTCCGGCGAAGCCGGATTTCTTCATATAATGCTGGCTCGCTATCGCTCGCCAGGAAGAAATCGACACCTAGATGGGGATAAACGTCTTAAAATAGTTGGCTGAATGGGGCTGAATGGATACAAGCCATGGGAAGAGTAAAAAGGAGAGAAAGATAAAACAAGCCGGTGACCCTCCTTAATGTTACAAAAATGCTAAAGCGGTGAGAGAGGCGGTTGTAAAGATTGCAAGAAACATACAATAAAAGTAAACATTATATATATATATACTGTATATTAACATTCAGTACCGGTGACGTCACATCCTTTTCCACTATATTCTCTACAACTATTAGTAGGCGATTATATTCAGCTTGCCAATCGACCACTTGCGAGTTTCATGCTAAAAGGAAGTTGGAGCCGTAAACATCAAAATTAACCAGAAATACAATAATGATGTAGGTTTCTGATGGATAGAAAGTATGTTGAATTGGATTTTATGTATTTGCAAATGTACTACAACCGTTTTATAGCTGGTAATTCTTCTATGTATTCATGTCTACAGCTCCAACTTCCTTATAGAATGAAACTCGCAAGTGGCCAATTGAAAAGCTGCAGACTATCTCAATCCTTTTAGCTATACCATATATCCTGCATAAACTTCACAACATCGTTTAATAGTAGCCGAACTCAAACAGAAAGGACGTCACCGGTACTGGAAGGGACATGGAAATAATACAGAAGTGACATTATGACGAAGGGGTTAATGCCAAACCACGAATCCAAGTGGTCCCTATATGCAAAGTTGCCAAGAACACACTTTTTCAACCGACTGTCAGCATTCTCTTATTTCACGGTATTGTCCCCTTCCCCCCCCCCCCTCCCCCCCCACCCACAATTGCCGAGGTAAAAAGATACATTATAGGGCCATCATCGACACTGGAGCTATCGGTTCCTGGCCGCGGGGTCTGTTGTGGAAAAAGTGAATAATGTAATTGAGTCATTCTGCGTGTGAATATATGAAGGGCGCTTGGCGAGGGAGGGGGTGGGGGGTGGGTGAGGGGAGAGAGAGAGAGAGAGAGAATGTGTGTGTGTGTGTGTGTGTGTGTGTGTGTGAGTGAGTGAGTGAGTGAGTGAGTGAGTGAGTGAGTGAGTGTGTGTGTGTGTGTGTGTGTGTGAGAGTGAGTGAGTGTATGTGAGAGACAGAGAGAGAGAGAGAGATAGTGTGTGTGTGTCTTTCAGGGAGAGAGTCCCCTTAATGTTCAAGAGTTTTTGCCAACTGATTTTGAACAAGGTATAGTATGGAACCTATGTATTACCAACTTCTAATTAACTGAGATATAGGCAAGAAATGGTACTTCAAAAGTCTTATAGTTTTTTTCCCGGTTAGACACTCTACACACAAACATATACATTGCAGCACAGTCATTGCAAATTGCGCATGATCCTATTTTCTTAAGGGGAGATTTCCACTTGAGGGATTTTGTTCTTGACTCCATTCTCCCTCATGTTTAGTCCCATTGTTTTTTCTAAGTTTAAGACGTTCGCCCCATTATTTTGATGATTTTAAGAACTTTCAACCCATTTCTGTCAATTTTAAGACCTTTCGTGCCATTTAGGTGTCGATGTTATCCTGGCGAGCGATAGCGAGCCTGTAATTTAAGAGGAACCGGCTTTCAGCCGGGACATTTTTCTACAGAAAAATGTACAAATTTATCTTGAAAGGGGCTCAAGGGGGTGTAATCTTAAGCTTGAAGGATATCTAGGGACCAAACTAAAAACCTCCCCTTCAGTTATTTGACCTAAGAACTAATGACATCCATCCACTTAAGGGGAGATGGGACATTTTGCTGGTCCCCTTTCTCCCTTGTGTTAAGCCTCATTTGTTTTGAGATTATAAGACGTTCGGCCCATTAGTTTGGTGATTTTAACACCTATCGCTCCATTTCGTTGTCAATTCGACCTTTCGTGCCACTTAGGTGTCAATTTTTTCCTGGCGAGCGATAGCGAGCCTGAAATTTTAAGAGAAACCGGCCTTCAGCCGGTACATGTTTCTACCGAAAAATGTACAAATGTATCTTGAAGGGGGGTCTAGGGGTGTTTTTCTAAGCTTGATGGAGGTCGAGCGAGGAAACTAATAAATAAAGGAATACATTAATTAACAGTAAAAAAAAAAAAAAAAAAGGCCCTTTCTCTCCTTTTCTCGCTTTCTCTGGCTTGTATCCATTCGGCCCCATTCAGCCAACTGTTTTAAGACGTTTATCCCCATCTAGGTGTCGATTTCTTCCTGGCGAGCGATAGCGAGCCAGCATTATATGAAGATATCCGGCTTCGCCGGAGAAATTTTTCTATCGAAAAATGTACAAATTTAGCCTGCTGTCAAAAACATTTTAAAAATATGCTGGCTCGCTACCGCCCACCAGTAAAAAAATCGACACCTGGATGGGGATAAACGTCTTAAAACAGTTGGCTGAATGGGGCCAAATGGATACAAGCCAGAGAAAGAGAGAAAAGGTGATACCAAAAAGCAGTTGACCCCCCTTAAGGAAGTTTATTCCACGTTGGGTATAACCTGTGATAACGCTATGTTGTAATGGTAAACCCCCTCAGAGATACATAGACAGGTATTTGTAATGATGGATGAAGAGAGAGAGATTACAAAGGAAATCAAGCAGCAACATATCTAGTGACCCTTCTAGGCTGCTTGTCCTCCAAAACACTGAGGATCAAGTGTCCAAACAGTGGTTTAGAGTGGGTAAGGGAACATTGGAAAGGGAACTACTACCCTGGAACTAATGTCCGTGGCAGGATTAGGAAGTTAGTAGGGGACAGATGGGTTAGTAACTGAGGGGGGGGGGGGATAAAATAAAGTTATTCAATTACAAACGCAGTCAGTCGCGGGTTTGATGCGAGATCTTTGTCTAGGCGGAGTTTAAATGAATCAACGGTGATACAGTCTATAACGTCTTGGGGAAGCCCATTCCATAAGTTGACAAGTCGATTGAAGAAGAAATTCTTAGATTCGTGTGAGTTAAAACATTTATCAATGATTTTGCAACCGTTTCCCCGCATGTAATTAGATTGGTCGATAGTGAAGTACTTACTACAGTTCATATTGTCGATGCCTTTGATGATTTTGAAAATTGAATTAAGTCGCCTCTTAATCTGCACTGGGTTAAAGGAAATAGATTTAATTCTCTAAGACGCTCTTCGTATGGTTTGTTCTTTAGGCTAGGTATCATTTTGGTAACTCTACGTTGAACTCGTTCTAGCTTGTCTATATCTTTTTGGTAATAAGGGCACCAGGATTGAACGCAGTAATCCAGAAGAGGGCGGACTAAGGAATTGTAAAGGGTTGGGATAACGTCTTTGGATTTATGCTCAAATGACCTGCCTATAAAGCCAATTATTTTGTTTGCCTTCTTAACAACTTCTGAACATTGTTGACTCGGTTTTAGGTTACTCGATATTGTTACTCCCAGATCGGTTTCTCTGTTTACATTCTTAAGCTGAGTGCCATTCATCGAATAGTTTGCTTTCTCATTTTGGTATCCGATATGTAGTACTTTACATTTATCCGCATTGAAACTCATTTGCCAAATTTGGGCCCAACATGGCAACTTATCTAGATTGTGTTGCATATCGTCAACTTGTTCTTTTGAGAGTACGCTATTTGCAATTTTTGTATCGTCAGCAAATTTTGAGATTGTACAGGTGAGACCCTCATCTATGTCGTTGATATAAATTAGAAAGATAATTGGTCCTAGAGAGAGAGAGAGAGAGAATGAGAGTGAGAGAGAGAGTGACTGAGTAAGAGAGAATGAGTGTACGTGTTAGTGTGTGTGTGTATGAAAATGAAAGTAAGAGGGAGTGTGTGTCAGAGAGAGAGCTAGACGGTACAAAGAGCGAGAGCGATGCGTGTCGGTGACCACCTAAACTGTATTATTATCACGTAATGTCTTTAGCACCTCGTCACACCCGCGGGAGGAATTACCGGCACTCTCTATGGGTTGAATCCAATACCCATTTTTTTTTTTTTTTTTGAGCGCCATCTGTTGTATTCGTTGCTCCGTTTTCTATTATTATTGTTCCTTTGCCTGGAAACTCAATATCTTAACCCTTTTGAGTACCAGCGACGTGTGTTATATTTTATTCTAGCTATATTAAGGGTATTGGCTATCATTAGAAGATTCTATTCAGCTTAGGAAGGACCTCTAGGAATCTAAGAGGTCAAAAGCAACTCAATTGTGCCTCAGACTCCCACAGATCCTTCCTAAGCTGAAGAGAATCTTCTAATGATAGCCAAAATCAACTGCCGAAACGCGTCGCAATCCTCAAGGGGTTATAAGTTAGGGAAGATGAAAGATATAACAAGTGTATTAATTATCAACTTATTCCTTGTCAACGATGTCATAACTTTCTCATGTTCTTTAAAAAGTATACTATCTATGATTTAATACCCAGTTATGACTTACTTGTTATTTAATAGTCCTAGAATAACGATGTCGGCAATTAGGGTACAACCATCAGAGGTAAGGATTTTTTGTTTTTGAGTCTTCCGTCTCAGAGCGGCTTCCACGTTTTCTTTAAGGGGACCTAGGTTTCCACTTAAGGGACTTTTTTCTTGACCCCTTTCTCCCTCATGTCTAGCCCCATTGCTTTTGAGATTTTAAGACGTTTGCCCCATTAGTTTGGTGATGTTTAAGAATTTCCGCCCCATTCTGTCAATTTTAAGACCTTTCGTGCCATTTAGGTGTCGATTTTATCCTGGCGAGCGATAGCGAGCCTGTAATTTAAGAGTAATCGGCCTTCGGCCGGGAAATTTTTCTACCGAAAAATGTACAAATTTATCTTGAAAGGGGGGTCAAGGGGGTGAAATTTTAAGATTGCTGGAGGAGTAGGAAACAAACTAGAAACCTCCCCTTAACCTGCAGTACACGCAATAACATAAATCCTGGTCCTAATATGAACTCTCGAACTGCCAAATGAATCTTCGAAATGTAATTATTAGGTAAATCATTCATTAGCAGATTCGAAGCAGTTCGGGATGGCTTCGAAACTTATGACCACGATATACGCCCTGCAGTGTACAATCGGGGGTAGTAAGTGATGTCATAGATTCCAGTGGTTATCGCTCAAAAAGTGTTATTGGTATCTTTATAGTTACTGGGAAACGTGCTTATCCCTCAGAGTATTAGTCAGTGTCCGAAACTTTGTGAATTATCTGACAAAACTTATTAACCTCAACCGTACTTTACGATATACTTCAGAACGATATACTACAGAACGATATACTACAGAACGATATACTACAGAACGATATACTACAGAACGATATAAGCAGAGACCAAATCCCACGAACAACTTTATTAACGGGACATAATCAGTCTCTGAACCCGAGTTAATATTAACCCGTACAGTACCGGAGACGTCCTTTTCAACATATTCTGGACACTATTAGACGATTTGTTTCAGCTTAGGAAGGACCTCTAGTAATAATAATGCTTCAAACTATCTCAACCAACCCTTTTAACTACCTCAGATCCTTCCTAAGCTGCATAATATCGTCTAAGTATAGCTAGAATAGAATACAACACACGTCGCTGGTACTCAAAGGGTTAAGTGCGGATTCAATTTCTAGCTGCAAATAACTCTACCATGACGAAGTTGTTCATTTGTATCCATAGTTTACATTACGTAAAATTATGATAAGGCGAAATTATGGTAAGGCGAAATTATGATAAGGCGAAATTATGATAAGGCGAAATTATGGTAAGGCGAAATTAAGCAAATCCCCCCCAAAAGCAAAAATGATGACAAAGCATTTCAATAAGCAATAACCCAACCCAATATATTGATTGCGTCAGCAGCTATCTGTTTATTTATACAACCGTGAATATTGATAGCTAATCACCCTTTTCAATCGGTATCAATCACGAACTACATAATTAAAACAATTCTTATATACCAATTGCTTCAGAACTTGGCTTTAAACGTTCATAGATTCAAATAAGTGTAATTATATTTATGCTAGCGACTGTACACCAGATGACTTAGTTTTAGGAATATAAGGGATCAAACAGGGTGGATACTGTAAAGCAAGTCTCGTAATTCTCCCTTCAGACGTGTAAGTGTAAATTACAACATCCTGGACTCTGGGCTTCCTGCCTTGCCCAGTCTTGCCCACTCTATTGGTTTCCTGCCCAGTTACTATATAGCTAGGACAACTCAACCAGTAGACCAGTTCAACCAGTACCAATTCAACCAGTAGCCCATAACCAGAGCCACAATAACCAGTAGATCATTTAAACCAGTACCTAGTCAACCAGTTCAACCAGCAGCTCTCAACCAGTAGACCATTTCAACCAGTAGCTCTCAACCAGTACCAAATCACCCAGTAGACCATTTCAACCAGTAGCTCTCAACCAGTAGACCAGTTCAACCATTAGCTCTAAACCAGTACCAACTCAACCAGTAGACCATTTCAACAGTAGCTCTCAACCAGTACCAAATCACCCAGTAGACCAGTTCAACCATTAGCTCTAAACCAGTACCAACTCAACCAGTAGACCATTTCAACAAATAACTCTCAACCAGTAGATCATTTGAACCAGTAGCTCTCAACCAGTAGATCATTTCAACCAGTAGCTCTCAACCAGTACCAACTCATCCAGTAGACCATTTCAACCATTAAGGGGAGGTATTTAGTTTCTTCCCTACAACTCCATCAAGCTTAAAATTACACCCCCTAGACCCCCTTTCAAGATAAATTTGTACATTTTTCGGTAGAAAAATGCCCCGGCCGAAGGCCGGTTTCTCTCAAATTACAGGCTCGCTATCGCTCGCCAGGACAAAATCGACACCTAAATGGCACGAAAGTTCTTAAAATTGACAGAAATGGGGCGAAAGTTCTTAAAATCGCCAAACTAAAAGGGGGCGAGCGTCTTAAAATCTAAAAAGCAATGGGGCTAAACATGAGAGAGAAAGGGGTCCAGAAAAAAATCCCTCAAGTGGAAATCTCCCCTTAACTCTCAACCAGTAGACCAGCAACTCCTTATCAAGTACCTATAGGTCTACCAATACACACGAACACAGACTTGATCATCGAGCTAATCATAGACTACAGTAGATCTGGACTGGGCACGAAAATAGAACTTTGCAGTAAGGGACCCAAAATCGGAGAACGAACCCCCAAGTTCGAACCTCGAAACTGCGAAAATGTGATATTTTCGCAGTTTCGAGGTTCGAACTTGAGGATTTGTTCTCTGAGTTTGGGTCCCTTACTGCCAAGTTCCATTTTGGGTCCCTTACTGCCAAGTTCCATTTTCGTGTCCAGTCCAGATTTACTGTAGTCTATGAGCTAATTAATCCATTTTTGACGAGGTGTGTTTACATGTATAGCAAGATATAAGAATTAGATTGTAAGCATCAAGTGGTGAAGCGACTTCTGATTGTGACTGTACACAGGTTCCACATTCAATAGACTTACTACGGCTATATTCTTAAGGGGGTCACCTTCTTTTTTTCTCTTTCTCTCCTTTTCTCGCTTTCCCTGGCTTGTATCCATTCGGCCCCATTCAGCCAACTGCTTTAAGACGTTTATTCCCATCCAGGTGTTGATTTATTCCTAGCGAGCGATAGCGAGCCAGCATTGTATGGAGAAATCCGGCTTCGCCGAAGACATTTTCCTATCGAAAACTGTACAACTTTAGATTGCTGTCAAAACAAAAGTATATATATGCTGGTTCGCTACCGCTCGTCAGGAAAATATTGACACCTGGATGGGGGCAAACGTCTTAAAACAGTAGGCTGAATGGGGCTGAGTGGATACAAGCTAAAGAGAGAGGGAGAGAATGAGACAAAAAGCTAGGCGGGATCCCTTAAACTTTACCATAAACTTTCTTGCTCTTCTGTGAACTAAATTTAAATATTTAAGGGGAGATTTCCACTTGAGGGATTTTTTCTTGACTCCTTTCTCCCAAATGTTTAGCCCCATTGGTTTTCTAATTTTAAGACGTTTGCCCCATTATTTTGACGATTTTAAGAACTTTCGACCCATTCATGTCAATTTTAAAACCTGTCGTGCCATTTAGGTGTCGATTTTATCCTGGCGAGCGATAGCGAGCCTGTAATTTAAGAGGAACCGGCTTTCAGCCGGGACATTTTTCTACCGAAAAATGTACAAATTTATCTTGAAAGGGGCTCAAGGGGGTGTAATCTTAAGCTTGAAGGATATCTAGAGACCAAACTAAAAACCTCCCCTTAAACAGTAATAATATATATATAAAAAAAAAAAACGATGGTAACAAGTTTTATTTCTTAAGCTACCACCCACTTCTTTATCTGTGTATATATTTATTTATTTATTTGGTTCTTTGATTTGTTTATTTTTCTCATCCCGGCATGGTATAAAAAACACTGCCCTTCCCGCATGTCCAAGATTACGAGCAGCGATACCACCACGATGACTCAATTGTGGACCTCCCTGACCACCATGGCTCACCTTTGCCCCCAGGGTACTGCCACACAAGAAATACAGGACACCCACTACCAAATTAACCCCTTTTTACCTATGATGCTGGATATTATTAGACGATTACATGCAGATTCAGAAGGACCTATGTTAAGGGGAGGTTTCTAGTTTGTTTCCTACTCCTCCAGCAATCTTAAAATTTCACCCCCTTGACCCCCTTTCAAGATAAATTTGTACATTTTTCGGTAGAAAAATGTCCCGGCCGAAGGCCGATTACTCTTAAATTACAGGCTCGCTATCGCTCGCCAGGATAAAATCGACACCTAAATGGCACGAAAGGTCTTAAAATTGACAGAATGGGGCGGAAATTCTTAAAAATCACCAAAGTAATGGGGCGAACGTCTTAAAATCTCAAAAGCAATGGGGCTAGACATGAGGGAGAAAGGGGTCAAGAAAAAAGTCCCTCAAGTGGAAATCTCCCCTTAATCAGAGGGTATTTTGAGATCGTATTTACCCCTAGAGAATCGTCTAACGGTAATATGAATATGATGAAAGTTACGTCATCGTTCTGAAAGGCTTATCTACCACACTGGAAACACAGTAACACCACCACTACCACCACATTAACTACCACACTGGAAACACAGTCACACCACCACTACCACCACATTAACTACCACACTGGAAACACAGTAACACCACCACTACCACCACATTAACTACCACACTGGAAACACAGTAACACCACCACTACCACCACATTAACTACCACACTGGAAACACAGTAACACCACCACTACCACCACATTAACTACCACACTGGAAACACAGTAACACCACCACTACCACCACATTAACTACCACACTGGAAACACAGTAACACCACCACTACCACCACATTAACTACCACACTGGAAACACAGTAACACCACCACTACCACCACATTAACTACCACACTGGAAACACAGTCACACCACCACTACCACCACATTAACTGCCACACTGGAAACACAGTAACACCACCACTACCACCACATTAACTACCACACTAGAAACACAGTAACACCACCACTACCACCACATTAACTACCACACTGGAAACACAGTAACACCACCACTACCACCACATTAACTACCACACTGGAAACACAGTAACACCACCACTACCACCACATTAACTACCACACTGGAAACACAGTAACACCACCACTACCACCACATTAACTACCACCCAAACAATACAATACACCCACCACAAAATTCTTAGCCAACGGGTCGAAAAGAAAAATGAATGAACTGTTAATACAAGTTAATGCAATCACCTTAAGGGGAGGTTTTTAGTTTGGTCTCTAGATATCCATCAAGCTTAAGATTACACCCCCTTGAGCCCCTTTCAAAAGATAAATTTGTACATTTTTCGGTAGAAAAATTTCCCGGCTGAAAGCCGGTTCCTCTTAAATAACAGGCTCGCTATCGCTCGCCAGGATAAAATCGACACCTAAATGGCACGACAGGTCTTAAAATTGACAGAAATGGGTCGAAAGTTCTTAAAATCGTCAAAATAATGGGGCGAACGTCTTAAAATTAGAAAAGCAATGGGGCTAAACATGAGGGAGAAAGAAGTCAAGAAAAAAATCCCTCAAGTGGATATCTGCCCTTAACAGCATGAAATAATAAATACAATTCAATGTTTTCATTATGTTTCTTTCATACCTGATGTTTTACAAAAGAAGTTGCAAGAAGTGGCGATGTTTTAGATCTCCAGAGTTACTTTCCCAAATCCGCTTATAAGAGAGCTGTGTTTGGTGAATACAGTTTTGTCGTCTCTGGAACCTTTGACGCACTACTCCTCCTAAACGGCTGCCTCCACAACATGGAGCATTAAGGCCAAAGTTGTTGACGGAGCCTAAACGAACAAAATTAACCTGCTGAATCTCCGCTACACTCGCTAAATTGGTAGTTTTACTGTGCTTTGTCATCTGAACCTTTGACGCAATACTCCTCCTAGACGGCTGCCTCCACGAAATTGAACACTAACACCCAAGTTGTTCGCAGAGCCAAAAATTAACAAAGTAAATCAGCCGGAATTCTGCTACCGACTGTGGTGGCTCTTGTACCACGATATTATCCAAAGCGAGATATGCTTCCAAGTATCTTACATCAAAATCAACATAGGAAATAATGTTTATACCTTTCTGTGTATGAGAAAGAGAGGGAGTGTGTGTGACATCCAGAGAGAGAGAGAGAGAGAGAGAGATTTACATAGATTTACATAAATACACTGGCCACACAGACCTTACGATCCCAGCGAGGTGGTCAGGACTTAATTCTAGTAGAGATAGCTAACCCGAGAGTAATGGACAGTGGAAGGAAAGGATAGCAAATAAGAGAGAGAGAGAGAGAGAGAGTGAGAGAGGACCAAAGAGCCTGATCCAGAGAGGGCGTCGTCTGTAGGTCCCCCTGAATCCCCCCCCCCCCCCCCCCTCATCCGCTATAGATGGCCCCGTGCTGGAGAGAGAGAGATAGGTCCAGAGAGAGTGTGTGAGAGAGAGGTCCAGAGAGAGAGAGAGAGAGTGTGAGTGTGTGAGAGAGAGAGAGAGTATGAGAGAGGGCGTCGTCTGTAGATCCCCCCCCCCCCCCCCCCCGCCCCGCTATAGATGGCCCCGTGATGGATCCGTATATAAGTACAGGGTGGTGGAAGGACGATCACCTCTATCACCCTCACCCATCGCCCGACTCACCTCCCTCATCCACTCGTATTATATAAGGGGGGGGGGGGGGGGGTGTAGGCAGGAAGGCCGCGATCCAAGGAGGCCGGGTATTTTTATCTTTCATTGTTTGGTGTTGGGAGTGGAGTTAATAAAAATATGACTTATTCAGGTTCAGGAGTAATTCCTAGCAAGGCCTTCCCTTCTGGCCAGGTCAGGTCAGGTCATTGAGGGATAAGCCTTTACAACTGCACCTCGTATCTACATTCTACTTTTTCCTATTATTCTGAAGAGTGTAGAGAGGAGAGAAGGGGTGTTGGAGAGAGAAGAAGCTGTTGGAGTGGCTTTGTTAGGTGTGTTGTTAGTCTGTATACTTCTCGTTAAGTGCCCCGTCAATTACTCCTTCCATTCGTGTAATCATTAGGCTATCATAGTGCAGTTGGGTGTATCTACATGCTTAGATCAATATCCAGTATTCGAGAATGCATAATATGTTGTAGGCTTGTGCATAAACCTTTAACGGTCTTGATGGTGTAATGACTAGAGTGTTTAAGATCTGTATGTGGTAACCCAGGTTCGAATCCCAGGACGATCACATGTTTTCATTAATTTCATTGGGAGGTGTTTGGCGTTGAGAGTGGAAAATAAGATTCTTTTATCATGCTGTTGCTGGACATGAAATAGACAAGCAGATTATGGGCAATGTATTCGGAGTGGATGGATGGATAAAGAGAAGTACTTTGCGGTGGTATGGCCATGTCCATAGACTGGATAAGGCCAGAATGCCAAGATAGACACATAAACATCAATTAAGAGGAACAGCTGGTGGTGTAGTCTTGGAAAAGTAACTGGAAAAGTATTTTGAAGATAAACTTCTACGTACTGGAAGGAGACAGGAATATATATATATATATATATATATATATATATATATATATATATACACAGTATATCAATCCAAAGCTTCGAATTGTACAACAAATAAGATGGAAATATAACTAATACACATGTGAGATTGTGCCAAAAAAAAAAAAAAAATCGAAAAGTGCAAAATCAAAATCAATGTTCGGCTGCTTCTGGATCGTGGCCACTCCGGATCGTGGCCGGTATGACTGAACCATAATCGGCCGCCCATCTCCGGCCCTAATCGAACCAGCCCGTATAGAAGAATGGCTTAATTTGTCCCGTGTATTTATCCGGGGGTGATCATCGGTGTTTGGTTCATTTAAAAGCAGAAGGTATACTTTAATTTAGTCGGGCGGAAAGAGGGTGGAGGAGGAGGAGAAGAAGAAGGAGAGGAGAGGGAGAACAGGAGAAACAGAAGCAGACGGAGAAGAAAAAGAAAAAGGAGAGGAAGAACAGGAGGAGGAGAAGGAGACGGAGAAGAAGAAGAAAAATGAGAGGGAGAACAGGAGGAGGAGAAGGAGACGGAGAAGAAGAAGAAAAAGGAGAGGGAGAACAGGAGGAGGAGAAGGAGGAGGAGAAGAAGAAGGAGAGGAGAGGGAAAGCAGGAGAAACAGAAGCAGACGGAGAAGAAGAAGAAAAGGAGAGAGAGAGCAGGAGAAACAGAAGCAAACGGAGAAGAAGAAGAAAAAGGAGAGAGAGAGCAGGAGGAGGAGAAGGAGAAACATAAGAAGAAAAATGAGAAGAAGAAGAAGAAACAGGAGGAAAGGAGAAACAGGTGGATGAAACAGGAGGGAAGGGAATGAACAGATGAATGAAACAGGATAAAAGGAAGAATAGGTGGATGAAACAGGAGGGTAAGGAAGAACATGTGGATGAAACAGGAAGGAAGGGAATGAACAGGTGGATGAAACAGGAGGGATAGGAAGAACAGGAGATATAAGAAGAACAGGTGGATGAAACAGAAGGAAAAGGTAGAACATATGGATGAAACAGAAGGTAAATAATGAACAGATGGATGAAACAGAAGGAAAAGGAAGAACAGGTGGATGAAACAGAAGGAAAAGGAAGAACAGGTGGATGAAACAGAAGGAAAAGGAAGAACAGGTGGATGAAACAGGATGAAAAGGAAGAACAGGTGGTTGAAACAGGAGGAAAAGGAAGAACAGGTGGATGAAACGGGAGGAAAAAGATGTGGATGAAGCAGAAGGGCAAGGAGAAACAGGTGGATGAAACAGGAGGATTTTTTTTTTTGGATGAAACAGAAGGGCAAGGAGAAACAGGTGGATGAAACAGGAGGAAAAAGATGTGGATGAAACAGAAGGGCAAGGAGAAACAGGTGGATGAAACAGGAGGAAAAAGATGTGGATGAAACAGAAGGGCAAGGAGAAACAGGTGTATGAAACAGGAGGAAAAGGAAGACCAGGTGGATGAAACAGGGGGACAAGTAGAAGATAATTGAGTGAAACAGGAGGGAACGGGAATGAACAGGTGGATGAAACAGGTGGATAAAACAGGAAGAATAGGTGAATGAAACAGGAGGAACACGATGTGGATGAAACAGAAGGGCAAGGAGAAACAGGTGGATGAAACAGGAAGAAAGGATGAACAGGTTACTGAAACAGGAGGAAAGTGACAATTAGAAATCCTTTATATATTATGAAATCAAAACAATAAATCTAATAGTCTAATTGGTATATCAAAACACATAATCGGAAAAAAACAAAAACAACTTTAAAAATATGCACTGCTATGATTTCCTTGCATGGAGACTCTTGAGGAAATACAGACACTTATTAAAATTCGTGGACCCCTTTATGTTTTCTCTATACAATTACAACTATTCAGATTGATTTTTGGATGGAACTCGCTTGTCAATAAATAGTATGTATTGTTTTGGAGTTGATGTCTAGATAATTAAATGCATCAATTAATTTCCATAGATAGACTTCCGTAACTAGATATAGATGAGGTCCACGAATGTTTATGAGTGACTGTACGGTCGCGCTAATAAGTCATATCCCAGCTGTTGTTACCTTTGGCTTGCTCTGTGCTGTATTAAAGTCCGTCAGATGTTGAAAAGGGTGGGTAAGTGTAGGAACATGTTTGTATATCTCACTTGAAATTAATACATTAAGTTTAGATAATGCCAATACCAATTATTGATCAAAATATACTTGGTGCCGAGACAATCGGCCTAATAAGTGATGTCTCGACACCAAGTATATGTTTATCAATAATTGGTATCAACAATATTTACACATGATTTCTTCTTTTTAAGTGAGATATGTAAACAGGTTCCTACACTTAATCACCCTATTCAACATCTGACAGACATTAATAGAGCACATATGAAGCCAAACGTAATGACAGCTGAAACATCACTTATTAGCGCGACTGTACATATTGGTGGAGGGTGTTCGGTTTCCAAGGTGATTTATGAGCAGTTGTTACATCTTGGTACACGGATAGCAACGGACCATTTCCTAGTTTCGTTTGAAAAGGGAGTTTGAGGTGTAGACTTTGATATTTAGCAGGGTCTGGTAAATATGTTTGGAAAAGTGTGCGAAAAACGGAATCTGAAGGTAAATGCGGGGAAGAGCAAAGGTTATGATCTTCGAAAGGGGTGAAGCCACAGAGTGTGAGGTTAAGTTGAACGGTTAGTCTATGGAGATTGTCAGCTCATTAAAGTATCTGGGCAGTGTGCTGAGTAAAGATGGGAGTATGGATGAATAAGCGCGGGAGAGGGTGTAACACGGGAAGAGGATTGTAGGAACGCTGAAAGCAGAAACAAGAAATAAGGTGGTCAGCATGGAAGTGAAGAAGTCCTTGCATGACAGTGTGGTAATCCTGACACTGACTTACGGGAGCGAAGCATGGACGTTGGTGGAGAGATTCAGACCAAGAGTGAGAGGGGTGGAAATAAGTTACTTGAGAAGTGCGTGCGGAGTTACATGGAGGGATAGACAGACGAATGAGGAAGTAAGAGGGAGGTATGGTGTGGAGGTAGATGTGCTGGAAAGTTTGAAAAGGAACACCTTGAGATGGTTCGGTCATATGGAATGTATGGGAAGCGAGAACATTACTAAGAGGGTGTACGAGAGCGAGGTAGAAGGACAGAGAGGGAGAGGTAAACCGAAAGAGCGGTGGAAGGATGGAGTGAAGAAGTATATGGATGAAGGCGATGCTGGTTGGGAGGAGGGGCATCGACTGACTGGGGACAGAGGTGCATGGGGGCGTTTCGTTCGTGGCCACCCCTTCGGAGATCACGGCGTCCGGCAATAGATAGATAGTTAGACCAGTTATAATACGGCTTAGGAAAGCATTTCAGTCAGAGGCTTATTTATTGAGATACGCATTATCTCTCTCATTCTTAGAGGGCCTTCGATAACTGAATATAAACGTCTAATGAAAGCTTGAATAGGGTGGGAAAATGCGGCGTAAAACTGAAAGGGTTAACTTCCATCACCTTATTCTTCTTCTTTTTCGTAAGGATCGGTGAGGAAAGATGATGATGGAGGTGGGTGGGTGGGGGGGGTTGTGTTTGCCTTGTGTGATGGCCTCTCGACCCCCACCCCACCCTCCATCTTCCTCCACACCCCCCATTTACCTCCACTCCTCACTCACCTACCTACCTCCTCCTTCTCCACACTTCACGGCTTTCTTCAAATATTCAACCAATGTCTCTATTTGTTCTTTGCTTGGTGTGTTTGTTTTGGTGGTCTTTAACCCTTTATTTGTTTCCATTTCTCACCTACTTCCTCCACACTTATCGACTGTCTTCAAATATCCACCCAAAGTCTCAAGTTTTCCTTATTTTTCCTATTAACCCCTTCACACACACAGCATTTTTCCTATTAACCCCTTCACACACACAGCATTTTTCCTATTAACCCCTTCACACACACAGCATTTTTCCTATTAACCCCTTCACACACAGCATTTTTCCTATTAACCCCTTCACACACACAGCATTTTCCTATTAACCCCTTCACACACACAGCATTTTTCCTATTAACCCCTTCACACACACAGCATTTTTCCTATTAACCCCTTCACACACACAGCATTTTTCCTATTAACCCCTTCACACACACAGCATTTTTCCTATTAACCCCTTCACACACACAGCATTTTTCCTATTAACCCCTTCACACACACAGCATATTTCCTATTAACCCCTTCACACACACAGCATTTTTCCTAACTCTTAAGGTTGGACATGTAATTCCAGGCATTGATATTCACAATGCACTCGTGTATTATAAATGCACTCGTGTATAAATGTCCAAGTATTTTTCTTTCATCATTCATTTACCTTCACTATCACTAGGGTGAGGGCTGGTCCTATCCAGAGTGAGGTTTGGCATCCTCTACCCAACCTTAGCTGTTTCTGTCTGTCTCTTTAACTGTCCTACTTTTCCTTCTGGGGGCAGGGGGCTAGGAATCCTCCTCCCCTTGTATAATTCCCCTACTCGACGAGACAGGGAGACGGGTGAGAGAACGCGAAAGTGGTCCCGGACCCTGAGAATAGGAACTTTAAATGATGTTTCTGTTCGGGCTCTGTCTCGTGTCGGCCACCCCCTAACAATGAGGTATGTGCCTGAGTATATACAGTACATACATACAGTACATACATTCACCTTACTCCTCCACGTTTCACAGTGCTCTTCATATATATATATATATATATATATATATATATATATATATATATATATATATATATATATATTCATAATGAACTATACCCTGTTCCAAACAAGTAGACCAAAGCTCTTGAGAATTAACCCCATATACTCACAAACGACTAGAGTAATCGAGCTAATATTTCTACCATTTGGGAAGGGTCAGCCTGGGGATGGGTGTGGACATTTACAGCCCATTTAGTTTTTGAGTTACAGAGGTTAGGGTTCAAGATTTCTGGCCTACCTATTTTGAACATGGCATAGCAATTTAAGGGGAGATGGGCCGTTTTTCTGGTTACTTTTCTTCCTCATACGTATCCCCATTAATTTTGAGATTGTATGACGTTTGCCCCATTTTATTTTTTTCCTGATGAACGATAGTGAGCCTGTGGAGGAACCGGCCTTTGGCCGTGACATTTTCTACCGAAAAATCTACAAATTATTCTCGAAGGGGGATTTCGTGGATTTTTTTTTTTTTTTTTTTTTTAATTTTGATGGAGGTCTAGGGAGGAAACTAAAAATATATATATTAATATATAAATATATAGACCCCAAAAAATAACCACTGGACAGTGGTTATTTTTGGGGTCTATATATTTATATATTAATATATTTTGTTTTAATTCGTTTCTGTATTTCATCGTTCACATACCTTGACTCTTCACCTCACAGCTTTCTTCTCTTATACATCACAAAGTCTCGATATTCATTTTTGTGTTCCTGTTATCATACGCATATTCCAGCATTTCTTTTCGTGTGCTTGTCCTCTGTAAGTATTAAGGGGAGGTTTTTAGTTGATTCCCTAGACTTCCATCAAGCTTAAAATTACTCCCCCTAGACCCCCTTTCAAGATAAATGTGTACATTTTTCGGTAGAAAAATGTCCCGGCCGAAGGCCGGTTCCCCTTAAATTACAGGCTCGCTATCGCTCGCCAGGAAAAAATGAACACCTAAATGGCACGAATGGTCTTAAAATTGACAGAAATGGGGCGAGGGTTCTTAAAATCGCCAAACTAATGGGGCAAGCGTCTTTAAATCTCACAAGCAATGGGGCTAGACATGAGGGAGAAAGAAGTTCAGAAAAAAATCCTCCAGGTGGAAATCTCCCCTTCATTTCGGCTCCTCCCATACTTCCTCCACACTCCATAATTTGCTCATATTCACGTATGCACTTTCTTCTTCTAATTTCACCCTATTATTTTCATTTGGAGATCAATTATATACTTGTTACAATGTACTCTACTCGTCTCTCGCTTCAAGTTTCTCTCGTTCATCGTTGGTACGGTCGCGCTAATAAGTCATGTCCCAGCTGTCATTACGTTTGGCTTGCTCTGTACTGTATCAATGTCCGTCAGATGTTGAATAGGGCGTCAGGTAAGTGTAGGAACATGTTTGTATTTTTCACACTCGATATGAAGAAATGAAGCTTCTTAGATATTGCCGATACCAATTATTGATCAAAACATACTTGGTGCTGAGACATGACTTATTAGCGCGACTGTACACGTTTATTCAAGGCCTACTAAACTACTTGAGTTATAGGCCTAATTGCTTCTAGTGCCTTAATTACTCCATCGTATCTCCACACTCCAAAACGTTGCCTTTCTTATCCACTTAAGGTGAGGCTGATGGACTGGTGAGATTAAGGGGAGATGGGTCGCTTTTCCCTCGTGTTAAGCCTCATTTGTTTTGATATTGTATGGCGTTCGGCCCATTAGTTTGGCGATTTTAACACCTTTTGCCTCATTTCGTTGTCAATTTTAAGACCTTTCGTGCTATTCAGGTGTCGATTATTTCCTGGCGAGCGATAGCGAGCCTGGCATTTTAAGAGGAACCGGCCTTCGGCCGGGACATTGTTCTACCGAAGAATGTACAAATTTTTCTTGAAGGGGGTTCTAGGGAGTATTTTTCTAAGCTTGATGGAGGTCTAGCGAGGAAACTAAAAAATAAAGGAATACATTAATTAATGGACAAAAAAAAAAAAAAAAATCCGTCTGCCCTTAACTTTTATTTCCCCTCTCTTACCTTTCAGTGTTGACACTTTATCGTAGCCATTATTGTTTAGCTTTTATTCGTTTGGCATGTCAGCTATAGTCTATTCGCTGTAAGTAGGCGAGAAATCAATCTATCTATCTATCTATCTATCTATTGCCTGACGCCGTGATCCCCGAAGGGGTGGCCACGAACGAACCGCCCCCATGCACCTCTGTCCCCAGTCAGTCGACGCCCCTCCCCCCAACCAGCACCGCCTTCGTTCATGTACTTCCTCACTCCATCCTTCCACCTCTCCATCGGTCTACCTCTCCCTCTCTGTCCCTCCACCTCGCTCTCGTACACTCTCTTAGTCATTCTCTCGCTTTCCATACGTTCCATAATTGGCCGAACCATCTCAAGTTGTTCCTTTTCACACTTTCCAGCACATCTACCTCCACACCACACCTCCTTCTTACTTCCTCATTAGTCTGTCTATCCCTCCATGTAACTCCGCACGCACTGCTTAAGTAATTCATTTCCACTGCTCTCACTCTTGGTCTGAGTCTCTCAACCAACGTCCATGCTTCGCTTCCGTAAGTCAGTGTCGGGATTACCACACTGTCATGCAAGGACTTCTTCACTTCCATACTGACCACCCTATTTCTTGTTACTGCTTTTAGCGTTCCTACAACCCTCTTCCCCTGTTGTACCCTCTCCCGCACTTCTTCATCCATAGTCCCATCTTTACTCAACACACTGCCCAGATACTTAAAAGAGTTGACGATCTCCATAGCCAGACCGTTCAGCTTCACCTCACACTCTGTGACTTCACCCCTTTCGAAGACCATAACCTTGCTCTTCCCCGCATTTACCTTCAAATTCCGTTTTTCGCACACTGTTCCAAACTCATTTACCAGACCCTGCAACTCCCATTCATTATCACTCATCAGAACTGTATCATCTGCAAACAGCAGTATCAAACAGCGAGAAATCAAGTAGGCGAGAAATCATGACCTCTATCCTCAGTAAGTCAAAAAGGGCTAGAGCAAATAGGCGGTACATTTCCACATCTAATCCTAGACTGACTCCTCGATTACTCTAGTCGTTTTTGAGTTACAGAGGTTAGGGGGTCATGATTTTTCGCCTACTTACAGCGAATAGACTATAGTTTCTCTCCATTGTACTCCAGTGTCGACTTATTTTCACTAACCTTACCTAATTGGCCACTTGCGAGTTTCATGCTATAAGGAAGTTGGAGCCGTAAACATTGATATATAACATAGAAAGGCAATATTCATGTGGGTTTTTGATGAATATATAGTATGTTGAATTGGGTTTGATGTATTTATGAACGTACGGTCGCGCTAATAAGTCATGTCCCAGCTGTCATTACGTTTGACTTGCTCTGTGCTGTATTAATGTCTGTCAGATGCTGAATAGGGTGGGTAAGTGTAGGAACATGTTTGTATATTTCACTCGATATGAAGAAATGACGCTTAGATATTGCTGATAGCAATTATTGATAAAAACATACTTGGTGCCGACACATCACTTATTAGCGCGACTGTACTACAAGCGTATTATAGCTGGCCATTCTGCTAAATATCGATGTCTACAGCTCCAACTTCCTTATAGAACGAAACTCGCAAGTGGCCAATTGAACTCCGAATTTCAAAGCTATCGAATTGTATCCAACTTACTCTCTTTTTCTACTTCTACGCTAATTACCTCTTCTGGAGGCGGTATTTGAGACTTTCGGTTCGTAATGTAATCGTTGAGCATGTCGGCTTTCAATACAATATTAAGACCTTTCGTGCCCTTCAGGTGTCGATTTTTCCTGGCGAGCGACAGCGAGCCTCTAATTTTAGAAGGAATCGGCCTTCGGCCGGGACATTTTTCTACCGAAAAATGTACACATTTATCTTGAGAGGGGGTCTAGGGGGTGTTTTTCTAAGCTTGATGGAGGTCTAGCGAGGAAACTCAAAAATATATTAATAAATATATATATAGACCAAAAACCAAGCACTACCCCCTTAATTAACTCTATAATGATTCATCCTTCCAAATGTACTTCTATGCTAATTACCTCTTCTTGTGACGGTATGTACTTCTATGCTAATTACCTCTTCTTGTGACGGTATGTACTTCTATGCTAATTACCTCTTCTTGTGACGGTATGTACTTCTATGCTAATTACCTCTTCTTGTGACGGTATGTACTTCTATGCTAATTACCTCTTCTTGTGACGGTATGTACTTCTATGCTAATTACCTCTTCTTGTGACGGTATGTACTTCTATGCTAATTACCTCTTCTTGTGACGGTATGTACTTCTATGCTAATTACCTCTTCTTGTGACGGTATGTACTTCTATGCTAATTACCTCTTCTTGTGACGGTATGTACTTCTATGCTAATTACCTCTTCTTGTGACGGTATGTACTTCTATGCTAATTACCTCTTCTTGTGACGGTATGTACTTCTATGCTAATTACCTCTTCTTGTGACGGTATGTACTTCTACGCTAATTACCTCTTCTTGTGACGGTATGTACTATGCTAATTACCTCTTCTTGTGACGGTATGTACTTCTATGCTAATTACCTCTTCTTGTGACGGTATGTACTTCTATGCTAATTACCTCTTCTTGTGACGGTATGTACTTCTACGCTAATTACCTCTTCTTGTGACGGTATGTACTTCTACGCTAATTACCTCTTCTTGTGACGGTATGTACTTCTACGCTAATTACCTCTTCTTGTGACGGTATGTACTTCTACGCTAATTACCTCTTTTTGTGACGGTATGTACTTCTACGCTAATTACCTCTTCTTGTGACGGTATGTACTTCTACGCTAATTACCTCTTCTTGTGACGGTATGTACTTCTACGCTAATTACCTCTTCTTGTGACGGTATGTACTTCTACGCTAATTACCTCTTCTTGTGACGGTATGTACTTCTACGCTAATTACCTCTTCTTGTGACGGTATGTACTTCTACGCTAATTACCTCTTCTTGTGACGGTATGTACTTCTACGCTAATTACCTCTTCTTGTGACGGTATGTACTTCTACGCTAATTACCTCTTCTTGTGACGGTATGTACTTCTACGCTAATTACCTCTTCTTGTGACGGTATGTACTTCTACGCTAATTACCTCTTCTTGTGACGGTATGTACTTCTACGCTAATTACCTCTTCTTGTGACGGTATGTACTTCTACGCTAATTACCTCTTCTTGTGACGGTATGTACTTCTACGCTAATTACCTCTTCTTGTGACGGTATGTACTTCTACGCTAATTACCTCTTCTTGTGACGGTATGTACTTCTACGCTAATTACCTCTTCTTGTGACGGTATGTACTTCTACGCTAATTACCTCTTTTTGTGACGGTATGTACTTCTACGCTAATTACCTCTTCTTGTGACGGTATGTACTTCTACGCTAATTACCTCTTCTTGTGACGGTATGTACTTCTACGCTAATTACCTCTTCTTGTGACGGTATTCCAGACTTTCTGGTCGTAATGTATTCGTTGTGCATATCGGCTTTCTCTCTTTCGTTACTGATCTACTTTCCCTATCCTTCCATTGACCACATGAGAGTTTTGGTCTATAAGGAAGTTGGAGCCGTGACCATCAATATTTAGCAGAATGATCGGCTAAAATACGGTCATAATCCATAACTAACGACCTAAAACCAAATTGATCACACTTTTTATCCATCAGAAACCCACATTATTATTAGATTTCGCTTTAAGGGGAGATATCCACTTGAGGGAGTTTTTTCTTGACTCCTTTCTCCCTCATGTTTAGCCCCATTGCTTTTCTAGTTTTAAGACGTTCGCCCCATTATTTTGATGATTTTAAGAACTTTGAACCCATTCCTGTCAATTTTAAGACCTTTCGTGCAATTTATGTGTCGATTTTATCCTGGCGAGCGATAGCGAGCCTGTAATTTAAGAGGAACCGGCTTTCAGCCGGGAAATTTTTCTACCGAAAAATGTAAAAATTTATCTTGAAAGGGGCTCAAGGGGGTGTAATCTTAAGTTTGAAGAATATCTAGGGACCAAGCTAAAAACCTTCCCTTAATATCCATGTTCACCGCTCCAACTTCCTTAGAGCCTGAAAATCGCAAGTGGGCAATTCAGTTCATTGGAATACTCGCCGATAACTATTCTAGGCAGTATGATGTGCGGCGGGGATGTGTGGGAATTAATATACATAGGAATATAGCACAAGATAACATAATATATATACATAATATACATACATAATATACATACATACATAATATACATACATAATATACATACATAATATACATACATAATATACATACATACATAATATACATAAATAATACATACAGTATATACATACATATATACATACATACATTCATGCATAAATACATATACATACATACATAATATACATACATAATATACATACATAATATATATACATACATAATATACATACATACATAATATACATACATAATATACATACATAATATACATACATACATAATATACATACATAATATACATACATAATATACATACATACATAATATACATACATAATACATACATAATATATTAATACATACATAATATACAACATACATATATACATACAATACATGCATAATATACATACATACATAATATACATACACGATATATACATAATATATACATACATAATATACATAATACATAACGTTACATAGATACATAATATACATACTACATAATACATAACGTTACATAGATACATAATATATACATACATAATATACATAATACATACATACATAATATACATACATAATATACATACATAATATACATACATAATATACATACATACATAATATACATACATAATATACATACATACATAATATACATACATAATATACATACATAATATACATACATACATAATATACATACATTATATACATACATAATATACATACAACTTATCTCTCACTGTAAACTTCCATCGTCTGTTTAAGGGGAGATTTCCACTTGAGGGATACTTTTCTGAACCCCCTTTTCCCTCATGTTTAGCCTCATTGCTTTTGAGATTTTAAGACGTTTAGCCCATTATTTTGGCGATTTTAAGAACTTTCGCCCTATTTATGTTGATTTTAAGACCTTTCGTGCCTTTTTGCTGTCGATTTTTGCCTGACGAGCGATAGCGAGTCTGTAATTTAAGAGGAACCGGCCTTCGGCCTGGACATTTTTTTACCGAAAAATTTACAAATTTATCTTGAAAAGGGGTCTAGGGACTGTAATTATAAGCTTGATGGAGGTCTAAGGAACAAACTAAAGACCTCCCCTTAATTAGCTATGTAACTCTTCTTCCTTCCAAATGTAGGAAACATAGGCTATATATGTAAAAAGAGAGACTGCTACATGTGTGCAATATTTTAATGGATGTTGAAATATGGAGGCTAACTAACTGGTAGCCAAAAAAAAAAAAAAAAAAAAAAAATATATATATATATATATATATTTACAGTATATATATATATATATATATATATATATATATATATATATAATTAATTAATTAAATAAATAACACAGACAATATATATATAAAACACTAAAGAAACCAAAACTCATACCCACTATTACTTCCTCTATCCATTCCACTTGTTCTTCTTAAGGGGGGGGGGGGGTGACCTGTTTTTGTTCTGTCCTTTCCTATCTTTCTCTGGCTTGTATCCATTTGGCCCCATTCAGCCTACTGTTTTAAGACGTTTATCCCCATCCAGGTGTAAAAAATTTACTGGTGAGCGGTAGCGAGCCAGCATATTTTTTATTTTTGTTTGACAGCAGGCTAAATTTTTAAATTTTTCGATAGAAAAATGTCTCCGGCGAAGTCGGATTTCTTCATATAATGCTGGCTCGCTATCGCTCGCCAGGAAGAAAGCGACACCTAGATGGGGATAAACGTCTTAAAATAGTTGGCTGAATGGGGCCGAATGGATACAAGCCAGAGAAAGAGAGGAAAGGACAGAAATAATAAAAAGCAGGTCACCCCCCTTAAACCATCTCCTACTACTAAGCATCTCTCTGTGTTACCTCTTCCACCTTCCCAACATTCCTTCTTCCACCCCCAATCCTTTCAGCTCCACCACCACCAACATGATCCACTTTCCACTTCCTTTCCCTTCTACCTC
The DNA here is from genome assembly GCA_032716605.1 of Paralithodes platypus. Classification (NCBI taxonomy): domain Eukaryota; kingdom Metazoa; phylum Arthropoda; class Malacostraca; order Decapoda; family Lithodidae; genus Paralithodes; species Paralithodes platypus. The sequence continues at coordinate 7,568,858 of CM064544.1, read as the reverse complement.
TTCCACCCTTTCCACTAACCCTCCTTCCACCCCCAAACCTTTCCAGCTCCACCACCGCCATGATCCACTCTCCACTTCCTTTTCCTTCCACCTTTGCCTCCTCCATGCCCACGAGATTCTTCCACCATCCTCAAGTTCTGTACTACACTCTCTCTCTCCACCCACCAAACACATCAACCGCTTCACCTTCGAGAATTACAACCTTTTTTAATATTTCCTCCTCCACCTTCCACATGTTCCACCCACCTTCATCCCTTTCAGCTACCCCCTCCCTCTTCCGCTCCCCCCCTCCACCTTCCCCTTTCCCTCTCCACCCCTCCTCCCAAATCCCTACCCCCACATTCCCACCACTTCTTCCACCTACCACCTTACCCCCTTCCAACCACCCGTTTCCCCTTCCCGCATCCCTCCTACACCATCCCCAGAACTCTTCCACCTACCATCCCCTCCCCTACCACCCCACCAACATTTTCATTTACCATCATACCCCCTTCCCCTTCCAACCACCCCTTTCCCTCCCCTCCCCCCCACCTCAACCATCCCCACAGCATATTCACCCTCCACCTTACCCCACTCCTTTCACCCCTCTCCCTCCCCCCACATCCAACCACCGTTTGCACCCTCCACCTTACCCCCTCCCTTGCACCCTTTCCCTCTCCACCCCCCTCACCCACCACCCCACCAACACCCTCCACCCAACCAACACCCTTCACC
>CM064544.1:7525644-7565644 GCA_032716605.1 Paralithodes platypus | reverse complement strand
TGTGTGTGTGTATGTGTGTGTGTGTGTGTGTGTATGTGTGTGTATGTGTGTGTGTGTGTGTGTATGTGTGTGTGTGTGTGTGTGTGTGTGTGTGTATGTGTGTGTGTGTATGTGTAAGTGTGTATGTATGTGTGTGTGTGTGTATGTGTGTGTGTGTGTGTGTATGTGTGTGTGTGTGTGTGTGTGTGTGTGTTGTGTATGTGTGTGTGTGTGTGTGTATGTGTGTGTGTATGTGTGTGTGTGTACGGCTACAGTACGAGGGCGTCTTTAGCCACCCTCGAGGTGATAAAATAATTGACTCACCGACCGACTTCTTCCACAAAGTATCCATGCCAAATCTAACGGACATTAAATTTACCACAAATGATATAGTAAATGCTATAAAGGAAATTGGTATCAATGCAGCAGCAGGCCCGGATCAATTCCCGGCCGCACTTCTCAAGAATTGCGCAGCAGACCTTAGTGCTCCTCTACAGATTTTTTATAGAAACTCTCTCAACTCTGGAATTATACCACAACAATTAAAATGTGCTAAAATTACACCAGTCCACAAAGGGGGTTCGAGGGGTGAAGCAAAAAATTATAGACCTATTGCTTTAACTTCGCATGTCATCAAAATCCTCGAAAAGCTAATAGTTAAAAATATGTCCATATACCTTGAAGAAAACAACATAATAAACAAGGACCAGCATGGGTTTCGGAAGCGCCACTCGTGCCTCTCGCAACTGTTAGCTCACCATGAAAAAATTATAGAAGGGCTAGAACATAAAAATGCTATCGACGTGGTCTACCTTGATTTTGCCAAAAGCATTTGACAAGGTAGACCACGGCATACTCCTCCACAAGATACGAGACTCAGGAATCTCAGGAAAACTTGGGGTGTGGCTGCACTGTTTCCTCACTGACAGGGAACAAGCTGTCGCGGTTGGTGGTGCAGTGTCCAAGCCATCCATCGTCACTAGTGGGGTGCCACAAGGGTCAGTTCTAGGACCTATACTTTTCTTGCTGCACATATCAGACATAAATAAACATGTCATGCATTCGTCTGTCGCCTCCTTTGCTGACGACACTCGTGTATTAAAGGAAGTGTCTTCTACAACAGATGCTGATTTATTTCAGGCAGATCTCACTACAATTTACTCATGGGCAGAGCAAAACAACATGTCCTTTAATAATAACAAATTTGAACACATGAACTACAGTGCAGACCGAAATATGAATATCCACACATACACAGCAGATGACGGCTCTTGCATTGATACTAATGATTATGTAAAAGATCTTGGTATTACACTCAGTCGAGATGGTACATTTGGAATGCATATAACCAATGTGGCAAAGAATGCTCGTAACCAAGCTGGATGGATCCTACGAACCTTCCGAACACGTGACATGATCCCCATGCTGACGCTCTACAAGTCACTGGTCATTCCACTGTTGGAATATTGCTGTCAGCTATGGAGCCCATGGAAGGTGGGAGAGAAGCAATTACTCGAAGCAGTTCAACGCTCATTTACCAATAAAATCTCTGCCGTCCAACACCTAGACTACTGGGGGAGGTTGGAAACTCTCAAGCTTTTCTCATTAGAAAGACGCAGGGACAGATATGCCATCTTATATGTCTACAAAATATTGATTGGCATCACAACCAACAACCTTAATATAGGTTTTCACATCCATCAACGACTGGGCCGTCTCTGCCACATACAGCAGGTACACCCCAGAGCAGCCACCAGAGTTAAGACGCTCAAGGAGAACGCCTTTGCGACACGAGGACCTCTTCTCTTTAACGCCCTACCCAGATATCTGCGTGACTCAACTGAACCAAGTCTCGAGAAATTTAAAAATCAACTGGACAAATTTCTCTGGACACTACCTGATCAACCAAAACAGCCCCACTACCACCTCCGCGCCGCTAGCAACAGCATCATGGACCAGCTGGCGCAGAGACGGGCAGATGGAATGTACTAGTGGTGGCGCATCAGCGTGACCACGGGCGGACAACACTGCCTGCAACTACTACCTACAGGACCTACAGGTGTGTGTGTGTGTGTGTGTGTGTGTGTGTGTGTGTGTGTGTGTATGTGTATGTGTGTATGTGTGTGTGTGTGTGTGTATGTGTGTATGTGTGTGTGTACTTACTCTAGTTGTACTTACTCTAGTTGTATTGCGGGAGTGAGCATGCTCGTTATTTGTGTGTGTGTGTATGTGTGTGTGTGTGTGTATGTGTGTGTATGTGTGTGTGTGTATGTGTGTGTGTGTATGTTTTTTTTTTAAAGAGACAATGAACGGAGGAAGGAAAAACACAGATAAAACAAAAAGGTCCATGTGCCTAAAGGCATCCTCCATTCATAAAATGTTTGTAACAACTGGATTTAAACATTTGTAGATTGTAAGTTTGTGGAAAGCAATTCGAGGGAAGTGAATTCCAAAGAGTAGTAGCTCTGGGGATAAATGAATTCTGATAAGCAGAAGTTCTGCATTGTGGAGGAGAAAGTGTAAATTCATGGGCGCTCTCAGCTGCCCTAGTTCTACGGGGAAAGATGTGGAGAGGCGGCACAATTGAAGCAAGTTCCTCGGAACAATTGCTGTGAAAATATCTGTAGAATAATGCAAGGGATGCAACGTTTCTTCGTATGGATAATGTAGGAAGGTCCTGTGTGATTGCAGGGTTATTGATTAATCTAATAGCTATATTTTGAATTTTGTCCAACTGCCACACATGTGTATGTGTGTGTGTATGTGTGTGTGTGTATGTGTATGTGTGTGTATGTGTGTGTGTATGGCTCGTTTCATTATTTATATATTTATTATTATTTTTTGTTTTTCACAGTTGGATGAGGCAGTTAGCATAGTCTCATATAAAAGTTCGTGGATTTCTTACGTGTTTAGTATGTAACTAATTATAACCATTGGGATTGACTCAGATGTCTAAACGTCAATTAATTCATCACGTCATCACAAGCGAAACTGATCTATTGTTTTTTCGGATCGTTTACTGCATGAACCTAAAGCAGACTTAGGCAAACAATGATTTGATTGGAAATCATTGTATATTAGAGCTATAATTGCACAATCTTATGACCGGAAATACATAGTAGCCTACCTGTCAGTGCGGCATATACAAATAAAATCGAGAGGAGATATATATTATTGGTTTATTATATATATTTATCTATATATATATTATTGGTTTATTATATATATTTATCTATATATATTATTGGTTTATTATATATATTTATCTATATATATATTATTGGTTTATTATATATATTTATCTATATATATATTATTGGTTTATTATATATATTTATCTATATATATATATTATTGGTTTATTATATATATTTATCTATATATATATATTGGTTTATTATATATATTTATCTATATATATATTATTGGTTTATTATATATATATTTATCTATATATATATTATTGGTTTATTATATATATATTTATATATATATATTATTGGTTTATTATATATATATTTATCTATATATATATTATTGGTTTATTATATATATTTATCTATATATATTATTGGTTTATTATATATATATTTATCTATATTATGGTTTTTATATATATTTATCTATATATATATTATTGGTTTATTATATATATTTATCTATATATATATTATTGGTTTATTATATATATATTTATCTATATATATTATTGGTTTATTATATATATATTTATCTATATATATATTATTGGTTTATTATATATATTTATCTATATATATATTATTGGTTTATTATATATATATTTATCTATATATATATTATTGGTTTATTATATATATATTTATCTATATATATATTATTGGTTTATTATATATATTTATCTATATATATATATTATTGGTTTATTATATATATATTTATCTATATATATATTATTGGTTTATTATATATATTTATCTATATATATATTATTGGTTTATTATATATATTTATCTTTTTATATATTTATATTTTTTCCTCCCTCCATCGAGCTTAAGAAAATATCCCCACGACTCCCCTTCGAGATAAATTTGTGTATTTTTCGTTAGAAAAAGGGTCAGGCCGAAGGCTAATTACTCCCAAACAATAGGTTTGCTATAGCTCGCCAGAAAAAAAAAAGACACCTAAATGGCACGAAAGGTCTTACAATCGCCAAACAAATAGGGCGAATGCCATATAATCTAAAAAGCTAATGGAGTTAAAGGAGGGTCACTTGATATTTTTATCTTTCTCTCCTTTTCTCTCTTTCCCTGGCTTGTATCCATTCGGCCCCATTCAACCAACTGTTTTAAGATGTTTATCCCCATCCAGGTGTCGATTCCTTCCTGGCGAGCGATAGCGAGCCAGTATTGTATGGAGAAATCCGGCTTCGCCGGAGAAATTTTTCTATCGAAAAATGCACAAATTTAGCTTGCTGTCAAAACAAATATATATATATATATATATATATATATGCTAGCTCGCTACCGCTCGCCAGGAAAATATTGACACCTGGATAGGGGAGGTGTGGTGGAGTGGTCATGCCACTGGATTGGTAGTCCAGTGGACCCGGGTTCAGATCCCGATATGTCAATGGGAAGATATTGTTGGGATTGAATTTGTGCTGTACCTAGTATCAGTGCATTACCACAAAGCCCACCGAAATGCCAAAAAAATACCCTCGTTGTTCCCTGATTAAATAACACTGTATGAATATTCCCATATTCAAAATATGTTACAGGGGGACAATGCCTAGTGAGTTCACTGCTCAATAGGTGGCGTTCTGAGAGTGAGGGTCTGAGTCTGGAGGGTGAGACGGTGAAGCACTTGGGCGAAGCAACCGGCCGCTTCAGAGATGGAGCTGCTTCGAGCCATGATGGATGCTTCGCATGTCTCACTCCCCAGACTGGAACAAGACCTCACGGGCTTCACCGTGTTGGGCGGTGGAATGTACAGGCTCTCAGCCTATGCCCGAGAGGGAGTAGTTGGAATATAGAAAAAAAAAAAAAAAAAAAAAAAAAAAAAAAAAAAAAACGTCTTAGAACAGTAGGCTGAATGGGGCCGAATTGATACAACCCAGAGAGAGACGGAGAGAGAGAGGAAAACACGAGGTGGGCTCCCTTAACATGAGGGAGAAGGGGTGAGGGTAAAGTGTATTACCTTGTTGCTAACCAGTTTCTGATCTGGTTTGCACGCCCACTATAATTTCTCAATAAATATAGCCAATTTTTTTTTTTTTTTTTTTTTGCAATTTAGCTGTGTACTTTAGATTCTGAATTTATATTAGACATATTTGTTCTGGTTTGACTGCTTACTTAAGGGGAGGTTTTTAGTTTGGTCCCTAGATATCCTTCAAGCTTAAGATTACACCCCCTTGAGCCCCTTTCAAGATAAATTTGTACATTTTTCGGTAGAAAAATGTTCCGGCTGAAAGCCGGTTCCTCTTAAATTACAGTCTCGCTATCGCTCGCCAGGATAAAATCGACACCTAAATGGCACGAAAGGTTTTAAAATTGACAGAAATGGGTTGAAAGTTCTTAAAATCGCCAAAATAATGGGCTGAACGTCTTAAAATCTAAAAAGCAATGGGGCTAAACATGAGGGAGAAAGGGGTCCAGAAAAAAATCCTCCAGGTGGACATCTCCCCTTAAGACTCTGAATTAATATTACCTAGTGTTTTTTTGGCTATTTTATCTATTTTGCCCAGCATACTTTAGATTCTGAATTAAAATAACCTTGTTTTTTTCTATCTATTTTGCTCGCGTTCTTTATATTTTGTATTAATATTAGCTAGTTTTTGTCTAGTTTAGCTGCGTATTTAGGATTCTGAATAAATATTAGCTTGTGTTTTTGCTACTTTGGCTGCGTACTTTATTTTCGGAATTAATATTAACCCTTTGAACCTCTGACGCGTTGTAGCAGTTTATTTTGGCTATCATTAGACGATTTTATGCAGCTTAGGAAGTATGTGTGGGTATGAAAAGGGTCAATACTATCTCAATCAACCCTTTGCCTTCCCTATACCGTTACTAATCTGCATAAAATCGTCTAATAGTAGCCAGAAAACAGAACAGAAACGCGTATTGGAGCTTGAAAGGGTTAACTAGTGTGTTGATCTTGACTGACTGCCGTTACTTCATATCATTAGTATAAAATTAGCTACTTTGTTTTTTTTAATTTGCCCGCGTATTATAGATGATGAGTTTTAGGTCCGTTGGTTATAATAGGACTTCAGAGGCTATAATTATCAACCCGTCTGGATTATTAAGGGAACATTTCCACCGGGAGGATTTTTTTCTGGACCCCTTTCTCCCTCATGTTTAGCCCCTTTGCTTTTGAGATTTTAAGACGTTCGCCCCATTAGTTTGGCGATTTTAAGAACCCTCGCCCCATTTCTGTCAATTTTAAGACCATTCATGCCATTTAGGTGTCGATTTTTTCCTGGCGAGCGATAGCGAGCCTGTAATTTAAGGGGAACCGGCCTTCGGCCGGGACATTTTTCTACCGAAAAATGTACACATTTATCTTGAAAGGGGGTCACGGGGGAGTAATTTTAAGCTTGACGGAAATCTAGGTAATCAAATAAAAACCTCCCCTTAAGCCAGCACACTGCAAGTCAAGAATAGCATCAGGACTGGAGCCCCGTTTCGAGAACTCCAGTCCCTCGTCTCTGAATTAGTATATAGTTTCCTCCCGAGACCTCCATCAAACTTAAATAAACATCCATTAGATCCCCCTTCTAGATTAACTTGTACATTTTTCGGCAGAAAAATTTCCCGGCCAAAGGGCGGTGAATTATCTATTAATCGCCTTAATGAAGGTGAAACACCATACACATTCCAAACTATTCGAGTGAAACAGTGATGATGCCAAAAAGGCCCACCTCGTACCAGAAAGGGTTAAAGGAAGACTTGATACATGGAGAGTGTCCATAATCAAACAAAGATGTCCGAACCGCTCACTATAGAGGGCGCCACTGTAATCTAGAACCAGTGTTTTGGGGGGGAGGCTTGTGGCTTGAGCGAACTTGAAGAGATGCTTCAGGGATAGTAAGGCAGATTGAGACGTCTTGGCTTGCGGTCACTTTGCCGATAAACTATTTCGCTTACCCTGTCGAAAATTGTGGGCATATAATAGGTGCTCGCAGCGTTATGTATTTTATTATTTTTAGTTTTTCATATTTGCACTAAGGAGGCAAAAGGCAAAACTGCCTGTAACAAGTGCCCCCCCCCCCCCCTCTGAACTGCAAAATAATCGTCTAATGTTAGCCAGAATCGAAGGTAAAGAGGCGTCATTGTGCTGAAAGGGTTAAACAGATATGCTGGTAGTGATAGGCCCATGTAAATATATGAATAGAAATTTATATAAAATACTCAAAAGTAATTCAATATCAATAAATGTAACTTTATTTGGCCTTTCATACCTTTGACGTTTATTTGCCCTTTCATACCTTTGACGTTTATTTGCCCTTTCATACCTTTGACGTTTATTTGGCCTTTCATACCTTTGACGTTTATTTGTCCTTTCATACCTTTGACGTTTATTTGGCCTTTCATACCTTTGACGTTTATTTGCCCTTTCATACCTTTGACGTTTATTTGCCCTTTCATACCTTTGACGTTTATTTGCCCTTTCATACCTTTGACGTTTATTTGCCCTTTCATACCTTTGACGTTTATTTGGCCTTTCATACCTTTGACGTTTATTTGGCCTTTCATACCTTTGACGTTTATTTGCCCTTTCATACCTTTGACGTTTATTTGCCCTTTCATACCTTTGACGTCTCACACTGTACTGTATATTCAGAGTAGAATTTTTCAAACCTACCTGAAATAACTTGAGCATATCGAATACCTGTGCTACGTTTCAAAGTGCTGGACGTGGGATTCTCGAGGCCGTACAGTATACTTGGTTTCCGGACATCTCAACCAGTAGACCATTTCAACCAGTAGCTCTCAACCAGTGCCAAATCAACCAAGACCAACCAAACCAGTGCCAAAATATTGTACTAGCCTAGCCTAGCCTAACCTAACCTAACCTAACCTAACCTAGCCGTATTGGTTGATTTGGTACTGGTTGAGAGCTACTGGTTGAAATTATCAAATAAACTGGTGACCGGACAACTCAACCAGAGTTGTCCGGTCACCAGTTTATTTGAGTAGCAAAGGGGTTGGATTTTAGTCGGGATTTCAGTATTGCCTACCTCGTGGTTATACCTGTCTTGGCTCAGGGTGGCAGAGCTGCTACACGGCCAGGGGAGCAAATACAAGATGGCTACCCTATCAATCATAACCTTGCCTGAAGATGACTACTGTGTTAGTCGAAACGTCGCGTCACAATAAAGAAACTAATAAGAAGTGGACTCTGTTTATCGCCTACCTGATTACCTCTCTACATATCAATACCTACCTCGTATATATCCATCTATCTATAATATAAATGGTTTACAGGTTGAGCTCTGTCCGATCACACCTGTTAGCTGTAGTCAAACTGATATAGATCCTGCTCCTCTTAAGGGGAGAGGGGTCGTTTTGTGGTCTCCCTTCTTCCTCATAATTAGCACTAATAGTTTTCAGATTTTATGACATTCCATCCATTAGTTTGGCGTTTTAAATTCCTTTCGCTACATTTTGTTGTCAATATTAAGACTTTTCGTGATATTTATGTGTTGATTTTTTCCCGGCGAGCGACAGCGAGCCTATATTTTAAGAGGAACCGGCCATCGGCCGGGACATTATTCTACTGAAAAATGTACAAATTTATCTTGAAGGAGGATCTTGGGGGAGTGTTTTTTAAGCTTGATGGAGGTCTAGGGAGGAATTAACTAAAAACATACGATAATGATCAAATAAATCAATGGATAAATAAATATATATATACAGAAACAAATATTTAGAAATCTACGGGTTGAAAATGTTTACTGGCTGTAGTCAAACTGATAAAGATCCTGGTGTCCCTCTTTAACTCCTACACTGACCACACGGGACTGGCGATTAGGGGGCAATTATGTCAGAGAAGCTGGTGAAAATGACTACTGGCGCCGGAACAATGGCCGGTTCCCTGGACATGACGGATTGAGGAAGTTGGAAATTAATGGAAGGGCGTGAGATCCCTTGGGGGGGGGGGGGGGGGGGAGAGAGAGAGAGAGAGAGAGAGAGAGAGAGAGAGAGAGAGAGAGAGGAGTGTGCCGGACTTCATAATAACAAATTTATTAATGTTTTATTTTCCTCCCTAGAATTCTATCAAGCTTATATATATATATATATATATATATATATATATATATATATATAACATAATACGCCCAAATAAGCTTAATAAATTCCTCTTTATACACATATTGGGTTAAGGGGATGTATTTAGTTTGTTCCCTAGACCTCCATCAAGCTTAAAATTACACCCCCTTGAGTCCCTTTCAAGATAAATTTGTACATTTTTCGGTAGAAAAATGTCCCGGCCGAAGTCCGGTTCCTCTTAAATTACAGGTTCGCTATCGCTCGCCAGGATAAAATTGACACCTGAATGGCACGAAAGGTCTTAATATGGGGTGAATGTTCTTAAAATCGGTAAACTAATGGGGCAAACGTTTTATAATATCAAAAGCAATGGGGCTAAACATGAGGGAGAAAGGGGTCAAGAAACAAATCCCTCAAGTGGAGATCTCCCCTTAAGGTGAGATTGTTTACAGTTTGCCCCCTAGACCTCCATCAACCTCAAAGAAACACCCCAAAGCCCCCGTTCGATATAAATGTCCCGGCCGAAGGCCGGTTCCTCTTAAGCTACAGGCTCGCTATCGCTCGCCAGGAAAAAATCGACACCTAAATGACACGGAAGGTCTTGATATTGATAAAGAAATGGGGCGAAAGATCTCTAAATCGACAAACTATTGGAACGAACGTCTTAAACAATCTAAAAACTAATGGGGCTAAACATGGGGGAGAAAGGGATCCAGAAAAAGCGACTACCTCCCCGTTAATGGAAGGCGTGAGATCTGCAGAGAATAAGGAGGGGAGGTGGGGGGGGGGGGGGGGGGGGGGGGGGAGGGGGAGAGGAGTGTGCCGGACTTCATAGAAAACGAGGATTACGCTACTTATTTTCGACTCTACGGTATTAAATATCTTCTCAAATTAGATAAATGGTCATGGTCATGGTCATGGTCATGGTCATGGTCATGGTCATGGTCATGGTCATGGTCATGGTCATGGCTGGGATAACGCATACGAAAGTGGCTTAAGGGGGACAGTGGCTGTTTGTTTGGTCTATTAATTTATTTATTCATATATTTTTTTTAGTTTCCTCCCTAGACCTCCATCAAGCTTAGAAAAACACCCCCTAGACACCCCTTCAAGATAGAATTGTACATTTTTCGGTAGAAAAATGTCTCGGCCAAAGGCCGATTCCTCCTAAAATTACAGGCTCGCTATCGCTCGCCAGGAAAAAATCGACACCTAAATGGCACGAAGGGTCCTAATATTGACAAAGAAATGGGATGAAAGGTCATAAAATCTCCAAGCTAATGGAACCAACGTCTTAAACTCTCAAAACTAGTGGGGCTAAACATGAGGGAGAAGGGGGTCCATAAAAACGGCCTGTCTCCCCTTAATATCATCCAGGGAATTAATTAGTACACTCGGGTACCGTAGTATCCAGCCCACTCATACAAATTCGTGGATTTCACCTATTTTGACTTATGGTAGTATATCTCTCTGTAAACGAATTTATGAATATGTTTTTCTATAAATAAACTACAAAACTATATAAACTATTTATTGAAAAGCAAGTTCTATCCAAAAATCAATCCATATATATATATTTTTTTTTCCTATGTGAATGAGGGAGACAAAAGGCAAAAGACAAAAGCGAGTGCCTCCCCCAGATTTCAAAGAGTGACAGGGCCGAAATCAAGGGATATAATTGCATAAAGAAGAAAGCAAGGGGTTTACGAATTATTACGGGTGGGCTAGAGAGACTATGGTATCCGAGTGTACCAACCCCTTCAGTACCAGGGACGTCCTTTTTATCATATTCTGGCAACTAATAGACGATTTTATTCAGCTTAGGAAGGACCTCCAGCCATAATAATGCTTCAAACTATCCCAACCAACTCTTTTAAACTACCACAGATCCTCCTTCCTAAGCTGCATAATATAATACAACACACGTCGCTGGTACGCAAAGGATTAATTAAGAATTATAAAGTGTACCTGTGGTTGATTATCGAAGTTAGACATCTTCCAATATTTGACATTTCTCGCCTGAAAAGCGGTGTGAGTTATCGAAGAGCGAGATACTCAAGCTTCACAAACTGAGAATGTTAAGGGGGTAGTGCTTGGTTTTTTATCTATATAATTATTTATTAATGTATTTTTTAGTGTTCTCGCTAGACTTCCATCAAGCTTTGCATAACATCCCTTATTCCCCCTTTCAAGATAAATTTGTAAATTTTTCGGTAGAAAAATGTCCGGTTCCTTCTAAAATTAGAGGCTCGCTATCGCTCGCCAGGAAAAAATGGACAACGAAAGGTCTTAATATTGACAAAAAGATGAGGCGAAAGGTCTCAAAATCGCCAAACTAACGAAACGAACGTCTGAAAACCTCAAAACTAGTATGCTAAACATGAGGGAGAAGGGGGTCCATAAAAAGCGAGCACTACCCCCTTAAATATTGTTACAAAGCCATTGAACTGCATAAGAAAGTGTATATTAGTCGATATCGAATACGTCTCGTTATAAATAGAAATATCCTTCGATGAGGAGCACTTTATTGACAACGTTTCGCCGATACCTTCTTCAGGTCACTGAAGAGACGTCGTCAATAAAATGGTCCTCCTTGAATGGAGTTTCTATTCATTCTGTCAACTTTCCAAAGTGAATGCAACACTGTCTGCTATCTTCAAAAGGCAATCGCTTAGGCCTTAGAGCAATGACGAGTCTCAAAATATATGTATTCATATTTGTTTTCACAAGCTCACCAATTAATTTACAAATAAACCTAACTAGTGAAATCAATGAGAGTAATGAATACATGTGGTACTCCAAGGACTCGAACCTAGGATACTTACACCGAAATTCCGCACACTGAGCACTAGGCTATCAAGACAGTTGTGCTTGGTGGAGAAGTAAATTAGCGAACCGCACCAAATGTGTAGGATATCTCGAATGTTCAGTGCCTGGGGAGGTTTCCAAGATAATGCATCGAGGCAGCTTTTATAGTTCGCGGCTATAAGGGGAGGCAGACCGTTTTTCTGGACCCCCTTCTCCCTAATGTTTAGCCCCACTAGTTTGGATATTATAAGACGTTCGGCCCATTAGTTTGGCGATTTTAATAACTTTTGCCCCATTTCGTTGTCAATTTTAAGACCTCTCGTGCCATTTAGGTGTCGATTCTTTCCCGGCGAGCGAAAGCGAGCCTGCAATATTAGGAGGAACAGGCCTTCGGCCGGGACATTTTTCTATCGAAAAATGTACACATTTATCTTGAAGGGGGGTCTAGGGGGGTGTTTCTCTAAGCTTGATGGAGGTCTAGGGAGGAAACTAAACACATATAATGACTAAATGAATTAATAGACCAAACAAACGGTCAGTCTCCCCTTAAGACGTGGGAACAGAAACACAGCAAAGTACTGAGCCATAACGGATTGAGGATGTTGGAAATTAGTACAAGGCGTCAGAGTTGAAGAGGAATTAGCGCGTGTGCCTGTCTGTGGTGGATGGTACAGTTGGCCCAATAAATGATGTCGCGGTAGCAAGTATATTTCGATCAATAATTGGCATCAGCGCTATCTAAGGATTAAATCATCGTTCAGAGTGAGATAGACAACCATGTTCCTATCATTAAACACCCTATTCAACATCTGACAGACATTAGTACAGCATACAGCAAGAAAAACGTAATGACACCGACGACTTAACTTATTTTACCAACTGTACACAACATTTGACAAATGGTTAGCTCAGGTACTCTTCTCTTAAGGGGACATGGGCGTATTTATTTGTTTATAGTTATATTTTTATTTTATTGTTTAGTTTCCTCCCAAGATTTCCATCAACCTGTGAAAAACACCCCTAGACCCCCCCCCCCCCCTTGAAGATAAATGTGTACAGTTTTCCGGTTACTCTTAAAATGACAGGCTCGTTATTGCTCGCCAGGAAATAATCGACACCTAAATGGCACGAAAGGTCTTAATATAGACAAATACATTTGGCGTATAGTCTTAAAACCGTCAAACTAATTTGCCGAACGTCATGAAATCTGCAAGCTAATGGGGCTAAACATGAGGAAGAAGGGGGTCCAGAAAAACTACCCCTCTCCCCTTAAGATTACCGTGGGATTGCTAAATAACTGATTGAGTGAAAGATTAGAGACATTTTGATTGAGTGAAAGATTAGAGACATTTTGATTATTGACGAGTGAGAGACTATTAATTAACCCCTTCAGTACCGATGACATCCTTTTAATTAACTTTATTCTGGCTACTATTAGACTGTTTTATTCCGTTTAAAAAGGACCTCGTGCAATTTAACAGGCTTCGAACTATCTCCAGTAACTCTTTTGACTACCACAGATCCTTGTTAAGCTGCATAAAATCGTCTAAATCTAATTACAATAAAATGAACTCTTTCACGCTTTTATGACGCAGAGGTTGCCAGATTAGCAATAAGAAATAGAGTTCTCTCACTCTTATAATTACCTCTCCAAAATTAGTTTTCTGCCCACAGCTAACTCAGAGACAACTGCAGAGGTTGAAGTAACTAAACTAAAGGTTTCTAAATACCCCTGATGGTAACAAAGGCTTTAAAGTATCCCTAATAGACTCAAAATCGCGTCATATGCGTGAAAGGGTTAATAAGACGTCACCCGTACATGTGAAGGGGTTAAATTTTGAGTGCTTGTGAACTTACTTCCCAAAATTATCCTATTACATTAGACTTTTCGTACTTCTCACAGGAATTCAAGTTCGTGGGATTTCTATCTATCTAACTATTTATAACCAGATGCCCTGATCATCTATAGGGGGTACCCACGAATTAATTGACCACTTGCGAGTTTCAGGCTATAAGGAAGTTGGAGCCGTGAGCATCGATATTAAAGAGAAATGTAATAATAATGTGGATTTCTGATAGATAAAAAGTATTATCAATTTGGTTTTAGGAATTTATAAATGTATTATGACCATAGTTTAGCTGATAATTCTGCTAAATATTGTTGCCACGGCTCCAACTTCCTTATAGACAACACTTGCAAGTGGTCAATTGCCACCGTATATCAAAACATTTCGCTCAGTTTTTTTTTTTTTTTTTTTTCTATGTGATTGAGGGAGGCAAAAGGCATAACTGCCTATAGCGAGTGCCTCCCCCATAGTTGAAAGAGTGACAGGGCCAAAATCAAGGGACGTTCGAGCCAAAATGCCTGGACACACGGAGTTTGAAGCAATTTAAGTCATAGGAAGAGGGAAAGACTGATTCTGGGAGAGAGTTCCAGAGCTCAGATGTTGAGTAGAAGAAAGTTTGAGAGTAACATTTCACTCTTGGGTTGGAGAGTTGCACAGAGTAGGGGTGGGATTGAGTTGCAAGACGGGTACCACGTGCCCTACGTAAAGGAGGTGGTTATGCACTGGGCTAGCTCTGAGGAACACTGATTATTATAGTAGCGATAGAATAGCGAGAGAGATGCAACATTGCGGCGGAGAGAGAGAGATTGCAGAGAGTTGGTGAGTGGAACGGGAGTTAATGATACGAAAGGCCTTCCTTTCAACTTTGTCTAGGAGAGCGGTGTGAGAGGAACCTCCCCACACATGTGAAACAATACTCAATACAAGGGCGCACTATGCCCCTGTACAGAGCAAGAAGCTGTGCAGGGGAAAAGAACCCCCTAAGGCGGTTGAGCACACCCAGCTTCTGGGAGGCTGCCTTAGCAAGACTGGTAATATGTGTCCTTCCAAATGAGAGCAGAAGAAAAGAGACACCAAGAATATTGAGAGAAGATGAAGGGTTGATTTTTGTATTGTTGAAGAATAAGGGATAGTCCGCTGGAGATCCTGACGGGTAGATAGATGGAGAAATTGGGTTTTGGAAGCATTAAAGTTAACAAGGTTTTCTCTGCCCCAATTGGAAATAGTATTTAGATCAGAATTTAAGAGTTCTATGGCTTCATTACGTTTGTCGTTGAGGGATTGCTGGCTGGGAGTTCTGAAAAACTAATGGAGTAGTGTAAGGTTTGAGTCGTCTGCGTATGAATGGATGGGAATTAAGGTACAGTTAAGGAGATCATTTATAAAAAATTAGAAAGAGAATAGGAGATAGGACAGAGCCCCTGAGGAACACCGGAGTTTATAGGGTGAGGAAGTGAACAATGGCCGTCCACAACCGCAGCTATGGAACGGCCGGAAAGGAAATTAGAGACAAAGGCACAGATGGAGGGATAGAAACCGAAGGAGGGTAGTTTAGAAATTAAAGATTTATGCCAGACTCTATCGAAGGCTTTCGATATGTCTAGTGCAAAAAGAAAAAAGTCTCACCGAAGTCCCGAAAGGAGGATGACCAAGAGTTAGTAAGATATGAAAGAAGATCACCAGTAGAGCGACCCTTAAGGAAGCCATACTGGCGCTCTTGAGAGCAGATTATGAGAAGAGAAATGCTTAAGAAAATTTGGAAGCAAGAATAGTTTCAAAAACTTTAGAAAGACAGGAGATAAGAGCAATTGGACGATAGTTGGAGGGTTGAGAGCGGTCACCCTTCTTTGGGACAGGTTGAATGTGAGCAAACTTCCAGCATGAAGGGAAGACGTTAGAGGATAGACAGAGACGAAAGAGTTTGCCTAGGCAGGGAGTCAGCACGGAAGCACAGTTTTTGAGAACAACAGGAGGAACACCGTCCGGACCGTACGCCTTATTAGTGTTAAGCCCAGAGAGGGTAGAAGTACATCTTTAGAAGAGATTAGGATATTAGGCATAAGTAAGATAGAGGAGGGCGGAGAGGGAGGAATAGCACCGGAATCCATCCAAGGTGGAGTTTCTAGCAAAAGTTTGAGCGAAGAGTTTAGCTTTGTCAGAGGAAGAAGTGATGGTTGTGCCATCAGAGTGGGAAAGGGGAGGGAAAGACGAGGAAGAGAAATTGTTGGAGAGGTTTTTGGCTAGATGCCAGAAAGCTTGGGAAGAGCTAGAATTGGATAGTTTAGTGCAGTTATTATTGATGAAAGAGTGTTTGGCAAGTCGAAGAACAGATTTGGCTTGATTCCGGGCAGAAACATACGAGGAATTAGAGTCTTGAGTTTTAAGGCGTCGGTACCGTTTGAATGCTTCCTCCTTATTGCGGACAGGACAGCAGTAGAACAGGCGTGAGTAAACCAAGATTTTGTTTTGCATTAGTCTGAGAGAATGGAATGTATGCTTCCATGCCCGATAGGATTACCTCGGTAATGCGTTTAACACTCTCCGAGGGTCCCCGGCCATGGAAGCAGAAATCATTCCATGGGAACTCAAAGAAATACTGCCAGATAGCCTCCCAGTCGGCAGCGCCAGAGTGCCACAAGCGCCGCCGGCTAGGAGGATCGGGTGGCCATATTGGAGAGATAGGACAGGGGACAGAGATAAGTTTATGGTCGTAGGAGCCCAAAGGAGAGAAAAGATCGACAGTATAAGAAGAAGGGTTAGAAGTTAGAAACAAGTCAAGAATGTTGGGCCGATCTCCGATGCGATCCGGGATACGGGTGGGTTGCTGAACTAACTGCTCTAGGTCATTTAGGATATAGAAAAGACGTAGGCTTGTTCACCAGGTGTGATCAGTAGTGTGAGAGGAGAGCCATTGGCGGTGGTGAACGTTGAAATCTCCTAAGATGGAGATTTCTGAGAAAGGAGAAATGGATAGAATGTGTTCCACTGTAGAGTTTAGATAGTCAAAGAATTTAGGAAAGTTGGTAGAGTTAGGGGAACGATAGACAGCACAGAAATATTTAGTAAGAGAGAGAATGACAGGAAAGTTTGAGCCATAAAGTTGAGAATTCAGAGGAGTCGAAATCGGGAACACGAGAGCAAGTGAGTTTGTTGTGCACATATGCACAACATCCGCCTTTGGCTTTGAAACTAGGATAGAGAAAGTAGGAGGATACAGAGAAGGGGTTGCTGGATGTTGCTACAGACACCTGGGTTTCGGTGAGGAAGAGAAGATCAGGTTTGTAGGAGGAGAGATGGTGTTCAACAGAGTGAAAGTTAGAGGAAAGTCCGCGAATGTTGCAGAAATTAATAGAAAGAGTAACAGGCCGAGGTCCAGGTAATTGTGTGGGGTCGTCAGGGGATGGTCGGTCGGGTGAGGGGGCATTTATGGTCCCCCCCCCTGGGGACTCCGAGGCTGGGCTAAAATTCATCATTTTGTGTTTTTTTTAATTTTGGTGTGGAGGAATGAAGTGTGGTGTGCATGTTTAGTGTAGTGAAGTGGATAGGAGGAGGAGGTGTTTGTGAGAGCTAGCTGGATTGCTCTCAGTGTAAATGAGGCACAAAGAAAATCAGTAAGAGAGGCCAAGCAAATGAAACAGGAGTTCCAGCGACTCTTTATCACATGCCTATAACCTCACCTGGGTCTAGCCCTGATCGATTGGTGCCTACAATCTCCCCACTTAGTTATCTCCCCACTAGTTATCTAGCTTGTTTTCGGGGAAGGCTTGTAAAATTACAAAATAGGCCCGTTTATACGTAATTACGAATTATCTGTGAAGACTAGCTCCTAAAATAAGGTATATCTTGCACATTGGGGTTTCGCTGGTGAAAATGTGGGTGGGAACACACAAACAGAAAAGGTACTCGGACATGACAAATTGAGGAAGTTGGATATTAACCCTCTCCGACATAAGACGCGATATTGAGCCTATTGGGGATACTTTAAAGCCTTTGTTACCATCAGGGGTATTTAGAAACCCTTAGTTTAGTTACTTCAACCTCTGCAGTTGTCTTTGAGTTAGCTGTGGGCAGAAAACTAATTTTGGAGAGGTAATTATAAGAGTGAGAGAACTCTATTTCTTATTGCTAATCTGGCAACCTCTGCGTCATAAATGCGTGAAAGGGTTAATACAAGGCGTCAAAGCTCAACAGGAATTAATGTGTGTGTGAGAGAGATAGAAAGAGAGAGAGAGAGAGAGAGAGAGAGAGAGAGAGAGATACCTCGACAACTCGCTCAAAATTACTGTGAGATTGCAACATAGCTTATTGTGAGAAAGATTGCAACATAGCTTATTGTGAGAAAGATTGCAACATAGCTTATTGTGAGAAGGATTGCGAAAATTGTATTAGTGAAGAGCCCCAGATTGACTACACGAAGGGAACCAGTAAATTTGGCTCGCATCTTCTATTAAGGGGAGACGGGCCGGTTTTCTGGACCCCTTTCTCCCTCGTGTTTAGCCCCATTAGTTTTGAGATTTTAAGGCGTTCAGCCCATTAGTTAGACGATTCTAACACCTTTCGCCCCATTTGGTTGTCAATTTTAAGACCTTTCGTGCCATTTAGGTGTCTAATTTTTCATGGCGAGCGATAGGGAGCCTGTAACTTTAAGAGGAACCGGCCTTCGGCCGGGAAATCTTTCTACCGAAAAATGTACAAAATTATCATGAAGGGGGGTCTTGGGGGTGTTTTTAAAAGCTTGATGGAGGTCTAGGGAGGAAAGTAAAAACAAAAATAATATATAAATATATATATATTGACCAATAAATTAACCCTTCCTCCCTTAATGAGGAGTGTAGACAGGATAGTATACAATATATATAATTAAAGCCTACTTGGCAAATTACCCACTATGGGAAAATGTGTGTATATACCCCTTAACTCTCTCCCTCCCCCTCCCCAACCACGCCCCTTCCCCAACCACGCCCCTTCCCCCTACACCCTCCCCTCCACATTTACCCCTTCACTCTCTCCCTGTCCCCCCTCCTCCCCTCCCCCACTACGCCCACCCCCTCTCTCCCCTCCTCAACCCCTCCCCAACCACCTCCCTTCCCCACTATCCCCTCCCCTCCATACCCCCACCCTCCTCACCTCACCTCCCCAACCACGCCCCCACCCCCCTAATTATCGATCGCGTCCGGGACAAGATCTTATTACGGGAGATTACCCCGCCGATCGCATTCTGGGGGTATTTTTAGAAATTGATCTCGTCTCAACCTATCGCGTAACCAATTATAGAATCCACGAGCCTGGGTGAGATAGATAGATAGATAGATAGATAGATAGATAGATAGAGGGAGGGATATATATATATATATATATATATATATATATAGAGAGAGAGAGAGAGAGAGAGAGAGAGAGTACAAAGGAGTACAAAGGAAATCAAGCAACAACAGATCTAGTGACCCTTCTAGGTTGCTTGTCCTCCAAAACACTGAGGATCAAGTGTCCAAACAGTGGTTTAGAGTGGGTAAGGGAACATTGGAAAGGGAATTACTGCCCTGGAACTAATGTCCGTGGCAGGATTAGGAAGTTAGTAGGGGACAGATGGGTTAGTAACTGAGGGGGGGATAAAATAAAGTTATTCATTTACAAACGCAGTCAGTCGCGGGTTTGATGCGAGATATTTGTCTACGCGGAGTTTAAATGAATCAACGGTGATGCAGTCTATAACGTTTCGGGGAAGCCCATTCCACAAGTTGACAACTCGATTGAAGAAGAAATTCTTAGATTCGTGTGAGTTAAAAGATTTACCAATAATTTTGTAACCGTTTCCCCGCGTGTAATTAGATTGGTCGATAGTGAAGTACTTACTACAGTTCATATTGTCGATGCCTTTGATGATTTTGAACACTTGAATTAAGTCACCTCTTAATCTGCGCTGGGTTAAAGGAAATAGATTTAATTCTCTAAGACGTTCTTCGTATGGTTTGTTCTTTAGGCTAGGAATCATTTTGGTAACTCTACGTTGAACTCGTTCTAGCTTGTTTATATCTTTTTGGTAATAAGGGCACCAGGATTGAACGCAGTATTCCAGAAGAGGGCGGACTAAGGAATTGTAAAAGGGTTAGGATAACGTCTTTGGATTTATGCTCAAATGACCTGCCTATAAAGCCAATTATTTTGTTTGCCTTCTTAACAACTTCTGAACATTGTTGACTCGGTTTTAGGTTACTCGATATTGTTACTCCCAGATCGGTTTCTCTGTTTACATTCTTAAGCTGAGTGTCATTTATCGAATAGTTTGCTTTCTCATTTAGGTATCCGATATGTAGTACTTAACATTTATCCGCATTGAAACTCATTTGCCAAATTTGGGCCCAACATGACAATTTATCTAGATTGTGTTGCGTATCGTCAACTTGTTCTTTTGAGAGTACGCTATTTGCAATTTTTGTATCGTCAGCAAATTTTGAGATTGTACAGGTGAGACCCTCATCTATGTCGTTGATGTAAATTAGAAAGAGAATTGGTCCTAGTACCGATCCCTGGGGTACCCCGCTACTTACATTGGTCCATTTAGATGCCATACCGTTTATGACTACTCTTTGCTTTCTGTCGCTGAGCCAATTTTCTATCCATTTCAACACACCGTCTTGTATTCCATGCGCTTTTAGTTTTAGCAGTAAACATTTGTGGGGAACTTTGTCAAAGGCCTTTTGAAAATCAAGGTATATAATATCTACAGCTTTACTCTCATCGTAGAGGTTGAGGATATCGTGGAAGAAGTCTAAGAGGTTTGTTAAACAGGAACGTTTTTAACGAAAGCCGTGTTGAGGTTCTTTAAGTATGTTATTTTCCTCTAAGTGATTTACGAGTCTGTCTCGTATGACCGTTTCTAGCATTTTACATACAACTGAGGTTAAGCTAATTGGACGATAGTTACTGGGTAGGGATTTGCTGCCTTTTTTGAATATCGGTGTTACGTTGGCTAGCTTCCACTGATCAGGCATAGTTCCAGACTGCAAGGATTTATTGAATAGTAATGTCAGTGGTTTGGAGAGCTCATCCTTAGCTTCCTTTAGAACTCTAGGCGAGATTGTATCAGGTCCAGGCGTTTTATTTACCTTGAGTTTATCTAAACAATTCAATACTTCTCTCTCTGTAACGGTGATATTGCTTAAAACATCTGAATTATCAATCTGAATCGGCGATGGTGTAGGTATATCACTGAGGTCTTCTGTTGTAAAAACTGATGCAAAAAAGGTATTCAGGGCATTACTCATTTGTACTTCGTCTTTGGTGTATTCTCCATTTTCATCGACTAACGGTCCAACAGTTGAAGTAACTACTTTTTTCTTTCTGATATAACTATAGAATTCTTTCGGGTTTGTTTTACTTTGATTCGCAATATGTAACTCTAAGGTCTTTTTACTTTGCTATATTAACTTTTTGGCTTTGCGTCGTAGCTCTACAAATTTCACCCGTTCTTCGTCATTTTGTGAGAATTTTAATCTATCATTAGCAAAACATTTTAGCAAGCAGGCAGTTTGAAATATCTTTATTCCACCATTTGGGCTTATTATTATGGCCTGGACGCCGTATTTTCGATGGTATGCAGTCTTGCACTGCTTTGTGAGAGAGAGAGAGAGAGAGAGAGAGAGAGAGAGAGAGAGAGAGAGAGAGAGAGAGAGAGAGAGAGAGAGATTACTAAGCAAATTTTGAAAGGTTAAAGTGGGACGCTATGAAAATCATTCCGGAAGGAAAATCATTCCCATTGAGAATATAATGAATTAAAGATAGTAAAATAACGTGAAAAGAAGAAGATAACATAGGATTGAAAGGGTTAGGAGGACCGGAAAAACGCCAGCCGCCATTACGGTACAAGGGTGGGATATTAACACTTCATCAACACGTGTGAGCTAACTCTAACTAGCTCTCTCTCTCTCTCTCTCTCTCTCTCTTTCTCTCTCTCTCTCTCTCTCTCTCTCTTTCTCTCCCTCTCTCTCTCTCTCTCTGTCTCTCTTTCTCGCCCTCTCTATTTATATAAATGTCTCTTTCTCACTCTCACATAGACTCACTTTCACTCTCTCCCTCTCCATCTCTCACTCACTCTCACTCTCTCTCTCTCTCTCTCGCGAATATTCCCGTCAAATATGATTATAAGTTACCGTTAAGTGTGAAGCAAGCATCTTAAAATGTTAACTTCAAGAGTGAATAGGCTAACCATATTTTTGCGGCAACTAGACTAGATAAAAAATGGTCTGCGAATAAGTGAGAATCTACAACAACAACAACAACAACAACAACAATAACAACAAAAACAACAGCAATAATAATAATAATAATAATAATAAATAAATAAATATAGTACTCTCTTCTTCAGCGTACGACAAACGATCATCCTACTGGGGAGGTGTGGTGGAGTGGTCTTGCCACTGGACTGGTAATCCAATGGACCCGGGTTCGAATCCCGATATGCCAATGGGAAGATATTATTGGGATGGAATTTGTGCTGTACCTAGTTTCAGTGCATTACCACAAAGCCCACTGAAACGCCAAATATATACCCTCATTGTTCCCTGATTAAATAGCACTGTATGAATATTCCCATATTCAAAATATGAAACAGGGGGGCATTGCCGTGAGTTAATTGCTCAATAAGTGGCGTTCTGAGAGTGAGGGTCAGAGTCCAATAGGTGAGACAGTGAAGCACTAGAGCGAGGCAGCTTCAGAGATGGGGCTACTTCGGGCCGTGAGTGAGCAACTAAACCCCATGCATCCTGCGAAGGCAAGATGGCAGGGGCTGGTTGCAGCTAAAAGTGCTTCACATGTCTCACCCCCTAGACTGGAACGAGACCTCACGGGCTTCACTGTTCAATAACGGTTGAATGTACAAGCTCTCATCCTATACCCGAGAGAGAGTAGATGGAATATAGGGGAAAAAAATCCGATTACGCGTGACAGTATGTAGGCTACAGTTGCCCATATAAGTTCTGTTCCTCTCCGTGATCTTATGCATTGAAATATAATGCGAATGATTAAATTACGAGTGTATTAATACACTGGTTAACTCATCTGATTAGTCAACTGATATTCAAAAGAAACCACACTCGCAAATCATTCATACTAATTTTACCGTCATACATAAAATATCACGGCGAGGAACAGAACTTATGTGGGCTACTGTACACAATTATAGTAATATGACTCTCATTGCAGCTGATTTCTTGATCATTGATATACACGCTTAAAAAAAAAACATCCCCTTGACCGCCCTTCGAGATAAATCTGTACATTTTTCGGTAGAAGAACTTCCCGGTTCCTCCTACAATTACAGGCTCGCTTTCGCTCGCCAGGAAAATAAATTGACACCTAGATGGCAGGAAAGGTCCTAATATTGACTAAGAAATGGGGTGAAAGGTCTTAAAATCGCCAAACTAATGGGTCGAACCTATTAAAATCTGAAAACTAATGGGAATAAACATGAGGGAGAAAAGTGTCCAGAAAAACGAACTAAACTATGTTTAGTGTTCCGTTCGGTGGAAATCCTCTGACGCAAAATTCCACCAAAATATTACAATCTTCCTTTTGATTTACAGTATATATTTGATTTGTGTTTTATTTCTTTTTTTCTTTATTCACACACAAACATCTCACAGCACGCGTTGGCTGAGAGACAAGACTGGAGCCACTGATTACCTCTACTGCATATCAATAATTACCTCTACTGCATATCAATAATTACCTCTACTGCATATCAATAATTACCTCTACTGCATATCAATAATTACCTCTACTGCATATCAATAATTACCTCTAAGGCATATCAATAATTACCTCTACTGCATATCAATAATTACATCTAAGGCATATCAATAATTCAATTACATGTAATTTATGTAATCTATGGTGGCTTGGCAGATAGCACGTCGGGCTGCGGTTGGCTTATTTGGGTAGTGTTGGGTTACAGGGAGAGTCTTATCTGATCCTGTACCTGCCTATTGTACCTCATAGCTCTCCTTACCCCACCCCGAATCCTTGCCTGGGCTCTCTCCACGCCCAACACACCCTCCGACACACCCCTTCTTACTTTAACCTTTCTCTCTCCCTGACCCCTCCTACACCCCCTCCTACACCCCCTCCTACACTCCCTCCCAGCCTACAACCTCTTACCCTGCCTCAAGACCCCCCCCCCCTCCCCCTTCCTGGCCCCTCCCATCCCCCCTCCACCCATCATCATCACCCCCACTCCAACCCTATGCCCTACCATAGCTGTCTCCCTACCCAACCCTACCAATACCCCCCACCATAACCACCCCTCCTCCCTCCCTTCCCCCCACACCCTCCCCCCTCCACCCTTATTCCCTACCATAGTTATCTCCCTACCCATACCCCCAACCATAACAACCCCTCCTGCCTACCTCCCCCAAACTTTCCCTCCTCCTTCTCCCCCCTCCACCCCTAGCTCTCCCCCCCCCCCCCCCCCCCCCAAACACCCCCTCCCACACCTGCCGCCGTCCCTCCCCCCCCCCCCCCCTGTCCCTCACGCCTAAACTCTCCCTCATCCTCATCCCCTTCCACTTATATAATTATACAGTATATATACATACAGTATATGTGTGTGTGTGTGTGTGTGTGAGTTCCATATATAAAATTTGAGTTTATTATTAAATTTAATGCAGATTATCTCCCCACATAACTTTCATTCACTCTCAAATCACACCCTATTTTCATTAACACATGTGTTATATCTCAAACTCCTGTTATATCTCAAACTCCTATTATATCTCAAACTCCTATTATATCTCAAACTCCTATTATATCTCAAACTCCTATTATATCTCAAACTCCTATTTCATTCTCCCTCCCTTCATAACGTAAACCAAACCTCCTTCCTCAACCTTACCTCAGACCTATTATTGTCTCTTCATTTCCATAATAGCCTCCTAACCTGACCCTCCCGTCCATCACCTGGATTTATTGATTAAGGGGGAATGGTTGCTTTATTGATTAAGGGGGAATGGTTGCTTTTTCTGGCCCTCCTTCTCCCACATGTTTAGAACCCCATTAGTTTTCAGATTTGTAGTCGTTCGACCCACTAGTGTGGCGCTTTTATGAAATTTCGCCACATTTCTTTGTCAATATTAAGACCTTTCGTGCCATTTAGGTGTCGAGTTTTCCTGGCGAATGATAGCGAACCTGTAATTTTGGAAGAACCGGCCTTCGCCCAGGAAAAAAAAAAATCTCGATGGGGGATTTTGGGTATTTTTTAAAGCTTGATGGAGGTCTTGGGAGGAAACTATATATTATATGTAAACAAATAAATCTATACAATAATACATACATCTTAACACTATCTGGTGCAACGTCTTGGAGGTTATTATGGTATTGTGTTGTATTATTATTGAGGGTTTTCAATGTTTTTGCCATTTTCGAACAACGTGTTTTTAGTTTACTCCGAGACTTGGAAAAACGCCTCTCCAAATCCCCTTCAAACTAAAAAAAACGTCCCCCAGACCCCCTTCAAGCTAAATGTGTACATTTTTCGGTAGAAAAATTTCCCGGCCAAAGGCCGGTTTGTCCAAAATTACAGGCTCACTAACGCTCGCCCAGGAAAAATCGACACCTTATTGGGTTGAAGCATCATATAATCGCCAAACTAATGAGATGAAACGTCTTAAAATTTCCAAGCTAATGGAGTAAAACTGGGAGGATCTAAATTGGCCCGCCCTGCACCTAATAGGGTTAAGGCCCACTTGTTTTAGTCGGCTATCTCCAGGAGTAATAGTACACAATTAATTTGGCCATCATCCATAATACTAATTTAATGCATGATTTGTTGCTGAATAGATTTCAGATTCCTCTACTTAAGTTTTATAAGTTTTTAAGTTTTATGATAGAGGAATGACTATAGATCAGGAAAGAGAAGTGGCAATAAACAGGAATGAATGGAGAATACTTGTGAATAGATGAGTGAACACGTGGTCATTTGGGGGAAGGGGTCGGGCGCAAGTTCGACTAGATAATAGTCCATCAGGCGCCTGGCCCGGGGAGACGATTAATATGAAGGGTGCGCCTGGAAGTGTGGTGGGCGGGCTTGTGGCTTCGGCTCCGCTGCATGTCTGCCTGCCGAGATCGGAACCTCTCCGAGTGGTCGGGGGAGTGCTGGAGGTACCTTGATGACCCTGGTCTCTGGGTCTTCTCCTGGATGACCTAGATGTGTGTGAATTTGTATTTTATTTTTGTGTGTTTATTGTTTTCTATTGTGTTTTGTGTTGTCCCTATTCTTGCTCTGTCTTGAGTCGGCCACCCACATTTCAATGCATGCGATTGTACATACATTATTGACATACATATTTGTATACATACTAAATATATTCATTTATCTCTATTTTAAAATAATCAGTGAACCAACAACTATCACATTTCTATTATCTATATAGCAACAATCAATAGTAACTCTTAAGTCATTGATGCGTCCACACCTGCTATATGTCTCTACAGAATCAGTTCAACCTAAACAAGATTATTTTGTCCTGTATTATAAGTATATATATATATATATATATATATATATATATATATATATATATACAGTATATGTATATATATATATATATATATATATATATATATCAGTGACATGAATACATTTATTTATCTTCGTCCTTAACCCTTTATGTACCGGTGACTCACTTTTAACTTTATTCTGGCTAATTATTAGACGATTTTGTTTAGTTTAAAATGGGTCAATTATCAAGCTTCGAACTATCTTACTTAACCATTTTTACAACCGCAGATCCTTCTTAAACTGCACAAAATCGTCAAACATATAGCTGGAATTAAATGAAAAATACGCCGCTGGTAGAGAAGGGGTTAAGTAATCCATGAGTTACCAGGTGTCACAGGTCTCAAGGTATAATTATTTCACCTTGTGTACGACGCTTTGTTTACCCTGTCTTAAATTAATACACACACTTCTGTAGCGTAAAAAGTTGTTCCGATATCAACAGTCCATATATTATGCTGTCTCTTAATTCACCGCTGCCACACTTCTAGTAATTATTTCCCCCGTGTGACAAGTGTGGTGTGTGGGTGAGGAGGGGTGTAAGACTAGATGGGCTCCTGGTTGACATTTCTTTTTAATCCTATCCAGTTCGAGGCTATCCAGACCTAAATCGAATGTTTGTATTATTTTTGTACATGACCCATTCTGTACCGGCAATGTCTTATTAACTTTAATCTGGCTATTATTAGAAAATGGTATTCAGTTTCAAAATGACCTCCAGCTATTAATAGGCTTCGAACTATCTCACTTAACCCTTTTTACTACCACAGATCCTTCTTAAACCTCACAAACTCCTCTAAATATAGCTAGGATAATATATAAAAGACCCATGATTGAATGATGAGCGTAGCCAACTGACAATAAAGAGAAACCACACTCGCAATTAATTTGTAAGAATTTACTTTTATACGGAAAATCACGACGAGGAACAGAACCTATGTGGCCAACTGTACATAATGCCCAAAATGAGTTGGATTAAAAAGACAAACCTTGGCTACTACGTGATCGCGGTAGGCCTACAGGATGCGGCCCCGTCTGCACCTAGGTCATTACCGCCGATATATAGCGGAAAATTACAGGGCGTCGGGTCGTTTAATTCTACACACTGGGTGATGTGTCGAGAGGCTAGATTGGTGGGTTTAAATCAGGGAAACACCCCTTCTAGGACCTCCCCCTAACCACCTAACACATACACACACACAGAAAAAGTCACACAAACATACATACAGACACACAACAAAACAGACACACACACACACACACACACACACACACACACACACACACACACACACAACAAAACAGACACACACACACACAACGATCACCCCTACACACACACTTACACAACACCTCTCCCCCCCCCCCACCCCCCCTGGTTTTCATATATGTAGGGGTGATGGGTGAGGGGCGGAGATCCCTGAGCGTGTGTGTAAAGGGGGGGGGGGGGGGAATTGGGTGTGTATGTGCGTGAGTGTGTAATTGTGGGTGTATATTATGGGGGTAGGATGTGTGCGTGTGTGTATGGGTGTGAGTGGGGTGCTAGGTGTGTGTGTGTGTGTGTGTGTGTGTGTGTGTGTGTGTATGTGTGTGTGTGTGTGTGTGTATGTGACGTGAGGTGTGTATGTGAGTGGGGTGCTAGGTGTGTATGGGTGTTTGTGTGTGACGTGAGGTGTGTGTGTGTGTGTGACGTGAGGTGTGTATGTGAGTGGGGTGCTAGGTGTCTGTGTAACGTGAGGTGTATTTGTGTGTGTGTGTGTGTGACGTGAGGTGTGTATGTGAGTGGGGTGCTAGGTGTGTCTGTGTCTCTGTATGGGTGTGAGTGTGACGTTACGTGTATGTATGGGTGCGAGTGTGACGTCACGTGTGTGTGTGTATGTATGGGTGCGAGTGTGACGTTACGTGTGTGTGTGTGTGTGTGTATGTGTGTGTGTGTGTGTGTGTGTGTGTGTGTGTGTGTGTGTGTATGTGTACATGTGTTTATGTACAGTATGTATGTGTATATGTGTTACTACTATTCTACTATCACTTTATCCCTTTCCCACACTGCTCACATTTAGACCATACGAGGGTCGAGTTCTTCTATAATGACAAGCCCATGATCGAGAACCTAAGAAAATGATTTACAACCTCGTATTAGGGGGGGGGGAGGGGGAGGATGGGGGATGAGCGTAGTTTTTTGTTCATGTATTTATTATATTTAATGTATATATTTTTTTAGTTTCCTCCATAGACCTCCATCAAGCTGACCTCCCCCCCCCACCCCCCCCCCACCCCACGACCCTCCTTCAAGATAAATGTGTACCTTTTTCGATAGAACAAGTGTCTCGGCCAAAGGCCGGTTCCACTTAAATTACAGGCTCGCTATCGCTAGCCATGAAAAAAGATAAAACCAGAATAGACACGAAAGCTCTAAATATTGACAAATTAATGGAGCGAAAAGTCTTAAAATCGCCAAACTAATGGTCCGAACGTCTGGAAACTAATGGGGCTAAAGAAGAGGGAGAAGGGGGGGGAGGGGGGAGGGGGCAGATAAAAAACCACCACCACCATCACCCTACCCCACGCATTAACTCAGTCAACATAAATGATTAATGTCTAGCCCAGCCCACTGAAAGGGAAGACTAGATGGATGGATGGATGGATGGATGGATGGAAGGCTAGCTGGATAGATGGATGGATTGAGTAACTGGATAGGTGGTAGAGGCTTGTTTTCGTGGATGGTTAAGGCGTTTCGTGCGTATAGGAACATCAGTATCAATCAGCCTAGCCCAAGCTAAAGTTTTAATCCTTCAACTGTCTATTCTATTCTATATACGCGGGCCCAATCACCACCTTTCCTATTCTATATACGCGGGCCCAATCACCACCTTTCCTATTCTATATACGCGGGCCCAATCACCACCTTTCCTATTCTATATACGCGCGGGCCCAATCACCACCTTTCCTATTCTATATACGCGGGCCCAATCACCACCTTTCCTATTCTATATACGCGGGCCCAATCACCACCTTTCCTATTTTTATTTTATTATATTTATTTATTTATGTTTTGGTGCGGGGGGGGGGGGGGGGGACTCAAGACAAGAGCCAGAATTGGGACAACACGATTCCCCCTTTCCCTCCCAAACCCCCCCCCCCCCCCCTCCTCTCTCTCTCTTCTTCCAATCCTTTCGTCTGTTTCACACTCTCCTACCTCCCCCTTCCCCCCCCCCTTCTCTCTCTCTCTCTCTCTTTCTCTCTCTGTATCAGAGTGAGTAACTAGAGTGAGGGTGAGTTTACTTCAGCCAGCCATGATACATCTTAGCCCTCTCTCACTCACTCACTCACTAACTCTAACTCTCTCTCTCTCTCTCTCTCTCTCTCTCTCTCTGTGTGTGTGTGTGTGTGTGTGTTAGAGGGGCGGGAGGTTACTTCAGCCATACATCTTATACCACACCATACATATTTATTATTCAGCCCCCTTTGTGTGTGTGTGTGTGTGTGTGTGTGTGTGTGTGTGTGTGTGTGTGTGTGTGTGTGTGTGTGTGTGTGTGTCGTGATCTAAGGGAGGGCAGTCTGGAAAGTTGACGATGATAGGCGGGGGGGGGGGGGGGGGGGGGGGAATTATTATTATTTTCTGAATAACAAACGTGTAAGCTGTAACTATTCCATTTAAGGGGGGTGACCTGCTTTTTTGCTCTCCTGTTCTCCCTTTCTCTAGCTTGTATCCATTCAGTACAAAGGAGTACAAAGGAAATCAAGCAACAACAGATCTAGTGACCCTTCTAGGTTGCTTGTCCTCCAAAACACTGAGGATCAAGTGTCCAAACAGTGGTTTAGAGTGGGTAAGGGAACATTGGAAAGGGAATTACTGCCCTGGAACTAATGTCCGTGGCAGGATTAGGAAGTTAGTAGAGGACAGATGGGTTAGTAACTGAGGGGGGGATACAATAAAGTTATTCATTTACAAACTCAGTCAGTCGCGGGTTTGATGCGAGGTATTTGTCTACGCGGAGTTTAAATGAATCAACGGTGATGCAGTCTATAACGTTTCGGGGAAGCCCATTCCACAAGTTGACAACTCGATTGAACAAGAAATTCTTAGATTCGTGCGAGTTAAATGATTTACCAATAATTTTGCAACCGTTTCCCCGTGTGTAATTAGATTGGTCGATAGTGAAGTACTTACTACTGTTCATATTGACGATGCCTTTGATGATTTTGAACACTTGAATTAAGTCACCTCTTAATCTGCGCTGGGTTAAAGGAAATAGATTTAATTCTCTAAGACGCTCTTCGTATGGTTTGTTCTTTAGGCTAGGTATCATTTTGGGGACTCTACGTTGAACTCGTTCTAGCTTGTTTATATCTTTTTGGTAATAAAGGCACCAGGATTGAACGCAGTCTTCCAGAAGAGGGCGGACTAAGGAATTGTAAAGGGTTAGGATAACTTCTTTGGATTTATGTTCAAATGACCTGCCTATAAAGCCAATTATTTTGTTTGCCTTCTTAACAACTTCTGAACATTGTTGACTCGGTTTTAGGTTACTCGATATTGTTACTCCCAGATCGGTTTCTCTGTTTACATTCTTAAGCTGAGTGCCATTCATCGAATAGTTTGCTTTCTCATTTTGGTATCCGATATGTAGTACTTTACATGTATCCGCATTGAAACTAATTTGCCTAATTTGGGCCCAACATGACAATTTATCTAGATTGTGTTGCATATCGTCAACTTGTTTTTTTGAGAGTACGCTATTTGCAATTTTTGTATCGTCAGCAAATTTTGAGATTGTACAGGTGAGACCCTCATCTATGTCGTTGATGTAAATTAGAAAGAGAATTGGTCCTAGTACCGATCCCTGGGGTACCCCGCTACTTACATTGGTCCATTTAGATGCCTTACCGTTTATGACTACTCTTTGCTTTCTGTTGCTGAGCCAATGTTCTATCCATTTCAACACACCGTCTTGTATTCCATGCGCTTTTAGTTTTAGCAGTAAACGTTTGTGGGGAACTTTGTCAAAGGCCTTTTTAAAATCAAGGTATATAATATCTACAGCTTTACTCTCATCGTAGAGGATTCGGCCCCATTCAGCCTACTGTTTTAAGACGTTTATCCTCATTCAGGTGTCAATTTTTTTACTGGTGAGCGGTAGCGAACCAGCATACTTTTTAAATGTTTTTTGAGAGCAGGCTAAATATGTACATTTTTCGATAGAAAAATGTCTCCGAAGCCGGATGTTTTCATATAATGCTGGCTCGCTGTCGCTCGCCAGGAAGAAATCGACCCCTAGATGGTGATAAACGTCTTAAAATTGTTGGCTGAATGGAGCCGAATGGATACAAGCCAGATAAAGAGATCAAAGGAGAGAAATAAAATAAAAACAGGTCACCCCCCTTAACAATAGTAGGTCCGAGGGAGGTCTTCTTTTAACTCCCGTTTCGTTCCAGTAGTTCCGATATTGTAAGACGTTTCGCATCAATAGTCTGGCGTTAATAAGACACTTCACCCCATTCAGGTGTCGATTATTTGTCAGGGCGAGCAAGGGCAAGCCAGAAATGTAGAAGAAATGTACAAGAAATGTACAAGAAATGTACAAGAAATCGGACATATTTCTATCGAAAAAATAAAAATGTTAGCTCGAAGGGGGTCTGGTTGGGCTTTATTTTGTGTATATTTTATTATTATTATTATTATTATTATTATTATTATTATTATTATGTTTTTGTTTGTTTTTTATATATATATATATTTTTAGAGAAGTCGGGGAAGGCATTTTTGTTAGCCTATGGGAAAAAAATAGTACATTGCTCGAAAATGGTGAAAAGAAGCACAATTCTCAATTTTAATTTAAATAAAAGACGACGGTCCAGATAGTGATATCATTTATGCATTTGATTTGGCTGAAGTTCATTAATCAAAATTAAATGCTAAGATTAACACATTAGTGTATGTATACAAAATATTCAAATTGCAGAGAACTTATCTATAACATTTATCATATGTATTCAAACACTTTACAATTCATAACCGGTAATATTACTGGTTAATAGTCATATGTAAATGTAATACATGACTAGCCAAAGGTCAAGTGCATTACTGTATAGTATTATCAGAGATAAATTTGTGCAGATTTCGATTGAAAGAGGCTGATTTTTCCTTAATTGCAGGCACGATACCACTCGTCAGGACAAAAATTGACACCTAAATGGCACGAAAGGTCCTAATTAGTCGCCAAACTAATGGGCTAAATATGAGAGAAAAGGGGGTCCACGAAACGATCCCAAAGTGAAAGTAAAGTTATTGCAATGTGTTAAAATGCAGTTTGAAATGGCCAACTCAGGAGCCTAGGTAGTTAGTACGTTGCCTCATCGCTCATCTCCGTATCTTTGACATTTGAGGTCTGTGTTAGGTGAGCTCCCCAACCTTGTACACAGGGACTACGGCAAAATATTAAGGGAAGTTGTATATTTTCTAGGGTATCTCTATAAGAGGGTACTGTTAACTTATGGGGTGATGGGCGTAATATTTGCTTATATATACAGTATATATATATATATATATATATATATATATATATATATATATATATATAAGTTATCTTGGTTGTGAGGTGATCGCCCTAATCTTAAAGCAGTACTTCCATACACCCTTCCTAATCTGAATAAAGTCGCCTACTAATAGCCAGCACAGAAAATAAATGCGCGTTGGATACTGAAAGGGTTAAGGGATAATATGTAAAATTAATGGTCATACAGGAATGTGTAACTGCGATAAATGTACTAAGGGGAGGTAGGTAGTTTTTCTGGACCCCTTTCTCCCTCTCGATTAGCCCCATTATTTATGAGATTTTAGGGCGTTTGTCCCATTAGTTTGGCGATAATAAGACCTTTTGCCCCATTTATTTGTAAATTTTAAGACCATTTGTGCCATTTAGGTGTCGAATTTTTCCTGGCGAGCAATAACGAGCCTGTACCTTTTGAGGAACCTCAACCGAAAAATTTACAATTCTATATCGAATGGGAATCTTGGGATGTTTTCATTAGCTTGATAGAAGTCTAGGGAGGAAACTCAAATAATAATAAAATAATATATAAATATACTAATGACAAACCGCTACCTTCCTAAATGTCGAAACTGTTTGACAAACATTGGAATAAGAACATTTTGATTACTACAGGATAAATACTCTCTCTCTCTCTCTCTCTCTCTCTCGTTATATATATATATATATATATATATATATATATATACCTGTATATATATATATATATATACATATATACAGTTTTTCCCGCTTCCTATGACTTAAATTGCTTCAAACTCCGTGTGTCCAGGCATTTTGGCTCGAACGTCCCTTGATTTTGGCCCTGTCACTCTTTCAACTATGGGGAGGCACTCGCTATAGGCAGTTATGCCTTTTGCCTCCCTCAATCACATAGAAAAAAAAAAAAAAAAAAAAAATATATATATATATACTGTATATACTGTATAACCCGTTAGCTTAGATATACCAATGTTATAAAGGCTGATACATAAGGGCCATAATCACTACAGTCACCCCCTAATTATCGCCCTTACAACATTCTCAGGGCTACTAGACCATACATACACACATCACCCTTCTCAATCACACACAACGGCTTACGTCATATCCTATATTATGACATTAACACTATCTGGCCCGACGTGTTAGGAGTTATTATGATATTTTGTTTAATTATTATTGAGGGTTTTGCTTGCTTGCGCCGTGTTTGAGCAATGTATTTTAGTTTGTCCCCTAGTCTAAAAAAAATGCCTTCCCTGACTTCCTTCGAACTAGAAAGTGCCCACCCAGACCCACTTCAAAATAAATTTGCCCATTATTCGATGAAAAACTGTCCCGTCCGAATGCCGATTTCAAATTACAGGCTCGCTATCGCTCAACGAAAAAAAATCGACATTTGGTGGGGTGAAGCTTCTTCTTTAATGCCATGTTCGTATTGTAGATATCGTGAAGGATGCAGAGGCCAAATTTAGAAGACGGAGGGAGGGCATAGCAGTTAAAGGATTAAGATTTAATAGAAATTAAACCAAAGTTATGCTCAGTGGATTAGGGCGTGGAAATTTATAAAAATTGGTGTATACCCATGTGCAGTATGCAGAAAAGGGGTGGGCACAAACTCATTTCCGTGTAGCATCTGCCGTAATTAGGTACACCTTTGGAAGAAGAGCTGTGCTAGAATAAAAGGAACTCTGTCAAGGAAGCAGTCCGAAGTTGAGAAATGTATATGTATAGTATGCAAAGGTGACCTCATGTTGAATGACCAACTTTGGCAATGCGTCGCTGGAGATGGTGGAAAAGTGTTTCTACTTTGGAGATACCATCTAAGCCGGTGGTGGGGTGAATGCCACCAATATCACCAGAATCAGATGTGGCTGGGGAAAGTTCAGAGAACTGCTGCCAATTCTAACCATGAGAAAATTCCCACTCCCCTTGAATGGAAAGGTGTACGCTTCATGTATTAGAAGGTGTACGCTTCATGTATTAGAAGGTGTACGCTTCATGTATTAGAAGGTGTACGCTTCATGTATTAGAAGGTGTACGCTTCATGTATTAGAAGGGCATTGGCCTGTGCTTCAGAAACGTGGACTGTCAAACGGAATTATTTCAACAGAATGGAACGTAACGAATAGAGAATGGTGAGACGAGTGTGTGGGGCCAAACTACATGATAGGATATCTAGTGAAGGCCTGAGGAGACAGTTAGGTATCAAGAGTATCAGTAATGAGATGTGTACAAGTAGGACAGGTTGGGTTGGGCATATGGAGAGGATGGATGAACTAAACTGGATACAAAGATGCAAGTCCGTGGATGTGGAGGGTACTGCACCTAGGGACTAAAAAGACGTGGGCTCAGACTAAACGCTCGGATCTCGAATATAAAACCCATGACAAGTGAGGCAGCTCTAAACAGGGCTGCCTGAAACGCCACCATTACGATGGGAGCCTGAAACTGCACCTTGTGGGAGGAATCGGTCTATAAACTACAGTATGTATGATTTTATTAAGGGGAGACAGACTTTTTTTTTTTTTTTTTTTGTCTATTAATTCATTTATTCCTTAGTTTTCTCGCAAGACCTCCATCAAGCTTAGAAAAACACCCCCTAGACCCTCCTTCAAGATAAATTTTTACATTTTTCGATAGAAAAAATTCCCGGCCGAAGGCCGGTTATTTTTAAAATTTCAGGCTCGCGCCAGGAAATAATCGACCCCTAAATGGCATGAAAGGTCTTAAAATTGACAACGAAATAGGGCGAAAGGTGTTTAAATCGCCAAAATAATGGGGCCGAACGTCTTATAATCTCAAAACTAGTGGGGCTAAACATTAAGAAGAAGGGGGTACAGAAAAACGGTATGCCTCCCCTTAAGTTCTTTAGTCTTTATATTGTGCCGTTCCTGTTTTGGTTTGTTTGTTTTGCGTTTGTTTTACATTTTAATTAATGTATAATTATATCGAAGTTTACTCAAGCTCTCATATATTTGTCGTTGATATATTTTTCAGACATTATCCCAAATACACAATATACAGTATAATCTTAATTATTATACCACACATTGCACAATTTACAATCGCGCTAAGAAGTGATGTCTCGGCACCAAGTATGTTTTGATCAATAATTGGTATAACCAATATCTAAGCTTCATTTCTTCATATCGAGTGAAATTTATAAATGTGTTCAATCATTTATCCACCCTATTCAACATCTGACAGACATTAATACAGCACAGAGCAAACCGAACGTCATGACAGCTGGGACATGACTTATTAGCGCGGCCGTACTAACTAACAACATGAAGACATAATTGCGACTTGCACGAGACCATATAGTTATTACCAAAGCCTACTCCAGTAATTCTCCCATGTCTGCCATTGATATATTTGTACAGCCATTACCGCAAATACCGTGTTATTATGTTGGTGAGGGCGACAGTGTTTTAGTGGGGGGTGGGGGCTAGGGGGTGGAAAGGGTGGAGGGGGGGCGGGGGGATGGAGGGGGACTGTATTATGGGTGAGGTGGGGTT
The DNA here is from genome assembly GCA_032716605.1 of Paralithodes platypus. NCBI lineage: Eukaryota > Metazoa > Arthropoda > Malacostraca > Decapoda > Lithodidae > Paralithodes > Paralithodes platypus. The sequence goes on along the minus strand of CM064544.1, from coordinate 7,529,155 downwards.
TGTCACACATTCTCTCTCACGTTTTTACTCTCCCTCACTCTCTCTCTCTCTCTCTCTCTCTCTCTTACTCTATCTATCTATCTATCTATTTATTTTCATACATATAGTGCATTTACTGTTTTTTTGTTAATTGTGAACCATTAGAAGTACGGTTTCACATATATAACACATTTATTGCAATCTCCTATTATGCCTCCTTAAATAAGTTTGTGTGTGTGTGTGTGTGACAGAGAGAGAGAGAGAGAGAGAGAGAGAGAGAGAGAGAGAGAGAGAGAGAGAGAGAGAGAGAGAGAGAGAGACATACGCTATACCAACAGGTAATCCAGTTTGACGTAACATCCACTAATGTCAGTCCTCTCTCTCTCACACACACATACACAGACAGGCATGACACACACACATACATAAACACACACACACACACACCACACCTCATACGTACATACTCACACCTCACATAGCCTACACACACACACACACACACACACACACACACACACACACACACACACACACACACACACACCACCTCATACATACAGTACATAGTCACACCTCAGATAGCCTACACACACACACAACACACATACAAATATACACACACACATCTGTAGAACTCTCAGGAAAGGAAGCGAAGGGAGGGGAGGGAACAGAAAGGATGAGAGAGAGGAGGAGAGAGAAGAGGAGAAGGGAGGGAGAGGAAGAGAGGTGGGGAAAGGAGAGAGGGAGGTGAGGGGAGGGAATGGAGAGAAGCGAGGGGAGAGGAGGGGAGAGGAGGGGAGGGGAGGGGAGGGGAGGGGAGGGGAGGGGAGGGGAGGGAGGGGAGGGGAGGGGAGGGGAGGAGAGGGAGGGGAGGGAAGGGAGAGGAGGGCAAGGGAGGGAAGCAAGGGGAAAGGAAGGGAGGGTGAAAGGAGGGAGGGAGGGGAGGTGAAGGGAGGGAAGCGAGGGGGCTTGGGAGGAGGTGAAGCGATGGGAGGGGAAGGAAGGGAAAGGAGGGGAGAGGTAGGAGGAAGAGGAAGCGAAGGTAGGGGAAGGAGGGGTGAGTTATAGGTTAAGGGATATATACTTAGTAATTAATGAGGGGGAAGAAAGGAGGTGAAGTGGAAATTAACGGGAAGCCAATGAATGAACAAGGTAGTGAAGCGAAACAAATAAATAATAATAATAATAATAATAATAATAATAATAATGAATATTATTATTATTATTATTATTAGTAGTAGTAGTAGTAGTATTTTAATAATAATGAAAATAAAACAAAAAAGTTAAGTACAACAAAATGAACAAAAGTAGTGAGCGAAAACAAATAAAAAGATACGATAAAAAGATAAAATATACAAACAAGTTAAGTCCAAAGAAGGTGGAGAGGATTTCGGACTCTCTAGATGAAGAAAAAAAACACATATATATACTGCAGGTTTATTTAGAGAGAGTGATAAAGATAGAATAGGAAAAAAGAAAAATTAGGTTACAAAATAATAAATAGAAGCGAAAACAAGAAACGGGAGATACATTTTAACATAACAATAATAACAATGATAGCAACAACAAGAACAACAACAATACAAAAAATGACAAGTAACAGAAACAACAACAAAAACAAGCAACAACACTGACAGCAACAACAACAATATTGCAACCCCACCAATAACAACAACAACAACAACAACAACAACAACAACATGACAAACACTAATAAATTACAATATCACAGACAATGGAGGAGGTTTGAGGGAACTATTTGTTAAGGGGACGTTTTCATTTTTTTCTGGACTCCCTTCTCCCTCATGCTTAGTCCCATAAACTTTGACATTTTCAGACGTTCGCCTCATTAGATTGGTGATTTTAAGACCTTTCGCCTCATCTCTTTTCCAATATGAAGACTTTTCGAGCCATTTAGGTGTCGATTTTTTCCGGGCGAGCGATAGCGAGCCTATAGTTTTGGAGGAACCGGCCTTCGGCCATGAAATATTTCTACCTAAAGTTGTACAAATATATAACGAAGGCCCCGGGGCCTTGGTCTTATATATAACGAAGGCCCCGGGGCCTTGGTCTTATATATAACGAAGGCCCCGGGGCCTTGGTCTTTTTTATGCTTTATGCATTCAGTTGAATAACATTATTTTTTCTTAACCCCTTCTGTACCGGTGCTGTACTTTCAATTTCATTCTGGCTACTATTAGACGATTTGATTCAGTTTATAAAGGGCCTCCAGCAATTATCAGGCTTCGAACTATCTCATTTGACCCTTTTTACCACCACAGATCCTTCATAAGCTGTACAACATCGTCTAAATATAGCTAGAATAAAATGAAAAAGACGTCGCCGGTACAGAAGGGGTTAATAGAGAATATATAGAGGAAGGAAAAACAAAGATTAAACATAATGTTTGCAACAAGACAATGTTGATCAATCAAGATAATATTACGAATTCTCAGATAACATATACGACAGGAAAATTGATATCGAGTAATCAGTGTAATCTTTTTACAATCAGAAAAAACATTATGCATTATATAAAAATGCTAACCCTTTACCTTGTTAGTCGTCAAGTGATTGCAATCGCCTGTCACTGGTACACTTATAATAATTAAAGGATTTAATCGTATGCAAGTGTGTAGAAAATCCGTGAATTTTTTATAACTGTATTATCATGCGATGTGTTTTTGTTCTAAGCAAAGCGGGCTGTTACTAATCCCTCCCCACCCCCACTTGCAAACAAAACACACACACACACCCCCACACACACCCACACACACACACACACACACACACACACACACACACACACACACACACACACACACACACACACACCCACACACACATCTAAGGAGTGACAGAGAGCCAAATTCAAGGTGTACCATCTTAAATGCAACTATACCCTGTCCCACATAAGTAGGCCAAAACTCTTGACCATAACCCTTAAGGGGAGGTATTTAGTTTGTTCCCTACGTTTTCATCAAGCTTAAAATTACACCCCGTAGACCCCCTTTCAAGATAAATTTGTACATTTTTCGGTAGAAAAATGTCCCGGCCAGAGTTGCTCTAAAATTACAGGCTCGCTATCGCTCGCCAGGAAAAAATCGACACCTAAATGGTACGAAAGGTCTTAAAATTTACATAAATGGGGCAAAATGTCTTAAAATGTCCAAACTACTGGGGCGAACGTCATAAAATCTCAAGAGCAATGGGGCTAAACATGAGGGAGAAAGGGGTCCAGAAAAAAATCCCTCAAGTGGAAATCTCCCCTTAATAACTTACAAACGAGGCTAATTGCATTGATATTAGCAACTATATACTGATGGCGAATAATTTTAGGTGAGTTAATTATTATAAATATTTAGATAATGTTGTCATATATCGTTTGGCATAGTAAATACTACAAGAATAGATTACTTAATAAGGGGAGGTTTCCACTTGAGGGATTTTTTTCTTGACTCCTTTCTCCCTCATGTTTAGCCCCATTGCTTTTCTATTTTTAAGACGCTCGCCCCATTATTTTGACGAT
>CM064544.1:7485644-7520644 GCA_032716605.1 Paralithodes platypus | reverse complement strand
CAAATAGCCTGATAGCCAAATAGTATAGCCGGATGCCAAATAGCCTGATGCCAAATAGCATAGCCTGATGCCAAATAGCATAGCCTGATGCCAAATAGCCTGATGCCAAATAGCCTGATAGCCAAATAGCATAGCCTGATGCCAATAGCCTGATGCTAAATAGCATAGCCTGATGCCAAATAGCCTGATGCCAAATAGCCTGATAGCCAAATAGCATAGCCTGATGCCAAATAGCCTGATGCCAAATAGCATAGCCTGATGCCAAATAGCCTGATGCCAAATAGCCTGATAGCCAAATAGCATAGCCTGATGCCAAATAGCCTGATGCCAAATAGCATAGCCTGATGCCAAATAGCCTGATAGCCAAATAGAATAGCTGGATGCCAAATAGCCTGATGCCAAATAGCATAGCCTGATGCCAAATAGCATAGCCTGATGCCAAATAGCCTGATAGCCAAATAGCATAGCCTGATGCCAAATAGCCTGATGCCAAATAGCATAGCCTAATGCCAAATAGCATAGCCTGATGCCAAATAGCCTGATGCCAAATAGCCTGATAGCCAAATAGCATAGCGATGCCAAATAGCCTGATGCCAAATAGCCTGATAGCCAAATAGCATAGCCTGATGCCAAATAGCCTGATGCCAAATAGCATAGCCTGATGCCAAATAGCCTGATGCCAAATAGCATAGCCTGATGCCAAATAGCCTGATAGCCAAATAGCATAGCCTGATGCCAAATAGAATAGCCTGATAGCCAAATAGCATAGCCTGATGCCAAATAGCCTGATGCCAAATAGCATAGCCTGATGCCAAATAGCCTGATGCCAAATAGCATAGCCTGATGCCAAATAGCCTGATAGCCAAATAGCATAGCCTGATGCCAAATAGCATAGCCTGATAGCCAAATAGCATAGCCTGATGCCAAATAGCATAGCCTGATGCCAAATAGCATAGCCTGATAGCCAAATAGCATAGCCTGATGTCAAATAGCATAGCCTGATGCCAAATAGCATAGCCTGATGCCAAATAAAATAGCCTGATAGCCAAATAGCATAGCCTGATGCCAAATAGCATAGCCTGATGCCAAATAGCATAGCCTGATGCCTATCCCGAGTAAATGGTTCAATATGTTATGATACTATATTGAATGTCAATTTAATGACTTTGCTAATTAAGTCGTATAATTATACACTTGATCGCATCCTTTCAAAACGATCGCGACTTTGACAAATTCAACTATATATTTATGTAATATTTTGATCATAGGGCAGACATTAAATACGCATTTTAGTCATCTTATATAAAGTGTAATATTCAGCTCATTTATCAACTGTACATACTGTAGATTACAAGTGAATAGAAAATAATGAATTAAACAAATTAATAGCATTGAGTATATCCATTCGCTTTTAAATAAGTGTGTCTACTTTAACGAGAGACTATCACACGCAGTATTTTGGGTAGTATAATTATGTTCACTAAAACATATTACTCTTAAGCTTCCCAGACATATACAGTACTATAAACAAGATGGATTCAGGTATTCTTGTTATATGACGCACTTGCACGCATCAATTGGCCCATTCTGTACCAGGGACGTCCTTATTATCATATTCTGGCAACTATTAGACGATTTTGTTCAGCTTAGGAAGGACCTCTAGCAATAATAGGGCTTCAACTATCTCAACCAACCCTCTTAACTTTTTGTTTTATGTGAGTGAGGGAGACAAAAGGCAGAACTGCCTGTATCGAGTGCCTCCACCATAGTTGAAAGAGTGACAGGGCCAAAATCAAGGGACGTTCGAGCCAAAATGCCTGGACACACGGAGTTTGAAGCAATTTAAATCATAGGAAGAGGGAAAGACTGATTCTGGGAGAGAGTTCCAGAGCTAAGCAGTTGAATAGAAGAAAGACTGAGAATAACATTTCACTCTTGGGTTGGAGAGTTGCACAGAGTAGGGGTGGGATTGTGTTGCAAGACGGGTACTACGTACCCTACATAGAGGAGGTGGTATACACTGGGAGAGCTCTAAGGGACACTGATTATTGTAGTGGCTATAGAATAGCGAGAGATATGCAACATTTTGGCGAAGAGAGAGAGAGATTGCAGAGAGTTGGTGAGTGGACAGGAGTTAATGATACGAAAGGCTTTCCTTTCTACTTTGTCTAGGAGTGCGGCGTGAGAGGATCCTCCCCACACATGTGAACAATACTCAATACAAGGACGCACTGTGCCCCTATACAGAGCAAGAATCTGTGCAGGGGTAAAGAACCCCTTGAAGCGGTTGAGCACACCCAGCTTCTGAGAGGCTGCCTTAGCAAGACTGGTAATATGGTCCTCCCAAGTGAGAGCAGAAGAAAAAGAGACACCGAGAATATTGAGAGAAGTTGAAGGATTGAGTTGTGTATTGTTGAAGAATAAGTGATAGTCCTCTGGGAGTTCCGGTCGGGTAGTTAGATGAAATAATTGGGTTTTGCAAGCATTAAAGGCAACAAGGTTTTCTCTGCCTCAATTGGAAATAGTAGTTAGATCAGAAGATAAGTGTTGTATGGCTTCATTACGTTTGTTTTTGAGGGATTGCTGGCTGGGGCGTTCAGGAAAACTAATTGAGTAATGTAAGGTAGAGTCGTCTGCTTATGAATGGATGGGACTGGAGGTACAGTTGAGAAGATAATTTATGAAAATTAGAGAGAGAATGAGAGATAGCACAGAGCGCTGAGGAACACCAGAGTTGATAGGATGAGGAAGTTATCGATGGCCGTCCACAACCGCAGCTATGGAACGGCCGGAAAGGAAATTAGAGACAGATATATTGGTTGTTGAAAAGTGTATTTTCCTACGTATTTCCCCATCTGGCATGCCCAGTTGTCAAAGAGCAAATCCCACCCTCACCTAAGCGTGTAAGTCTTGCCATGTTATTATCAATATATTATGATTTTGGAGGTTTCAAAATGATTAGAGACATTCTAGAAATTTAAATATATATATTCAATAAATTCAATAATTAATAATTATATAAACAACGAAATAAATATCTTCCCTTGACAGTTCTTGTTGCATCATTCACCAAACACCCCCATTAGTTAGCTATTTGAAGAACTTTCGACTCATGTATTCGTTAGTTTTAAGACCCTTTGTGCCATTCAGGTGCCGATTTTCTTCCAGGCGAACGATAGCGAGCATATGGAAGTCAAAAGGTAAATTGAGATAGGCTTTACCTCATTTAATGGCCACATATCCTTCCTAAGCGGCATATAATCGCCTAGTGATAGCCAGAATAAACTGTCAAAACGTGTCATGATCGTTAAGGGGTTAATGTCTCCCGTTTTTATTTTATTTTTTTATTTTATTTTTTATTTTTTTTAACCATCAGGAGGTGTTCACATATTTATGATCAACACTGTACTTTAAATTTCACACAAACACGTTATTTAGTTATTTATATATTTGTGTGTTATTATATTATATTATTATTTTCCTTTCTTGTGTCTCTTGCTGATCCTCCTTACCCCTTGTGGGAGTTAGGGCTGGCTACTGACTGACTGACTGACTGACTATTATTATCATTATCATCATCATTATAATTATTATTATTATTATTAGTGTTATCATACATATATATATATATAGATATATATTAGTTTTATATCTATTAATTATTTTTCTTACCGACCGGTTTGGAGGCACAATATTTATCAAGGTGACGATAAAATCTATAACACTGACAGTATCTTATCGTGTATTCAATCCATTCCGTTTATTTACATGGCGTTCTAAACATTATTATTTGTTTATATACAACTGTGTTGGTGGTGTAATGGTTTAGATGGATGCTTATGTTCTGGGTGTGGTGTCCCGAGTTCGAATCCCGGGAGGACCATATGCTTTCATTAGTTTATTCAAGTGCATTGGAGTTTGTAATTGATGATTAATGCTAAGAATGGGGTGTTACTTATATATACACATTTTAGCCTTCAAGAATATATCTCGAGGCTAACGAGGCAGAACAGATGACTAATTTGCAATAACTTAACGTTCGCATCAATAAACGTTTACCCAGTACAAAATAATGAATAAAATGCATTAAGGGGGGATGGGCCGGTTTTCTGGACCACTGTCTCCCTCATGTTTAGCCCATTTAGTTTTCAGATGTTAAGATGTTTGCCCCATTATTTAGTCGATTTTAAGACCTTTCGCCCAATTTCTTCGTCAATATTTAGACCTTTCGTGCTATTTAGGTGTCGATTTTTCCCCTGGCGAACAATAGTGAGCCTGTAATGTTGGAATAACCGGCCTTCGGCCGGGAAATTTTTCTACCGAAAAATGTACAAATTGATGTAGAAGAACGATCTAATGGATGTTTTTATAAATTTGATGGAGGTCTAGGGAGGAAACTAGAAACATATTGAATGCATGCAAAAATCGCCCAAAAAGTGAACCATCCCCCCTTAATAATTTCCACTTCCACAACAAGAAATATTAACCCAGCACAAATAAATAAAATGCAACCACTTAAACTTTTGCATTAATTTGTATTTGTTTGAATGTATACAGTATATGTATGAATGTATAATTGTATATATGTATGCATGTATATATGTACGTATGCATGTATGTATGTATGTACTCAAGCACATACCTATAGCCTGGGGTGGCCGACTGAAGACAGAGCCCGAATTGAAACTACTTTTAAAGTTTCAATTTTTAGGGTTCGATACCACTTTTGCGTTCTCTCACCCCTTTCTCTGTCTCATCTAGTAAGTGCATTTTACCAGGGGAGGAGGATTCCTAGCCACCCGCCCCCGAAGTAGGTAAAGTAGTACAGGAAAAGAGACAAGACAGGAACGGCTAAGGTTGAGCGGAGGATGCCAAACTTCACTCTGGACAGGACCAGCCCTCGCCCACTCAACACAAATGAATAAAAACAATAACTTCCACTTCCACATCAAGAAATATTTACCCAGCACACAAAAAAAAAAAAAAAAAAAAAAAAAAAAAAAAAAAAATGCAATAACTTAACATTCCTCATCGATAAATATTTACACAACTTCACTAAGAGAGCTGCCGAATTAATATACTCGGAATAAATTGTTGTTTTTTACTCTCACTTCCGGTTGCGTGTTTGTGTGTTGGTGTTGCGTGATGGTTCTGCCAAGTGTTCTACTCCGGGCGCGTGCAAATATTCATCAAATGATAATGCTTTGCTTTTGACGGCTAAATTGCCCTCGGAAACTCACACAATATTATGTTTTCAAGGTTACAATATGAATAGATATAGGTATAACATGTATATATATATATATATATATATATACAATACTGTATATATATATACCGGTATATATATATATATATATATATATATATATATATATATATATATATTGTTAATAATAAATGGTCTAATAATAATGAAAATGACAATGAACAGGGATGATTATGATGGTGGTGGTGGTGATGATAATGATGGTGATGATAATAATGATAGCGGTAATGTTGATAATAACGATTGTGGTGGTCAAAACAACGAATCTACATTTATAGATACAGTATGACGATGATAATGAGGGGAAAGGTGCTTTATTATTTTGATCTATTTTTTATTTTGTTTTATTTATGTGTTTATTTATTTGTTTTGTTCCCTAGACATTCATCAAGCTTACAAAACACATCGCCCAAACCTCCATTCAAGATTAATGTGTACATTACTCGGTAGTATGATTACCCCACCGGATACCAGTTCCTCATAAATTACATGGTCGCTATCGCTCGCCCGGAAAATAATCGACACGTAAATGATACGAGCGATACATACATGTACATGGGGCTAATTTTCTAAAATTTGTTAAATTAATGGGGCGAACGTCTTAAAATCTCAAAACAAATTTGTCCCATTGGTATGGCGATTTTAAAACTTATTGTCCCAATTGTTTGTCAATTTCAAGAACTTTTGTATAATTTAGGTGTCATATTTTTCCTGGCGAGCGATAACAAATAAGCCTTAATGGAGCATTTTGCACAAATTTATCTCGAAGAGGCGTCTTGGGTGTCTTGTAAGTTCGATGGAGGTCTAAGGAGGAAACCTAAAATATATATATATATATACAGTATATATATATATATATATATATATATATATATATATATATATATATATATATATATATATATATATATATATATAATAATTAAACAAATAAATAATACTTATATAAAAAAATGATGATTAAATTTATCCATAAGCAAGATGACATACATGATAAATCGGGGGCAAAGTTACTTATATATAAGTCTCCAGTTCCATGTAAGCATAGAACCATACCAAATGCCTCAAGGCAGCCCTTCAGGGCAAGAGCAGCCCTTCTAGAAACTAGATTTGGCGTTCTGATGTCCCGTAGCTACCATGATGAGGTTGCAATGGACAAATAGGATGAACGGTGGATCAGACTTAAGTCATTCCTATTGTAGTCGCCTCTTACGACACACAATAGACGAAGTGGGGCATGTTCTTGAGTTGAGGCCTCCCAGCTAACCCCTTGGGGGGAAGGAAAGAGGGAAGAGAAAACCAGACCTCCCGTCAAGATTAATTGTAGTGGGCAAGCGAGAGGAGTTTGTGTCAGTTCCCCCCATAGTAGTAATGATGTTAGGGGAGGGGGCTACACTGTAGATGTTGTAGTTAGGGAGAATGGTCATCTTTTTCTATGGACGTCATTATGGTGACTCTCTAACCCTTTGAGTACCAGCGACGTGTGTTGTATTTTATTTTAGCTATATGTAGACGATATTTAGCAGCTTAGGAAGGATCTCCCCCTCCTCCATCACCACCGCCTCCACCACCATCACCACCACCACCACTTTCTCAACCACCACCACCACCACTCCATTATTGTCCATCCATCCCTGCCTCTGTTATCACCCGCCAGTCTTCAGTAACTTCGCCCATAGGTCCGTTCGTGTGTTGGTCTCGATCACATAATTATGCTGTAGTTAGGTTCGTGTTCTAAATAGTTATGGGATTAGGTGATACATGGGGTCAATAGCTTATGATAGGTGGTAGTCAATGATAACTATACTCTGTTTAACTTCATCTGACGGTATGTTGAATCCCTTGGCAGCTAATTTCTCGATACTTAATGGACAAATATGATACCACAATATGTATCTGCACCATATTAAGGCCAAGTTTATATAATTAGGTAAGGTTATAATAGGTTTGGGTTAGGCTAGATGAAGGGTTATCATATTTTAAGTAGCGTTCAAAGCCAGGTTATGGCTATGATAGGTTTGAGTTAGGCTACACGCAGAGAACATCACTTCAAATACGAGGGAAATGGCGGTGAGCGAAAAGACTTATGGGTGAAATGACTCGGAGGCGAAAATACCTCGCGCTCAGCCACGGCCCGGCAAGAACACTGATCAATGAGAGGTGTCGACCATTTTTCTCGTAAGGGGGAATGCTTTACTTTTTGGGCGATTTTTGTTTGTATTAATTATTTTTCTAGTTTCCTCCCTAGATCTCCATAAAAAAAAAAAAACATCCATTAGATCCCCCTTCTAGATTAATTTGTAAATTTTTCGGTAGAAAAATTTCCCGGCCGAAGGCCGATTCTTCCAACATTACAGGCTCACTATCGTTCGCCAGGGAAAAAATTGACACCTAAATAGCACGAAAGGTCTAAATATTGAAGAAATGGGGTGAAAGGTCTTATAATCGACCAACTAATGGGGCAAACATCTTAACATCTGAAAACTAATGGGGCTAAACATGAGGGAGAAAGTGATCCAGAAAACCGGCCCATCCCCCCTTAAATAGCCCACGAGAAATTTGGGCGCCTCGCGAACTGCCAAAACCACCCTTGTATCCCCCGTCACTAAGGGCGATTCTCCTCTTTCCCCCCGCGCCTGGCAGAAGCGGCCTGACACCATGGCCATTTGTAGAAAAATTTGTGTAATTTCTCCGGGAGATGGGAAGGGGATATAGTGTCGACGTTTGAGAGATTAGCAATCTAATCAATAGACACTCGGATTCCCTCGCCATAATTCAATCCCAATCATTTGTCTTGTGGGATTGAGAGGAGAGGAGCTGACAGGAGATGACAGGAGAGATGAGGAGATGTGAGATGATGACAGGATATAAGAGGAGAGGAGGTGAGGTGAGTTGAGGTGAAGTGAGGTGAGATGATAACAGGATGAGAGGAAAGGAGGTGAGGTGAGGTGAGATGATGACAGGATAATGAGAGGAAAGAGGTGAGGTGAGGTGAGGAGAGGTGAGATGATGAGAGGAAAGGAGGTGAGGTGAGGTGAGGAGAGGTGAGATGATGACAGGATATGAGAGGAGAGGAGGTGAGGTGAGGTGAGATGATGACAGGATAATGAGAGGACAGGAAGTGAGATGAGGTGAGATGATGACAGGATATGAGAGGAGATGAGTTGAGGTGAGGTGAGGTGAAACGATGACAGGAGAGAAGGGGACAGGAGAGGACAGAAGAATAGAGATGAGATGAAATGAAATGAGAGAACCAAAATAAAAGATGATAGGAGATGAAAATAATGAAAAGAGAAGAGAGGAGAGAGAGAGAATAAAAAAAAGGGAGAGAGAAGGAGAAGAGAGCAAAGAGGACAGAGGAGCAGAGAAGTGGACAGAAGCAGCTGGAGTGACCAATGTTTTCCGGGAATATCGTTGGCAGGTGGACGCTCCCTAACGACACCGCAGTAATTACCTTCTGTTTCATAATAATTCAATATGTTTCGTCCCATAACCTGTTCCATGCAAGCAAACAAATATATATACCCAAGCAGCCTATATGAGAACTGGTTTGATTCTCATTCATGATTAGCCCCATTACTGTGGATATTTTGAGACGTTCGCCCCATTAGTTTGGCGATGATCAGACCTTTCGCCTCATTTGTATGTAAATTTTAAGACCTTTCGTAGCATTTGGGTTTCCTTTTTTATTCCTGGAGAACGATAACGATTAACGTAGCAAACTTGTTATTCTGGAGAAACCGGCCTTCGGCCAGAACATTTTTCTATCGAAAAATGTACAAATTTTTCTCGGAGGGGAGTCTTCAAGGTGTTTTTCTAAGCTTGATGCTTGATGGAGGTTAAAATAAATAAATAAATAAATAAATAAATAAATAATATATATATATATATATATTATATATATATATTGTTACGTATCTTGATCCTCAAGTGGTTAACTTGATGAATCTAGATAGCACAGAGATATATATTAAGGTATCAGTCAGCTGAAGGCAAAACAAAAGTAAAATCTAATAAAATAATTTCCTGTTGTTGCTTCCTTTCCTTTTGGATCTTAGGACTTAATATCCTTTATTGACTGATACTCTTTAATTATGAAAAATACTGAAACTAATTAAAGTCATGTAGTATTTATAAAGAATTATTATTTAACCGAAGCTTAGTAGGCTATGGTTATGAACCGAATAAGTTATAGCTAAAGAAGGACTATTAATTTTATAAAAAGTCTTGAAAGATAAATATTAAAGTAAGAATATTTCTGTCTCTTACCCTTTTTGAAATGAATAGATAGTTTTCTTCTATGTCCTTTTATTTATATTTAATGTAATTATTCTTGGTTCTTGTCTTACGTTAATAGTATTATATTATTATTATCATCAGGAGTAATATCAAAGTCACATAAAAAGTTAGATATATTTTAATAATTAGTTAAATTTATTTCTTAACCACGTAACATTGAGGTTTGATTATGAGTAAATAAAGTTACAGGATCGTTTCATAGATTCGATTCAGGTCTCACTCAAATAATATGAAAAGCAAAATATAATATTTTGAAGCAAAAGAATTTTCTTCAGCTTAGGAAATCACTATAAGTAATATTAACACAGCCATGTTAGTCTAAGGCGATATTACTAATACGAGACAATAGCATCACCGTACTAAGCACCATTAAGCACTGTAAGCTTAATTCAAAGAAAATGAAAGAACTCGTAAGTATTAATATAAAACAATAGTATTACTTTCATCATAACCCAATTACTTAAAGAGTTGCTTTAGTCCACAAGTTAGTCAACTAAAATAGTTAAGTACATAATAGCGTTAACGTTAATTCCCAATCAAATAGTTAAACACATAATAGTAGTGTTCACGGTAATTCCCAATTAAATAGTTTAACACATTACACACATTAAACACATCACGTTAATTCCCAATCACATATCTCACTAACCAACATAACGTAAGTGTTTACACCGAACACACTTAACACACATTTATATAATCTGACTGACAGTCACAATCCCATTATAATACTTCACCCCGTCTTCCTCCAGCTGCAAGTTCACCTTCCCCAACGCCAAATGAGACTGATTTGAATGCCCACAACTCGGGTCTTATATACCAAACAATGATGGTGTAGGAACGAATCAGGAGGCGGCGGGTGGTGCCTACTCCAATCATAGCTCCTCGAATCACATTACAGGTGTGTCGTCCACTCACAGCTCCTGGCGTCGATCATACGTCATAGCATCGGTCATCGAGGTATGGGGCGAGCTGGTATGGTGCGAGATGGTTTGCCCACTCGCTCGTTCGCTCGCTAGTCTGCTTCACCACTTGGGTAGTTTGGCTCCTTGAACTCTAATTCTAACTCTTAAATTAACATACAGGGCTCCGTATGTCAGACCTCCCCCCTAGAAAAGAGTTTAAGGAGTATAGTACATAATATTAAACATAATACATAAATAGATTCACCACCAGATTGGCAACAGCAAGATTATAATGAGGATATAATAAGGATATCACCCAAAGTAGGCAACGTCTCCAGGATACCACATCAGAACATAGCCGGAACGTAGCTGGAGCGTTATTCGAACTGCAAGGCATCTCACAGCTGAAGGCTTAAAAGCGCACTACAAAAACATGATATTTACCTCGCTACAAGGGAGAGCTAATTGCCAAAATCCTCTCATTAAATTATACTTACTGCTGCACGAGGCCAAACTGGTAAATGCAATCTTTGATCCGTGGCAGTGGATAGGTATCGTTCTTTGTGACAGCATTGACTTGCCTATAGACCCTACATAACCTATGGCTCCCGTCTGGCTTTGGCACTAGTATGACCGGACTACTCCACTGGCTGAAGGCCCTTGTGATCAGCTGGTTTGAAAAAATTAAGTCAAGCTCGACCTGCAGTATACTCCTGCGTTGTGGTGAGACACGGTAGGGGGATAGTTTAATGGGAGTTGCATCCCCTACGTCGATGTCGTGCACGGCCAAAGAAGTGAGCCCTGGAGTATCACGGAACACACTGGGAGACTGAGATAAAACAGAGATTAGTTGGTTCGCTTGATCAGAGGGAAGATGACATAGTTTAGATGGTAATTCCCTCAAAGCCACTGAATTATACTGAAAGTTGGATAGGCTACATGACAAGTCAAAGTCTGCATGGATACCTTCAGGCTCTGGAACAGTCTGTTGCGGATCAGTAAGAGAACTGAAGACTTTGTCCGCACCAGGCTGCTCACAGGTCCTGACATTCACTGCCACAGTGGGAGAATCTGGAGGAGAGGAATCAGGGGACCTATGGTAGGGCTTCAACATATTTATATGGAATACTTGCGTGGGCTTTCTCCTGTCTGGGGTAGTTACTAGATAATCGGTAATGCTCACCCTCCGAATTATCTTATATGGGCCCCTGAACTTGGCAGATAAAGGTTGGCCAAAAACTAGCTCATTAGGGGAAAAACCCAGGGATTCAGTTGGAACCTCACGAGTAGCAAATAAAAGAAAAGGTACCCCCTTATCCCACTCAACTCCGGTCTCTGTACAATACTTACGTAACATTCCCTTTAATGTCTGATGATATCGTTCGAGAACCCCTTGACTCTCTGGGTGGTAGGTGCTAGACTTTACATGCTCGATACCCAACTCCTTCAGGGACTGCTGGAAAATGTTAGAGGTAAAATTAGTTCCTTGATCACTTTGCACCTCATGGGGGAAACCCATTCTGGTGAACAATTTGAGCAGTTCCTTGATAACAGTTGGAGCAGAGGTAGTCCTTAAGGGTATAGCCTCTGGGTAGCGAGTTGCCATGTCCATGATAGTTAATAAATAAATGTTACCTTGGGAAGTCTTAGGCAATGGGCCTACAATGTCCACTACCACCCGAGTAAAAGGATTCTCGAAAACGGGCAAGGGCACCAGAGGATGTACAGGCACCTTCTGATTGGGTTTTCCTGTCATCTGGCAAGTGTGACACACTCTACAACACTCCACTACATCTGCACGCATTCCTGGCCAGTAAAAGTGGAATCTGATTCTGTCTAGAGTTTTTCTCACACCTAGGTGTCCTGCCAATGGTATACAATGTGCCATTTCCATGACATCTTTACGACAAGGTTTGGGGACTACTACTTGATGGACGTCCCAAGCCCCGTCATCGATTGGTCTGTGTGGCGGTCTCCATCTTCGCCACAATACTCCTCCTTTGAGGTAGAAACATTCACCACCCTCCTTCTCACATTCCTCTTCACTCACGGACCTGGCAGCTAACTCCTTGCATTCACGATCATCTCTCTGTAGCTCTACCAGGCCACTAGGACAATTTGGAGGGGTTTCATGGTCATCGTTAGGGTCAAGATGAGCCATAAAGGTGTCAGATAAATCCACCTCAGTCACATCATCAGGCACAGTTGGAGCATCATTCACACTCTCATCATCCCTTTCATCAACTCTTACATTCGGTACATTTCTGTCTGAGGGAACTGCTACTTGAGACATTGAACGTGTGACAGCACACACAGGGAAAACAGTTGGCATCTCCTTTTCGAGCTCACCGGTTAGTGGCTCGTTAACAGGGGAAAGTGACAAAATGGGGTCTGGTCGGACCTTCTCACCTGCTACATCATTCCCCAAAAGGAGAGTTACCCCAGGCACAGGGATATCTTGGGACCTACACAAAGCTATGGTGGCCTCACCCTGTAGTAACTCGCATTCAATTTCGCCTTTTACCAAGTATGCATAAAACTGGCCTCCAGCACCTCTCATTACAACTGGTTCGCCAGGTGGGCACTCAGTGTAAGGATTCACCATGAGGGTGCTAGTAGAACCTGTGTCTCTCAGAATTTTTACCTCATGCATGCAACCATTTAATCTCACGTTGCCAGATGAAATAAAGGGACGGTAACTGTCCTGCACTGATGGTGAAATTATTATTGGTTTAACCCTTGTGGGTTGCACCACACATGCTACTACATCCCTGTCTAGATGATTTACGTTAGCTGCTAGGTACTCCTTCTGTCGAGAGTCCTGCATTAAAGGAACTTTTGGTGCTAGGTACTCCTTCTGTCGGGAGTCCTGCATTAAAGGAACATTTGGTGCTAGGTACTCCTGTCGGGAGCCCTGCATTAAAGGCACACATGGAATTTGAGATACGGCGGCAACTGTCTGCCCCGATCTCTCGGTTTTTTCCTTGGCCCAGCACTGATAAGCTAGGTGGCCTCTCATGCCACAAAAAGTACATACTTTAGGGGATACGGGAAAGTTCCCTCTTTGAGCATTACTATTAGTTTGGGGCCCACCTCTGTTACCATTGCCCTGAGTCGCATTTTTAGTTGGGGGAACAATTCGGTTTTGACTAGCTGGGGAAGACGTTATAGGCTTGTGACTGGGTCGGTCAGATTTGTGATTGGGATACTTAAAATTAGAACTAGAATTATCGTAGGGCTTCTTTCCACGAAATTTGTTGTTGAGCACGTATGTGTCAGCCATGTCAGCAGCGTCGGCAAGACAATCTACCCTTTTCCCCTTTAAATGATAGGATACAGAAGAATCAATTTTCCATAGGAAATTTTCTAACAGGACCAACTCCTTCAGATCGTTGTAGCTTGTGACTTTCTTACTCTTGACCCAATGATTGAAAGTTTTAGTCATGGTCCTGGCAAATACCTTATGGGTTTCTTCTACTTTCTTCTGGTTTTTACGGAAAGATTGCCTGTAAGCCTCAGGCTGCAATTGATAGGTTTTTAAGATAGCTTCTTTGAGATTGTCATAATCCTGCCTAACTTCTGCTACTTCTGACAAATACGTGGCTCGAGCCTGCCCTGTCAAAACAGTTTGTAACATAAAAGGCCATTGATCTCTTGTCCACTTCATACCTCCAGCAACTTCCTCAAACAAAACAAAGAAATCCTGCACATTATCCTCAGTGAAAGGTGGAATGACACTAGTCATAGTCAATCCCAGAGGGGGAGCAATTTCGGGAGCATTTGTATGGACATTTAGTTGAGCCGTACGATATTGATATTCACATTGTTCGGTCGTTGCACTGGCATTTAGTCTGACTTGTTCGGTCATATTATTTATTCTGGCTAGTTCTATACTTGCGTTGGCTTGTTCGGTCGTTGCTTTTATTCTGGCTAGTTCTATCGTTAGTCTGGCTTGTTCTAGTTCGAATAATTGATCAATGGTAAAACCAGGTGGCAATTGTTCATCAAGTTGGCTAGGTTTACTAGGGATCCCACCAACTGCTCCGTCACCCTCCCCGCCTTCTACAGGGAACAGGTGGGTTTTTATGGTCTGAGCCACCTCTACTTTAGACATGTTTGAGACAGTTAATTTGAGATGTGAGGCAAGCACTTTCAGTTCGGATTTTGACAGACAGTCAATATCAGGGGATGTGGGTTCTGATTCTATGAAAACTCGAGCATCTTCGTTATTAATTAGTTGAGGCATGATTAATATTTGATTGTTAAGTAGTGAAACGTTAATGAAACTGAGTGAAACTGTATGAAACGAATCCTGGCAAGGTCGCCACTCTTCTGTTACGTATCTTGATCCTCAAGTGGTTAACTTGATGAATCTAGATAGCACAGAGATATATATTAAGGTATCCGTCAGCTGAAGGCAAAACAAAAGTAAAATCTAATAAAATAATTTCCTGTTGTTGCTTCCTTTCCTTTTGGATCTTAGGACTTAATATCCTTTATTGACTGATACTCTTTAATTATGAAAAATACTGAAACTAATTAAAGTCATGTAGTATTTATAAAGAATTATTATTTAACCGAAGCTTAGTAGGCTATGGTTATGAACCGAATAAGTTATAGCTAAAGAAGGACTATTAATTTTATAAAAAGTCTTGAAAGATAAATATTAAAGTAAGAATATTTCTGTCTCTTACCCTTTTTGAAATGAATAGATAGTTTTCTTCTATGTCCTTTTATTATATTTAATGTAATTATTCTTGGTTCTTGTCTTACGTTAATAGTATTATATTATTATTATCATCAGGAGTAATATCAAAGTCACATAAAAAGTTAGATATATATTTAATAATTAGTTAAATTTATTTCTTAACCACGTAACATTGAGGTTTGATTATGAGTAAATAAAGTTACAGGATCGTTTCATAGATTCGATTCAGGTCTCACTCAAATAATATGAAAAGCAAAATATAATATTTTGAAGCAAAAGAATTTTCTTCAGCTTAGGAAATCACTTAAGTAATATTAACACAGCCATGTTAGTCTAAGGCGATATTACTAATACGAGACAATAGCATCACCGTACTAAGCACCATTAAGCACTGTAAGCTTAATTCAAAGAAAATGAAAGAACTCGTAAGTATTAATATAAAACAATAGTATTACTTTCATCATAACCCAATTACTTAAAGAGTTGCTTTAGTCCACAAGTTAGTCAACTAAAATAGTTAAGTACATAATAGCGTTAACGTTAATTCCCAATCAAATAGTTAAACACATAATAGTAGTGTTCACGGTAATTCCCAATTAAATAGTTAAACACATTACACACATTAAACACATCACGTTAATTCCCAATCACATATCTCACTAACCAACATAACGTAAGTGTTTACACCGAACACACAAAACACACATTTATATAATCTGACTGACAGTCACAATCCCATTATAATACTTCACCCCGTCTTCCTCCAGCTGCAAGTTCACCTTCCCCAACGCCAAATGAGACTGATTTGAATGCCCACAACTCGGGTCTTATATACCAAACAATGATGGTGTAGGAACGAATCAGGAGGCGGCGGGTGGTGCCTACTCCAATCATAGCTCCTCGAATCACATAACAGGTGTGTCGTCCACTCACAGCTCCTGGCGTCGATCATACGTCATAGCATCGGTCATCGAGGTATGGGGCGAGCTGGTATGGTGCGAGATGGTTTGCCCACTCGCTCGTTCGCTCGCTAGTCTGCTTCACCACTTGGGTAGTTTGGCTCCTTGAACTCTAATTCTAACTCTTAAATTAACATACAGGGCTCCGTATGTCAGAATATATATATATATATATATATATATATATATATATATATATATATATATATATATATATATACTGCTTATCGTAGACAGACATAATTATAATAGCTTGACAGTGTATTTTCTCCGTATAATATATTGTCTTGTATTTATATTTTCATTTAATATCACTATCACAGATTACATCACCACCACTTCTCTCAATCACACGACGAAATAAACAGGAAATTGTGGTGTATAGTACCGTGATCTTATAGCATTCAAATTCGCATGATTGCATTACGTGTGTAGTTTCTTATGTAGCGGTTAACTCATCTGATTAATTAACAGAAACAAAACACTCACAATTCATTTATGCTAATATACTTTCATAAACAAGATCACATCGAGGAACATAACTTATGTGGTCAACTGTACACTCGGCCAACATTCCATCTGGGACAGGGCTTCGTTTATTCGAGAATGGATAAAATATTGTGAGCTTGTGCCTATAACCTCCATCAAATTTAAAACAAACATCCATTAGATCCTCCTTCTAAATTAATTTGTACATTTTTCGGTAGAAAAATCTCCCGGTTCCAACATTACAGGCTCACTATCGTTCGCCAGGGAAAAAAGTCGACACCTAATTAACACGAAAGGTCTAAAGATTGACGAAGAAATGGGGCTAAAGGTTTTAAAATCGACTAACTAATGGGGCAAACATCTTAGCATCTGAAAACTAATGGGGCTAAACATGAGGGAGAAAGTGGTCCAGAAAACCAGCCCATTAAGGAGTAGTGGTTATGTGTTTGGTCTATTTATTGATTAAATATTATATATTAACCTCGCTAGACCTTCATCAAGCATCCATCGCCCGAAGGCCGATTCCTCCTAGAATTACAGGCTCGCTATCGCACGCCAGGATGAATCGACACCTAAATGGCACGAACGGTCTCTATAATTACGAAGAAAGGGGGCAACAAAGTATTAGGTATTTATGCTATTATAGAGTAATACAGTAGAGTTAAGGCAGGTCAATTATACACACTTAAGAGGAGGGGTGCCGTTTTTCTGGACCCACTTCTCCCTAATATTTAGCCCCACTAGTTTTGAAATTATAAGACGTTCGGCCCAACGTTCGGCCCATTAGTTTGGCGATTTTAACACTTAGTCCCATTTTGTTGTCAATTTTAAGACCTTTCGTGCCATTTAGGTGTCGATTTTTTCCTGGCGAGCGATAGCGAACCTGCAATTTAAAAAGGAACCGGCCTTCGGCCGGGAAATTTGTCTACCGAAAAATTTACATTTTTATCTTGAAAGGGGGTCTAAGGGGTGTTTTGAAAGGGGGTCTAGGGGGTGTTTTGAAGGGTCTAGGGGGGTTTGAAGGGGGTCTAGGGGTGTTTGAAGGGGGTCTAGGGGGTGTTTTGAAGGGGGGTCTAGGGGTGTTGAAAGGGTCTAGGGTGTTTGAAGGGGGGTCAAGGGGGTGTTTGAAGGGGGGTCTAGGGGGTGTTTGAAGGGGGGTCTAGGGGGTGTTTGAAGGGGGGTCTAGGGGGTGTTTTGAAGGGGGGTCTGGGGGGTGTTTTGAAAGGGGGTCTAGGGGGGTTTTGAAGGGGGTCTAGGGGGTGTTTAGAAAGGGGGTCTAGGGGGTGTTTGAAGGGGGTCTAGGGGTTTTGAAAGGGCTCTAGGGGGTGTTTGAAGGGGGGTCTAGGGGTGTTTTGAAGGGGGGTCTAGGGGGTGTTTTGAAAGGGGGTCTAGGGGGTGTTTTGAAGGGGGTCTAGGGGGTGTTTTGAAAGGGGGTCTAGGGGGTGTTTTGAAAGGGGGGTCTAGGGGGTGTTTGAAAGGGGGTCTAGGGGTGTTTGAAAGGGGGTCTAGGGGGTGTTTTGAAAGGGGGTCTAGGGGGTGTGTTTGAAAGGGGATCTAGGGGGTGTTTGAAAGGGGGTCTAGGGGGTGTTTGAAAGGGTGTCTAGGGGGTGTTTGAAAGGGTGTCTAGGGGGTGTTTGAAAGGGGGTCTAGGGGGTGTTTGAAAGGGGGTCTAGGGGGTGTTGAAAGGGGTCTAGGGGGTGTTTTGAAAGGGGGTCTAGGGGGTGTTTGAAGGGGGTCTAGGGGGTTTTGAAAGGGGGTCTAGGGGGTGTTTTGAAGGGGGGTAGGGGGGTTGTTTGAAGAGGGGTATAGGGGGTGTTTGAAAAGGGGTATAGGGGTGTTTTGAAAGGGGGTCTAAGGGGTGTTTTGAAAGGGGGTCTAAGGGGTGTTTTGAAAGGGGGTCTAGGGGTGTTTTGAAAGGGGGTCTAGGGGGTGTTATGAAAGGGGGTCTAGGGGGTGTTGAAGGGGATCTAGGGGGTGTTTTGAAAGGGGGTCTAGGGGGTGTTTTGAAAGGGGGTCTAGGGGGTGTTTTGAAAGGGGGTCTAGGGGGTGTTTTGAAGGGGGGTCTAGGGGGTGTTTTGGAGGGGGGTCTAGGGGGTGTTTGAAAGGGGTATAGGGGGTGTTTGAAAAGGGGTATAGGGGGTGTTTGAAAAGGGGTATAGGGGGTGTTTGAAAAGGGGTATAGGGGGTGTTTGAAAAGGGGGTCTAGGGGTGTGTTGAAGGGGGCTCTAGGGGGTGTTTGAAAGGGGGGTCTAGGGGGTTTTGAAAGGGGGTCTAGGGGGTGTTTGAAAGGGGGTCTAGGGGGTGTTTTGAAAGGGGGTCTTAGGGGGTGTTTGAAGGGGGGTCTAGGAGGTGTTTTGAAAGGGGGTCTGGGGGGGTGTTTGAAAGGGGGTCTAGGGGGTGTTTGAAAGGGGTCTAGGGGGTGTTTTGAAAGGGTCTAGGGGGTGTTTTGAAAGGGGGTCTAGGGGGTGTTTTGACTTGAAAGGGGGTCTAGGGGGTTTTGAAGGGGGGTTCTAGGGGGTGTTTTGAAAGGGGTCTAGGGGGTGTTTTGAAAGGGGTCTAGGGGGTGTTTGAAAGGGGGGGGGGTGGGGGGGGGGGGGGGGGGGGGGGGGGGGGGGGGGGGGGGGGGGGGGGGGTGGGGGGGGGGGGGGGGGGGGGGGGGGGGGGGGGGGGGGGGGGGGGGGGGGGGGGGGGGGGGGGGGGGGGGGGGGGGTGGGGGTCTAGGGGGTGTTTTGAAAGGGGGGTCTAGGGGGTGTTTTGAAAGGGGTCTAAGGGGTGTTTTGAAAGGGGTCTAAGGGGTGTTTTGAAAGGGGGTCTAAGGGGTGTTTTGAAAGGGGGGCGGGGGGGGTTTTTGGAAAGGGGGTCTAGGGGATGTTTTGAAAGGGGGTCTAGGGGGTGTTTTGAAAGGGGGTCTAGGGGGTGTTTTGAAGGGGGTCTAGGGGGTGTGTTGAAAGGGGGTCTAGGGGGTGTGTTGAAAGGGGGTCTACGGGTGTTTTGAAAGGGGGTCTAGGGGGTGTTTTGAAAGGGGGGTCTAGGGGGTTACTTTGAAGGGGGGTCTAGGGGGTTACTTTGAAGGGGGGTCTAGGGGGTTATTTTGAAGGGGGGTCTAGGGGGTGTTTTGAAAGGGGGTCTAGGGGGGTGTTTGAAAGGGGTCTAGGGGGTGTTTTGAAAGGGGTCTAGGGGGTGTTTTGAAAGGGGTCTAGGGGGTGTTTTGAAAGGGGTCTAGGGGGTGTTTTGAAAGGGGTCTAGGGGGTTTTTGAAAGGGGGTCTAGGGGGTGTGTTTGAATTAGGGTCTAGGGGGTGTGTTTGAATTAGGGTCTAGGGGGTGTGTTTGAATTAGGGTCTAGGGGGTGTTTTGAAAGGGGGTCTAGGGGGTGTTTTGAAAGGGGGTCTAGGGGGTGTTTTTCTAAGCCTGATAGAGGTCTAGGGAGGAAACTAAAAGAATATATGAATACATGAATTAATAGACCAAAGAAACGGCCAGCCTCCGCTTAACCTACCCACTAGTTTGTTCATTTATGTCATCTTTCATCATTATATATTTATACAGCTTCATCCATTCAGTACCGGTGACGTCATTTCCATTATATTTTGCCAACTATTAGACTATTTTATTCAGATTAAGAAGGACGTCTACCCATGAAAAGGCTGCAGACTGTCTCAATCAACCCTTTTAGCTATTAAGTAACACCCCGTTCTTAACATTAATCATCAATTACAAACCCCAATGTACTTGAATAAACTAATGAAAGCATATGGTCCTCCCGGGATTCGAACTAGGGACACCACACCCAGAACATAAGCATCTAAAGCCTATCCTACCTAGGCTTCATAAAATCGTCGAAATGTAGCTGAAATCAAATACAACAAAAGTCCCCAGTTCTTAACCCTTTGAGTACCCGTGACGTGTGTTATTTTTTTATTTTAGCTATATTTAGACGATATTATGCAGCTTAGGAAGGATCTGTGTTAGGTAAAAGGGTTGGCTGAGATAGTTTGAAGCCCTATTACTGCTAGAGGTCCTTCCTAAGCTGAACAAAATCGTCTAATAGTTTCCCGAATATGATGAAAGGGACGTCCCTGGTAGTGTACGGGTTAAAGGGTTAAGTACCACAATTAAAGAAGCCACAGACCAGGTGAAATGTCTGCCGGGTGTATACGTAATAAAATAGCCGAAGTGGTATTTTATCGTTGATGCAATTAAGGGAGCCCACCTCGCTTTTTTCTCTCTCTCTCTCCCTCTCTTTTTGGCTTGTATCCATTCGGCCCCATTCAGCCTACTGTTTTAAGACGTTTACCCCCATCCAGGTGTCAATACTTTCCTGGCGAGCGGTAGCGAGCCGGCATATATACATTTTTGTTCTGACAGCAAGCTAAATTTGTACATTTTTCGATAGAAAAATTTCTCCGGCGAAGCCGGATTTCTCCATACAATGTTGGTTCGCTATTACTCGCCAGGAGAAGTCGACATCTGGATGGGGATAAACGTATTAAAACAGTTGGCTGAATGGGGCCTGAATGGGCCAGGGAAAGAGAGAAAAGGAGAGAAAGATAAAAATAAGCCGGTGACCCCCCTTAAGCTATAAAAAAACGCGAGATAAAATAAAATATGTCGTGTCTTTTTGCTATCGGGGAATGCTAAAGGTGCAACAACAAAGATAAGGTGACAAATTGCATGAATAAATTATCTATACATCAGATAAGGTGACAAATTGCACGAATAAATTATCTACGCATCAGCTAAACTGGTACCGGTAAAATGACGTAACTTTGGACGGGGACATAATTTCAAACATTCTGAAAAAAATATAATGAACCGCAGTTATGGGATAAATGCAAGATGTTATGGAAGAACAAGTATGTCTGCGGTGTTCTTATGGAAGAACAAGTATGTCTGCGGTGTTCTTATGGAAGAACAAGTATGTCTGCGGTGTTCTTCCATAATGCAGAGTCATTTTTCCATAACTCTACCTTTTTTACTTGTATCCAGAAATGTCCGAAGTAATACCACTTGACCGAAGTAATACCACTTGACCGAAGTAATACCACTTGACCGAAGTTGGGCAATTTTACGGTAACAGCCATTATTATATTCCAGTTTACAGTCTAGTCCTCTTAGTAGCTTATTTCATATTTTGTCACCAAGCAACTCTACTTCTAAACTCAATTAATGAAATCAACAAATGCATGTGGCACTCCAAGGACTCGAACCTAGGATACTCACACCGAAACTCCGCGCACTTATGCATTACGCTATCAATTAAGGGGAGACTGGCCGTTTGTTTGATCTATTAATTAATTTATTCATATGTTTTTTTAGCTTCCTCCCAAGACCTCCATCAAGCTTAGAAAAACACCCCCTAGACCCTCCTTCAAGATAAATTTGTACATTTTTCGGTAGAAAATGTCCCGGCCGAAGGCCGATTCCTCTTAAAATTGCAGGCTCGCTATCGCTCGCCCGGAAATAATCGACACCTAAATGGCATGAAAGGTCTTAAAATTGACAACAAAATGGGGCGAAATGTGTTAAAATCGCCTAACTAATGAGCCGATCGTCTTATAATCTCAAAACTAGTGGGGCTAAACATTAGGGAGAAGGGGGTCCAGAAAAAGGGTCTTCCTCCCCCTAAGACAGTTAAAGAAGATTATAAGGCATTTTGACAGTTTATTTTGGCTCTCATTAAACGACTGAATACAACTTAGGAAGGATCTGTGGGAATTATAAGGGTGAACAATATCTCAATTAATCTTTTGACTCCCATATAACCTTCCTAATTTGAATAAAATCTTCTATTATCTCAATTAACCCTCTGACTCCCTTAAACCCTACCTAATCTGAATAGAACCGTATAATAATAGCCAGATAAACAGAACAGAAATGCGTCATGTTCAGGAAAAAGACAAAGGAAAATATTTCAATAATCAGAATAGTAGGAATTCATATAATGGATATATTTACAAGCCACAATCCACATTAATAATTTTAGTATTAAGGTGTTCTTTAAATTTATCCTTGCTAACATTAGGCGATTTTAAACAGCTTAGGAAAGGCCTTTAGCAAATCAAAGCGGTAACACCAATATCGCATATCCCATCGACTAAAGGGGAGATCTCCACTTGAGGGATTTGTTTCTTGACCCCTTTTTCCCTCATGTTTAGCCCCATTGCTTTTGATATTATAAAACGTTTGCCCCATTAGTTTAGCGATTTTAAGAACTTTCACCCCATATTAAGACCTTTCATGCAATTCAGGTGTCGATTTTATCCTGGCGAGCGATAGCGAGCCTGTAATTTAAGAGGAACCGGCCTTCGGCCGGGAAATTTTTCTACCGAAAAATGTACAAATTTATCTTGAAATGGGCTCAAGGGGGTGTAATTTTAAGCTTGATGGTGGTCTAGGGAACAAACTAAATACCTCCTCTTAAGCCGACCTTTTACAAACTCACTAAAGTCGTCTAGTAACAGTCAGAGTTAATGATAGAGGGCGTCAGTTTTGTTTTTTCTATGTAAGTGAGGGAAACAAAAGACAGAACTGCCTGTAGCGAGTGCCTCCCCCAAAGTTGAAAGAGTGACAGGGCCAAGATCAAGGGACGCTCGAGCCAAAATGCCTGGACACACGGAATTTGAAGCAATTTAAGTCATAGGAAGAAGGAAAGACTGATTTTGGGAGAGAGTTCCAGAGCTCAGCTGTTAAATAGAAGAAAGACAGAGTATCTTTTCACTCTTGGATTAGAGAGTTGCACAGAGTAGGGGTGGGATTGTGTTGCAAGACGGGTACCACGTACCCTACGTAGAGGAGGTGGTATACACTGAGAAAGCTCTGAGGAACACTGATTATTGTAGTAGGGATAGCATAGCGAGAGAGATGCAACATTGCGGCGAGGAGAGAGATTGCAGAGAGTTGGTATGTGGACGGGAGTTAATAATACGAAAGGCCTTCCTTTTTACTTTGTCTAGGAGTGCGGTGCCGGTGTGAGAGGATCCTCCCCACACATGTGAACAATACTCAATACAAGGTATATACATAGTATAAATGGTAGTATGTAAATAGTATATAAATCGTACATAAACCCTTTCAAATCCGATTTCGCATTTCTTGTTTACAATCTGGCTATCATTAGACTAATTTATTCACATTAGGAAGGGTATATGGAAGTCAGAGGGTTAATTGACATAGTCTTTACCCTTATAATTACCACATATCCTTCCTAAAGTGTATATATTCGTCTAATGACAGTCACAGTACTGTCTATATGCGTCACAATCTTCAAAGGGTTAAGTTCCCCGGCGCCATATTGTTTCTGACTCCATGAACCCCCAAGGAATCTTCTTATTGGGATAGAAGAGAGGGTAGGAGATGCCCCAATTCCCCCCCCCCCCCCTCCCCTTCTGTCGCTACTCTGTATATAAATGCACTCTAAGCTCCCCGGCACCATATTGTTTCTGATTCCCTGGACCTCCCTAAGTCGTCACACTCACTCACTCACTCACTCACTCACTCACTCACTCACTCTCACTCACTCTCTCTCTCTCTCTCAGTTCGCATGTCTCCCAATATCGTTTTCTCCGCCAAGCCCCCCGAGCAAAAAGTCCCCCCCCCCCCTAAACCCCCTGATGAAAAATACCGGCCGTGTGTGGCAAGTGCTCAAGTTGAGGCTAGGAAAAATGTGTGTGTGTGTGATTTTGTGTGTGTGTGGTATTGTGTGTGTGTGTTATTGTGTGTGTGTGTGTGTGTTATTGTGTGTGTGTTTGTTTTTTGTTTTTGTCTGCATGTGAGTGTGTGTGTATGTGTATGCATGAGTGTGTGTGAATGAGTGTGTGTGTGTGGGTATGTGTATATATGTATATGTGTGGGTATATGTGATTGTGCGCGCGTGTGTGTGTGTGTGTGTGTGGTAGGAGGGGAAGGGGGTGGTAGTGTTGAGAAGCTTATACGTGGCTGGGGTTTAGTTCCCGCCTCTTGGGGTTTTTAGGCTTGTACCGTCTCAAGATTTAGTGGTCTGGGAGAAGAGGGGGCGGGGAGGGGAGTGGCCGAAGGGGGGGTGGAAGGAGGGGGGATTTGGTGGAGGGGAGGGGTGTGGCGGAAGGGAGGAGGGTAGAGGAGGAAGGAGGGGTGCGGCGGAAAAGAGGAGGGGGGAGCGGAGAGAGATGTGGCAGGGGGGGGGGGGGGGGGCTGGAGGGGGGGAGAAAACAAGAAGGGAACACAATATAATAATTGGAGAATAGAATGAGTGAGAAAGATGACAAAAAATGCCTTAATTGTTCTTGAGACCTCGGAGACTAGGTGGAACCTGACTTTAAACACATTTCCACCCCTATTCTACCCAACTCTCTAACCCAAGAGTAAACCAATTTTCCCAGTCCTTCCTTCACTCATGGAGTAAACTCCCCGAAAAATGTACACATTAAGTCTATTATGTCTAAAACTTAATCCGAAATATGCTGGCTCGCTATCGCTTGCCAGGTGTAAATCGACACCTGGATGAGGATAAAAGTCTTAAAACAGTAGGCTGAATGGAGTCAAATGGCTACTACCCAGAAAGAAAAAAAAGAGCGGGTCGGTTCCCTTAATGATCAGTTGGCTCAGATGAGTTAACCACTGCATAAGAAACTACACTCGTAATAATTCAATCATGCGTATTATATTTGTATGTATAAGATCACGGAGAGCAACTAGACTTATGTGGGCAACAGTACTGTACATTAGTGAGCATTAACCCCTTCAGCACGAGGACGTCATTTTCATCCTATTCTGGTTACCATTAGACCATTTTATTTTGCTCAACTGTACAGTACTTCTAGGAATCAAAGGGGTAAATACTATCTCAATAAACCATCTGAGAGATTTAAGTCCTTTCACAAAGGTTACTAAATAATCTCATTCTTCATATGTTTCTGCCCGGAATCAAGCCAAATCTGTTCTTCGACTTGCCAAACACTCTTTCATCAATAATAAATGCACTGAACTATCCAACTCTAGCTCTTCCCCAAGCTTTCTGGCATCTAGCCAAAAACCTCTCCAACAATTTCTCTTCCTCGTCTTTCCCTCCCCTTTCCCACTCTGATGGCACAACCATCACTTCTTCCTCTGACAAAGCTAAAGTCTTCACTCAAACTTTTGCTAGAAACTCCACCTTGGATGATTCCGGTGCTATTCCTCCCTCTCCGCCCTCCTCTCTCTTACTTATGCCTAATATCCGAATCTCTTCTAAAGATGTACTTTCTACCCTCTCTGGGCTTAACACTAATAAGGCGTACGGTCCGGACGGTGTTCCTCCTGTTGTTCTCAAAAACTGTGCTTCCGTGCTGACCCCCTGCCTAGGCAAACTCTTTCGTCTCTGTCTATCCTCTAACGTCTTCCCTTCATGCTGGAAGTTTGCTCACATTCAACTTGTCCCAAAGAAGGGTGACCGCTCTCAACCCTCCAACTATCGTCCAATTGCTCTTATCTCTTGTCTTTCTAAAGTTTTTGAAACTATTCTTGCTTCAAATTTTTTTAAGCATTTCTCTTCTCATAATCTGCTCTCAGATCGCCAGTATGGCTTCCTTAAGGGTCGCTCTACTGGTGATCTTCTTTCATATCTTACTAACTCTTGGTCATCCTCCTTTCAGGACTTCGGTGAGACTTTTTCTATTGCACTAGACATATCGAAAGCCTTCGATAGAGTCTGGCATAATCTTTAATTTCTAAAACTACCTCCTTCGGTTTCTATCCCTCCATCTGTGCCTTTGTCTCTAATTTCCTTTCCGGCCGTTCCATAGCTGCGGTTGTGGACGGCCATTATTCACTTCCTCACCCTATAAACTCCGGTGTTCCTCAGGCTCTGTCCTATCTCCTATTCTCTTTCTAATTTTATAAATGATCTCCTTAACTGTACCTTAATTCCCATCCATTCATACGCAGACGACTCAACCTTACACTACTCCATTAGTTTTTCAGAACTCCCCAGCCAGCAATCCCTCAACGACAAACGTAATGAAGCCATAGAACTCTTAAATTCTGATCTAAATACTATTTCCAATTGGGGCAGAGAAAACCTTGTTAACTTTAATGCTTCCAAAACCCAATTTCTCCAATATCTACCCGTCAGGATCTCCCAGCGGACTATCCCTTATTCTTCAACAATACAAAAAATCAACCCCTTCATCTTCTCTCAATATTCTTGGTGTCTCATTTTCTTCTGCTTCTCATTTGGAAGGACCATATTACCAGTCTTGCTAAGGCAGCCTCCCAGAAGCTGGGTGTGCTCAACCGCCTTAGGGGGTTCTTTTCCCCTGCACAGCTTCTTGCTCTGTACAGGGGCATAGTGCGCCCTTGTATTGAGTATTGTTCACATGTGTGGGGAGGTTCCTCTCACACCGCTCTCCTAGACAAAGTTGAAAGGAAGGCCTTTCGTATCATTAACTCCCGCCCACTCACCAACTCTCTGCAATCTCTCTCTCTCCGCCGCAATGTTGCATCTCTCTCGCTATTCTATCGCTACTATAATAATCAGTGTTCCTCAGAGCTATCCCAGTGCATACCACCTCATTTACGTAGGGCATGTATTGTGCCGTTGTACAAGGGGAAGGGAGATCGGCAGGAGTGTTCAAGTTATAGAGGTATTAGTTTATTGTCAGTGGTTGGAAAGCTGTATGGCAGGGTGTTGATAGAGAGGATAATAAAGTGTACGGAAGTTGCAATAGGAGAAGAACAGTGCGGTTTTAGGAGGGGAAGAGGGTGCGTGGATCAGATGTTTGCAGTAAGACAGTTATGCGAGAAGTATTTAGAGAAGCATAAGGAGATATTTTGGGCTTTTATGGACTTGGAAAAAGCGTATGATCGTGTGGACCGTGAAGCAATGTGGAAGGTGTTAAGGATTTATGAAATGGAGGAAATTTGTTAGAAGCAGTTAAGAGTTTTTATGAAGGGAGCAGAGCATGTGTGAGAGTAGGAAATGGCGAGTTGAGTGAATGGTTTGAGGTAAAGGTAGGTTTGCGACAGGGTTGTGTAATGTCACCATGGCTGTTTAATATGTTTATGGATGGTGTGGTGAGGGAGGTGAAAAGGAGAACTAATGGAAGAGGATTGGGTTTAGTAGGAAAGAATGGTAGAGATTGGGAGTTGAATCAGTTGCTGTTCGCTGATGACACAGCATTGGTGGCGGATTCTGATGAGAAACTGCGGCGGGTAGTCAAAGAGTTTGGTGTGGTTTGTGGAAGGAGGAAACTGAAGGTGAACGTCAATAAAAGTAAAGTAATGGTGTGTAATAGGGGAGAGCATAGGGTGAATCTAGATGTGAGGCTGGATGGGGAAATATTGGAACAAGTAGAGTGTTTTAAATATCTAGGAGGAACGATAAGCAGGAGTGGAGGTATGGAAGTGGAGGTAAAACAGAGAGTGTGTGAAGGAAGGAAGGTTTTCGGAGCAATGGGAAGTATGGGGAAGACGAGAAATCTCGGAGTGAAAGTAAAAAGTGCACTGTATCAAGGAATTGTTGTGCCAACAGTGATGTATGGGGCTGAGACATGGGCTCTGAAGAAAAAGGAGAAAAGAGGGCTGGATGTGATGGAGATGAGCTGCTTGAGGAGTATGTGTGGAGTTACTCGTAGAGACAGATTGAGGAATGAAGAGATACGTAGGAGAGTGGGGCAGCAGGAACATTTGTCTGCCAGAGTGGACAGAAGGGTGCTGAGCTGGTATGGTCATGTTGAACGAATGGGAGATGAAAGGCTTACAAAGAGAATATGTGAGTCAGGTACAAGGGGAGATAGAAGGGCAGGAAGACCCCCATTGAGATGGAGAGACTGTGTAAGAAAGGCTTTGGATGATAGAGGAATGACTATAGATCAGGCAGGGGAAGTGGTGGTTTTTTTTTTTTTTTTTTTTTTTAAGAGACAATGAACGGAGGAAGGAAAAACACAGATAAAACAAAAAGGTCCATGTGCCTAAAGGCATCCTCCATTCATAAAATGTTTGTAACAACTGGATTTAAACATTGAGCGAACACGTGGTCATTTGGAGTAAGGGGTCGGGCACAAGTTCGACTAGATAATAGTCCATCAGGCGCCTGGCCCGGGGGGACGATTAATATGAAGGGTGTGCCTGGAAGTGTGGTGGGAGGGCATGTGGCTTTGGCTCCGCTGCATGTCTGCCTGCCGAGATCGGAACCTCTCCGGGTGGTCAGGGGCCGGGGGAGTGCTGGAGCGACCTTGGTAACCCTGGTCTCTGGGTCTTCTCCTGGGTGACCTGGATGTGTGTGAGTTTGTGTTTTTTATCTGTGTTTATTTTTTGTTTTATGTTGTTTTTGTGTTTTCCCTGTTCTTGCTCTGTCTTGAGTCGGCTACCCCCAAAATGGGGATTGGGCCTGAGCATATAGAATAGAATAGAATAGAACGTGGTACCCGTCTTGCAACTCAATCCCACCCCTACTCTGTGCAACTCTCCAACCCAAGAGTGAAACGTTAGTCTCAAACTTTCTTCTACTCAACAGCTGAGCTCTGGAACTCTCTCCCAGAATCAGTCTTTCCCTCTTCCTATGACTTAAATTGCTTCAAACTCCGTGTGTCCAGGCATTTTGACTCGAACGTCCCTTGATTTTGGCCCTGTCACTCTTTCAACTATGGGGGAGGCACTCGCTATAGGCAGTTATGCCTTTTGCCTCCCTCAATCACATAGAAAAAAAAAAAAAAATCATATTGGCTGGCAAAGAATATGTCAAAAGGAGTGGGACCTTCTATTATTCGTTCTTATAAAATATATAAGAATACACATATACAGTGTTTTATAAGCCAAAGTAATTACCACCGAAAATGATATGAGATTGTCTAGAAATGCGAACCAAAATGTCGTAACTTGGTGATATTCAGTAAATCTATAGGCCATTCATTATAGATAGGCCAAAAATCGTGACCTCTAACCTGTGTAATATGACTAAAAAATAACTAGAGTAATCGAACTAATATTGTTACTATTCAGGAAGAGTCAGCCAGGGAATATAGGTGTGGATATTTACAGCCCATGTGCTCCAGCCCTCTTTTGAGTTTACAGAGGTTAGGGGTCACGATTTATGGTCTACTTATACTGAATGGAATATAGGCAGTCGAATTCTTATAACCAGCTAGAGCTAGTTTTGTGAAGCCCCGTCGCAAGAATTACGATGTTGCATTTTAATCTATGACGGTTAGAGAGAGATACAACGCTGCGGGCACTGAAAGATAACACGTTGCTTATATATTCAATTATATACACATATACAGGTACTTGCGTGATGACAAACGTGGAAGTCTATGTCTGAATGAGTTTTTCATGAGTACATGCATATGCTAATGTTAAAGATACAATTAAAAGTTCAATGTTCTGAATCTATGACTGTGTTTATATTATGTATGTCCATCGTAACAACGATATGCAAAATGATTTTATGAATATATGTGAATTTGGGATTGAAAACGAGAATGTACATTGAATGAATGTATGAATGAATGAATGAATGAATGAATGAATGAATGAATGCAATGAATGAATGAATGAATGACTGCATGAATGAAATGAATGAATGACTGCAGGATGAAATGAATGACTGCATGAATAATGAATGAATGAAGGAATGAATGAATGACTGAATGAATGAATTAAATGAAGACTGCATGAAGAAATTAATGACTGAATGAAGAATGATGTAATGAAGGAATGATTTGATGAATAACACGAGGGCATGAATGTAATGAATGATGGCCTTTTGCAGTCAGTTGTAACATAGGACACCCTAGACCCCGCCGGAGTAAGTAGTGTAACGGAGCATACGGAGCTGTGCTACTGTATATAGGTGTTGTGATATAAAATTTCTCTGTAGTATGCATTACAGGAAATTGTGCTACTAAAGTTAAATAGTACGTAAAACAAAAACTCTTGTGTTAAGTAGTTTGGGCTGTTTTGAACGCAATATCAATTGTGAAAATCTCAGTAGTTGGGCGACTGACGAATTTTATTTTTGATGTAAGTACGTCTGCAATAAGTACAAGGAGGTTCAGTACTTATGCGAAAGCTACCAGAGGCGTAATTTTATGTTTGGCGTATATCTTTTAGGAATATATCCACTAGTGTAATGGGGGGTTTTATTTGGTGCACAAGGTAGACGTATAAGTTTTTATTTTTCACCACTTACTGTAAGTGGGGTGCCTTCTCTAACTAGCAGATCTGTGTACAGAGATTCAGAGTTAACTATTTTGATTCAAGCAGGCTTCTTTGAAAGCACATCCTGTTTGTACCACTTTTTGAATATATATGGTCGGTATAAAGTTTTATGCGCAAAATATATCTTTTTTACAAAAATAAGAATACTATGTGGTTGTTTGATTATATGGCTTTTGCTAGTAGAGTTATGATATGATTTAACGAATGTCCCACTCCAGTCTTAGATATCAGGCATATAATCGTCAATGATGGAGGGGCCCACTAATAAAGATAGAGTTTTGACTCCTGCAAGGAGATAAAGAAAAGAATAATATGTAGTAGTGGCCCCGTAATCATTGACGACTGGGGCCCTCCCGACCATCACCTTCCAATGCGTTGATGGTAAGGATTTTGAGTTTACTTGCTATGTCAGTGAAGGAAGTATGACGCCTGAAGTCAGCGTTCCTGGTCAAATATCCCAAAAAGTACAATCCACGAGTATATGGAAAGCTTATGAATAGTTATTCTTATTTTATTTTTATTTTTTATTATTTGTTACAAAGTTTTTTCGTAGTGAGATACCCAATTTCATAATAACAGAACCATGGAGTGAGGTCTTGCGTGCGCTCATGAATGAAGGCTCCTCAATTTTTTATGCTCTGCGCGGTCGGATTCAAACTACGGTAAATGAGCGTTTGAAGAGGAGGCCTTATGTAATATGGCATAATCGTCAATGATGGAGGGGCCACTACTAAATATTAGGTTTTCTTTATCTCCTTGCAGGAGTCAAACCTATAATTTGAATCTCGTTTCTATTACTGCAGGTTGATAGTGCATGAGTTGACGTATCACACTGAATGATCAAAAGGGCTTTTACTTGCACGGCTGAAGGGGGATGAGGGTGCGTACCCATAGGTCCAGCAAAAATAGTAAAATCCAATGGAGACGCATTTTTTCAAATTGATGCCAGAAGGTCGTACACCACACTGGTAACATAGCATACTCTCCTCTATGTCTGGTATAAATAAGGTTGAGTTTCCTTCACCATTGACGCGGCTGCCTTAACTAGAACCCTGGGCGCTATAGAGGAAGCATTTCTAGACGCACACGTCTGCATAGGGTAGCCGGGTTGCGTCTCCTTAGGTCCTTGTAAATGTGTGTTTATTTTGTTAACATTATTAAACATAATAACCTTTTCTTTTATCCTGGAGTGAAGGAAACTCGACCCCCAATTACACCATACATAGTGGAGGAATGGCTTTCTACCAGTGAGGTATGGGCAACAGTTTGAAAAATGCGTCTCTTATTGGACATCCCAGAATTTTTTGCTACGGCCCTAAGGAGATGCACACCGTTTACCCCCTCAGCAATTAAAAATCCACGTAAAGCATGTTATTGCCAGCAGGCAAATGTTTGTGTGGGCCCTGTCACCTACCTAGTGCTG
This sequence comes from Paralithodes platypus, assembly GCA_032716605.1. NCBI lineage: Eukaryota > Metazoa > Arthropoda > Malacostraca > Decapoda > Lithodidae > Paralithodes > Paralithodes platypus. The sequence continues at coordinate 7,488,419 of CM064544.1, read as the reverse complement.
CAAAAAATAGACTATATTTCCAGGCCCTTCCGCCCATTTCATATCCCTATTTTCCCCAAATATGCCCGGGTTGGCGACTGGTGCTTGATGTAAACCTCGTATTAGCTGGAATGTTACATATAACATGTATAACTTCCCTGCATCCTCTAAAAGGTTTGTTATTGGCCTACAATGAGCAATTAGTATGTTTAGTAATATTTTATGTCTCTCTAATAATATATATTATAAGGCCTATGTCAGTCCGTTTTATTGGCGGTAGCGTGTCAACTTACAACCAAAAGTACCATGCTTTCTTTCTGGTACCCATGCGGTAAGTACTTATATCATTTTATGTGTGTGTTTGTGTTTTAAACATACCTGCGTCTCCTTAGGTCCAGGGGCGTCTCCTTATGGTTTTGTGAAAAAATGGAGACGCATCTCTTATTTGTCTTCTCTCTCTTAACCCGGCAAGCGCGATAGGCCTCACGGAAGGCTTCCTATAGGGAACGCGATAGGCCTCACGGAAGCAAGACCATAAAAAAAGCCTTCCATAAAAAAAAAGGGCTATATCCAAAACAAAGGAATTTGTCTCTAGGTGAGATAATTCCCCTCCAGTACTCACCCTCTATCCATGTAAATCTCACCCACCCCACTCCCCTCCTTCCCCACCTTATTCCCCACTCCCCCCCCTCCTCCAATATCACCCTATTGTTCATCTTATTATCATCATTTATTTTCGGGTTATTTTTCTCTCCCGCGATAATGTAGCACAAGTGGGTTGCAGGAAAGATCGTTATGCAACAAAAACAACCCCCCCAGACACCGGCCCACAACCGAACCCCCACTCGTCTTCAGTTACCTCACAGACAGCGAGAGAGGAGGGTTGCCTGTGGCTCTCTCTCGCCGGAGATTAGGAACCGGGTGGCCAATATCTTCGTTTTTCACCACCCAAATGCTTTTCACACTTATTTTAGCACTCTTGAAGGTTCAATATATACATCATATATGAACAATAAAAGCATACCGAAAACAAATAATGCTCTATATTGTAAATATAACCGAATTCGTTCAGAAATCCAAGGCTAGAAAGGCACAAATAAATACCCTAGCCCCTAGGTCTATTTCGCGCTTGTCAGGTTAAAGAATAAGAGATACAAGAAAATTGTTGAGTTGCTTTAAAAATATAGCCTTTTTGCTATTTATCACCCATACCCCCAATTTTCAATCTGTTATAGGTTGACAGAAGCAACTCGATAACAAAAAATAGTGCCCATTTTTGAGTCTGCATTGGGCATTGTACCTCTAAATATATTTTTCTTTTTTATATTTTACAAAGGTTTTTTCGTAGCGAGTACCCAATCATAAGACGATTCCTTAAGAGGAAATACGCGTTACCCTTATAAAAGCGTACTACGTTCTCCCCGCGGCGGTTTAGATTTCAAACTGGCTACCGCGGGCGCTTGAATGGAGGCTATAATATTAATAGGTATATCGTCAATAAATTGGGGGGGGGGCAGGGGCCACTAATACACTACTGTCATCTCTCCCTCCCTTGCCCAATCCAAACCAGCTTACAGAAGCACATTCTTACTCATATCACTTGCCGTTCCATCCAGTCACTCAATAGACAAACACGCAGCTGCAGGCACGACCTCCCGAAATTGAGGCTTCCGAGTCCTCCCTTCCTCGCGAGGACAGAGTCCACCTGGCCAGACTGAGATGTGGGCACCATCTAGCTCTTATGAGCTATCAGTAAGAAACTGGATGACTCCGTCGGTGATGCCTGTCCAGTATGTAACACAAGACCCCATACTATTAAAAACATCATAAAAGAGCGCATTCCAGCACCATCACTTATGCCAACGACATAATCTACACTCCTTAAGAGCCCTGTGGGAAAGGCCCGATCTCGGCCATGGCCTTCCTTAGGGACTCGGGGCTGTTCGGCCAGGCAGCCTAGGGAAACACAACAACAACACTACTACCAAGTATGAAGGCAGGATTTGTTTGCACACACCCGCCATCTAACGGGAGTGATCAGTGGATCTTGGTAGATCAGGTACAGATCCCACTCGCTAATCTTATGCCTGGTTCAAGAAGATAGGACTTCATATGATATAGAGAATTATGTTCAATGTGAGGACATCTACATGGAATCTCCACCACAACACAAAATGCATCGAATATGGGTATTTCATCAAAACTGGTCGTGCATGAACTGATCTCAGAGAACTTGATGGGAGATGCTGCACTATGTGAGATGAAAAAAACAAATACAAAAGACACCAAAGAAGGAAAGCGAAGAAGAAAACCAAGACGAGGGATACACCTGATGCGGAGTGCCAGACTTGTCACCATACCTGCTCCTGACAAGAAACGGACGACCAACAACAAAATGCTACAGGGAGTGTCGAATAATGAGGGCAAGGCCCCAAAATGGTCCCAGAAGGATTGCCCTGACTGCCCTTTTGAGCCTGGTCTGTGTTCTCTCCAACACTTCTGAGCCTATAGTCTATTCGCTGTAAGTAGGCGATAAATCATGGATCCTCTACCATCTGTAACTCAAATACGACTAGAGTAATCGAGCTAATATTTCTATCATTTGGGAAGAGTGAGTCAAGGGAATAGCATGTGGAAATTGACAGCCAATTTCCTCTAGCCCTTTTTGAGTTGTTGTTGTTGTCGTTCCCGGGTTGCATGGCCGAAAAGCCCAGGAGTCCCTAAGGAAGGCCATGGCCACGGTCGGGCTTTACCACAGAGCTCTCGAGGAGTGTAGATTGTGTTGTTGGTGTAAGT
>CM064544.1:7470864-7485544 GCA_032716605.1 Paralithodes platypus | reverse complement strand
TTTTTTTTTTTTTTTTTTTTTTTTTTAAGAGACAATGAACGGGGAAGGAAAAAAACACGATAAACAAAAAGAGGTCCATGTTCCTAAAGGCATCCTCCATTCATAAAATGTTTGTAACAACTGGATTTAAACATTGAGTGAACACGTGGTCATTTGGAGTAAGGGGTCGGGGAGCGCTAAAAAGTGAAAGTTCGACTAGATAATAGTCCATCAGGCGCCTGGCCTGGGGGGACGATTAATATGAAGGGTGTGCCTGGAAGTGTGGTGGAGAGGGGCAATGTGGCTTTGGCTCCGCTGCATGTCTGCCTGCCGAGATCGGAACCTCTCCGGGTGGTCAGGGGCCGGGGGAGTGCTGGAGCGACCTTGGTAACCCTGGTCTCTGGGTCTTCTCCTGGGTGACCTGGATGTGTGTGAGTTTGTGTTTTTTATCTGTGGTTATTTTTTGTTTTATGTTGTTTTTGTGTTTTCCCTGTTCTTGCTCTGTCTTGAGTCGGCTACCCCCAAAATGGGGATTGGGCCTGAGCATATAGAATAGAATAGAATAGAACGTGGTACCCGTCTTGCAACTCAATCCCACCCCTACTCTGTGCAACTCTCCAACCCAAGAGTGAAACGTTAGTCTCAAACTTTCTTCTACTCAACAGCTGAGCTCTGGAACTCTCTCCCAGAATCAGTCTTTCCCTCTTCCTATGACTTAAATTGCTTCAAACTCCGTGTGTCCAGGCATTTTGACTCGAACGTCCCTTGATTTTGGCCCTGTCACTCTTTCAACTATGGGGGAGGCACTCGCTATAGGCAGTTATGCCTTTTGCCTCCCTCAATCACATAGAAAAAAAAAAAAAAATCATATTGGCTGGCAAAGAATATGTCAAAAGGAGTGGGACCTTCTATTATTTCGTTCTTATAAAATATATATAAGAATACACATATACAGTGTTTATAAAGCCAAAGTAATTACCACCGAAAATGATATGAGATTGTCTAGAAATGCGAACCAAAATGTCGTAACTTGGTGATATTCAGTAAATCTATAGGCCATTCATTATAGATAGGCCAAAAATCGTGACCTCTAACCTGTGTAATATGACTAAAAAATAACTAGAGTAATCGAACTAATATTGTTACTATTCAGGAAGAGTCAGCCAGGGAATATAGGTGTGGATATTTACAGCCCATGTGCTCCAGCCCTCTTTTGAGTTTACAGAGGTTAGGGGTCACGATTTATGGTCTACTTATACTGAATGGAATATAGGCAGTCGAATTCTTATAACCAGCTAGAGCTAGTTTTGTGAAGCCCCGTCGCAAGAATTACGATGTTGCATTTTAATCTATGACGGTTAGAGAGAGATACAACGCTGCGGGCACTGAAAGATAACACGTTGCTTATATATTCAATTATATACACATATACAGGTACTTGCGTGATGACAAACGTGGAAGTCTATGTCTGAATGAGTTTTTCATGAGTACATGCATATGCTAATGTTAAAGATACAATTAAAAGTTCAATGTTCTGAATCTATGACTGTTTATATTATGTATGTCCATCGTAACAACGATATGCAAAATGATTTTATGAATATATGTGAATTTGGGATTGAAAACGAGAATGTACATTGAATGAATGATGAATGAATGATGAATGAATGATGAATGAATGATGAATGAATGGTGAATGAATGATGAATGAATGGTGAATGAATGATGAATGAATGGTGAATGAATGATGAATGAATGAATGAATGCATGAATGAATGAATGAATGAATGAATGACTGCATGAATGAATGAATGAATGACTGCATGAATGAATGAATGAATGAATGAATGACTGCATGAATGAATGAATGAATGAATGAATGAATGAATGAATGACTGCATGAATGAATTAATGAATGACTGCATGAATGAATTAATGACTGCATGAATGAATGAATGACTGCATGAATGAATGAATAACTGCATGAATGAATGAATGACTGCATGAATGAATGAATGACTGCATGAATGAATGAATGACTGCATGAATGAATGAATGACTGCATGAATGAATGAATGCATGAATTAATGAATGAATGACTGCATGACTGAATGAATGAATGAATGAATGACTCCATGAATGAATGAATGCATGAATGAATGAATGCATGAATTAATGAATGCATGAATTAATGAATGAATGACTGCATGACTGAATGAATGAATGAATGAATGACTCCATGAATGAATGAATGCATGAATGAATGAATGCATGAATTAATGAATGCATGAATTAATGAATGCATGAATTAATGAATGAATGACTGCATGACTGAATGAATGACTGCATTACTGAATGAATGCATGAATGAATGCATGCATGAATGAATGAATACATGCATGAATTAATGAATGAACGACTGCATGAATGAATGAATGATTGCATGGATGAATGAATGAATGAATGAATGCATGCATGCATGCATGCATTCATGCATGCATGCATTCATGCATGGATGAATTAATTATTAATTAATTAATAAATGAATGAATGGTAAAACTCCATATGGCAACACATCAAACAAGGTCATCGCCGCTAAACAAAATATATATAAAATGTAAATCAAGATCAAATCAATAGATAGTTTGCAAATGATATAGATTTAAACGAGACTAAAGGCAATACACGTACAGTAAATTAATAAATAAATAGATAAATATACAGTATATATAAATAAATAGATAAAAATTAAATAAAACACAGAAGATGTACTGGGTAATTTAGAGCTTATCGGTTCTCTACGAAAGTTATCTTGGTATCGATGGTACACACGAGACAAAAAGAAGCAGCAACCCGCTTTTTCTGTTCGGATTGGTAAAAAATACAAATAAAATAGTTCTTACGAGGAAAAGTTACTTGTTGCATTAGATTTATGGGTGATATTATAGATTTTTGTTTTTGTTTTTGTTTTTTGTTTTTTCAGCTGACGGCAAACTGAATGTCTTAAGGGGGGGTCACCTGCTTTTTCTCTCTTTCTCTCCTTTTCTCGCTTTCCCTGGCTTGTATCTATTCGGCCCCATTCAGCCAACTGTTTTAAGAAGTTTATCCCCATCCAGGTATCAATTTCTTCCTGGCGAGCGATAGCGAGCCAGCATTGTATGGAGAAATCCGGCTTCGCCGGAGAATTTTTTTTATCGAAAAATGTACAAATTTAGCTTGCTGTCAAAAACAAAATATATATATGCTAGCTCGCTACCGCTCGCCAGGAAAATATTGACACCTGGATGGGGGTAAACGTCATAAAACAGTAGGTTGAATGGGGCCGAATGGATACAAGCCAAAGAGAGAGGGAGAGAAAGAGAAAACAAGCGAGGTGGGTTCCCTTAACCCTTCCAGTACCGGTGACGTCTTTATAATTGGATCTCAGCTACGTACAGACGATTTTATGAAGCTTACGAAGGATATGTGGTAGCTAAAAGGATGAATTGGTCTAGTTGGTAGCCTTTCCATTGGTAGGTTACACGTCGTTCTCAAGCCGGATAAAATCGTCTAATAGTTGCCAGAATATAATAAAAGATTGTCCTCGGTACTGAAAGGGTTCATCAATCATTAACCCCTTCAGTACCGGTGACGTCCTTTTCAATATATTCTGGCAACTATTATACGGGTATATTCAGCTTAGGAAGGAAGTATACCCGTTAAGGGGAGGTTATATTCAGCTTAGGAAGGAAGTATACCCGTTAAGGGGAGGTTTTTAATGTGTTTCGTAGACTTCCATCAAGCTTGAAATTACACCCCCTCGACCCCATTTCAAGATAAATTTGTACATTTTTCGATAGAAAAATTTCCCGGTCGAAGGCCGGTTCCTCTTAAACTACAGGCTCGCTATCGCCTGCCAGGAAAAAATCGACACCTAAATGGCACGAATGGTCTTAAAAGTGACATAAATGGGGTGAAAGTTGTTAACATCGCCAAACTAATTGGGCGAACGGCTTTGGTTTCCCGGGCGTTTCTGCACCCTCCTCAAGCTCCCCGCCATGGAGTGGCTTCGGTCACCCAGGCTTTATTGTGGTCGGCGGGGAGGGTTCTGTGGGGGCGCTCAGTTATGGCCTTGGCCTTGCTCGGGGCCTTGGGGCTGTTCGGCCAGGCAGCTTGGGGAACAACAACAACAACAACAACAACGTCTTAAAATCTCAAAAGCAATGGGGCTAAACATGTGGGAGAAAGGGGTAAAGAAAAAAAATCCTCAAGTGGATATCTCCCCTTAATATCGAAGTAAAAAAAAAAAAAAAAAAAAAAAAAAAAAAAAAAAAAAAAAAAAAAAAATCAACCTCCTTATAGCCCGAATTTCGCAAGTGGTCAAATAACACTATATTTCGCAAGTGGTCAAATAACACCATATTTCGCAAGTGGTCAAATAACACCATATTTCGCAAGTGGTCAAATAACACCATATTTCGCAAGTGGTCAAATAACACCATATTTAGCAAGTGGTCAAATAACACCATATTTCGCAAGTGGTCAAATAACACCATATTTCGCAAGTGGTCAAATAACACCATATATCGCAAGTGGTCAAATAACACCATATTTCGCAAGTGGTCAAATAACACCATATTTCGCAAGTGGTCAAATAACACCATATTTCGCAAGTGGTCAAATAACACCATATTTCGCAAGTGGTCAATAACACCATATTTCGCAAGTGGTCAAATAACACCATATTTCGCAAGTGGTCAAATAACACCATATTTCGCAAGTGGTCAAATAACACCATATTTCGCAAGTGGTCAAATAACACCATATTTCGCAAGTGGTCAAATAACACCATATTTCGCAACCAAATAATCGAATATCTGAGTAGTTATAGTGAGGACCACATGGTATTCTAAAAGCATATTGAAAGTGTGATGGTGAAGGAGAAATAGAGGACTTGTGATGATAAAGCATTAGTGATGATGGAATAGTGATGACAAAGTACTAGTGATGATGAACAATGCTAATTGAAGTAGAGTTAAGCCGGTATCACAAGAGAGATTTTATAGTCAACATTCGATGATCAACATTTTTCTGGCAACATTTCTGGAATATTTTGCACTGGTAATCAGAAACTAGACTGATGATAGATGAATTTAGGTGACATAAATAGTTTTAATGTTGACCTCATAAGCTGCCAGACCAGTGTTAATGATAAATGATGAGGGAAAAAACACTCGTGTGATACCGGCTTTAGAAAAGCGATGATTGTGAAGGAGTATTAAGGGGGGTGACCTGCTTTTTGTTATTTCTGTCCTTTTCTCTCTTTCTCTGGCTTGTATCCATTCGGCCCCATTCAGCCAACTATTTTAAGACGTTTATCCCCATCTAGTTGTCGATTTCTTCCTGACGAGCGATAGCGAGCCAGCATTATATGAAGAAATCCGGCATCGCCGGAGAAATTTTTCTATCGAAAAATGTACAAATTTAGCCTGCTGTCAAACAAAAATAAAAAATATGCTGGTTCGCTACTGCTCACCAGTAAAAAAATGACACCTGGATGGGGATAAACGTCTTAAACAGTAGGCTGAATGGGGTCAAATGGATACAAGCCAGAGAAAGATAGAAAAGGACAGAACAAAAACAGGTCACCCCCCCTTAAAAGAGTAATGAAAGTGATGAAGTATTATTGATGACAAAGTACTAGTGATGATGACCAAGGTATAATAGCAAATGACAGAGAGATATTAATGATGATTAAGGGGAGATTTCCACTTGACGGATTTTTTTCTTGACTCCCTTCTCCCTCATGCTTAGCCCCATTGTTTTTCTAACTTTAAGACGTTCGCCCCATTATTTTGACGATGTTAAGAACTTTCAACCCATTCCTGTCAATTTTAAGACCTTTCGTGCCATTTAGGTGTCGATTTTATCCTGGCGAGCGATAGCGAGCCTGTAATTTAAGAGGAACCGGGAAATTTTTCTACCGAAAAATGTACAAATTTATCTTGAAAGGGGCTCAAGGGGGTGTAATCTTAAGCTTGAAGGATATCTAGGGACCAAACTAAAAACCTCCCCTTAACAATGAGTAAACAAATGAGGGAATTGTGAAGTGATCATGAGGAGCAAACAGGACTAGTGATGATAAAAGACTAGCTATACTAAATTACTAGTGTTGATAAATGATCAGTGATGATGCACAAGGTATAATGAATGATGGAAGGCCCCAGCCCCGCCCCTTAACCTACCCACCTGACTGACTGACTGACTCTTCATGTTTCCGATCTTATCAAATAATTACTGGTTGGGGCTTTTTATATCTTTATTCCACTTAACCCTTTGATCGTATCGGGTAAACGGTGAGCGAGAGGTAGATGATCCAACCTCCGGGATATAACGTACACACACATGGTTAGAATTGTACGTACACTCGATCAAAAAACAATCTTTTCACGGTGAGCTGTACATAATCTATCTAGTGTGAACGGAATAAATTGGGTGAAACATAAGTCTGTGAGGTATTATCATAAGATTTCGACCCAATTCCAGAATGTTTAGAGCGTCAGTGTAAAGATTGTTTTTTTGGTCGAGTGTACATAGCACAAACATAGACTTACACACACAAACATGCATACACACACACACATTCATATTCTGTCACACACATAATCAAACACTTAAGCGGACTATCCCTTTTTCTTCAACAATACAAAAAGCAATCCTTCATCTTCTCTCAATATTCTTGGTGTCTCTTTTTCTTCTGCTCTCAGTTGGAAGGACCATATTACCAGTCTTGCTAAGGCAGCCTTCCAGAAGATGGGTGTGCTCAACCACCTTAGGTTTTTTTTTTCCCTGCACAGCTTCTTGCTCTGTACAGGGGCATAGTGCGTCGTTGTATTGAGTATTGTTCACATGTGTGGGGAGTTTCCTCTCACACCACTCTCCTAGACAAAGTTGAAAGGAAGGCCTTTTGTATCATTAACTCCCGTCCACTCACCAACTCTCTGCAATCTCTCTCTCTCTCTCCGCCGCAATGTTGCATCTCTCTCGCTATTCTATCGCTACTATAATAATCAGTTTTCCTCAGAGCTTTCCCAGTGTATACCACCTCCTTCACGTAGGGCACGTGGTACCCGTCTTGCAACTCAATCCCACCCCTAATCTGTGCAACTCTCCAACCCAAGAGTGAAATGTTACTCTCAAACTTTCTTCTACTCAACAGCTGAGCTCTGGAACTCTCTCCCAGAATCAGTCTTTCCCTCTTCCTATGACTTAAATTGCTTCAAACTCCGTGTGTCCAGGCATTTTGGCTCGAACGTCCCTTGATTTTGGCCCTGTCACTCTTTTAACTATGGGGGAGGCACTCGCTATAGGCAGTTATGCCTTTTGCCTCCCTCAATCACATAGAAAAAAGAAAAATATATATACATGTCCACCTTTACATACTGTACTTACAACTACACGCTTAAAGTATATATATATATATATATATATATATATATATATATATATATATATATATATATATATATATATATATATATACACATATACACACACATACACTTACACTCATGGACACACAGTTGAGAACATACAAACAAAAACCACATTCGAACGACGGTGTATTTATCATAAAAACAAAGCAAAACGCTAAATCCTAGCTCCTTTGCGCATCCATTATTGTTGAGCTAAATATAATGAACTAGAATGACAAATACTTAATATAACAGACCTCACCAAGAACAATATAGGATTTAGGATTTTATTTTTACTGCACATAAACATATCCCTAATCAACTGTTACTGTATTTGTGAATCTATAAAGGTAGTTAATATTATACCAATAAATCAAACACACACACACACATACACACACCATATTGGATTTCACTAACTTTTTCTCTTTTTCCACCTAGTGTTCTTCAATCTCTCAATTTTTCACAGCTGTGGGCATTCTCTCTCTCTCTCTCTCTCTCTCTCTCTTTCTATCTCGTTGTATATATATATATATATATATATATATATATATATATATATATATATATATATATATATATATATATATTGGTAGCATTAAGAATCTTTATATAATATGAACATTTTACCCATGAACCCACCAATCCATGTTGGCACACACACACACACGCACACACACACAAACACACGATCATTATCACAATCCGTCATCATACCTGCCAGTTTCTTATTATCATATATAATTTGTATTGATACTCTCCCAAGCACCTGATCATCAACAAGGTGTACATCATCAATGTTTATTATCCGTAACCATTCCTTGCAAGGTACTTATAAGAATATTATGCCTTTTGCAATATTTATTTTGTTGCTGATGAATGAAAAAAAGCAACAACGCAACTTCTCATAGAATGATTCACGCTCTTAATAGGACTGGCAGGTATTTTTTACATATCGATTTTTTATTATTTGTCTAGTAATATTACCTCAACCTCAACCTCCTCCTCGTCTTTCTTATATACCTTGATTTTCAAAAGGCCTTTGACAAAGTTCCCCACAAACGTTTACTGCTAAAACTAAAAGCGCATGGAATACAAGACGGTGTGTTGAAATGGATAGAAAATTGGCTCAGCGACAGAAAGCAAAGAGTAGTCATAAACGGTAAGGCATCTAAATGGACCAATGTAAGTAGCGGGGTACCCCAGGGATCGGTACTAGGACCAATTCTCTTTCTAATTTACATCAACGACATAGATGAGGGTCTCACCTGTACAATCTCAAAATTTGCTGACGATACAAAAATTGCAAATAGCGTACTCTCAAAAGATCAAGTTGACGATATGCAACACAATCTAGATAAATTGTCACATTGGGCCCAAATTTGGCAAATGAGTTTCAATGCGGATAAATGTAAAGTACTACATATCGGATACCTAAATGAGAAAGCAAACTATTCGATGAATGGCACTCAGCTTAAGAATGTAAACAGAGAAACCGATCTGGGAGTAACAATATCGAGTAAAACCGAGTCAACAATGTTCAGAAGTTGTTAAGAAGGCAAACAAAATAATTGGCTTTATAGGCAGATCATTTGAGCATAAATCCAAAGACGTAATCCTAACCCTTTACAATTCCTTAGTCCGCCCTCTTCTGGAATACTGCGTTCAATGCTGGTGCCCTTATTACCAAAAAGACATAAACAAGCTAGAACGAGTTCAACGTAGAGTTACCAAAATGATACCTAGCCTAAAGAACAAACCATACGAAGAGCGTCTTAGAGAATTAAATCTATTTCCTTTAACCCAGCGCAGATTAAGAGGTGACTTAATTCAAGTGTTCAAAATCATCAAAGGCATCGACAATATGAACTGTAGTAAGTACTTCACTATCGACCAATCTAATTACACGCGGGGAAACGGTTGCAAAATTATTGGTAAATCTTTTAACTCACACGAATCTAAGAATTTCTTCTTCAATCGAGTTGTCAACTTGTGGAATGGGCTTCCCCGAGACGTTATAGACTGCAGCACCGTTGATTCATTTAAATTCCGCCTAGACAAATATCTCGCATCAAACCCGCGACTGACTGCGTTTGTAAATGAATAACTTTATTTTATCCTCCCCTCAGTTACTGACCCATATGTCCCCTACTAACTTCCTAGTCCTGCCACGTTAGTGGCAGGGCAGTAGTTCCCTTTCCAATGTTCCCTTATCCACTCTAAACCACTGTTTGGACACTTGATCCTCAGTGTTTTGAAGGACAAGCAGCCTAGAAGGGTCACTAGATCTGTTGTTGCTTGATTTCCTTTGTACTTTGTACTCTCTCAAGCTCAACCTCCTCCTACACCTCCACCTAAACCTCCTCTTCAACCTCCATGTCCACCTCCTCCACCTCCTCCTCCACCTCCTCCTCCTCCACCTCCTCCTCCTCCACCTCCTCCTCCTCCACCTCCTCCTCCTCCTCCTCCCCTCCCATCCAAGTTTCTCTCCCTCACGTGGCTTTTCTATTTTCCCACCCAGCGGGCGGAACGGGGCCCAAATCCCCCGCTTTGCGCCCCACTTTATATGAAAATGATACGCTGGGGTGGGGGGGATTTCCGAGTGAGAGGGTTAGTTCGGTCGCGTGCCAGTTCGGTCGCAAATGTCTATGTCTTCTATTATGGTTGAAGTAGGTTAGGATAAGGTATGAGTATCCTAGGTTCGAGTCCTTGGATTGCCACATGTATTTGTTGATTTCATTAATTGAGTTTAGAAGTAGAGTTGGTTGGTGAAAAATACGAATATATATATATATATATATATATATATTAGAGAAGGTATGGAATGGGTAATTACAGTGCCCGCATATATCGAAATATAATGTGGAAAAAGAAATATGTCAAAGTGAATATCAATGGTAAATCAGTATCAATAAGCCTGATTTGATTGTATTTGCCTTGTATACTCTATACCTATGACTGTTACACTTTAGGTTGTGGTAAACAAATATTGTAAAGAAAATGCTAATATACTGACAAATTTACTGTAAACTATTATATAATCATCAAAGTCTTAGAAGAAGAAGAAGAAAACCTTTGATTCCGTGAACAGAGCTGTATGGGTGCTGGAAGCGAAGTGACAGTGGGAGAAAGCACTAGTGGGCGAAACGACGATAAGGGATTTTCGCGTTATTTCCGCCGGGCGCGACGACCCCTAAGGACGCGGGGGGCCGAATATACTGAGGGGGGGGGGGGTTAGAGCCCTTAACCCCATCAATAAAATACCGTCTCCTGTGTTTGATTCTGGCTTAATGTTGACAATTGTATTTATCTTCGGAATTATCGCTCGTAGATGAGAAGTGTACAAATGCTAAATACTCTCAGGTAAAGGTTCTAAGAATGCAGGACAATCATCAGGAGGTGCAGTAGCTAGAACAGGGGAGAAAATGTGTAAACAAAATTATGATAAATAAATAATATAAACAAAATATATATATACAAATAAAGTAAAAACATAAAAATAACAGTAAGAGTCACAACAATTTGTTAAAAATATGTAGTATGATAATTTACTATACAATTATCTTTACTTTAAAATATGTAGTATGGTAATTTACTATACAATTATCTTTACTTTAAAAAATGTAGTATGATAATTTACTATACAATTATCTTTACTTTAAAATATGTAGTATGATAATTTACTATACAATTATCTTTACTTTAAAATATCTAGTATGATAATTTACTATTTACTATACAATTATCTTTACTTTAAAATATGTAGTATGATAATTTACTATACAATTATCTTTACTTTACAACACGATGGGGTTTTCAATCTGGTAATAGACAATTAATTACCATAGCCATATTATTACCAATATTAAGCTAGACATTAAGATGAGAGAGAGAGAGAGAGAGAGAGAGAGAGAGAGAGAGAGAGAGAGAGAGAGAGAGAGAGAGAGAGAGAGAGAGAGAGAGAGAGAGAGAGAGAGAGAGAGAGAGAGAGAGAGTGGTTCTTTCAATCTGAGTGCCAAGACAAGATGGTGCGTTGGTTTGACGAGTATTGGGTGTCAGAGGTAAGATGCTATCTAGTTATATGTCTATATATATTGTATATATATACATATATAATTATGTATATATACTGTATTATATACAGTATATATATATATATATATATATATATATATATATATATATATATATATACATTTGTTTTGTTCTATGTGGTAGAGGGAGACAAAAGGTAGAACTGCCTGTAACGAGTGCCTACCTCAGTTGAAAGAGTGACAGGTCCAATATCAAGGAACGTTCGAGCCAAAACGCCTGGACACACGGAGTTTGAAGCAATTTAAGTTATAGGATGAGGGGAAGATGGATTCAGGGAGAGAGTTCCAGAGCTCAGCTGTTGAATAGAAGAAGGTTTGAGAGTATTGTTTCACACTTGGATTGGAGAGTTGCACAGAGTAGGGATGGGATTGTGTTGCAAGACGGGTGCTACATACTCTACATAGAGGAGGTGGTATACACTGAGAGAGCTCTGAGGAACACTGATTATTGTAATAGCGGTAGAATAGCGAGAGAGATACAACATTGCGGCAAAGAGAGAGAGATTGCAAAGAGTCAGTGAGTGGACGTGAGTTAATGAGACGAAAGGCTTTCTTTTCTACTTTGTTGAGAAGTGCTGTGTGAGAGGATCCTCCCCACACATGTGAACAATACTCAATACATATATGCACTGTGCCCCTGTACAGAGCAAGAAGCTGTGCAGTGGTAAAGAACCCCCGGAGGCGGTTGAGCACACCCAGCTTCTGGGAAGCTGTTTTAGCAAAGTACAATGCCTAACACTCTGGAGAACATTGTGGCCGAACCCAAAGTAGATACAAAATAATATAAAAATTTAATTGAAGCAGCAATTTTCTTTCTGCTAATTATAATTAAAACTAAAAACAAACGCGTGCACGCCTGAACTATTAAGACAAACGTATTGTACTTAAGGGGAGACGGTCGTTTTTCTGGTCCCCTTTCTCCCTCGTGTTTAGTCCAATTATTTTTTAGATTTTTAGACATTCGGTCCATTTGTTTGACGATTTTAAGACCTTTCGTCCCATTTCGTTATACATTTTAAGACCTATCGTGCCATTTAGGTGTCGATTTTTTCCTGGCGAGCGATAGCGAGCCTGTAATTGTAAGAGGAACCGGCCTTCGGTCGGGACATGTTTCTACCGAAAAATGTACAAATTTATCTTGAAGGGGGTCTAGGGGAGGAATTTCTAAGTTTGAGGGATGTCTAGCGAAGGAAACTAAGAATTTATGAATGAATTAATTTAGAGGCCAAAAAAGCAGTCAGTGTCCCCTTAAATGAAAGCCAATGAAAGTAAAAAATAATGCTTAAGAAACGTGTAAATGGCTTAAGCAAATGGCTTCTTTAAACTTGCCTCTAAATGAGCAGAAACAATAGCGATTTACTTTAAGGAGAGATGGGTCGTTTTCTGGCCTTCCCTTCTTCCTCATGTTTAGCCCCATTAGTTTTCAGATTATAAGACGTTCGACACCATTAGTTTGGCGAATTTAAGACTTTTGAATTTGCCCCATTTCTTTGTCAACATTGAGAATGTTCGTGTTATTTAGGTATCGATTTTTTTGCTGGCGAGCGATAGCGAGTCTGTTATTTAAGAGGAAGCCGGGACATTTTTCTATCGAAAAATGTACAAATTTATCTTGAAGGAGGGTCTTTGGGGAGAGTTTTTTTGTTCAAGCTTGATGGAGGCATAGGGAGGAAACTAAAAAAATAATATATAGAAACATAAATTAACAAATAAATACGCCCATATCCCCTTAAGGGGAGATTTCCACTTGAGCGATTTTTTTCTGGACTCCTTTCTCCCTCATGTTTAGCCCCATTGCTTTTCTAATTTTAAGACGTTCGCCCCATTATTTTGACGATTTTAAGAACATTCGCCCCATTTCTGTCAATTTTAAGACCTTTCCTGTCATTCAGGTGTCGATTTTTTCCTGGCGAGCGAAAGCGAGCCTGATATTTAAGAGGAACCGGCCTTCGGCCTGGAAATTTTTCTACCGAAAAATGTACAAATTTATCTTGAAAGGGGGTCTAGGGAGTGTAATTTTAAGCTTGATGGAAGTTTAGGGAGGAAACTAAGCACCTCCCCTTAAGCAAATGGCTTCTTTAATCTCGTCTCTAAATGAGCAGAAACAATAACGATTAAATGTAATGAACCGGACTTCTGTATGTAGTTGGCCTTCCCCCTCCACTCCTTTGGAAATAAGAAGTTGCAGTACAGTCGCGCTAATAAGTTATTCCTCGGCACTAAGTATGTTTTGATCAATAATTGGTATCATCAATATCTAAGCTTCATTTCTTCATATTGAGTGAAATATACAAACATGTTCCTTCACTTACTCACCCTATTCAACATCTGACAGACATAATTACAGTACAGAGGAAGCCAAACGTAATGACAGCTGGGACATGACTTATTAGCGCGACCGTACATACTTAGAATAAGACATTCAGTTTCTGTGCATGGTAGAAGTTCCTCATTCCTTAGAGAAACTTATTAGTCTGAAATCCTTACAAACGAAAACAAATGAAAATGAACATTGATTAGTATAGTCTATTTGCTGTAAGTAGGCGAGAAATCATGACCTTTATCCTCTGTAACTCAAAAAGGGCTAGAGCAAATTGGCTATCAATTTCCACATCTATTCCTTGACTGACTATTCCCAAATGGCAGACATATTAGCTCGATTACTCTAGTCATTTTTGAGTTACAGAGGATAAAGGTCATGATTTTTCGCCTACTTACAGCGAATAAACTATAGTAAGGTCAATTGTATCACTTTAAATTACAGTTTCTATTCTACATTGTCACCGAATTATTGAAACTCACTGTACGACTGAGCAGACTTGGGTTGCAGAACATTAAGGGAGGATGGTTGGATTTCTGGACCCCCTTCTCCCTCATGTTTAGCCCCAGTAGGTTTCAGATTTAGGCCCTTTAGTTTGGCGATTTTAAGATTTTTTCAACCCATTTTTTGGTCAATATTAAAACCTTTCGTGCCTTTTAGGTGTTGAATTTATCTTGGCGAGCGATAGCGAGCCTGTATTTTTAAAGGATGAATCGGCCTTTGGCCGAATTTTTTTTTTACCGAAATGTTTTCAAATTTATCTGGAAGGTGGATCTTGGGGATGTTTTCTTATTTGTTGATTTAATTAATTGAGTTTAGGAGAGAAGTCGGTT
>CM064544.1:7400864-7468364 GCA_032716605.1 Paralithodes platypus | reverse complement strand
TGGTAGTATACTATCTCTGCAGCACCTCAAGCCTCTGTACCCAACGCTAAAGAGGTAGGCGAGAGTGTGATGAAGGTTAGGTGGATCTGTCTCGGGGTTCGAACACAGACAAGATACAGGTGAAACAAAAGATTAGAGGTAGAAGACAGTGGTATGGTTTAGTTTGTAGTTTATTTTCTTTTGGTTGTGAATTAGGCGAAGGTGGAACAAAAGATAGTGGTAGAGGACAAGGTATGGTCTAATTTGAGGCTTGTTTATTTATTGTTGCGAATTAGGCTTTCTATTATGTGGAAACCTACCTCACAAACCCTAGGCACCCAGAGGAGAATCGAACCCATATGTATTTTAGCCTTGCCCACCAGCTAGGCTAATGTACTTTTGCCAACATTAATGTGTGACTATTCCGTTACTGTATATGTACGGTCGAGGTTAATAAGTGTTGTCAGATATTTCACAAAGTTTCGGACACTGACTAATACTCTGAGGGATAAGCACTTTTCCCAGTAATTATAAAGAAACCAATAACACTTGTTGAGCGAAAACCCCTGGAATTTATGACAACACTTAATACCCCCGAGTGTACAAGTAAATATAATACGAATGACTTACAAGAATAACTTATTAAAAGACCGTGAATTGATAATGTGAACTAAAATCTGTCTAATATACTACACTTGTAATTTGATTATACTGTTTTCCTTCTACAAATAAAATTATATATGGTGGGTTCCGAATTAATTTGAGCAACTGTACATGTGTTTCTACCCCCATTTGACTCTATCTACCTCCCCCCTCCTCCACCACCGCACCCTTCCCCCCCCCCTCCTCCACCATCACAACCCCCTCCTCCTCCAACACAACCTCCTCCTCATCCCACCCCCACACCCCTCCCTCCCAATCCACGATCAACACAAGCCCTCCTCCTTCACCAAAACAACCCCCTCCTCCACCACCACCACCAACACAACCCCCTCCTCCACCACCACCAACACAACCCCCTCCACCACCACCACCAACACAACCCCCTCCTCCTCCCCTCCACCACCTCCCTTCCCTCCCCCAACACCATCAACACAACCCCCTCCGCCAACACCAGCCCCCCTCCTCACCCCCTCCCCCTCCGCCAACACCAGCCCCCCCACTCCCCCACCCCCTCCCCTCCCTCCTCCCCTCCTGAAGCTCTGGCCTGTAAGTAATTTGGATGCAGCAGAGCGCCCATGAGTAACATCCTCCATTCTCCCCTAAATTGACAATTTGCGTAAGTCCTGGATCCGGGGCGGCTTCCGAGGCGGGCGAGAAACCTTGAGTGGTGAAGCCAGGAGCAGGGTTACCAAGGCCAGATCACCAAGCACCGCTCGATTCGTCGGCTAAAATCGCTAAACTGACGCTAGGCAGTACGAAACATGCCAAATATCGCTCATATCTTGGCGCAATCTATAGAATATCGCTTAAACTTGGGTCAAATGTTAAGAATATAAATGGAAATGATATCGTTATAGTTCATTCATGCTAGGTTGGGCAGAAATCGTAACCTCTAACCTCTGTAACTCAAAAAAGGGCTAGAGCAAATGAGCTGTCAATTTCCACACCTATTCCCTAGCCAAGTCTTCTTATTTGGTAGAAAAAATAGCTCGATTACTCTAGTCCTTTTTTTAGTTATATAGAGGTTAGAGGTTTCAATTTCTGCCCAACCTAGAATGAACGGAGTATAGCTGTCAAACCTTGCCGCTAGACCAAGGTAAACATCGCTAGAACTAACGGTAAAGCCGCTAACTTGACACCACTGAGGCCGAGGGGTAACGGAGGTAAACTTGATCCCCTTTCCCGGGTATATAATATAAGGGTGTCATCTGTAAGCGGGAGGGGAGACGCGGGATATTGCCGGGTTTGTTTACGTCCGCGAGTGTCGGTGGTGATGGGCTAAGTTGGTGCGCTAACTCCAGGTTGTACAAAAGAGCGAGAGAGAGAGAAAGAGTAAGAGTGACAGAGAGAGAGAGAGAGAGACAGGGAAACAGAGAGAGAGAGAGAGAGAGAGACAGGGAAACAGAGAGAGAGAGAGAGAGAGACAGGGAAACAGAGAGAGAGAGAGAGAGAAAGAGTAAGAGTGACAGAGAGAGAGAGAGAGAGAAAGAGTAAGAGTGACAGAGAGAGAGACAGGGAAACAGAGAGAGAGAGAGAGAGAGAGACAGGGAAACAGAGAGAGAGAGAGAGAGACAGGAAAACAGAGAGAGAGAGAGAAAGAACGAAAGGAGAGTATAGGGGATGAAGAGAGAGAGAGAGAGAGAGAGAGAGAGAAAGGAGAGTATAAGGGGGAATGGGCGTATTTATTTGCTCATTTACGTATATTTTTAATATTGGTTTAGTTTCCTCCCTAGACCTCCATCAAGCTTAAAAAACCACCGGCCCAAAACGCCCCATTCAAGACAATGTATTTGTAGATATTTCGATAGAAAAATAGCCCGGCCGAAGACCGGTTCCTCCTAAATTACAGGCTCGCTATCGATCGCCAGGAAATAATCGACACCTAAATGACACGAAAAGTCTTAATATTGACAAAGAAATGGAGCAAAAGGTTTTAAAATCGCCAAAATATTGGGCGCGTGTCGGCGGTGATGGGGTAAGCTAATATCTCCTTGCTTTATTTATTTTCCTAGCTTTCCCTAAACGAAGGCAGCCGTTACAAAGGCGTGGCTGAGGTGGGGAATACCCGGCCGTTCCCATAAGAAGAAGACGAAGAAGACGAGACGAAGACGAAGACAAAGAAGAACAAGAACAAGAACAAGAAGAAGAAGAAGAGGAGGAAGAAGAAGAAGCAAAGAAGAAGAAGAAGCAAAGAAGAAGAAGACGAAGACGAAGAAGACAAGACGAAGACAAAGAAGAAGAGGAAAGAAGAAGAAGAATCCCTCGGTATAGCCCGGGGATTGTGTCTGTTTTATGCCAGTCCAGTCTTGCTCACGCCTTTATCGCGGGTCGTTCTAGGTCCCTCCCTGCCCCGCGTTATAAAATGTTCCCGGATTGCGCGGGCTTATAGTTCCTCCGTAGCGGGATTGTTTATGGGAGGGGTGCCGCCGGTGCAGCTTCTTGCAGACAAAGTAATACAAGGTTTAAGGGAAGATGGGTCGTTTATATTTGCTCATTTGTGTATCTTTATATTACTTTATTAGTTTCCTCCCTAGACCTCCATCAAACTGAAAAAGAAGAAAAAAATACAAAAAAATACAAAAAAATACAAAACAAAATAATAAAATAAAACCTTAGCCAAATGTTCCGGCCGAAGGCCGGTTTCTCTTAATTTACAGGCTCGCTATCGCTCGCCAGGAAAAGATAGACACCTAAATTACACGAAAAGTCTTAATATTGACTAAAAAATGGGGAAACATTTCTTAAAATCGCCAAACTAATGGGACAAACGTCATAAAATCTGAAAACTAATGGGACTAAACATGAGGAAGAAGGGGGACCAGAAAAACGACCCTTGTCCCCTTAAAGGAAAAGCCTCAGAAAGGCGCGTTTTTTGGCTTCTTTTCTTGGCATCTGAGACCTTGAAGCTTCTGAGTCCATGTTTTTTAAAGTATTCATCTAGCAATAATAGTCTAACATCAGTACTGCCACGGACATTAGTTCCAGGGCAGTAGTTCCCTTTCCAATATTCCCTTACCCACTCTAAGCCACTGTTTGGACACTTGATCCTAAGTGTTTTGGAGGACAAGCAACCTAGAGGGGTCACTAGACCTGTTGTTGCTTGATTTCCTTTGTACAGTTGCCAATACTGCATGACAAAGATGTCGATTTTTTTCTGGCCCCCCCCCCCCCATCTCCCTCATGTTTAGTCCAATTAGTTTTCTGATTTTATGAAGTTAGACCCATTAGCTTGGCGATTGTACGACCTTTCACCCATTTCTTTGTGAATATTAGGACCTTTCGTGTCATTTAGGTGTCGATTTTATCTTGGCGAGCGATAGCGAGCCTGCAATTGTAGGAGCCGGAACAGTTTTCTACCGAAAAATGTACAAATGTATCTCAAAGTAGGGTCTAAGGGATATTTGCTGAAGATTGATGGAGGTCTGGGGAGGAAACTAAAAAAATAAAAAATAAAATAAAATAAATAAATACATAAGCCACTGTATACGCCCATCTCCCCCTTAAGAGAGAGAGAGAGCGAGAGAGAGAGAGAGGAAGAGACACTAACCCAGACAGATGGTGAACTACACACAGGGGAGAGAGAAGAGGAGGGGGGGGGGGGGGGGGGGACCGGCCACCTCGTAAAATCACAACACTAACATGAGCATCCCCTACTGCTCAATGTTGGGTCACTATAACGTTGATCCGATGGGGGGATATTGCAAATTGATGTAGATATCTTATCCTTTGCACGTAATCATTTGCATACAATACATATACTGTCTCTCTCTCTCTCTCTCTCTCTCTCTCTCTCTATATATATATATATATATATATCTATATATATATATATATATATATATACCCGGTATATATATATAATAATAATATAAAATAAATAAATAAATAAAACTAATTAATGAATGAATACTTAAAGTAGAAGTGCCACTTTGCCCAAAATCAAAACTCCGTATGAGGACTAAAAAAAGAAAAAGAACAAGTAAATAGATACATAAATAAAGTAGACGTGCCGCTTTGCCCAAAATTAAAACGGCATACACAACTCTGCGATGGGCAAATACATATATAGTAAAAGAGAACACTAAGATTGAAGCAGGGTATCGTAACTACCGAGGCCGACTGTACCTTCCTGGCTAAGACCTCTTCTGGCTGCTCTCCCACAAAAACGGGTCGATGATTGTGTGTGTTAGGGAGGCTGGTGGTGATATTAGTGTTGATAATGGTGATTGTAGTAGATGTAGTGATGGTGGTGATTGTGTGTGTTAGGTAGGCTGGTGGTGATAATGGTGATGGAAGTGATAATGATGTTTGTAGTAGATGTAGTGATGGTGGTGATTGTGTGTGGTAGGGAGGCTGGTGGTGATGATGATGATGATGTTTGTAGTAGATGTAGTGATGGTGGTGATTGTGTGTGGTAGGGAGGCTGGTGGTGATGATGATGATGGTGATAGTGGTAGTAATAGAGGTGGCGATGGTGATTATTGTGTGTGGTAGGGAGGCTGGTGGTGATAATGGTGATAATAGTAGTGAAAATGGTAATAGAGGTGGTGATGGTGATGGCAGTGTGTAGTGAGGATGGTGGTGACGGTGATAATAGTAGTGGTAGAGATAGTGATGGTGATGACAGTGTGGTAGGGAGGATGGTGATGGTGGTGGTGATGGTGATAATAGTAGTGGTAGAAGTAGTGATGGTGATGACAGTGTGGTAGGGAGGCTGGTGATGGTGATGGTGATGGTGATAATAGTAGTGGTAGAGGTAGTACAAAGGAGTACAAAGGAAATCAAGCAACAACAGATATAGTGACCCTTCTAGGCTGCTTGTCCTCCAAAACACTGAGGATCAAGTGTCCAAACAGTGGTTTAGAGGGGGTACGGGAACATTGGAAAGGGAACTACTGCCCTGCCACTAACGTGGCAGGACTAGGAAGTTAGTAGGGGACATATGGGTTAGTAACTGAGGGGAGGATAAAATAAAGTTATTCATTTACAAACGCAGTCAGTCGCGGGTTTGATGCGAGATATTTGTCTAGGCGGAATTTAAATGAATCAACGGTGCTGCAGTCTATAACGTCTCGGGGAAGCCCATTCCACAAGTTGACAACTCGGTTGAAGAAGAAATTCTTAGATTCGTGTGAGTTAAAAGATTTACCAATAATTTTTTCAACCGTTTCCCCGCGTGTAATTAGATTGGTCGATAGTGAAGTACTTACTACAGTTCATATTGTCGATGCCTTTGATGATTTTGAACACTTGAATTAAGCCACCTCTTAATCTGCGCTGGGTTAAAGGAAATAGATTTAATTCTCTAAGACGCTCTTCGTATGGTTTGTTCTTTAGGCTAGGTATCATTTTGGTAACTCTACGTTGAACTCGTTCTAGCTTGTTTATGTCTTTTTGGTAATAAGGGCACCAGCATTGAACGCAGTATTCCAGAAGAGGGCGGACTAAGGAATTGTAAAGGGTTAGGATTACGTCTTTGGATTTATGCTCAAATGATCTGCCTATAAAGCCAATTATTTTGTTTGCCTTCTTAACAACTTCTGAACATTGTTGACTCGGTTTTAGATTACTCGATATTGTTACTCCCAGATCGGTTTCTCTGTTTACATTCTTAAGCTGAGTGCCATTCATCGAATAGTTTGCTTTCTCATTTAGGTATCCGATATGTAGTGATGGTGATGACAGTGTGGTAGGGAGGATGGTAATGGTGGTGGTGATGGTGATAATAGTAGTGGTAGACATAGTGATGGTGATGACAGTGTGGTAGGGAGGCTGGTGATGGTGATGGTGATAATAGTAGTGGTAGAGATAGTGATGGTGATGCCTGTGTGGTATGGAGGATGGTGATGGTGGTGGTGATGGTGATAATAGTAGTGGTAGAGGTGGTGATGGTGATAATAGTAATGGTAGAGATAGTGATGGTGATGCCTGTGTGGTATGGAGGATGGTGATGATGATGATGGTGATGGTCAAGAAAGAAAATAACCCTCCCCTCACTTTTTATGGACCTCCTTCTCCCTCATGTTTAGATTAAGGTTTTAAGATGTTCGTTCCGTTAGTTTGGCGATTTTGAGACATTTCGCCTAATTTTGTATTCAATATTAAGACCTTTCGTGACCTTTAGGTGTCGATACTTTCCTGGCGAGCGATAGCGAGCCTCTAATTTTAGAAGGAATCTGACTTCGGCCGTGACATTTTTCTACCGAAAAATGTACACATTTATCTTGAAAGGGGGTCTAGGGGGCGTTTTTCTAAGCTTGATGGAGGTCTAGCGAGGAAACTCAAAAATAATTTAATTTATAAATATATAGCACAAAAACCTAGTATCCCTTTAAGTGGACATTACCCAGCCTGACCAGACAGGAGCTACGGCATAATATTCAAGTTTCCAAAATAAACCTTCCCAAATAAAACGCTACCAATGTCCTATGATTCGTGATTCCTATTCAATGGTAGGTGGAGAGAGTTATTTGTTTTGAGGAACTTGCCCAATCATCTCCTCCTGCCCGGGATACAAACCTGTGAGACAAACGATCTATACCCTGTTCCAAATAGGTAGGCCAGAAAACGTGAACTATAACCTCTGTAACTCAAAAAGGGCTAGAGTAAATGGGCTGTAAACCTCCACACCGATTCCCTGGCTGACCCTTCCCATATGCTAGAAATATTAGCTTGATTACAATAGTCGCTTGTGAATTATAGAGGTTAATGTTCAAGAGTGTTGGCTTACTTATTTGGGTAATTCACCATTGGGTCATAGAGTATTGAAGGACAGGTTTCGGTACAGTTGACATAAAAGTGCAGAAAATTCAAATTTATTATTCAAAATTATATCAAATACGAATAATAATACTTTAACCCGGGAAGCGCATAGCTATGGTATTTGAAATGTCCCGCCAGGCGAAGGTATGTTGGTTCATTCCTTACGAAAATCATCATATTTACAACAAGTATCATTAAACTTATCCATATGCGCCTATATTACGTTGAAAATCATCATATTTACAACAAGTATCATTAAACTTATCCATATGCGCCTATATTACGTTCAAAATCAAGATATAAACATTTAAGAGCAATAAAATAAGTGGGAATAGCATTTGGGTGGTGAAAAAGAAGTATTATTGCCGCCCGGCCGTATCGTGAGGTGAGAGCCGGGCCGGCGATTTACCTCCCTCTCCGAACTGTAAAGCGACACCGAGGCCTTGCACTAGAAGTCTCTCTGTTGCAAGAATCTCTAGCTGCCTCGCCCGTGTTAAAGAGACCGGGTGAGGGAAATTCACGCCGAAAATTACCCGATAAAAGGGGGAATAAGAGAAAAAATAACTGATAATTGAGAAGGGGGGGAAAGAGGGGGGGGGGGACATATGTAGGGGTGGTAGCAAGTAATGGAGGGGAATTATCTCACCTAATCACATATTGCTTAGTTTTGAGTAACAGTGGGGTGTTTTGAAAGGCTTTTCTTAGGCCTTGGCTCCTCTAAAGACATTCGTCTTTGCCCACCAAACCTCTCATGAGGTAGTTCACCTTTCCCGGGTTAATGCACTCCGTTCTACCTTTCCTAAGTATATTATGAACTTGTAAAAATACGAACTGTAGATACGACATATCAGTCATTAATGATAATTTACAAATATATTAAGTTTATACAGCAAATTGTAATAACTATAAAAGTACCATACCATAAGGCATTCTATTTCACTTCAATAAGAGGTATTTTAAAGCGTAACTTGCTATTATTCTGAAATATTCATTAGTTTCTTTGATTTCATTAAATAGGTTTATTTGTAAATTAATTGGTGGGTTGGTGATAATATGAATATTAATATATTTTCACCAACCGACTTTACATCTAAACACAATTATTGAAATCAACCAATACATGTGGCACTCCAAGGACTCGAACCTAAGACACTCACACCGAAAGTCCGCGCATTTACGCATTACTACTATCAAGAATATACAAATATTAAAATCCCAGGTTACGACACTAAACCACAGCAGTAACCGGGATCACTGACACCATAATAGTTCAATAATATCTCAAGCAAAAACTGGCTAGTGATAATTACCCCCCCTCCCACCCCCATCTTGTTCACACGATTCTCACAAGGTTACGATTAAAAATATAATGAAGGGTTTTCATTACTTTGGAGCCTGGCATCGACAAAAATGTAATAATACATATAATTGATAATGGGACAGGTATATAATTACACCTTTATTGTTAATACACAATTATTTGGCATTTATGAGAGTGTAAGTGCAACGTATGTATATGTTATTTAGTTATAATTATTTTTATATTATATATATTTGTATTTATTCATTTATTGTTTAATTATTTTTATATATATTTATTTATTTATTATTGATTGATTTGTTTTTCTTCTTTATATAATATTTCTACTCTTCCTACCGAGATAAGCATTTAGCCTGTATAGTTGATCGCTCAACACGATGCAGATGACGAGTGAGACAACGAGACTTATGGTTTTACCCTTCGGTCATAATTATAACAGCATACCAATAATACTTACTTTGTTAACTAATAATGACGTAGCAATTACTATAGAGTAATTGGGTTATTAGAAGATATTGACGGGGAGGGGTTTATGGGCTTACCCCTTCTCCCTTATGTAAGGACCAATTTGGTTTGAAGAATATAATCTGGCGGTATATTATGCATGCTTTCCGGTCAGCTATAAACTTCCCGAACATCTTTTCTTTTAATAATTTGAAATAAAAGTTTGAAACATTTATATCCAGCGTTTTACTTAATGATTGTTTGCATATTTTAAGGCGTTATTTATTGAACCTACTACTAAGAAGAAACTAATAAATATACTGACGCTAAGAAGCATGATATTGTATGTGTGCTTGCATGTCTGCCTCTCCACATGTGAGAGTATATCACTGTATGTGTGTGTGTATGTGTGTGTGTGTGTGTGTGTGTGTGTGTGTGTGTGTGTGTGTGTGTGTGTGTGTGTGTGTGTGTGTGTGTGTGTGTGTGATGTGTGTGTGTGTGTGTGTGTGTGTGTGTGTGTGTGTGTGTGTGTGTGTGTGTGTGTGTGTGTGTGTGTGTGTGTGTGATTGTGTGTGTTTGTGTGTGTGTGTGTATTTATGTATGTGCATGTGTGTGTGTGTGCGTTCCTTGTCCCAACATGTCTATCTGCACGCGTGTGTGTGAGTACGTGGATGAGCCCCCATTAAAAGTGATAGTACAGACTGCAATATGAGCGCCAAATACAGACTGCAATAAGAGTGCCAAGTGCCAGTTAAGAGTGCCGTGTCAGATATATGGCCCAATGAGGGGATAATCGCGTGAGGTACAGTCACGGCCAGAAGTTTGGGCTACAGTTTCACAACTTCACCTTAATGGTGGGGGGTTTCTCGACCCCCTTCACACTCATGCTCAGCCCCATATATTTTTAAATGTTAAGATATTCACCCCATTAGCTTGACCTTTCGCCCCATTTCTTTGTCAATTATAAGGCATTTCGAGCGATTTAGGTGTCGATGTTTTCCTAGCGAGCGATAGTTAATCTGCAATATAGGAGGATCGGCCTTCGGCCGAAAAATACACAAATATACAGTATATTCAAGGTGGGTCTTCGGGGATACTTACTTAAGCTTGATGAAGGTTTAGGGAGGAAACAAAAAATATAAATATTTATATGTATATACAGTATATATTTATATATATATATAAACAAACATACAATTAAATAACAACCTCCCCTTACATATAAAGGCTTTATATAATGTATAACAAGGTCGTTAATTGTCCTTCTACTGCATATACTGTATAAGCAGAGTAGAAGACACAGAGGCAGGACATGACTTTTGGCTGTAACTGTACGGCTGTCACGGTGAAGATGGGTAGTGATGAATGAGGTACAGACGGGCTCTAGAGTTACAAGAAAAATTGGAGGAGAAATTGTATAAAAATTAGGAATAAAGGACTGGAATTTGGTGCTCATACGATTTGAAGTAAATATTTGATATCATAGGCTACAAATTTGATATAAATAAATAATAAATAAATAATTAATAAATAATTAATAACTAATTAATAACTAATTAGCTAAATAAACAAATACGTAAATAAATAAATCAGATAATAATTAATAAATAAGCATATACAAACTCAAAATAAATTATCAGTAGATTAAAATAAACGTTTCTCATTCGGATTATCAACGAATTATTGACTCTGATAGTGCATTAAGCATTGATAAAGCATGTCCAGGTCAGTATTTGGTGTACAATTAGGTAGAGAATGCGTGTGAGATGGTACATATGGCACACGAGATTAAGGGGAGGTTTTTAGTTTGGTCCCTAGATATCCATCAAGCTTAAGATTACACCCCCTTGAGCCCCTTTCAAGATAAATTTGTACATTTTTCGGTAGAAAAATGTCCCGGCTGAAAGCCGGTACCTCTTAAATTACAGGCTCGCTATCGCTCGCCAGGAAAAAATCGACACCTAAATGGCACGAAAAGTCTTAAAATTGACAGAAATGGGACGAATGCTCTTAAAATCGCCAAACTAATGGGACGAACGTCTTAAAATCTAAAAAAGCAATGGGACTAAACATGAGGGAGAAAGGGGTCCAGAAAAAAATCTCCCAAGTGGAAATCCCCCCCTTAAAGTGTTCCTCTATGCACACAGAGGTAGACACCCTGTATAAACTGTAGACGAGTGACCACGAACTTAAAAACAAACTAATATTCTTAAAAACACATATATTTCAGGCTTAGATATACCTGTAACTTCAACAAACGAATTTTATTAAACTTGTGAGCTGGACAAAAGCAACCAATAAAATGTAAGTAATGTCAAATTACTCTGGTTTTCAGTTAATACATCAGACCGAAATCTTAACTATGTCGAAGTTTGGCTCATCTCTTACGAAGATAAAACCACAAATTTAACTTAGCATCGAAACTCTCATCAAAATCGAATTGCCAATATTGAAGTCTGGAAATTCATTTAAGTTTTCGGCTGGCAGAGAACGAAAAACGTAAAGATTATCTGTCAAACGTAAAGATTATCTGTCAAACGTAAAGATTATCTGTCAAACGTAAAGATTATCTGTCAAACGTAAAGATTATCTGTCAAACGTAAAGATTATCTGTCAAACGTAAAGATTATCTGTCAAACGTAAAGATTATCTGTCAAACGTAAAGATTATCTGTCAAACGTAAAGATTATCTGTCAAACGTAAAGATTATCTGTCAAACGTCTACTTAACTATTATTATTGCGTGATTAATAAACAAGGCTATGACACCACTAAGCATCTTCTGCAATGTGCTTATGTTGGTTAGTAGTAAAACATTTATATATACGATAGACAGGAAATCTTAATTTACCGAATATAAATTACGATATTTAACATACCTTAACTCCTTCTCCTGTCGTGGTGTAATGGCTATCACCGAAGAGCACCAATCTGCAGGCCCGAGTTCGATTCCTGGCGTGGGTAGCAGGCACTCAGTTGGCTGGCGTATCTGTAATGGGTAGGATGGCATTGAGTAGCTGTGAATAAACCTAGCGAGGGAAAATATTGTAACCTAAAATATGTATTATTATTATGGCGACGAACTTGAAAATGTGAAGGATGATTTCCTTGTGTGTGGGGGGGGGGGGGGGAGAGATACACCACCTCTACTTGATTATTGTTTTTTATTTTTATTTGTTTCCTCTATTCTATCTATCTATCTATCTATTCTATCTATCTATCTATTCCTTTATTCTTGTTTTGTTATACTTGGCTAAACGACAATGTTACTACGCTACATTATTGCCAAGTGTTCGTAATAAACAACGTATTTGGCTAAGAAAACGTTGTATTAGCGGAGTAATCAAGATAGCAAACAGCCAAGTTATCGCCAGCTTAACAAAAATCGACAATAATGGTTTCATAGAACAAAGGTGGCGCTATAGCAAAGGAAAGGGTATACCATATAGCTTATATCCCTACTTCAACATTACCTATGCTTTATCAAGAGGGATCACCGTTTTTTTTTAATCTTTTCTCTCCTTTTCTCTCTTTCCTTGGCTTGTATCCATTCGGCCCCATTCAGCCAACTGTTTTAAGACGTTTACCCCCATCCAAGTGTCGATTTCTTCCTGGCGAGCGATAGCGAGCAAGCATTGTATGGAGAAATCCGGCTTCGCCGGAGAAATTTTTCTATCGAAAAATGTACAAATTTAGCTTGCTGTCAAAACAAAGATATATATATGCTGGCTCGCTACCGCTCGCCAGGAAAATATTGACACCTGGATGGGGGTAAACGTCTTAAAACAGTAGGCTGAATGGGGCCGCATGGATACAAGCCAAAGAGAGAGAGAGAGAAAGAGAAAAAAAAAGCGAGGTGGGTTCCCTTAAGCTGTCGTAAGTGTATAGCAAATTAAATCTAGAAAATGTACATCTATCTCGTAACACAATGTACATCTATCTCGTAACACAATGTACATCTATCTCGTAACACAATGTACATCTATCTCGTAACACAATGTACAATTGTACATCTATCTCGTTACACAATGTCGTGCACTTATTTTGTCTACTTTATAAATCATCGCAATCACCTAATATTGGAAGGACACAATTATCCACAGGCAACTTTTACCTTCAACAAAATAACAAAATATCTTTCCACGACTTATTATTTGCATTAATTTATTTGTCAATGCTGATACAAAATATGAGTTTAAGGGGGGGGACCTGCTTTTTGTTATTTCTGTCCTTTTCTTTCTTTCTCTGGCTTGTATCCATTCGGCCCCATTCAGCCAACTATTTTAAGATGTTTATCCCCATCCAGGTGTCGATTTCTTCCTGGCGAGCGATAGCAAGCCAGCATTATATGAAGAAATCCGGCTTCGCCGGAGAAATTTTTCTATCGAAAAATATACAAATTTAGCCTGCTGTCAAACAAATATAAAAAATTGACACCTGGATGGGGATAAACGTCTTAAAACAGTAGGCTGAATGGGGCCAAATGGATACAAGCCAGAGAAAGATAGAAAAGGACAGAACAAAAACAGGTCACCCCCCTTAATTAAGGAAGGTATGACAATAATTATTAAAGGGATTTTTTTTCTGGGCCCATTCTCCCTCATGCTAAGCCCCGTTAGTTTTGCAATTTTAAGACGTTTGCCCCATTAATTTGTCGATTTCAAGACCTTTCGCCTCATTTCATTGCCAATATTATAACCTTCCATGCCATTTAGGTGTCGATTTGTCTTCTTGGTGAGCGATAAGGAACTTTAAATTAGGATGAACCGGTCTTTGGCCGGAACTTTTTTTACCGAAAAATGTACAAATCTATCTCGAAGTTTATTTTGTATTTATTGATTTGTTATTAGTTTTTAAAGCTTGAATGAGGTCTAGGAAACAAATCACTTCCCCCCCCCCCCATTTAAAGTATCCGAAAGAGCATACCCTCATAAAGAACATACCCTCATAAAGAACATACCCTCATAAAGAGCATACCCTCATAAAGAGCATACCCTCATAAAGAACATACCCTCATAAAGAACATACCCTCATAAAGAACATACCCTCATAAAGAACATACCCTCATAAAGAGCATACCCTCATAAAGAGCATACCCTCATAAAGAGCATACCCTCATAAAGAGCATACCCTCATAAAGAGCATACCCTCATAAAGAGCATACCCTCATAAAGAGCATACCCTCATAAAGAGCATACCCTCATAAGGAACATACCCGCATAAAGAGCATACCCTCATAAAGAGCATACCCTCATAAAGAGCATACCCTCATAAAGAGCATACCCTCATAAAGAGCATACCCGCATAAAGAGCATACCCGCATAAAGAGCATACCCTCATAAAGCGCATACCCTCATAAAGAGCATACCCTCATAAAGAGCATACCCTCATAAAGAGCATACCCTCATAAAGAGCATACCCTCATAAAGAGCATACCCTCATAAGAGCATACCCTCATAAAGAGCATACCCTCATAAAGAGCATACCCTCATAAAGAGCATACCCTCATAAAGAGCATACCCTCATAAAGAGCATACCCTCATAAAGAGCATACCCTCATAAAGAACATACCCTCATAACGAGCATACCCTCATAAAGAGCATACCCTCATAAAGAGCATACCCTCATAAAGAGCATACCCTCATAAAGAACATACCCTCATAAAGAACATACCCTCATAAAGAGCATACCCTCATAAAGAGCATACCCTCATAAAGAGCATACCCTCATAAAGAGCATACCCTCATAAAGAGCATACCCTCATAAAGAACATACCCTCATAAAGAGCATACCCTCATAAAGAGCATACCCTCATAAAGAGCATACCCTCATAAAGAGCATACCCTCATAAAGAGCATACCCTCATAAAGCGCATACCCTCATAAAGAGCATACCCTCATAAAGAGCATACCCTCATAAAGAGCATACCCTCATAAAGAGCATACCCTCATAAAGAGCATACCCTCATAAAGAGCATACCCTCATAAAGAGCATACCCTCATAAAGAGCATACCCTCATAAAGAGCATACCCTCATAAAGAGCATACCCGCATAAAGAGCATACCCTCATAAAGCGCATACCCTCATAAAGCGCATACCCTCATAAAGAGCATACCCTCATAAAGAGCATACCCTCATAAAGAGCATACCCTCATAAAGAGCATACCCTCATAAAGAGCATACCCTCATAAAGAGCATACCCTCATAAAGAGCATACCCTCATAAAGAGCATACCCTCATAAAGAGCATACCCTCATAAAGAGCATACCCTCATAAAGAGCATACCCTCATAAAGAGCATACCCTCATAAAGATATATCGATAGTAATAATTTTAATAAACCTATCTAATATAAGGACTGGAAGGTAAATCACTCTCAATATACCTAGTGATTCTATGTACACCTTTTACAACCTCCATTAATTACAGTGCACACCCAACGTTTCCTGGATATACATATGCATCAATAACCCCCAATTACACACACATTGGAGGTTAACCCCTTCAGTACCGATGACGTCCTTTTAGCTTTATTCTGGCTACTATTAGAAGAGTTCATTCAGTTTGAAAAAGACCTCCAGGAATTAACAGGCCTCGGACTATCTCACTCAACTATTCGTACTACCACAGATCCTTCTTAAACTGCACAAACTCCTCTAAATATAGCGAGCATATAATTCAAAAGACGTCGCCGGTACAGAGGAACTTAATCATTCACACACCATTGGCTCCATATGGTCAAACTATTGCCATCTAGAACATCCATCAGCTGCATATATTAATGGGCTAGTGGCTTTTTTTTTTTTTTTTTGGTTTATTAATTCATGTATTCATATAATGTTTAGTTTCCTCTCTAAACCTCATCAAGCTTAGACAAACACCCCCTAGACCCCCCTTCAAGATAAATGTGTAAATTTTTCGGTAGAAAAATTTCCCGGCCGAAGGCCGGTTCCTCTTAAAATTACAGGCTCGCTATCGCTCGCCACGAAAAAATCGACACCCAAATGGCACAAAAGGTCTTAAAATTGACAACGAAATCGGGCAAATGGTGTTAAAATCGCCAAACTAATGGGCCGAACGTCTAAATATCTTAAAACTAATGGGGCTAAACATGAGATAGAGGTGGGGGGGGGGGAGGAAAACGACCCATCTCCCCTTAATCTTTCACACTCCATTGGTTCCATATGGCTATAATTATTAATTCCTCTTGACCTTTCATATTTGGATTAATGATCTTGTACATAAATGATATTAACTCTTACCTATTAATGATCAAATTATTTTTATTAATCTCACCACCACACCCCCAATGAAATATACAGGGAACTATTAGAGTGACTTTAGCCCGTATGTAATATATATTGTTTGTTCTGTTCGATACGGTATAACCATTTTGTCAAGCATATGTGTTGACACCATTACACCATCATTTAGAAACCTATTTTCTATCTAGCTATTTTTTACGATCAAGTGGAAACCTATTTTCTTCCAAATATAGAGCTATATGTCTACAGGTGATGTAGCTCAAAGTTTCAACATTGGCTATATCTAAAATAATATATATCTAAATATATACATCTAAAACTCTGTTGGTGGTGTAATGGTTTAGATGCTTATGTTCTGGGTGTGGTGTCCCGAGTTCGAATCCCGGGAGGACCATATACTTTCATTAGTTGATTCAAGTGCATTGGGGTTTGTAGTTGATGATTAATGTTAAGAACGGAGTGTTACTTAATACAAAAGAAAACAATATATCAATCACACATAAGTAAAGCCATTTTATGCAAATGTTGTCGAGTTCTATTGTAGGTTATTTATTCGAGTATAATGTTATCAAGAGGTGTAAATGCAGTAAGAAGTCAAGACTGTTTACTGTGACTGTACAGTTGCCAGGAAAATTGTCGGTCCTTCCTAATACATGTAATATATCTTCGTAATACATGTAATAATTGTCGGTCCTTCCTAATACATGTAATATATCTTCGTAATGAAAAAGGATGACTGATTTGCCCCCCCGCCCCCCCTCCCCCACTTACCCCCCATCCCTTCTCCCCACCCTCAATGTCACTTCGTTTTTTTTTTTTTTTTTTTTTCTTTTTTAAGGCAAACTTGAGACATTCTATTATACTTATTCAGTCTATAAGAAAAACGTCTCATTGTAAATTAATTAAAACCTTAAAACATTCGGTTACTCAATATTGGTGTTGTGCTGGTATGGACATGCTGAGCAAATGGGAGATGAAAGGCTTACACAGAGAATATATGAGTCAGATACAAGGGGAAGTAGAGGGAGAGGAAGACCTCGGTTGAGATTGAGACATGGTGTAGTACAAGCGTTGGAAGATAGAGGGAAGGACTGTAGAACAGGCAAGAGAAGTGGTAATGAATAGGAATGAATGGAGAATGCTTGTGAATAGATGAGTGATAACGCGGTCATTGGGAGCCAGTTGGACTAGATAATAGTCCGTCAGGCGCCTGGCCCAGGGAGCCAATGTATATGAAGGGTCATTCCTGGATGTGAGGTGGGCGGGCATTGTGGTATACTTCCGCCGCGTGTCTGCCTGCTGAGACCGGAACCTCTCCAGGAGGTCTGGGACCGGGGAGTGCTGGAGGTCCTTATCCTTGGTCTCTGGGTCTTCTCCTGGGCGACCTAGATGTGTGTGAATATATAATTATACTTTTTTTTCCGAGGTCTGTCTTGAGTTGGTCATCCCCAGCTATGGGTATAAACTGTACATACATATACACATACCCTCCGGAATAATAAACATTGGAATACACTGTTACAAATTAAAGGTATACACATAGCATTTAAAAATCATATGAAATAATTGAGTATATTGATAGTGATTTACCTTTCTATTCATATATTAAATTAATGGGCTTATTACTACCAATATATTAATATATTTTTTGGATATATTATTACGGACACTTTATTCGCCCTTTTCATACCCATAATTTTTGTCGCTGTATAACCGAAAACACAAATGATAAGCTTCCAAAAACCCCAAGTGGTGATTCTGCCTCAATCACCCCCATAACCTGTAGAGTGGCCCTTTATCCAGTCCCCCTCTCCAGTTTTCTTTGCTCTCCATTACCCTGTGGGGGGGCTGCACGTGTGGGCTCTCTGGGGGTGATGGAGGTGTGGGTGTGTGTTTATATGTGTGGGTGGGTGGGGTGTGTGAGTGTGTGTGTGTGTGCGTATTTGTGTATTTGTGTGTGTGTATGTGTGTGTATGGGGGGGGGGGGGGGGGGCGTACTTGAGGACCTGCCCCTACGGAAGACCTCTAAGTGGTTTCTGGGGGTCATAGCGTGGGAGGTAATTCTACACTTTATACCTCAGGACCTCTAACCGCTGAGGACCTCTAAGTGGTTTCGCTCTATAATGTTAATTGTATGTGCAATTATACAGTAGACCGTACTGTGTACTGTATAATAGTTTATTCATTATAAGTAGGTCAGAGATCCTTACCCTTAACCAATGTAACTAAAAATAAGGGGCTAGAGCAAATGGGCTTTAAATGTCCATATTTTATCCCTGGCTGAGCCCTCATGCCATACTTATTCCCTGGCTGACCTCTCATGCCATACTTATTCCCTGGCTGACCCCTCCTCAATGGTAGAAATATCAGCTCAATACACTAGCTGTTTTTTATTAAAAGAGGTTGAAGTCTGGATTTCTAGCCTACCTATAATGAACAGGGCATAGTTGTAGCAAAGCATGTCAAGCGTATTAAGTTGACCAACATCCTTTCTTCTGGACGGCAAAACAAGGAGAAAATACAACAAAAAGTGAATCTCAGTTACTTCCTTTCTTCTCAATGGCAAAACAAGGAAAAATATAGAAAGTGCATCTCAGTTACACCCTTTATTCTCTAAATCAAAACAAGGGGAAAATGTATAAAGCAAATCTCAGCTGCATCCTTTCCTCTTCACGTCAAAACAAGGGGAACATGCATAACACGAAGCTATATTACATCCTTTCTTGCTGTCACGTCAAAACAAGGGGAACATGCATAACACGAAGCTATATTACATCCTTTCTTGCTGTCACGGCAAAACAAGGGGAACATGCATAACACGAAGCTATATTACATCCTTTCTTGTTGTCACGGCAAAACAAGGGGAACATGCATAACACGAAGCTATATTACATCCTTTCTTGTTGTCACGTCAAAACAAGGGGAACATGCATAACACGAAGCTATATTACATCCTTTCTTGTTGTCACGTCAAAACAAGGGGAACATGCATAACACGAAGCTATATTACATCCTTTCTTGTTGTCACGTCAAAACAAGGGGAACATGCATAACACGAAGCTATATTACATCCTTTCTTGTTGTCCACGTCAAAACAAGGGGAACATGCATAACACGAAGCTATATTACATCCTTTCTTGTTGTCACGTCAAAACAAGGGGAACATGCATAACACGAAGCTATATTACATCCTTTCTTGTTGTCACGTCAAAACAAGGGGAACATGCATAACACGAAGCTATATTACATCCTTTCTTGTTGTCACGTCAAAACAAGGGGAACATGCATAACACAAATCTATATTACATCCTTTCTTGTTGTCACGTCAAAACAAGGGGAACATGCATAACACGAAGCTATATTACATCCTTTCTTGTTGTCACGTCAAAACAAGGGGAACATGCATAACACGAAGCTATATTACATCCTTTCTTGTTGTCACGTCAAAACAAGGGGAACATGCATAACACGAAGCTATATTACATCCTTTCTTGTTGTCACGTCAAAACAAGGGGAACATGCATAACACGAAGCTATATTACATCCTTTCTTGTCACGTCAAAACAAGGGGAACATGCATAACACGAAACTATATTACATCCTTTCTTGTTGTCACGTCAAAACAAGGGGAACATGCATAACACGAAGCTATATTACATCCTTTCTTGTTGTCACGTCAAAACAAGGGGAACATGCATAACACGAAGCTATATTACATCCTTTCTTGTTGTCACGTCAAAACAAGGGGAACATGCATAACACGAAGCTATATTACATCCTTTCTTGTTGTCACGTCAAAACAAGGGGAACATGCATAACACGAAGCTATATTACATCCTTTCTTGTTGTCACGGCAAAACAAGGGGAACATGCATAACACGAAGCTATATTACATCCTTTCTTGTTGTCACGGCAAAACAAGGGGAACATGCATAACACGAAGCTATATTACATCCTTTCTTGTTGTCACGGCAAAACAAGGGGAACATGCATAACACGAAGCTATATTACATCCTTTCTTGTTGTCACGGCAAAACAAGGGGAACATGCATAACACGAAGCTATATTACATCCTTTCTTGTTGTCACGGCAAAACAAGGGGACATTTATTTAATGAATCTCGGTTAAAAAAAAATCTTGATGGCAACGCAAGAACAAATATATAAAGCGAATCTCAGTTACACCCTTTCTTCTTGACCGTAAAACAAGGAGAAAATATATAAAGTGTTTTCTGAGTAAACTATTCGTCCATATTATTTGCATGCGTGTCTCGCGGAAGACTATAACAATCTATATGTTTCAGTAATAGTTTGATTAAATGTTCGCTATATAAGCAAATCTTCCTTAAACATATGTTGTTTTAAATATTACGTATTGGAATTATATATGTGTGTGTGTCAGCGCATTTATGTGTTTAAGAGTGTACATGTATATGTGTGTGTGTGTGTGTGTCAATATGTGTGTACTTACTCTAGTTGTATTGCGGGAGTGAGCATGCTCGTTATTTCCCGCCTCCTATATGTGTAGGTGTTATATGTATCGTTGGAATGGCTGTGGATGTGTGTGTGGTCTGTATTTTTAGCCAATTGGCGACATCGGAAACGAAGGCTTAGGGTGGATCTGTATGGTACCATTCTCACTATAGACGGTACCGTCTCGCCCGAAAGCTTAGGTAGCCATCAGCTTAGGTGAACCATATGATACCCATCTCGCCTTGTACCATTTTTGCCAACCCCAGATGGGACGTCACAACGTCGTCCACTTATTCCAGGTACCTATTTACAGCTAGGTAAACTGAGGCTAACACATGAAAGGAGACAAGCCCAATTTGTCTCCGCCCGGCCGGGGATTGAACCCCCGGCCCCTCGTGTGTGAGACGAGAGCTCTACCACTAGGCTACGGGCTGTGTGTGTGTCTGTGTGTGTTTCAGCACGTGTGTAACTGTGTGTGTGTGCACGCGCTTTTCTGAATGTTCATTTTGTGTGGGTGGGTGGGTGTGTATTGCGCGCGCGCGCGGGTGTGTGTGTATGTATGTGATCCTATCGTCGAGCACTTGGCTGTGTAACAAGGAATTTCGTAAATGTCTCGAGGAAAGTGGAAATTGGATTACAAAAAATTTCGTCTTTCGATTTACACCATCATCCAGCCACCTCACCACTATCATCACCATTATATTCACTATCATCGCCATCCCTTCAA
Organism: Paralithodes platypus; assembly: GCA_032716605.1. NCBI lineage: Eukaryota > Metazoa > Arthropoda > Malacostraca > Decapoda > Lithodidae > Paralithodes > Paralithodes platypus. Next base: position 7,446,733 of record CM064544.1, on the reverse strand, counting down.
CTAGTTCAGTATCCCCATCACCATCACTATAATAATAATCATCTACACTTCACCACTGTTCAACTTCACTATTATCATCACTATCATCACCACTATCATCACCAATAATTCAGCATCACCATCACTATACTAATAATCACCATCTACACCTCACCATTGTCCAACACACCATCTTATCACTATCATCACCATCCCTCCACTAACTCACCATCCCCATCACTATAATAGCAATCACCATCCACAACTTTAACTCCCACAGCCCCCTCCTAAGCTGTACAATATCGTCTAATGCTAATGAATGCGACATAACCCTCAAAAGGTTTTAAGGGGAGATTTCCACTTAAGGGATTTTTTCTTTACCCCCTTCTCCCTCATGTTTAGCCCCATTGCTTTTGAGATTTTAAGACGTTCGCCCCATTAGTTTGACGATTTTAAGAACTTTCACCCAATTTATGTCACTTTTAAGACCTTTCGTCCCATTTAGGTGTCGATTTTTTCCTGGCGAGCGATAGCGAGCCTGTAATTTAAGAGGAATCGGCCTTCGGCCGGGAAATTTTTCTACCAAAAAATGTACAAATTTATCTTGAAAGGGGGTCAAGGGGGTGTAATTTCAAGCTTGATGGAAGTCTAGGAAACACACTAAAAACCTCCCCTTAAGTGATGTTCAGGTGTCTTGAGTAATTAATTTGGTGTTGTTTGGAGTCAACTAAAGCACATTAGTGTCTTGAGGAGAAGGGTAGGAATTTGTTGGTAGGGATTTTGCCTATTCTGTGTCGATATATTCATTATGTAACTGTTATTATAGAATTATTGTCTTTATAGTGTAATGGTTGAGGGGAGATTTCCACTCGAGATATTCTTTTCTTGAACCCTTTCTCCCTCAGGTTTAGCCCCATTGCTTTTGAGATTTTAAGACGTTCGCCCCATTAGTTTGGCGATTTTAAGAACTTTCGCCCCATTTATGTCACTTTTAAGACCTTTCGTGCCATTTAGGTGTCAATTTTTTTCCTGGCGAGCCTGTAATTTAAGAGAAATCGGCCTTCGGCCGGGACATTTTTCTACCGAAAAATTTACAAATTTATCTTGAAAGGGGGTCAAGGGGGTGTAATTTCAATCTTGATGGAAATCTAAGAAACACACTAAAAACCTCCCCTAAAAACCTCCCCTTAAAGCGTGTAAGGTATGTGTAAGATATCTTGGGTTCGAATCCTGGGAAGATCACATGCGTTCATTAATTTCCTTGGAGAGGTTATTGGTGTTAAGAACGAGGATTAAATAATGTATCTAATCAATGTTACATAAACCAGTTTATTTATTATATAATCAATGTTACATAAACCAGTTTATTTTAATATTGACTGATTCCTTCAATTTACACAAACCACAAATTCGTCTTAAGGGGGGTGACCTGTTTTTGTTTTAATTTTTCTCCATTTCTCTCTTTCTCTGACTTGTATCCATTCGGCCCCATTCAGCCAACTATTTTAAGACGTTTATCCCCATCAAGGTGTCGATTTCTTCCTGGCGAGCGATAGCGAGCCAGCATTATATGAAGAAATCCGGCTTCGCCGGAGAAATTTTTCTATAAAAAAATGTACAAATTTAGCCTGCTGTCAAAAACATTTTAAAATTATGCTGGCTCGCTACCGCTCACCAGTAAAACAATTGACACCTGGATGGGGATAAACGTCTTAAAACAGTAGGTTGAATGGGGCCGAATGGATACAAGCCAGAGAAAGAGAGAAAAGGAGAGAAAAAAAGCAGGTCACCCGCCTTAATATCAGCCAGAACATAGTAATTTAACCCTTTCTGTACCAGCGACATCTAACTTCATTCTCTCTCTATATAGGGGATCTGTGTACAGTTTAAGAATGATCTGTGGTAGTAATGAGGGTTAAGTGAGATAGTTTTGAGACTTTTAATCGTTGGAGGCTCTTTTGAAACTGAATAAAATCGTCTAATAGTTGCCCGCATAAAGTTAAATTGACGGCACAGGTACACTCGACCAACAAACAATCTTTACACTGACGCTCTAAACATTCTGGAAGTGGGTCGAAATCTTCTGATAATACCTCACAGACGTATGTTTCACCGGATTCATTCCGTTCACACTAGATAATTTACAGCTCACCAGTGTAAAGGTTGTTTTTTGGTCGAGTGTACAGAAGGGGTTAACACTCTTTTCATCGCAGGTTTAGTAGGATCGTACCAAGAAGCCCTTCAGCTTTAGTGGCAAGGGTGGTGGCAGAGGAGCCGAAAATCTTTACACCTTCCTCTGTTCCTTCTTATTTAATATAATATTTTCTTAACCTGGACATCCCGTAGCTTGATTCAATTTCCATCTGGCTGGAATTATGGAATGATTCCCGTTCCTGCGACGGGCGCCCGCAATGACTCCTGGAGGTCCCTTCCTAAGCAGCTCGACCCTGGCTCCCTAACCCACCTGACCACCGGCAGAAGATTCCCACCCTTGGAGTAGAATAAGGTACAGTCGGGAATGGGCCGCCTCTCGCACCTGAGGCTTACTTCCGGCGCGCTTCCGGTAATTTCATTTTCTCCATCATATTTCTGGATCTCCTACACGTCGGTCCCCAGGCTAAGAGGGGCGCAAGAACCAAGAAGTTTGTAGGAGGGGGGAGTGTACCGACGGAGTTATAAGAGGGAGGTAATCGCTTTTTCGGGACCCCCTTCTCCCTCATGTTTAACATGTTAGTTTTGAGATTTTAAGACGTCCCTTCCATTAGTTTAGCGATTGTAAGACCTTTCACCTCATTTCTTTGTCAGTATTAGAATCTTTCGTGCCATTTAGGTGTCTATTATTTTCTTGGCGAGCGATAGCGAGCCTGTAATTTTAGAAGAAACCGGCCTACCGAAAAATTTACAATTTTATCTTGAAAGGGGGTCTAGGGGGTGTGTTTTTAAGCTTGATGGAGGGCTAGCGAGGAAAGTCAAAACTATATTAATAAATATACTGTATACAGGTATATACTGTATATACACCAAGGAAAAAGCTGTACTCCCTTAAGGTCCTAGGTCGGATCTCTTGCCCCCGAGGCTTAGGTCCCTCTGCCCCACCGAGCCTCGCCTTCTCTTGTTATACGCAGCTCGTAACTTGGCAAGATTATCCAAGTTTTATAAAATAATTTCTATTGAAGACGTCATCTTGGTCCCGTTTGGCTGATAGAAGAAGCCATTGCTGCCTCCTCCTGTGCTGAGGTGCTGGTGTGCTGGTTTGGTGGTGCTGGTGTGATGCTGGTTAGATATTGTGGTGGTGTTGATGTTAGAGATATTGTGGTGTTATGGTGGTGTTGTGATGGTGCTGGTGATGTTGTTGTTAGCATATATTGGTGTTGTGATGGTGTTGTTAGGTATTGTGGGTGCTAATATGGTGCTGGTTAGATATTGTGGTGATGGTGTTGTTGTTAGAGGTATTGTGGTGTTATGGTGGTGTTGTGCTGGTGATGTTGTTGTTAGCATATATTGGTGTTGTGATGGTGTTGTTAGGTATTGTGGGTGCTAATATGGTGCTGGTTAGATATTGTGGTGATGGTGTTGTTGTTAGAGGTATTGTGGTGTTATGGTGGTGTTGTGATGGTGCTGGTGATGTTGTTAGCATATATTGGTGTTGTGATGGTGTTGTTAGGTATTGTGGGTGCTAATATGGTGCTGGTTAGATATTGTGGTGATGGTGTTGTTGTTAGAGGTATTGTGGTGTTATGGTGGTGTTGTTGTTAGCATATATTGGTGTTGTGATGGTGTTGTTAGGTATTGTGGGTGCTAATATGGTGCTGGTTAGATATTGTGGTGATGGTGTTGTTGTTAGAGGTATTGTGGTGTTATGGTGGTGTTGTGATGGTGCTGGTGATGTTGTTAGCATATATTGGTGTTGTGATGGTGTTGTTAGGTATTGTGGGTGCTAATATGGTGCTGGTTAGATATTGTGGTGATGGTGTTGTTGTTAGAGGTATTGTGGTGTTATGGTGGTGTTGTGCTGGTGATGTTGTTGTTAGCATATATTGGTGTTGTGATGGTGTTGTTAGGTATTGTGGGTGCTAATATGGTGCTGGTTAGATATTGTGGTGATGGTGTTGTTGTTAGAGGTATTGTGGTGTTATGGTGGTGTTGTGATGGTGCTGGTGATGTTGTTAGCATATATTGGTGTTGTGATGGTGTTGTTAGGTATTGTGGGTGCTAATATGGTGCTGGTTAGCTATTGTGGTGATGTTGTTGTTGTTAGACGTATTATGGTGTTATTGAGGTGATGTGATTGTGTTGGTTTGTGGTGCTAGTGTGGTGCTGGTTAGATATTGTGGTGATGGTTTTGTTAGAGGTATTGTGGTGCTAGTGTGCTGCTGGTTAGATAGTGTAGTGTTATTATGGTGCTGTTTAGATAGTATTGTGGTGTTGTTAATGATTATAGTTCTGGTTATATATTGTGGTGGTGTTGTTGGTGTCAGAGGTATTATGGTGTTATTGAGGTGATGTGATTGTGCTAAGGTGCTGGTGGTGCTAGTGTGGTGCTGGTTAGATGTGGTGGTGATGGTGTTGTTTTTGGAGGTATTGTTGTGTTTTAATGGTGCTAGGGTGGCGCTGGTTAGATATTGTGGTGATGGTGGTGGTGTTAGAGGTATTGTAGTGTTATTATGGTGTTCGGTGGATATTGTGGTTATGGTGGTGGTGTTAGAGGTATTGTAGTGTTATTATGGTGTTCGGTGGATATTGTGGTTATGGTGGTGGTGTTAGAGGTATTGTAGTGTTATTATGGTGTTCGGTGGATATTGTGGTGATGGTGGGGGTGTTAGAGGTATTGTAGTGTTATTATGGTGTTCGGTGGATATTGTGGTGATGGTGGTGGTGTTAGAGGTATTGTAGTGTTATTATGGTGTTCGGTGGATATTGTGGTGTCGTTGTTGTTAGAGTTTCGGTGTTGTTAGTTATTGTGTGTTATGGTGGTGCTGGTTAGATGTAGTGGTGATGGTGTTGTTAGAGGCATTTTGGTGTTATTATGGTGCTTGTTCGGTGTTGTGATGATGGTGTTGTATTGTCGGTGTTGTATTAGTGATGTTGCTCTTAGTAATAGTGGTGTAGTTGCATTATACTGGTGTTATATTCGTTGCTGGTGTACTGGTGGTCTGGCATTATGGGGGCATTTGGTGTTGGCTATGTAATGGTAGGCTTGTTTGTTGTGCTCGTAGCCGTGTAATGATTTAACCCCTTCAGTACCGGCGACGTCTTATATAATATATTCCAGTTATATTTAGACGATTTTGTGCAGCTTATCAAGGATCTGTGGTAGTAAAAAAAGGGTTAGATGAGATAGTTCGAAGCCTGCTAACTGCTGGAGGCCCTTTTTAATCTGAATAACATCGTCTAACAGTAGCCAGAATAAAGTGAAAAATACGGCACCGGTACTGAATGGGTTAAGGTCTGTATGTTTCGGTGTTGTTGGTATGTTTGTACTGATGATAATGTACGGTGGTGGTGGTATAATAAGAGCCTTGTGGTGTAGACATTGGTGTTGGTGTTTATGGGTGAGGCTGGGGGTATTTCCTGGTGTTGGTCGTGGTCGTGGTTGGGTGATTGTGGTAATGGTGTTGTCTGTGTGGTGGTGGGGGTTTGAGTCGTTATATGGGAGTGGTGTATTTGTTGTTTTTATTGTGAGGGTGGTTTGCTGTCGATGGGGGTGGAAAGGCTGTTTCGTTGTTGTATTTGTGGTGATGGTGGTTGGCTGTTGATTGAGTAGAGTGACTATTTTGTTAGAGTATCTGTTGTGGTGTTGATGGTGGTTGACTGTTGATGAGGGTGGAGATTATATTGTATTGGTGTCTTTGTGGTGATGGTGGTTGACTGTTGATGGGGGTGGAGAGGTTGTTTTCTTGTTGTTGTTATTCTGTTGTTGGGGTGAAGAGACTATGATGATGCTGGTCTTGAATGTGAGCTATTTGCAGACTCATTTAATCTCATTCAACTAGTCAACCAACCCACCCGTGTACCAGATAATCCTAATCATAATTCCCACCTACTCGACTTATTTTTAACAACCAATTCAGAAAATTATGATGTTACAGTGAGGTCCCCACTTGGATCTTCTGATCACTGTCTGATACAGGCCACCTGTCTATCACCTACCACACCTTCCCACTCTGAACCTGTTTTGGTGACTAAATGGCATTACTATAGGGCAGACTGGGAGGGTCTTCAAGGTTTCTTTATTGATATTCCCTGGACCTCTTTCTTTTCTAATGATGCACACTCCACCTTGAGCCACATACAAGATTTTGTAAAAATTGGAATGGAAACTTTTATTCCTCATCAAAAGTACAGTAAAAGATCTAATTCACCTAAATGGTTTGACCATAAATGTGCTAGAGTAACTGAACAAAAAGCAATAGCCTACAATGCATACACAAGATCAAAAACACATGAAGCCTTTAATTACTTTAGAAACATCAGAAATCAAGCCAAAACTGTATTAAACCTAACTAAATCAAACTTTCTCCATAAGCAGGCAAATAAACTTCTAAATAATCCAAATGATAACAAAATATTTTGGTCTACTCTTAACTCATTCAAATCCAACTTCCACTACTGCTTCATCCATTCCACCATTAAAATCTCCGACTGGCAATCTTGTAAGTGACCCACGAGGTAAAGCTAACCTTCTTGCAGATATTTTCTCCACCAACTCAACATTAGATGACATAAATCAAGATGTCCCTGTAATTAATTTTAATTCACCTGAAATTCCCTCACTTAAGATCCACACCAGACATGTCAAAACTATTTTGCAGGAATCTCTCAGTAGATAAGGCTCCTGGTCCAGATGAAATTCCTCCAATAGTACTTAAGAATTGCTCCTTGGTGCTCGCTCCTGTATTGGCAAAATTTTTCCGTCTGTGTACTCATACCTCATGCTTCCCAGTACCCTGGAAAGAAGCAAACATCCATCCAGTTCCTAAAAAAGGTGCCTCTTTCAGAATCCATCAAACTACAGACCAATAGCTATAACTTCCACTCTTGGCAAAGTTTTTGAAATTATATTAAATAATCACATAATTAAGCATATGGAGAATAATAAATTAATCAGTGATAGGCAATATGGTTTTAGACGATGTCGATCAACTGCAGACATTCTTTGCCTTCTTACGCATCAAATCAACCAAGCTACAGACCAACAATGGTGAAACACATACAATAGCACTGGATATATCAAAGGCATTTGATAGAGTCTGGCATCAATCCTTATTGTCGAAGATGTCACACTACGGCCTTGCATCATTAGTTCCACTAATTTCTTCTTATCTTCATAACAGAAAAATACGTGTAATGGTAGATGGCCTTTATTCTCAATTTCACTCAATAAATGCTGGTGTTCCCCAGGGATCAGTTTTGGCCCCAACTCTGTTCCTCATTCATATCAATGATCTCATATCTACCACTCATAATCCAATACATTCCTACGCAGATGACTCAACACTCCACAGTTCCTTCACAATTTACCAATTCTTTCACCCAACCCGATCTTATAAATTCAAAAATAAACACTGCAATTTCTCTGACACCAGGACCTTTCTAGAATTAATGAATGGGGACAAGAGAATCTAGTTTCCTTTAATGCACAGAAAACCAAGTACATTCAATTTTCTAACCGACAGAATCTCACTGACTCCCATATATTTTTTAATGATGTAAATATTCCCACTTCCCCTAGTATTGACATTCTCGGTGTAACATTAACTACTAACTTGAGCTGGACACATTATGTTAGAAGCATTGCTAAGAATGCCTCTAAAAAAACTGGGACTCCTGTACAGAGTTCGAGAATTCTTCACTGACGAGCAGTTGGCCGTAATATATAAAAGTCATGTGCGCTCTCAGATGGATTACTGTTTCACCTCTGTGGGGTGGAAGTGGAGTGGTTGCATTGAGGCAGTTGGACAAAATTCAAAATAAAGCTATTAGATTAATCAATAACCCTGCAATCACACAGGACCTTCCTACATTAGCCATACGAAGAAACGTTGCATCCCTTGCATTATTCTACAGATATTTCCACAGCAATTGTTCCGAGGAACTTGCTTCAATTGTGCAGCCTCTCCACATCTTTCCCCGTAGAACTAGGGCAGCTGAGAGCGCCCATAAGAATTTACACTTTCTCCTACCACAATGCAGAACATTCTGCTTATCAGAATTCATTTATCCCCAGAGCTACTACTCTTTGGAATTCACTTCCCTCGAATTGCTTTCCACAAACTTACAATCAACAAATGTTTAAATCCAGTTGTTACAAACATTTTATGAATGGAGGATGCCTTTAGGCACATGGACCTTTTTGTTTTATCTGTGTTTTTCCTTCCTCCATTCATTGTCTCTTAAAAAAAAAAAAAAAAAAATGTTGTTGGTGTATTTGTTGTCTTTGTGTTGATGGTGGTTGTTGGTTGTTGATGAGGGTGGAGATGCTGTTTGATTGTTGTTGTGTTAAGGAGGGTGGAAATACTACTTTTATGTTGTATTTTTTGTTTTTGTGGTGATGATGGTGGTTGGTTGTTGATGGGGGTAGAGATATTCTTTTAGTATTTGTTGTTGTGGTAATGGTGGACATAAAGGCACAGCTGTTTCTTTTCTTGCTAACAGTTTCGATTTTGTGTATGATGCAGTTGTAGACCATGTGACTAAATGTATAGTTTGGGTTTGTCTCTCTGGTGATAAGAGTATTTGTATTATGTTGGTGGTGCTATGGCTGTACTAGTGTGTTATGTTGTTGTTGTTGTTGCTGTTCCCCAGGCTGTCTGGCCGAGCAGCCCCAAGGTCCCGAGCAAGGCCAAGGCCACAACCAAGCGCCCTCACAGAACCCTCCCTGCTTGCCACTAAAGCCCAGGTGACCGAAGCCACTCCAAGGCGAGGAGCTGAGAAGGGTGCGGAAACACCCAGGAAACCAAAGCCCCACCCAAGGCCCTGTGCCCCTCAGCAATTATGAAGGGAAAGTTGAGGGGCAAAGTGTGTTATATTTTGGTTTATGGTTGCGATAATAGTAATATGGCTGAATGACATGATGGTAATTGGCATTTTATAATATATTTGGGATGATGGCGTTGTTTAGGTGGTGATACTCCTCTAAGCCTTTCCGTGATAGTAGTGCTAAATAAACTCGACCTCAAAGCTTACTACTTAAACACAAACATAAATAATATATACCTCAGTGCCAACTGTTATAAGACAAAAATAATTAAAAAACACCTTAAAAGTACACTATTTTAGCACAAAGACCAATACAATACAACTCAAAACACACTATTTTAACACATACCTGTAAATCAAATTCACCCTCCATTTAACACCAGCCCTACCTAGTCAGTCAACATAAAGTCTCTCTCTCTCTCTCTCTCTCTCTCTCTCTCTCTCTCTCTCTCTCTCTCTCTCTCTCTCTCTCTCTCTCTCTCTCTCTCTCTCTCTCTCTCTCTCTCTCTCTCTCTCTCATCTCTCTTCTCTCTCCCCTCTCCTCTCTCTCCGTCTCTCTCTCTCTCTCTCTCTCTCTCTCTCCTCTCCTCTCTCTCTCTCTCTCTCTCTCTCTCTCTCTCTCTCTTCTCATGGCTTAATATATAGTTTTGGTGGAGTGTTTTCTGGACCACCTAGCTTCTCCCTCATGATTAGCCCGGCTAGTTTTGAGATTACAAGGCATTCGCCCCTTTAGTTTGGCGATTTTAAAACCTTCTGTAAAATGTATGTGTCGATGTTTTCTTGGCGAGTAATAGCAAGCCTGCAATTTACAAGGAACCGACCTACTGCCGGGGATACTTTGTTAAGCTTGATGGATAGGAAGAAAATGAAAAAGAAAATTAATTAATTAATAAGTAAACAGGTATGTAAATATCTGCCGATAACACGAAGATCAGTAAAACCAACCATCCATTTACTACCACCCCTTCCTTGGTCAGCCAACATAAACTTTCTACAGTGACAAACCAGCCTTCCTCCACCAGGATAAATCTCTAACACCGTCATCATTGCTTAAGGGAAGGTTTTTAGTGTGTTTCCTAGACTTCCATCAAGCTTGAAATTACACCCCCTTGTGTACACCCCCTTTCAAGATAAATTTGTACATTTTTCGGTAGAAAAATGTCCCGGCCGACGACCGGTTCCTCTTAAATTACAGGCTAGCTATCGCTCGCCAGGAAAAAATCGACACCTAAATGAGACGAAAGGTCTTAAAAGTGATATAAATGGGGTGAAACTTCTTAAAATCGCCAAACTAATGGGGCGAACGTCTTAAAATTTCAAAAGCAATGGGGAAAAACATGAGGGAGAAAGGGGCAAAGAAAAAAATCCTTCAAGTGGAAATCCCCCCTTAATAAATAGTTGTGGTGGTGGTGGAGTGAAGTGGCCGGGTCTGTGTTGCTGGGCTCCCCTCGTATCCCCTCTGACTGGTCTTCATCTCCTTACTCTCCCCTCACTCTCTTCTGTCTCTCTCTCTCTCTCTCTTTCTCACCTCTTCCTCTTCCTTTCCTGTTCTGTCTGCCTCTCTTCCTTCTGTCCTTTATCCCTTTCTACATTATTCCCCTCGTCCGTCTGTACTTGTCACTTTCTTCTCACCTCTTCCTTCTGTCCTTTATCCCTTTCTTCCCCTCTTCCTTCTGTCCTTTTATAACATTTGTGCTAACCTATTCACTTATTCCTTATCCCTTAGTCTTACCATTTCCTCTCTGTTATTTAGACACTTGAGTTTTCCCTATTTAAGTCTGTCCTTTATCCCGGTTGTTGACACTCTTTACTTCTGTCCTTTATCCCTTTCTTCCCCTCTTCCTTCTGTCCTTTATCCCTTTTTAAAATATTCAACTCATTTATGTACTGTATCCATTTATTAACCAATCTTTAATTACTGTCCTTTGTATCCCAATTTTCTTCCCATCTGCCTTTATGGTCTTTATCCCTTTTCTTTACCATCTTACGTCTGTATCTTGATCCATTTCTTCCCATCAAAATGCATTCTGTTAATTTATAAATTTTATTACCCATCTTCATTCGGGCCTTTATCCCTTTGATTTCACTCTTCTTCTGTAATTTATCCGTTTTTCCCCTATTCCTTGTACTTTATCCTTATCTGCCACAAATCTTCCTTATGTACTGGCATACTACCTACTTTACTTTAACTCTTTTTCTTCCACTTTCTTCCAAATGTATTCTCTTTCCCTCTTTCTTCCCCTCTTCCACTTTCTACCCTCTCTAATTTCCTGTTCTGCTTTATATTCATTCATTCTGTCTTCTCTCTTCCCTTCTTTCCCCTCTGACTGCCCTCATCTCTTGCTCTTTCCACTCTCTCTCTCTTCTTCCCCTTTTTCCTCATTCTACCTTCTTATTTTCCTTTGCTGTTGCTCACTATTAGGTTTTCTTCTCTCTTCCTTCCTTTCCCCTCTGTCTGTTCTCATATCTTGCTCTCCCCTCACTCTCTATTCTCTCTATTCCTTCTCTCTTTCCAACGTTCTCTATCTCTCTCTCTCTTTCACACTTCTTCGTCTGCTAAATGTCTTCCTTTTCTCCATTTCTCATCACTTCCTGGTTTCCTCCCATCTCTTCCTCTTCCCTCACTTCCCTATTTCTTATTTTCCTCTATTGCTTCCTACCTTCTATCATTGAGCCTCTCGTTCATCCTCTCTCTCTCTCTCTCATTCTCTTTTCCCCTCTGATTGACCTAATTTTTTCCTCTCCCACTTTTCTTCTCCCTTTCTTCATTCTTTCTCTCCTTCTCTCTTCTCTACCACCGTCTCTCCTCTCTTACTGTTCTCATACCGTCATCTCTCTCTCTCTCATCTCTTACCACAACTTCTCTTCTTCATCCCTTCCTTATCTCTTCTGCCCCCCCCCCCTCTCTCTCTCTCATATCTCCCCACAACTTCTCTTCTCCACCCCTTCAATTATCTCCTCTCTCTTTCTCTCTTTCTCTCCTTCCTATCTCACATCTTCCTATATTCCTCCCATTACATGTATTTCCTATTTCACATTTATTCCTGTTCTACCTATTCTCATCCCTTCCACTTTACCTTCCCTCCTCTCCCATTTTCCCATCCGCCATCTCGCTCTCCTCTCCCTCTCTCTCTCCCCTCCCCCCCCCCCCCCACCAGAGGGAGCGACGACTCTTGAGGGACGCTCCTCCCCTCTGTAATGACTTTTACTTCGCCCTTCAGGAGCACACAAAGGGCGCCAGCAACCCCCCTCCAGCCAGAGGAAAAAGGCCCTTGCGCTTCACGGCTTTAGGGGTCATTTTCGGGAGCGTAGGAAGGGGACGCTATAAGGCCTTTCTGCGGAGGCGATAAAACTTCATGTTTCTCCATTCATCCCTTGAATTAATCCGTCTTGTCAACTATTGGTTCTCCTCAGCCAGTTATACCAAGCCAAACTGTGGTCTTTTGGCCTTTTGCAAGCTCTTCAATACCAAACACACATCGTTATTTGTGTTCAAGATGTGCACGGCCATATTGGTAGTAAATGTGGATATATACAATGCGAGTAAGGGTCATTAAATAAGGTGTCACGCCTCATTTCTCCAATCATTGCGTTTTGAAAATCTTTAATTATATGGGTAATTCTTAAATCCCTCCTGTTACCAGAGGCGCCCGAGTCCAGACCCTAAGCGCCTCCTCCTCGCCAGGGTATTTTAGACCGAAGAGACCGGTGACATAAGGGGGAAAATGGGTTATAAGGGGAGGTGTGTGTTAGGGCAGTGTTGAGGGTGATGCGGCAGTCATAACACCAGCTGTCAGAGTGAATATGGAAGGGGAGGGGAAGAGTGGGGAGTTAACACGGTAGATCTGGCCTCTCTCTCTCTCTCTCTCTCTCTCTCTCTCTCTCTCATTCTCTAACTCTCTCATTCTCTAACTCTCTCTCATTCTCTAACTCTCTCTCATTCTCTAACTCTCATTCTCTAACTCTCTCTCATTCTCTAACTCTCTCATTCTTTAACTCTCTCATTCTCTAACTCTCTTTCATTCTCTAACTCTCTCATTCTCTAACTCCCTCATTCTCTAACTCTCTTTCATTCTCTAACTCTCTCATTCTCTAACTCTCTCATTCTCTAACTCTCTCATTCTCTAACTCTCTCTCATTCTCTAACTCTCTCATTCTCTAACTCTCTCTCATTCTCTAACTCTCTCATTCTCTAACTCTCTCATGCTCTAACTCTCTCTCATGCTCTAACTCTCTCTCATTCTCTAACTCTCTCATTCTCTAACTCTCTCATTCTCTAACTCTCTCTCATTCTCTAACTCTCTCTCTCTCTCTCTCTCTTTCTGTCTCTCTCTCATGATAAACACTGCTATATTTCAACTATGTAACGAAAGACCTAGTAGCTGAGTTTATCGTGTGCCTATTATATATTTCATTTAGTATATACAAAAGTTATACAATACAACTATCATTATCTCTCTCTCTTTCGCTCTGCCTTTACAATATTTACATTAGGGTATGAGAAAGAAAGAAAATATAACTATCTCTATTTCTCCTCTCACTCTCATTCTCTCTCTCTCTCTCTCTCTCTCTCTCTCTCTCTCTCTCTCTCTCTCTCTCAGGATAAAACAAAAACGGCTACATTTCAATGATGTGAACAAAAAACCTAGTATATAGATTTATAATCATCTGCTTTTACAAAATTTACATTAGGGTACGAGAAACAAAGAAAATAACACACACACACACACACACACTCTCTCCCTCTCTCTCTCTCTCTCTCTCTCTCTCTCTCTCTCTCTCCTCGCCCCTACCACTCCATTATTGCGTTTATTTAAGCTCCATCGACGGTGGTGTTGGTGGCGGTGGAGGGATCTTTGGTGGAGGGGTGGTGGTGGTGGTGGTGGCTGGTGGCTGGTTAGTTGGAAGCTCAGACCAATTTATTTCTTGTGATGTTCTGTATGTTGTACAATGCCTTTTATTCTTTATGGTGTTAGAGGTTGTACATGGTGTCTTATTTAAGGGGGGATGGGCTTATATATTTAAAGGGGGATGGGCTTATATATTTAAGGGGGGATGGGCTGGGCTATGTATATATTTAAGGGGGGATGGGCTGGGCTATGTATATATTTAAGGGGGGATGGGCTTATATATTTAAGGGGGGATGGGCTTATATATTTAAGGGGGGATGGGCTTATATATTTAAGGGGGGATGGCCTTATATATTTAAGGGGGGATGGGCTTATATATTTAAGGGGGGATGGGCTTATATATTTAAGGTGGGATGGGCTTATATATTTAAGGGGGGATGGGCTTATATATTTGCTCATTTATGTATAGTATATTTGTATTGTTTGTCTAGTTTCCTCCCTAGACCTCCATCAAACTTAAAAAAACATCCATTAGATCCCCCTCCTACATTAATTTGTACATTTTTCTACCGAAAAATGTCCCGGCCAAAGGATGGTTCTTCCAAAATTACAGGCTCACTATCGTTCGCCAGGAAAAAAAATCGACACCTAAATAGCAAGAAAGGTCTTAATGTTGACAAAGAAATGGGGCGAAAGGTATTAAAATAGACAAACTAATGGGCCGAACGTCTTAAAATATCAAAACTGATGAGGATAAGCATAAGGAAGAAAGGGGACCAAAAAAAAAAAAAAAAAAAAAAAAACCGGCTCTCCCCTTAACTGATAATCCTATAAGCGTTTGTGTTGTTGGAGATGGTGTATATCTTCTATTGTGTTGATGTTATTATTTAGTATAGTCACTGCTGATATAATGGGGTGTGGTCTTTATTGGGGAGGGTGTGTAGGGAGCTGGGTGCTGATGTCAGTTTATTTCTTGCAGGTTTCTAAACGGTGTAGATGGTGCCTGTTTAAGGGGAGATTTCCACTTGAGGGATTTTTTTCTGGACTCCTTTCTGCCTCATGTTTAGCCCCATTGCTTTTGAGATTTTAAGACGTTCGGCCCATTATTTTGACGATTTTAAGAACTTTCAACCCATTTCTGTCAATTTTAAGACCTTTCGTGCCATTTAGGTGTCGATTTTATCCTGGCGAGCGATAGCGAGCCTGTTATCTAAGAGGAACCGGCTTTCAGTCGGGCATTTTTCTACCGAAAAATTTACAAATTTATCTTGAAAGGGGCTCAAGGGGGTGTAATCTTAAGCTTGATGGATATCTAGGGACCAAATTAAAAACCTCCCCTTAAGTGAATATCTTGTGTAAGTAGAGATACTGTATGTTTCCTCAGAGAGAATCCTGCACAAAAGGACGCAATTATAATCTTCATCTACGGATTTGCGTCCTTTATTTAACGCCATTATTATTTTGTCGTCATCGTTTGTAACTACTGCATGTATTTACTGTTGATTAATTTACTCATTACATAATTTTTAATCTACGATATGATTGAAATCAGATATTTAAATACAAAAAGGAACGCACACAATCTCACACACACGCACAGTTTCACAGAGAGAGAGAGAGAGAGAGAGAGAGAGAGAGAGAGAGAGAGAGAGAGAGAGAGAGAGAGAGACAAATTGGGGTAAAAGACAGTGGTATTTGCAAGCATATACAAGCCGTTAATTTTGTGTATATATACAGTATATATATATATATATATATATATATATATATATATATATATATATATATATATACAGTATATATATACATATATATATATATTATATATATATAGAAGCTTGATGGAGGTCTACGGAGCAAACTAAAATAAATAGATAAATATATAAATAAAACAATATAGTAAACACAAATCTTCCCCCTTAAAAAATGCCGCCAAAACAAGGGAACCACAATTTACAGAGATCACAGAAACTCACCTCCCTCTCCCCTCCCCCTCCCCTCCCTCTCCCCTCCCTCTCCCCTCCCCCTTAGTAAGATTATGCAAATGTAAAGAGCGGATAATTACCAAATAAAAACATCCAGGATTAGGTTTGTTTACCCCCACCACAAACCCTCCATGGGCCCTTGGCATTGTGGAGGATTGGGGCCAGGGTTATCGATCATTGTGGAGGATTGGGGCCAGGGTTATCGATCATTGTGGATGTGTTCGTCTACATTATCGATTCACTTTTAATTAGGTTGGGGCCAGGGTTATCGATCATTGTGGAGGATTGGGGCCAGGGTTATCGATCATTGTGGAGGATTGGGGCCAGGGTTATCGATCATTTCGCCCGCAAGTCTGTTCGCTCATTGATGTGTTCGTCTACATTAAGAGCCGATTCACTTTTAATTAGGTTTGGCTAGATTGGTTTAGTTTAGCTTATGATTAAAGTTTGGCTAGGTTAAGTAAGGTTAGGCTAGCTTAGGTTAGGTAAGGTAAGGTTAATAAATACAGTATATAGGTTAGGATTAACCCCTTCTGTACCGGCGACGTCTTGTTAACTTTAGTCAAAGCTATATTTAGAAAATTGTGTGCAGTTCAAGAAGGATCTGTGGCAGTAAAAATGGTTGCGTGAAATAGTTCCAAGCCTGTTAATTGTTGGAGGCTCATTTTAAACTGAAAACATTGTCCAATACTAGCCAAAATATAGTTAAAAAGACGTCGTCGGTAGGTAATTGGTTAATTAGATTGCTTTGCCAAATATTAAAGCTAGACAACGTTTAATTAGGCTAATAGATTAGCTTAGGTGTGTACAAATCGGCTCTTGAAGTAGGCGAAAGTAACTGCGAACATAAATACCGTAGTAAGCTTTGGCATACCTCATCCACACGCGATGATCCTACTATAGTCTATTCGCTATAAGTAGGCGAAAAATCATGACCTATATCCTCTGTAACTCTAAAAGTGCTAGAGCAAATTGGCTGTAAATGTCCACATCTATTCCTTGACTGACTCTTCCCAAATGGTAGAAATATTAGCTCGATTACTCTAGTCGTTTTCCAGTTACAGAGGATAGAGGTCATGATTTCTCGCCTACTTACAGCGAATAGACTATAGACGAAGGTGAACATTGGTACAGTCGCTAGCCCATTCATAATCATTTATGGACTGCGCCTATTTATAGTAATGGAAGTATTGCTCTGGAAACGAATTTATTAATATAAGTTTCTATACATCAATTACAAAACTCTATATAGCATCTATTAAAAAGCATGTTCTATCCAAAACTCAATCCAGGTGGTTATAATTGCATAAGGGAAAACATAGGGAGTCCACGAACTTTTATGAGTGGGCTAGAAACTATGGCATCCGAGTGTACCATAGTAAAGGGCCTATAGTTACGAATATAATCTACAAGACATATAATGCTAGGGATATTGTAGTTGAATAGCATAAGCTTGATCATTGATTTCTAATATTATGAGATAGCCTTTTATTCACAGATTGTGCTGAGAGATTGACACCTTCTCTCTCCCCCCCCCCCCCCTCCCCTCTTTGGATGGTAAAGATGCGTGGGATTTCGGGATTTGGTTTATGGATTTACGGGGGCGATGCTGTCGGGATGTTTGTGGGAAATTTACCGATAGCGATCAATGTGGTCTTTTATGCGGTGCTGTAATAAGACTACTAATAACCTTATTAACAGACAGACAGACAGAAAGACAGACAGACAGAAAGACAGTCATTCAATACTTTATTTCATAAAAAGCCATACATATAACTTTTTACATATGTACGTACATGAGGTAAGGTTACCTTATAGTTGGTTCATGTTTTTGAACATACAGTATATTATCTTTAGATAGATAGATAGATAGATAGATAGATAGAGAGAGAGAGAGAGAGAGAGAGAGAGAGAGAGAGAGAGAGAGAGAGAGAGAGAGAGAGAGAGAGAGAGAGAGAGAGAGAGAGAGAGAGAGAGAGAGAGAGTTAAATAGACATAGAGTTACATAGATACACAGACTACACAGACCTTGCGGTCCCTACTAGGTAGTCCGGACTTAATGCTAAAATAGAATTTGCTACAAAGTGGAAGGCAAGGATAGCAAAGAAGAGAGAGAGTGTGTTTGTTTGAAAGTGAGTGAGTGATTGATGTAATTTCGGGGTCTGGCCTATGGATTAAGACGGATGCTACCGTGATGTGTGTGGGAAATTTGACGATAGCGATCAACAAAGCTTTTTATACGATTCTATAATGAGACGACGACAACCAGCGTGGATAAGGGGATCGCTGGTGTTTGTTTGTGTAATACCCTGTACCCGCAAAAATCCCGCAACCACAATACTACCCGAGTTGACGACTGGGATAGCGCAAAATAGTCGTTGGTGGCGAAGTCTAAGAAACCCACCACGTGAATCACCACGAGACTATCACCTGGTTCTTTCAAGGAGAACTAAGGTTGCTATCCTATTGTACGTCCGTGGTAGTACAGTGGGTTAACGCGCGAGTCCGGTAAAACCTACTGAGGTCCGTAACCAGGGTTCGAAACCGCGCCAGTCTGGTAAAACCTACTGAGGTCCCTAACCAGGGTTCGAACCCACGCCAGGCCACTGGGCAGGCCTGGGGATTTTCGGGAGGGTTAAATTCCCTTCACACCTAGCATTTTTTTTTTTTTTTTTTTTTTTTTTTTTTTTATAGTTAGGTAAGGTTAGGGAGTGGTTAAGGGAAAGTTTGTGGGGTATTTTTTCTGGCCCCCTTTCTTCCTCATGCTTGTAAGCCGTTCGCCCCATTATTTTGGCAATTCTGAGACCTTTTACCCAATTTAGTTGTCAATACTAAGACCTTTCATGCCACTTAGGTGTCGTTTTTATCCTGGCGAGCGGCAGCGATCCTGTAGTTTATTATGAATCGGCTATTGGCTGCGAAATTTTCTACCGAAGAATTAAACAATTGTCTTGGGGTGTTGTATTACGTTTGATAAAGGTCTAGGAAGCAAACATAATAGAATAAGCTACATAAGAAATGAGTAGTTGCGAGTAAGTTTATAATCTGAGTAGAATAGCTTAGTTTAGATTGGTTAGCTAAAGGTGGTGTCACTCGAGCGATTTTTTCATCAATTTCCACGTGCAATTGTAGCCTGACAGCTTCAAAACGTAAGTTTTATGAAATGTATACTGGCTAACACAATATACCTTCGATCTAGTTTCAGATTTCAATATGAAAGAGCCTCAAAATTGTACTGGAGATAAACTTGCTCGTCGAAAATTGCCATAATATGCGCTCGTGTGACACCACCTTAAATTTACAATAGGTTAAAGGTTACCTTAGGTTAGACTTGGCTAAGTTACGTTAGGATAGAGCGAGGGCAAAGAGAGAAATAAGCCTGGTAGGTACAATGTGAGGGTGTACACTCACTGGGGCCGCAGCGCATTCGGGCCGCGGTATGATTGGGCCCAGCACCATTCATGCCGAAAAACAAAAACGTTCCCTATCCATGGCGTCGGAGCCAAAATTGTGGGCTAAAACTCTAATTAGGCCCTCTACTGTTAAAACAAGATGCTGATTTCAATAAGTCACGGGGGTTGAGGGGGTCAGAGCCCCCTTCAACCCATTACGTATCTTATGATGGCGACCGCGGCCTAATTGGGAGGTGGCCCAAGTGTCAAGTGGTTCAATTATGCTGTGGCCCAAGCGTCATTGGACCTATGTGAGAAACCCGACGATAGTGGTCATACGCACGGATAGTACTGTACTGGTGTTTTGTTTACATCTGAACCATCTCTTGGGAGCAGCAGTTACATTCAATAGTATAATAATAGTATAGTATAAATACTTAAATATTACTTAAGGAGTGCGTGCGGAGTTACATGGAGGGATAGACAGACTAATGAAGAAGTAAGAAGGAGGTGTGGTGTGGAGGTAGATGTGCTGGAAAGTGTGAAAAGGAACAACTTGAGATGGTTCGGCCATATGGAACGTATGGAAAGCGAGAGAATGACTATGTACGAGAGCGAGGTGGAGGGACAGCGAGGGAGAGGTAGACCGAATGAGAGGTGGAAGGATGGAGTGAGGAAGTACATGAACGAAGGCGGTGCTGGTTGGGGGGAGGGTCGTCGACTGACTGGGGACAGAGGTGCATGGGGGCGGTTCGTTCGTGGCCACCCCTTCGGGGATCACGGCGTCAGGCAATAGATAGATAAATAGTATACTGTATAATAGTAAGCTCACAAGACTACACTAACGAAAGACTGATATATATATAAATATATACAGTAAATATGCTAAAGGTTTCCCTTGCTCTGCTGAGAAGATGGTGTAATAATGAACATCTGATCGATCTCTATATGCTAAAGGTCTCTCTCTCTCTCTCTCTCTCTCTACCGGGGATATGTGAGAAACCCTACGATAGCGATCATGTCCACACGGAGGGCGCCGGTGTTTTGTTTATACACACACGCCCCCTCCCGGACGCTAATGGCCCCTGTCACGTGACCTGCACACCCCGCGGAATTCAAAACCCTGATGACCGAAGAAGAAGAAAAGGGCGGGACAGAGGGATCGGAAATTTGAGGGGTGTCCAGCCTTTAACCCTTAACAGCCGATAATGACTTTATTCTTTGCCATTAACCCATGCAGTACCGGCGACGTCTTTTGTATTTGCTTCCAGGTACATTAAGACAATTTTATGAAGCTCCGGAAGGATATGTGGTAGCTAAAAGGATTGATCGAGATAGTTTGTGTGTATATATATATATATATATATATATATATATATATAACAAATAACATGAACATTCTTTATCAGTCACGTTAAAGTTATTGGAGTTGTTTAATCAGCAGGGTAAATTAACCCCTTAAGGTTCCATGGCGTGTTTTGACAGTATGTTCTGAATCTCATTGGACTATTTTATTCGGATTAGGAAGAACTTGTGGGAGCCATAGAGTTAATTGAGATAGTATTTATCCCATTGATTCCTAGATATCCTTCCTAAATTGCATAAAATTGTCTAATGTTTGCCAGAGTAAACTGTTAAAATGCGTCACAATCTTCAAGGGGTTAATTTATTTAGCCAACTGTCCCACTTTGCCTCTCAAGGTGAAGTATGCAGATGCCCTATGCCTTTTATTATTACTATGTCACAAGCCAAGTTTTGTCCCTTTGGAAGATTGTTTATATCCCTTAGTGCCATTATAGGCGTACATATCTTATTGTTTATATCCCTTAGTGCCATTATAGGCGTACATATCTCATTGTTTATATCCCTAGTGCCATTATAGGCGTACATATCTCATTGTTTATATCCCTTAGTGCCATTATAGGCGTACATATCTCATTGTTTATATCCCTTAGTGCCATTATAGGCGTACATATCTCATTGTTTATATCCCTTAGTGCCATTATAGGCGTACATATCTCTCCTTATTTGGCACTGTTGTCCAAAGATGGCACTGTCAGATAATCGGTGCAATTTACTGTTCATACACTAATGCTACTTTCTATTCGAAAGTTATAATCTCTCTTAAGGGGGGTGACCTGTTTTTGTTCTGTCCTTTTCTATCTTTCTCTGGCTTGTATCCATTTGGCCCCATTCAGCCTACTGTTTTAAGACGTTTATCCCCATCCAGGTGTCAATTTTTTACTGGTGAGCGGTAGCGAGCCAGCATATTTTTTATTTTTGTTTGACAGCAGGCTAAATTTGTACATTTTTCGATAGAAAAATGTCTCCGGCGAAGCCGGATTTTTTTATATAATGCTGGCTCGCTATCGCTCGCCAGGAAGAAATCGACACCTAGATGGGGATAAACGTCTTAAAATAGTTGGCTGAATGTGGCCGAATGGATACAAGCCAGAGAAAGAGAGAAAAGGACAGAAATAACAAAAAGCAGGTCACCCCCCTTAATAGCAGGTCACCCCCCTTAATAGCAGGTCACCCCCCTTAATAGGCACTTCTTTTGTCACGAATGAAGTAGGTAGTGCCAATTTCTCCTTCCTAATACGTGGCCCTTGTACATCCTCGGCGATTCATCTCCCTCGCTATAAAACCTCTCTGCTAAACTTCCCACTCCAATTTCAGCACCCCTCTAAAAGGATACCGGCGCTATAAAACGACAGGGGTTCGATACCGGCGCTATAAAAAGACAGGGGTTCGATACCGGCGCTATAAACGACAGGGGTTCGATACCGGCGCTATAAACGACAGGGGTTCGATACCGGCGCTATAAACGACATGGGTTCGATACCGGCGCTATAAACGACAGGGGTTCGATACCGGCGCTATAAACGACAGGGGTTCGATACCGGCACTATAAACGAGAGGGGTTCGATACCGGCTCTATAAACGACAGAGGTTCGATACAGGCGCTATAAAACGACAGGGGTTCGATACCGGCGCTATAAACGATAGGAGTTCGATACCGGCGCTATAAACGACAGGGGTTCGATACCGGCGCTATAAACGACAGGGGTTCGATCCCGGCGCTATAAAACGACAGGGGTTCGATACCGGCGCTATAAACGACAATGGTTCGATACCGGCGCTATAAACGACAGGGGTTCGATACCGGCGCTATAAATGACAGGGGTTCGATACCGGCGCTATAAACGACAGGGGTTCGATACCGGCGCTATAAACGACAGGGGTTCGATACCGGCGCTATAAATGACAGGGGTTCGATACCGGCGCTATAAAACGACAGGGGTTCGATACCGGCGCTATAAACGACAGGGGTTCGATACCGGCGCTATAAATGACAGGGGTTCGATACCGGCGCTATAAACGACAGGGGTTCGATACCGGCGCTATAAATGACAGGGGTTCGATACCGGCGCTATAAACGACAGGGGTTCGATACCGGTGCTATAAATGACAGGGGTTCGATACCGGCGCTATAAAACGACAGGGGTTCGATACCGGCGCTATAAATGACAGGGGTTCGATACCGGCGCTATAAACGACAGGGGTTCGATACCGGCGCTATAAAACGACGGAGGTTCGATACCGGCGCTATAAACGACAGGGGTTCGATACCGGCGCTATAAACGACAGGGGTTCGATACCGGTGCTATAAACGACAGGGGTTCGATACCGGCGCTATAAAACGACAGGGGTTCGATACCGGCGCTATAAACGACAGGGGTTCGATACTGGCGCTATAAACGACAGGGGTTTGATACCGGCGCTATAAAACGACAGGGGTTCGATACCGGCACTATAAACGACAGGGGTTCGATACCGGTGCTATAAACGACAGGGGTTCAATACCGGTGCTATAAACGACAGGGGTTCGATACCGGCGGTATAAGAGACAGGGGTTCAATACCGGCGCTATAAACGACAGGGGTTCGATACCTGCACTATAAACGACAGGGGTTCGATACCGACGCTATAAACAACAGGGGTTCGATACCGGCGCTATAAACGACAGGGGTTTGATACCGGCGCTATAAACAACAGGGGTTCGATACCGGCGCTATAAAACGACAGGGGTTCGATACCGGCGCTATAAAAGACAGGGGTTCGATATGAAAGCATAGTCTATAGGCACCACTACTATTTGCCCCTTGATGTCAATATCAATTCCAAGGTGTCCAACATTTCTTTACCCTGACGCGACACTTTTAGATGTCCCCCCTCCCTCCCTCCAATTTTCTCACCGTACAACCTCTCAACTCCCCCCCCCCCCCTCTATAGCCAATTTCCGGACCCCTATAATACTTTTCCGGGGCCCGATAAATGACAACAACATTACAGACGTAGCCGTAGTTAACCCTTTGAGTACCAGCGACGTGTGTTATATTTTATGCTAGCTATGTTTAGACGATATTATGCAGCGTAAGAAGGATCTGTGGTAGTTAAAAGGGTTGAATGAGATAGTTTGAAGCCTTATTATTGCTAGAGGTCCTTCCTAAGCTGAATGAAATCGTCTAATCATTGCCAGAATAAAGTTGAAAGGACGTCACTGGTACTGAACGGGTTAACATTCACCCCTTGAGGATCAGGACGCATTTTGGCAGTTTATTATTGGGCTACTATATATAGACTTTACTGTTTTTCTTTCTTTTGTTCTATGTGAGTGAGGGAGACAAAAGGCAGAACTGCCTGTAGCGAGTGCCTCCCCCATAGTTGAAGGAGTGACAGGGCCAAAATCAAGAGGCGTTCGACCCAAATGCCTGGAGACACGGAGTTTGAAGCAATTTAAGTCATAGTAGTACAGTATATGGATATCAGAGGGGTAATTGTGACAGTCTACCATATAGTGTATTGATCCTAAGCTTCATAAAATCGTCTAAATGTAGCTGAAGTCCAATAATAAAGACGTCACCGGTACTGAAAGGGTTAAGGAGTTAAGACACAACTATTGAATGTGTCTGTACCATTACACCCAGAAGCTGGGTGTACTCAACCGCCTCAAGGTGTTCTTTACCCCTGCACAGCTTCTTGCTCTGTACAGGTGCACAGTACGTCCTTGTATTGAGTATTGTTCACATGTGTGAGGAGGATCCTCTCACACCGCACTCATAGACAAAATAAAAAGGAAAGCCTTTCGTATCATTAATTCCCGCCCACTCAGCAACTCTCTGCAATCTCTCTCTCTTCACCGCAATGTTGCATCTCTCTCGTTATTCTATCGCTACTATAATAATCAATGTTCCTCAGAGCTTTCCCAGTGTATACCACCTCCTCTACGTAGGGTACATAGTACCCGTTTTGCAACAGAATCCCACCCCTACTCTGTACAACTCTCCAACCCCAGAGTGAAATGTTATTCTCAGACTTTCTTCTATTCAACTGCTGAGCTCTGGAACTCGCTCCCAGAATCAGTCTTTCCCTCTTACTATGACTTAAATTGCTTCACACCCCGTGTGTCCAGGCATTTTGGCCTGAACGTCCCTTGATTTTGGTCCTGTCACTCTTTCAACTATTGGGGAGGCACTCGATAAAGGCAGTTCTGCCTTTTGTCTCCCTCACTCGCATAGACAAAAAAACAAAAATAAATCTATGGGTGCCAATTTCTCCCCTCCCGCTGGCCTTTTACATCTCCACCCACCCATCTCTCTCTCACCATACAAATACTCCTCTCTCTCCCCCCCCCCCCCCCTCCAACCCTCCGGCCAATTTCCGCACCCTTCTAAACCGATTCCGCGGCGCGATAAACGACAGCGGGCCCACCTCGCTTTATTTCTCTTTCTCTCCCTCTCTCTTTGGCTTGTATCCATTCGGCCCCATTCAGCCTACTGTTTTAAGACGTTTACCCCCATCCAGGTGTCAATATTTTCCTGGCGAGCGGTAGCGAGCCAGCATATATATATTTTTGTTTTGACAGCAAGCTAAATTTGTACATTTTTCGATAGAAAAATTTCTCCGGCGAAGCCGGATTTCTCCATACAATGCTGGCTCGCTATCGCTCGCCAGGAAGAAATCGACACCTGAATGGGGATAAACGTCCTAAAACAGTTGGCTGAATGGGGCTGAATGGATACAAGCCAGAGAAAGAGAGTAAAGAAGAAAAAGATAAACAAAAAAACCGGTGACCTCTCGATAAACGACAGCGGGCCTCGATCCCCCTAATTTTTCACCCGCCCGACAAAAGACTCTTGCCGTGACGCGCGACGCCTTCTTCATTTCCGATCTCATTGTGTGTGGTCGGCGGAGTCACGTGACGCGCCGTTCAGGTCACGTGTCTGGCTGCTAATGACCTGTTTGGGGGGCGTTCGTGGGGGCCTGGGGGTGGGGGGTGGGGGGGGGCGTGTTATTGGTGATTATATTTTATGCAGCCCAGTTACTGTTACTACTATAACTACTTGTACTTCTTGTATCATTACTACTTTTACTACTATTAATAGAAATAAGTAACACCCCGTTCTTAACATTAACCATCAATTACAAACCCCCAATGTACTTGAATAAACTAATGAAAGCATATGGTCCTCCCGGGATTCGAACTCGGGACACCACACCCAAAACATAAGCACCTTAACCATTACACCACCAACACGGTTAAAGGTTGAGTACACGATCACGATTATTATCCATTTTCGAATTTGGATATCAATCTAATCATGTACTCAGACCCAACTGCATTATGGATAGCGAAATGTTTTAGTTAGAGGAAAGAACATGGAATGGGGCCAAGATCACTAAGTTTTATTTTTTATTTTTTTTATTTTTAGTTTGCTCCCTAGACCTCCATCAAGCTTAAAAACAAACATCCCCGAGACCCCCTCCCCGATAAATTTGTAAATCTATCGTTAACAGAATGTAACTGCCGAATGACACCTAAATGATGACACCTAAATGGCATGACACCTAAATGATGACACCTAAATGATGACATCTAAATGATGACACCTAAATGATGACACCTAGATGATGACACCTAAATGATGACATATAAATGATGACACCTAAATGATGACACCTAAATGATGACATCTAAATGATGACACCTAAATGATGACATCTAAATGATGACACCTAAATGATGACACCTAAATGATGACACCTAAATGGCATGACACCTAAATGATGACACCTAAATGATGACACCTAAATGATGACACCTAAATGATGACACCTAAATGATGACACCTAAATGATGACACCTAAATGGCATGACACCTAAATGATGACACCTAAATGGCATGAGACCTAAATGATGACACCTAAATGATGACACCTAAATGATGACACCTAAATGATGACATCTAAATGATGACACCTAAATGATGACACCTAAATGATGACATCTAAATGATGACACCTAAATGATGACACCTAAATGATGACATCTAAATGATGACACCTAAATGATGACACCTAAATTATGACACCTAAATGATGACACCTAAATGGCATGACACCTAAATGATGACACCTAAATGATGATGCCTAAATGATGACATCTAAATGATGACACCTAAATGATGACACCTAAATGGCATGACACCTAAATGATGACACCTACATGGCATGAGACCTAAATGATGACACCTAAATGATGACACCTAAATGATGACACCTAAATGATGACATCTAAATGATGACACCTAAATGATGACACCTAAATGATGACACCTAAATGGCATGACACCTAAATGATGACATCTAAATGAAGACACCTAAATGATGACATCTAAATGATGACACCTAAATGATGACACCTAAATGATGACACCTAAATGATGACACCTAAATGGCATGAGAGGTCTTAACAATTGACAATGTAATGCGGCAAAATTTGTAAAAAGCGCCAAACTAGTGGGACAAACGTCTTAAAATCTTAAGACAATAGGGCTAAACATGATGAACAAAATCACCCTCTAAAGGCTAGGTTAGGTTAAGGGGGGGGGTCACCGGCTTGTTTTATTTTTCTTTCCTTTTCTCTCTTTCCCTGGCTTGTATCCATTCGGCCCCATTCAGCCAACTGTTTTAAGACGTTTATCCCCATCCAGGTGTCAATTTATTTCTGGCGAGCGATCGCGAGCCAGCATTGATTGGAGAAATCTGGCTTCGCCGGAGACATTTTTCTATCGAAAAATGTACAAATTTAGCTTACTGTCAAAACAAAAATATATATATGCTGGCTCGCTACCGCTCGCCAGGAAAATATTGACACCTGGATGGGGGTAAATGTCTTAAAACAGTAGGCTGAATGGGGCCGAATGGATAAAAGCCAAAGAGAGAGGGAGAGAAAGAGAAAAAAGCGAAGTGGCCTCCCTTAACTAATATAGATGATGTCATATGTACACTGAGATGCCATAGTCTCTAACCCACTCATAACTATTCGGGGACTGCATATTTCTAATTATGGAAGCATGTCTCTGGAAACGAATTTTTGAATGTAACTTTCAATAAATTAACTACAAAACTATATATACTACTTAATGAAAAGCAAGTTCTATCCAAAAATCAATCCAAATAGTTATAATTGCATAAAAAACAACATAGAGGGTCCACAAATTCTTATGAGTGGGCTATAGATTATGACATCAGAGTGTACACTCGTATGCATAAGTAGCTGATACAGTATTCTATTATAATCATTAGTCAGTGAACATTGAGTAATGGAAAAACACAGACTTATAGGGAATGTTTCAAAATATTTAGTCATCATGTAATATTGTTTTATTATAACATGCACCACCTTTTATGCGGGAGATTGTTCGAACGGATCTCAGTTACGTAAAATAAACTCGCGGAAGGGGGGGGGGGTTCTTTTCACCCCGCCCCCCGAATTACAATCTCGGCCCGTGAAATTACTTGTCTTTTTTACATTCTCAGACTTTAAAAAATATATCTGCTATTGTATTAACCTGTGTAATTTAAGGATTTCTTTTAACTACTAAATTGAACCTCGAGCTGTGAGATAGAAAGATAGATAGAGAGAGAGAGAGAGAGACATCATTTGTCTTTTCTTTTCACAAAATTGTTATCTTAACTAATCCTCTGTGTTTATTTGTTTACTTCTTCTTACATACAACTGCTAACATGAAGTATCTCGCCTACTCGTCTTTCATTACCGCCTTCTGATTCGATTAATGCAAGAAAGGGCAAAATGCTTTGAATATAGCTTATAACTTATCAGCTTCTATTTAACTGGAATGGAATGCAGGTAGGTCAATAAAAGGTCCATGCAACAATACTAATTCTGTGACTTCAAGATACCGATAATAAGATTAGTTAAATCATCTTGTGGTATGCCCAATAAAAATGGTATGGATGTTACAGAAAATACAGTATGTAGCAAGGCTAGTACACATTATAAGTGTATACGCTATAGCTGTTACACAGAGACTCAAACAGGAAGATAGCTAAGAAGTCCCCACCAGCACAACACCAGGAACAACACCAACTTCCACCACTCAGATGGCTAACACAGTACACCCTCCAGCACAGTTTTCTTTGTCCCCTGCTACCCCGTTCTCTCTATTTGAAACATGTACAGTGAATCATGGAGCTAATGATATCAAGAGCTCCGCCTGGTAACCTACCTGCCCCCACATCTGCTACCTGGGAAGGTAAATTACCTGAGAGTGCTGGCCAGATAAACAAAGGCACAAGAGCCACCCTAACACCACCGCAAAATGCCCCTTCTACACCCAAGGACACCAGGACCAGAAAGAACAAGATAAGCAAGGAACGAGAGTGACAAATGCTTGACAGGCTCACCCCCTCTCCTAAACTCAGCAACCCTTGTTAGGAAGTTACAACCCTCAGCAAGCCTTTGGAGGGAACAGCAGCTAAAGGGCCTGTCACACTATGCCAATTTTAGTGCCGACACTAGCCGACTTAAGCTCGGGTCACACATACACATTCTAACGTTCCGTCCGGCCCCGACCTCTTAATAAAAAGCGCCTAGGCGGCGTCCTTTTTATGCATGCATAAAATGGTCCGTGTGGGTCGGGGCAACTGCCAGAAAACGTGTTATGCCGGGACACCCACGGGACATACACGGACACACGCAGAAGTTATTTTCTTGGTCGGGGACGGACGGGACATTAGAACATGTATTTGTGACCCGAGCTTTAAGGGTTGTAGCGAGGTCTTTACCTAATTCACCACGCTGCGTGAGTGGGCGCCAACTCAAGGGAGAGGGCGAGAGAGGTCGCCACGGATTTCAGGAAAAGTTCGACATGCACAACTCTCATAAGCCGAGTCGGCGGCAAGTGAGGTCACAAAATTAGATGGGACGGTGACGGTAGGCGGTTGGTGTCGGGCGTCCAGTAGGCGTCAGACGGTACAAGGGCGCCGACCTGTCTGCATCAGACGTCGCTATAAGGTAGGTCGCCGTCAGACGGCGACCCGGTAAAGACCGGCGGCGAACATACGCCATCCCATGGGCTCCCCAATATTTGGGAAGCGACCCAACTAGAGTGGGACGCCGTCAGACGGCGTGGTGTCGCCGGCGTCCATGATCGCCGCCTTACGGCGATAATGAGCAAATACGTATGTAGAAACTGTCTTGAGGCGGCGCCCAGGAGGTGTCATAGGGGGAGGGCATATCGTGAGTCCGCGCTTTGAAAACATATGTCCACGACCTGGCAACGTCACAAGGGACAACGTCGCATATGAATATATGTGTGGATGAATATGTATATGCATTTTGTGTATATTGTACATGTGTGTGTTTGTATATTTGTCTGTATATACGTGTATATACTGTAGGTTCATGCTTACTTATGAGTGTATATGTAAATGAGTGTGTGTGTTTGTTACTAGCATTTATGTGTGTGTATATGTGTTTGTGTATGTTTAGGATCAGGTATGTGTGGTATATTTATGTACTTGTATGTTTATTTGAATACTCTCAGGCCTAATTGTTGGCCATAAATGCACTGACAATAATATTATTGTATCGAGTTACAAGCAAGGTGCCTTTAAGATAGACTTCTCTCAAAAGGCTCAGCCATTTTTACCAATGTATATAATAACCAATAATGTTTGTATTTCTATGGCTAAATATAATATTTCAATTTCAATTTCGAAAGAGAATTACGTATCATAATACTTGTCACTAATTGTATATTGTACTTAGCCTTAATTATGTATGTATGCAATTATGTATTATGTAATTAAGCATATGTATGTGTACGGTCGGGGTCAAGTGTGACGGATTAGGGGTCCAGTGTGACAGGGTGGCAGTCCATCGCCGCCGTAGTACCTATAGGTGTCGTTATGCAGCTTGTCAATTCTAAGACCTTTCGCCCCATTTCTTCGTCAATATTAAGACCTTTCGTGTCATTTAGGTGTCAATTTTTTTCCTGGCGAGCGATAGCGAGCCTGTAATTTTAGAAGGAACCGGCCTTTGGCCGGATTTTTTTTTTACCAAAAAATTTACTAATTTATCTTGAAAGGGGGTCAAGGGGATGATATTTTAATCTTGATGGAGGTATAGTGAGAAAACTCAAATATAAATAAATTAATAAATACATAGACCAAAAACCAAGCACTACCCCCATAATCAATATAATGACACGACATAATTTTATTGTTGCCTAAATTCATATTTATGTTCAAGTTTACATTCATAATTTGCCCGAGGATTGTAAGTATAAGTGAGACCATTCGGAGCGCAAAAAATAAAACAGCTGAGCGGAATTATTGATCAATGCAAATATATTAACCCTGATATATCACAGTCGTTTTAACCCCTTCACTACCGGTGTCGTACTTTTAACTTTATTCTGGCTACGATTAGATAATTTTATTCAGTTTAAAAAGGGCCTGATCCAGCTATTAACAGGCTTCGAACTATCTCGCCTAAGCCTTTTTACTATTACAGATAATTCTTTAACTGCACAAAATCGTCTATATGTAGCTAGAATAGTACTAACAAGACGTCCGGTACAAAAGGGGTTAAGGGGACGTTAGCTTGTATTATATATATATATATATATATATATATATATATAGTATCTATATATATAACCTTGTGCTTTGATAATTGAGGTACCAAAATGGCGGCCAAAGACAATAAGTTGGTCACTCTCTCTTACAAGACCTCTGCCCTACTTCAGTACATTTAAGGGAGCCCACCTCGTTTTTTTTCTCTCTCTTTCTCTCCCTCTTGTTGTTGTTGTTGTTGTTCCCCAGGCTGCCTGGCCGAACAGCCCCAAGGTCCCGAGCAAGGCCAAGGCCATAGAGCGCCCCCATAAAACCCTCCCTGCTTACCACTAACAAACCCCAGGTGACCGAAGCCACTCTAAGGCAGGGAGCTGAGGAGGGCGCAGAAACGCCCGGGAAACTCCCTCTTTCTTTGGCTTGTAACCATTCGGCCCCATTCAGCCTACTGTTTTAAGACGTTTACTCCCATCCAGGGACCACTTAGGACCCCACATTATCCCCCAGTAATCCCTGTCTCTGTTATCGGTGAGTTTCCCACCAAAACCCTATGTAATCTTCCAACCATACCACAACCACAACCACCACCACTACTACCACCATCACCACCATAAACACCACCACTATCACCACCAACACAACCACCACCACTATTCCCTTAATGTAATGACTGCATAGGGCCCCACATTATCCCCCATAGTAATCCCCAGTCTCTGGTATCTCTAAGCTTCCCACCAAAACCCCATGTTATCTTCCAACCACACCACAACCATACCACAATCACCACCACCACCACCATCCCCTTAATGTATTGACCACTTAGCTCCCTACATTATCCCCCATAGTAATCCCCCATCTCTGTTATCTCTAAGCTTCCCACCAAAACCCCTATTTTATCCTCCGATACAATCCCCCGGCCCCCCCCCCCCCAACCACGCCCCTTCTTAAACCCCCTCGGATCAACACCCCATGAGGAGGATGGTTGTTTTTGTCGGGCTCCCCTTCTTTCTCATGTTTAGCCCGGCCTGAAGTCTCCACGGATCAAGCCGCCCCCCCCCCCCCCCTTTTCCCCGGATAGGACCTTATCTGTAGATCCTCCGACGCCGTGGCTCTCCGCCTTGGGAGGGAGGGGGTGAAGTAAGTGTGTGTGTGTGGGGGGGAGGGGGGGGCCTGTGGGTAGTTTGGGAATACACTCACGACCAATTATCATCTCCAATTCACCCACAATGACAGTGTGTGTGTGGGGGGGGAGGGGGGCTGTGGGTAGTTTGGGAATACACTCACTACCAATTATCATCTTCAATTCACCCACAATGACAGTGTGTGTGTGTGGGCCCACAATGACAGTGTGTGTTGGGGGGGGGGGGTGGGGGACTGTGGGTGGTTTGGGAATACACTCACGACCAATTATCATCTTCAATTCACCCACAATGACAGTGTGTGTGTGTGTGTGTGTGTGGGAGGGGGGGGGGGGGGCCTGTGGGTGGTTTGGGAATACACTCACGACCAATTATCATCTTCAATTCACCCACAATGACAGTGTGTGTGTGTGTGTGTGGGAGGGGGGGGGGGGGGGGCTGTGGGTAGTTTGGGAATACACTCACTCCCAATTATCATCTTCAATTCATCCACAATGACAGTGTGTGTGTGTGTGTGTGTGTGTGTGTGGGAGGGGGAGGGGTGGTTTGGGAATACACTCACTACCAATTATCATCTTCAATTCACCCACAATGACAGTGTGTGTGTGTGTGTGTGTGTGGGAGGGGGGGGGGGGGGAATACACTCACTACCAATTATCATCTTCAATTCACCCACACACAATAACAGTTCAAAAAAAATTGGGTTTTGGTTCTTGTTCCCTTAACTCCATTCAAGCTTAAGGGGAGATTTCCACTTGAGGGATTTTTTTTTTCTGGACCCCTTTCTCTCTCATGTTTAGCCCCATTGCTTTTTAGATTTTAAGACGCTCGCCCCCTTTAGTTTGGCGATTTTAAGAACTTTCGCCCCATTTCTGTCAATTTTAAGAACTTTCGTGCCATTTAGGTGTCGATTTTTCCTGGCGAGCGATAGCGAGCCTGTAATTTGAGAGGAACCGGCCTTCGGCCGGGACATTTTTCTACCGAAAAATTTACAAATTTATCTTGAAAGGGGGTCTAGGGGATGTAATTTTAAGCTTGATGGAGTTATAGGGAAAAAACTAAATACCTCCCCTTAAGGAAGCTCAGACGGTATTGTGCAGCATAATTTACTGGTTCGGCTCAATGGTTTAAGGAGGGGGTTTAATTTACTCTCTAAACATCTAACAAAATTAAAATTACACCCACAAGACCCCCCTTCAATATAAATTTGTACATTTTTCGGTAGAAAAATGTCCCGGCCGAAGTCCGATTCCTCTTCAAATACAGGCTCGCTATCGCTCGCCAGGAAAACAATCGACCCCTAAATGGCACGAAAGGTCTTAATATTGGCAAAGAAATGGGGCAAAAGGCCTGAAAATCGCCAAACTAATGGGGCGAATGTTTTGAAATCTCATAACTAATAGGGCTAAACATGAGGGAGGAGGAGGACTCGAAAAACCAACTGCCTCCCCTTAAATATATACCGCCTCCCTCGCTCCCCTTCAAGCTAAATATGTCCATTTCTCGGTAGACAATTAAGTGTCCCGGTTGGAAGCAGGTTTTCCTAAGTCGCAGGCTTGTCATTGCTCGCCATGAAAAACATCGTCACTTGGATCGGGCGAAGGAATTTGTAATCGCCAAACTAATAAAACAAAACGTCTAAGGATCGCCAAACAAATGGGACAAAACGTCTTAATATGGCCAAATAGTGGAGAAAAATGCCATAAAATCACCAAACTAATACTGAAACAGAGTTGCGTCCAAAAAGAAACCTCTCTAGGGTCAGATACAGTTAACTAACTTGTTGGGGGCAGGGGGCTAGGAATCCTCTTCCCCTTGTATATATATCCTACTCTACGAGAAAGTAAAAGGAGCGAGGGAACGCGAAAGTGGTCCCTGACCCTGAGAATAGGAACTTTCAATGTTGTTTCTGTTCGGGCTCTGTCTCGTGTCGGCCACCCCCAACAATAGGGTATGTGCCTGAGTATA
Source organism: Paralithodes platypus (assembly GCA_032716605.1). NCBI lineage: Eukaryota > Metazoa > Arthropoda > Malacostraca > Decapoda > Lithodidae > Paralithodes > Paralithodes platypus. Next base: position 7,412,495 of record CM064544.1, on the reverse strand, counting down.
TATATATATATATATATATATATATATACACACACACACAACTCCCTTGGATCAGCGCCCCCTGCTAGCCTCCCTCCCCAGATCCTTATCTCTGGATCCCCCTGACACACCCTACCCCTCTGTGTCTCGGGGGAGGGGGGATGAAGGGGGGAGAGGGGGGTTGTTTGGGAACACACTCACGCCCAATTATCATCTTAAATTTACCCAAAAATAGCAGTTTAATTGCTATTCATATTAGTTTTCACCAACCCACCAATTAATTTACAAATAAAACTAACTAATGAAATCAATGAAAGTAATGAATACACGTGGTACTCCAAGGACTCGAACCTAGGACACTCACACCAAAACACACTAAGCATTACACTATCAAACATTAACACTAGCGCATGTTTCGCATGGGATTTCAAATATTTCCTTAGCTTATACCACTCTAATGATTCGCTTGACAAATGTTAGGTTAATATTTCAATATAATATCTAAGTTACCAATATTATCTAACCAGTGAAGTATTATGCTTAAATGCTAGAACGGTGTCGATGTTTTTTAATTAAAATCCAAAATACATACACGGGTGAGGGTTGGCCCTATCCAGAGTGAGGTTTGGCATCCTCTACCCAACCTTAGCCGTTCCTGTCTATCTCTTTTACTGTCCTACTTTTCTTTCTGTGGGCGGGAAGCTAGGGATCGTCCTCCCCTTCCAGACTTCACCTACTAGAGGAGACAGAGAAAGGGGCAAGGGAACGCGAAAGTGATCCCGAACTCTAATAATTGACACTTTAAATGTTGTTTCTGTTCAGGTCCCTGTCTCGAGTCGGCCATCCCAAGCTATGGGGTATGTGACTGAGTATATACATACATACATACATACATACATACATACATACATACATTTATTTTGTAACTCATTATTCCAAAAAGACAGATTGTATTGTCTATTTTGTCTTGTCTGTTTTTGAGTGTCTGTTGTTTTGTCTGTTTTTGAGTGTCTGTTGTTTTGTCTGTTTTTGAGTGTCTTGTTTTGTCTGTTTTTGAGTGTCTGTTGTTTTGTCTGTTTTTGAGTGTCTGTTGTCTTGTCTGTTTTTGAGTGTCTGTTGTTTTGTCTGTTTTTGAGTGTGTTGTTTTGTCTGTTTTTGAGTGTCTGTTGTTTTGTCTGTTTTTGAGTGTCTGTTGTCTTGTCTGTTTTTGAGTGTCTGTTTGTTTTGTCTGTTTTTGAGTGTCTGTTGTTTTGTCTGTTTTTGAGTGTCTCTTGTTTTGTCTGTTTTTAAGTCTGTCTTGTTTTATCTGCCTTCGAATCTGTCTCCGATTTCTCCTAAATTACAGGCTCGTTATCGCTCGCCAGGAAAAAATAGAAAAAATAATCGAGCCTGTAACTTAAGAGGAACCGGCCCTCGGCCGGGACATGTTTTTATCGAAAAATTTACAAACTTATCTTGAACGAGGGTCTTGGGGAGTGATTTATAAAGCTTGGTGGAAGTCTAAGGAGGAAACTAAAAACATGATAAAAACGATATTTAAATGATGAAATAAATACGCCCATCACCGCTTAACTGACTAAGTCTATCACCTACAGGTATATGGCATGCTATAGCGCCTCGTGTTAATATAGGTACAGTATCTGCAACACTTATAGACATAATTAAACTAAAACAATAAAAGATATCTTCTAATTCCCCTGTGTAGATTAATTGGAGTACCAGAGTTGTTGACCTAGCTAAAAGGGAAGGTTGTCGCTTTTTATGGACCCCCTTCTCCCTCATGTTTAGCATATTAGTTTTGATATTTTAAGATGTTCGTTCCGTTAGTTTAGCAATTTTGAAACCTTTCGTCTCATTTCTTTGTCAAATTTAAGACCTTTCGTGCCTTTTAGGTGTCGATTTTTTCCTGGTGAGCAATAGCGAGCCTGTAATTCTAGAAGGAACCGGGACACTTTTCTACCGAAAAATGGACAAATTTATTTTGACAGGGGGTCTATAGGGGGTGTTTTTCTAAGCTTGATGGAGGAATAGCGAGGAAACTAAAAAAAAAAATAAGTCAATAAATATATAAACCAAAAAACAAGCACTACCCCCTTAATTAAGTAGCAGCTTCAGTATGTAGCCCATTAAATTATGCCAAGCTTTATCAGTTAACCCCTTCAACATGATGACGTATTCTTCATCTCGTTCTGGTTACCATTAGACGATTTAATTTAGTTTATACAGTATATTGTACGCTTGTGACTCAGAGGGGTAAGTCATATTTCAATAAACCATCTGAATAAATATCACCTCCTTGAGCTGCATACAATCATCTAACATTAACCAGAAAGGATCAAAATAACGTCATCGTGTTGAAGGGGTTAATGTCGATATAGAACAGAGGCTCGATATAGACCTACGGTAGCTAATTATAATGTATATCACATATTAGCTTATGCCACGCCATAGCAGTTAAGGGGAGATTTCCACTTGAGGGATTTTTTGCTTTACCCCTTTCTCCCTCATGTTTAGCCCCATTGCTTTGGAGATTATAAACGTTCGCCCCATTAGTTTGGCGATTTTAATAACTTTCACCCCATTTCTGTCAATTCTAAGAACTTTCGTGCCATATAGGTGTCGATATTTTCCTGGCGAGCGATAGCGAGCCTGTAATTTAAGAGGAACCGGCCTTCGGCCGGGACATTTTTTACCGAAAAATGTACAAATTTATCTTGAAAGGGGGTCTAGGGGGTGTAATTTTAAGCTTGATGGATGTCTAGGGAACAAACTAAAAACCTCCCCTTAATGTTGATACCGATTAGTGTCCGAGTTATAGACCTAGGATAATGAGCTACAGTTTCCGTTTCCTGTGGGAGGCGACGAAGCAGATCTAAACTGGTGTAGCCAATTGATCACCCCATGCCCCCCTAATACCCCCTCCCCCCCTCACACCCACAACACACACACACACACACACACACACACACACACACACACACACACACACACACACACACACACACACACACACACACACACACACACACACACACACACACACACACACACACACACACACACATTTTTAAGGCAAAGTTAGATAATTGTAACTCAGGAAGCGGGACAATACGAGCCTAAAAAGCTCAACTCCTGTATACTACAAATAGGTAAATACACAGACTCCTGACATTCTACCTCTCCCCACACCCTCCTCCCCACCCCAACAACCTCAGACATCCTCCTCCCATCCCCTACACCATGAGACACCCTCCCCCACACCCTCCTCCCCTCCCCCACACCCTCAGATGCCCTCCTCCTCTCTCCCCTTTCTCCACACCATGAGACACCCTCCTCCTCTCCCCCCTCCCCCCACACACCTCAGATACCCTCCTCCCCTCACTCAACACCCTCAGACACCCTCCTCACCTCCCCTACACCCTCAAAAACTCTCCTCCCTACCCCCACACCATCAGACACCCTCCTCCTCTCCTCCCCACGCCCATCAGATACCCTCCTCCCCCCCTTCCACGCCCCTGAAATTCACACAGAGCCTTGGCACGTCCGTCTTTCCCACCATTAGGGCGTAATTAACTTGCAAATTCAGGTATCATTTTTATTGAGGGGGGCTTGAAAAGGCGCATCAGATACGGCGGGATGGCGGCGGCGGCGACGGCGGCGGTGTCCGAGGGGTGGTTGAGCGGATTCGGCCTCGGTTCCCCGTTCCTGAGCACCGAATCAAAACATTCCCGAAAACGATATTGGTCTCTTTAACACTAGTCAATATCACTGCTAAATCAATATATCATTCGGTTTTATCTATAGCGCATATCTAACTATCTAACCTTCCGTATTTAATGGTGGATACATTACGTGTTTATGCCCAGTTGTCGAGAAAATGGTGTAGGCGAAACGTGCAACCCGGTTCTCGTGCTGGTGTATGGTAATGAGGGAGAGCTGCCGCGTCCGCTGCCACTCTTTATTTTCTGCCACACATAATTAGCAAGGCTTTAAGGGGGGTCACCGGCATTTTGTATCTTTCTCTCTTTTTCTCTCTTTCCCTGGCTTGTATCCATTCGGTCCTATTCAGCTAACTGTTTAAAGACGTTTATCCCCATCCAGGTGTCAATTTCTTCCTGGCGAGCGATAGCGAGCCAACATTGTATGGAGAAATCCGGCTTCGCCGGAGATTTTTTTTCTATCGAAAAATGTACAAATTTAGCTTGCTGTCAAAAACAAAAATATATATATGCTGGCTCGCTACCGCTCGCCAGGTAAACATTGACACCTGGATGGGGGTAAACGTCTTAAAAAAGTAGGCTGAATGGGGCCGAATGGATACAAGCCAAAGAGAGAGGGAGAGAAAGAGAAAACAAGCGAGGTGGGCTCCCTTAAAATAAGGCACCAATAAAACTCGGCTAGACTTCCGGTTCGTGTGTGTGGAGTGCAGCAGCGTCTAGTGTTCCATATGTCTCACCGCTTCCCTCATGTTTAGCCCCATTACGAATCGCCAAACTAGTGGAACGAAATAGGGAAGGACGAAAAGACTACCCCTCCCCCCCCCCTCCCTTAAAATCTCAGGCTTGCTATTGCTCGAAGGATAAACATCGACATCTAAACGGCACGAAAGGTCTTAAAATTGACAACGAAATGGGGCGAAAGGTATTAAAATCGCCAAACTAAGGGGCTAAACGTCTTAAAATCTCAAAAACCATTGGGGCTAAACACGAGGGAGAACGGAGCCCCAAAATACAGCCCATCCACCCTTAAGTCAGCCAGGGATAAGTGTGGAAAGTTACAACCCATTTGCTTCTACCCTTTTTGAGTTACAGAGGTTAGATTCGAGATTTCTGGCCTAATAATAATAATAATAATATTAATAATAATAATAATAATAATATTAATAATAATAATAATAATAATAATAATAATAATAATAATGTTATTATTTATAATAATAATAATAATAATAATAATAATAATAATAATAATACCAAAAATATTAATCTGCATATTTCAAGCCGACAGCCAATGAGGCTGAAAATGCACAATTCACCACTTGCGAGTTTCAGGCTATAAGGAAGTTTGAGCCGTAAACATTGATATTAAGACGTGTAAGTTTTTGATGGATAGAAAGTATGATGAATATGATTTTATGAATTTGTATATGCACTACAACCGTATTTGTATATGCACTACAACCGTATTTGTATATGCACTACAACCGTATTTGTATATGCACTACAACCGTATTTTGGTTGTAAATTCTGCTGAATATTTATGTCTAGACCTCCAACTTCCTTATAGCCTGAAACTCGCAAGTTGTGAATTCCTTAAGGGGAGGTGTTTAGTTTGTTCCCTAGACCTCCATCAAGCTTAAAATTGCATCCCCTTGAGTCCCTTTCAAGATAAATTTGTACATTTTTCGGTAGAAAAATGTCCCGGCCGAAGGCCGGTTCTTCTTAAATTACAGGCTCGCTATCGCTCGCCAGGATAAAATCGACACCTGAATTGCACGAAAGGTCTTAATATGGGGTGAAAGTTCTTAAAATCGCTAAACTAATGGGGCAAACGTTTTATAATATCAAAAGCAATGGGGCTAAACATGAGGGAGAAAGGGGTCAAGAAAAAAATCCCTCAAGTGGAGATCTCCCCTTAACCTAACTTATCGTAAGTAGTCAACATACTGACTTTGGCTGCCACAAGGCAATTAGCTGCTAAGGGATTCAATTTACCGCCAGATTAAATGAAACCTAGTATAGTGAAGGCGGACACGGGGGGGGGGGGGTAGTAGTAGATGTTGTTATGGGAGCGTGGCGATGTGTGTGCGCTGATTATACCGACCCTATTGTTGTCTATAGTTTGTGACCAGGACCGCCCATTTCACGCCCACCACCCGCCCGAATGCCGTCTGTAAGGGGCGTCACGCTAACCTATTTACGGTACTGGGAGATTATTGAAGACCAATTTTGTTTTCTCTCTCTCTCTTTCTTAATAATACAGTATGTAGATAGATAGATATAGATAGCTATATAGACTTCAGTTATCTCAGTATATATAATATATACCATATATATATATATATATATTTTTTTTTTTTTTTTTTTTTTTTTACACTGCAATACAAAATGGCTGATTCTCAATGTTTGCAATATTGAAAATAGGTTTGTCTATATAAATAATTAGGTCAGATATACTAACTCCTTAAGCTTTTATATTATGATTTACTATATTCTGCAGTGGGATAACTTTCTTTACAACCCAAACACTGGCTTTAGACAGGCAGACAGACAGACAGACAGACATACAAACCGGATAGACTAACACAATCACATGGAGAAATACTCATACACATAGCAAGCACACTCATACAAGTTAAAACATATAGCAAAATACACACACACACATTAACTAAGCGAAAAACACATGCACACATAAATATACATGCAATAACACACACACACACACACACACACACACGAGGGGTCGGGGGTTCAATCCCAGACCGGGCGGAGACAAATTGGGCTTGTCTCCTTTCATGTGTTAGCCTCAGTTCACCTAGCTGTAAATAGGTACCTGGAATAAGTGGATTAACGTTGTGACGTCCCATCTGGGGTTGGCAAAAATGGTACAAGGCGAGATGGGTATCATATGGTTCACCTAAGCTGATGGCTACCTAAGCCTTCGGGCGAGACGGTACCGTCTATAGTGAGAATGGTACCATACAGATCCACCCTAATCCTTCGTTTCCGATGTCGCCAATTGGCTAAAAATACAGACTACACACACATCCACAGCCATTCCAACGATACATATAACACCTACACATATAGGAGGCGGGAAATAACGAGCATGCTCACTCCCGCAAGACAACTAGAGTAAGTACAACTAGAGTAAGTACACACACACACACACACACACACACACACACACAAGCTAAGCAAACAACAAATAGGCTACACACATAAACATACACACAATAACACACACACACAAACACATACATACATTCACAGAGAGAGAGAGAGAGAGAGAGAGAGAGAGAGAGAGAGAGAGAGAGAGAGAGAGAGAGAGAGAGAATATTCACACACACACACACAGACACACATATTCACAGAGAGAGAGAGAGAGTGAGAGAGAGAAAATATTCACACACACACACACTACACTACATTATATATATCCCACCATGCCAGATCGGGTCAATATTAGAACAACAGACTCAGCTAATGGTTACAAACATCAACAATAGACCTTACACCGATTAAAACAACGTGGTGGATGGAGTATTCATTGTTTTGGGTTTTATTATGGAATTTATGTATTTATTTATTTATTTATTTATTTATATATGTATTATATGTTTTTTTGTATTTTGTATGTACTAAATTATTCATGCATTTTTTTTTTTCTTTTTTTAGTGGGTAGAACGTACTAGTTAATATGAATATGATTAACATAAATGGTTGTATAATATTCTCAAACAGATTAGTGGAGATATAATTGAATAAGTTAATGCAATTCCAAACAACTTTTTAAACAAAGAAAATGCTATGAGTGTACTGTGTTTTGTCTTTTCTTACTTTTCTTTCTTGATGATGAGAATTCTTTCTTTTAATATTGGGCACTATAGATAATTTTCTACATATTTGTATTGGACATAAGAAAATAGGAGAAATGGAAATCTGCAGAAAACATATTGGCCCATACGAGGCAGACCCCTTCTTCCCTACATCCCCCTATTAGTTCGTTCCCTACGCTAAAAATATCTCCCGCTTCCACCAATATCCCATACACTTCGTCTATGTTAAACCTACCTATAAGAGGTTAGATTCCATTAACCCCTTCTGTACCGAGGATATCTTATTAACTTTATTCTGGCTACTATTACACCATTTGGTTCAGTTTAAAAAGGACCTCCAGCAAATTAACAGGCTTTGAACTGTCTCACTTAACCCTTTTTACTACCACAGATCCTTCTTAAACTGCACAACATCATCTAAATATAGCTAGAATAAAATAAAAAAAGACGTCGTCGGTACAGAAGGGGTTAAGTATGTTGCAGATGCATTAGCAATTGCCATTTTCTATACTGATTTAAACTCATTACTTGATTTACAAGCTACATTTGTTTATATACAATTAAATTCTCAACGGATTATATAAAGTCAACGATAATTGTTGCAAATATAATAACATCTTAAGGGGAGGTTTCTAATTTGTTTCCTACTCCTCCAGCAATCTTAAAATTTCACCCCCTTGACCCCATTTCAAGATAAATTTGTACATTTTTCGGTAGAAAAATGTCCCGGCCGAAGGCCGATTACTCTTAAATTACAGGCTCGCTATCGCTCGCCAGGATAAAATCGACACCTAAATGGCACGAAAGGTCTTAAATTTGACAGAATGGGGCGGAAATTCTTAAAAATCACCAAACTAATGGGGCAAACGTCTTAAAATCTCAAAAGCAATGGGGCTAGACATGAGGGAGAAAGGGGTCAAGAAAAAAGTCCTTGAAGTGGAAATCTCCCCTTAACGGGGAAGGGTTTATTTTTTGGTTTCTTATTTCATATATTTATTATTGTTTTAGTTTCCTCCCTAGACCTCCATCAAACTCAAAAATATCCATTAGATCCCCCTTCTAGATAAATTAAATTTGTACATTTCACTGTCGTTCGCCAGGAAAACAACTCGATACCTAAATATACCGAAAGGTCTTAATATTGACAATGAAATGTGGCAAAAGGTCTTAAAATCGACAAACTAATGGGGCAAACATATTCACATCTGAAAACCAATGGGGCTAAACATGAAGGGGAAGGGAGTCTATAAAAAACAATCCACCTCCCCTTAATGTACGATATATATATATATTATATATATACAGTATATATATATATATATATATATATATATATATATATATATATATATATATATATATTATAATATAATTATACAGTATACAGTATATATATTTTTTTTTTTTTTTTTTTTTTTTTTTTTTTGGTGCCACAATTACTCGGTGCTCTTGGGAGAAGTAGAAAGTAAACTAGAACATGTTTAAGTTTTTTTTTTCTGGACCCCTTTCTCCCTCGTGTTTAGCCCCGTTAGTTTTGACATTTTAAGACGTTCGGCCCATTAGTTTGGTGATTTTAAGACATTTCGCCCAATTTCTGTCAATTTTAAGACCTTTCGTGCCATTTACGTGTCGTTTTTTTCCTGGCAAGCGATAGCGAGCCTGTAATTTGCGACATTTATATACCGAAAAATTTACACATTTATGTCGCAGGAGGGTCTTGGGGGTATTTTTTATAAAAGCTTGATTGGAGTCTAGGAAGCAAACTAACAATCTCCTCTTAATTAAGTACTTGAGGATTTTGACGCCTTTGAACAGTACTGTTAATTCTGGCTGTCAATAAACGATATTAAACAGATTAGGAAGGATCTGTGAGAATTAAAAGGGTATAGACCATCTCAATTAACTATTAAAAGGGTATAGACCATCTCAATTAACTATTAAAAGGGTATAGACCATCTCAATTAACTATTAAAAGGGTATAGACCATCTCAATTAACTATTAAAAGGGTATAGACCATCTCAATTAACTATTCTAATGTCTATCGCATAATCCTTTGACTATCACAGATTTCTCATGATTTTTGCCCTTTCTAGCTGTTACGGCGATTTCTTGTAAGTTTTATGATAGCTCTCTATTTCGACGATTTTATGCAGCTTAATAAGGATCCATGGTAGAACACAAGGGTTATGAAAGATGGTTCGAAGCCTGTAAATAGCTGAATGCCCTTTTAAAACTTAATAATTCGTCTGATATTAGCCAGAGTAAAGGTTAAAAGACGTCACCGGTACAGAAAGGGTTAGTAAAGTCATCTAATATATATCATGACCAACCCCCCAATTAACTTACAGACAAACATAATTAATGAATTAAATGAAACAATTAATACATGTCGTACTCCGTGGATTCGAACCTAGGAGACTCACACCGAAATTCCACGCACTAACCATAACACTATCAAGACAGTTAAGGGGAGGTATTTAGTTTCTTCCCTAGAACTCCATCAAGCTTAAAATTACACCCCCTAGACCCCCTTTCAAGATAAATTTGTAAATTTTTCGGTTAGAAAAAAATGTCCGGCCCGAAGGCCGGTTCCTCTCAAATTATTAACAGGACTCGCTATCGCTCGCCAGGAAAAAATCGACACCTAAATGGCACGAAAGTTCTTAAAATTGACAGAAATGGGGCGAAAGATATTAAAATCGCCAAACTAAAGGGGGCGAGCGTCTTAAAATATAAAAAACAATGGGGCTAAACATGAGAGAGAAAGGGGTCCAGAAAAAAATCCCTCAAGTGGAAATCTCCTCTTAAAGGTTCATGCACAAGCCCACGATATATTAAGCATTCTCGAACACTGGATATTAATTTAAGAATATACGCCATATAGGCTACCCAACTGCACTATGATAGCCTAATGATTACACGAATGGAAGGAGTAATTGATAGGGCCTTAAGGGGAGGTTTTTAGTTTGGTCTCTAGGTATCCATCAACCTTAAGATTACACCCCCTTGAGCCCCTTTCAAGATAAATTTGTACATTTTTCGGTAGAAAAATGTCCCGGCTGGAAAAAAAAAAAAAAAGCCGGTTCCTCTTAAATTACAGGCTCGCTATCGCCTCGCCAGGATTGAAAATTGATCACCTGAATTGCACGAACGGTCTTAAAATTGACAGAAATGGGTTGAGGTGAAAGTACTTAAAAACATCACACATAATGGGGCGAACGTCTCTTAAAATTCGGAAAAGCAATGGCGGCTAAACATTAGGGAGAAAGAGAGTTCAAGAAAAAAACTCCCTCCAAGTGGAAATCTCCCCTTAATTAACCACAAGGGGAGGCCATAATTAACCAACAAAGGAAGGAAGATCTTTATTAACCACAAGGGAAGATCTTTATTAACCACAAGGGAAGGCCTTAATTAACCACAAGGGAAGGCCTTAATTAACCACAAGGGAAGATCTTTATTAACCACAAGGGAAGGCCTTAATTAACCACAAGGGAAGGCCTTAATTAACCACAAGGAAGACTTTCTTAACCAAAAGGGAAGCCTTATTAACCCACAAGGGACGGCCTTAATTAACACAAGGGAAGGCCTTAATTAACCACAAGGGAAAGGTCTTAATTAACCAACAAGGGTAAGGCCTAATTAACCACAAGGGACGATCTTTATTAACAACAAGGGAAGGCCTTATTATTATACCACAAGGGAAGGCCTTAATTAACCACCACGGGAAGGCCTTAATTAACCACAAGGGAAGGTCCTTAATTAACCACAAGGGATGGCCTTAATTTAACCACAAGGGAAGGCCTTAATTAACCACAAGGGCAAGCACACTTAATTAACCAACAAGGGAAGGCCTTAATTACCTACAAGGGAAGGCCCTTAATGAACCACCAAAGGGAAGGCCTTATTAAACAACAAGGGATGGCCTTAATTAACCACAAAGGGAAGGCCTTAATTAACCCCCCCCCAAAACCCAAAGGGAAGGCCTTAATTAACCACAAGGGAAGGCCTTAAATTCAACCACAAGGGAAGGCCTTAATTAACCACAAGGGAAGGCCTTAATTAACCACAAGGGAAGGCCTTAATTAACTAC
>CM064544.1:7370898-7400764 GCA_032716605.1 Paralithodes platypus | reverse complement strand
CAAGATAAATTTGTACATTTTTCGGTAGAAAAATGTCCCGGCTGAAAGCCGGTTCCTCTTAAATTACAGGCTCGCTATCGCTCGCCAGGATAAAATTGACACCTGAATTGCACGAAAGGTCTTAAAATTGACAGAAATGGGTTGAAAGTACTTAAAAACATCAACATAATGGGGCGAACGTCTTAAAATTAGAAAAGCAATGGGGCTAAACATTAGGGAGAAAGGAGTCTAGAAAAAACTCCCTCAAGTGGAAATCTCCCCTTAATTAACCACAAGGGAAGGCCTTAATTAACCACAAGGGAAGGCCTTAATTAACCACAAGGGAAGGCCATTAACCACAAGGGAAGGCCTTAATTAACCACAAGGGAAGGCCTTAATTAACCACTTGGAAGGCCTTAATTAACCACAAGGGAAGATCTTTATTAACCACAAGGGAAGGCCATTAACCACAAGGGAAGGCCTTAATTAACCACAAGGGAAGGCCTTTATTAACCACAAGGGAAGGCCTTAATTAACCACAAGGGAAGGCCTTAATTAACCACAAGGGAAGGCCTTAATTAACCACAAGGGAAGGCCTTTATTAACCACAATGGAAGGCCTTAATTAACTACAAGGGAAGGCCTTAATTAACCACAAGGGAAGGCCTTAATTAACCACAAGGAAGGCCTTAATTAACCACAAGGGAAGGCCTTAATTAACCAGAAGGGAAGGCCTTAATTAAACAGAAGGGAAGGCCTTAATTAACCAGAAGGGAAGGCCTTAATTAACCAGAAGGGAAGGCCTTAATTAACCACAAGGGAAGGCCTTAATTAACCACAAGGGAAGGCCTTAATTAACCACAAGGGAAGGCCTTAATTAACCACAAGGTAAGGCCTTAATTAACCAGAAGGGAAGGCCTTAATTAACCACAAGGGAAGGCCTTAATTAACCACAAGGGAAGGCCTTAATTAACCACCAGGGAAGGCCTTAATTAACCACAAGGGAAAGGCCTTAATTAACCACAAGGGAAGGCCTTAATTAACCACAGGGTGAAGGCCTTAATTAAACCACAAGGGAAGGCCTTAATTAAACAGAAGGGAAGGCCTTAATTAACCAGAAGGGAAGGCCTTAATTAACCAGAAGGGAAGGCCTTAATTAACCACAAGGGAAGGCCTTAATTAACCACAAGGGAAGGCCTTAATTAACCACAAGGGAAGGCCTTAATTACCACAAGGGAAGGCCTTAATTAACCACAAGGGAAGGCCTTAATTAACCACAAGGGAAGGCCTTAATTAACCACAAGGGAAGGCCTTAATTAACCACAAGGGAAGGCCATTAACCACAAGGGAAGGCCTTAATTAACCACAAGGGAAGGCCTTAATTAACCACAAGGGAAGGCCTTAATTAACCACAAGGGAAGGCCTTAATTAACCACAAGGGAAGGCCTTAATTAACCAGAAGGGAAGGCCTTAATTAACCACAAGGGAAGGTCTTAATTAACCACAAGGGAAGGCCTTAATTAACCACAAGGGAAGGCCTTAATTAACCACAAGGGAAGGCCTTAATTAACCACAAGGGAAGGCCTTAATTAACCACAAGGGAAGGCCTTAATTAACCACAAGGGAAGGCCTTAATTAACCACAAGGAAGGCCTTAATTAACCACAAGGGAAGGCCTTAATTAACCACAAGGGAAGGCCTTAATTAACCACAAGGGAAGGCCTTTATTAACCACAAGGGAAGGCCTTAATTAACCACAAGGGAAGGCCTTAATTAACCACAAGGGAAGGCCTTAATTAACCACAAGGGAAGGCCTTTATTAACCACAAGGGAAGGCCTTTCCAGTAATTAACCACATTCATACGGTCCATTCCTGGCATTCATTCATTTCCTACATTCATTCATACATTAACCAGGCCTTCATTCATCATTAACATTCATCAATTGAATTCATTCCTACATTCATTCATACCACATACATTCATCATTCCTACATGATTCATTCATAACCATGCAATTCCAGAATTCATTCATTAATTCCTACAACATTCCTACATTCATACATTCATTCATACATTCATACATTCCTACATGCATTCATTCATACATGCATTCATTCCTACATTCATTCATTCCTACATTCCTACATTCATTCATTCCTACATTCCTACATTCATTCATACATTCATTCATTCATACATTCATTCATACATTCATTCATTCATACATTCATTCATTCATACATTCCTACATTCCTACATTCATTCATTCATACATTCCTACATTCCTACATTCATTCATTCATACATTCATTCATTCCTACATTCCTACATTCATTCATTCCTACATTCATTCATTCCTACATTCCTACATTCATTCATTCCTACATTCCTACATTCATTCATTCCTACATTCCTACATTCATTCATTCATACATTCATTCATTCCTACATTCCTACATTCATTCATTCATTCATACATTCATTCATTCCTACATTCCTACATTCATTCATTCATACAATTCTGCATTTCCTACATTCCATACATTCCTACATTCCTACATTCAGGTCGGTCGGGGTCTCCTAGAATGCCGTATAATATAGTTATTGTGAGCCGCTAAACAGGGCCGACCAAAAAGAAGAGAACGGGAAAAGTGGTTGTTAGGGGCAGGGAAATTAGAATTCTGTTTCATAAGATAATTATTGAAAGTGTTACATAAAGTTACTTAAAGTTTAAACAAAACGAGTGTAAACGAATGGCACTCCCCCCCCCCCCCCCCGCCCCCACCCCCCCCCCCCCCCACCCCCACACACCCCCCAAACCGGCGTAAACAACACCGTCCTTGTGTCCTCCCAAGGGGCCCCCCCCCCCCTCTCTCTCCCCCCCCCCCCTGTAAGGGCGGGTGGAAAAAAAAAAAAAAAAAAAAAAAAAAAAAAAAAATGTTTACCAGAGACAACTGTACGAGTTGTAAGATGGATATACACATGCATAAAAACACCGTATGTTGGATATGCAAGCAACCATACCACTGGATTTGCATAGGATTGACACCAATAAATGAGGCGTACAATACAAGAGGGAAGAACCTCCATTTCTGCGATAGTTGTTTCGATATCACATGGCAAGTCATACAGACTGTAGAAAATACAGAAGTACAAGATAGACTGAAATATAGCCAAGACATAGCTACCTTTCACAGAAAATGGGGAACTATTGGGGCCTCAGGGCCCATACTAATATCACAACCCACACACGCACACCTTCCCATGATAATGCCCACATTGCCTCCTGCACATCAACACACATCGCCTGCCGAACAACAACCTTTCGCACCCTACATATACACAAACCCTGCCTCACATCTCCCCACACCTCCCCAGACCCAGAAAACACCCACATTAATCCCATCTATGGCCATTGACCACCCTACTGCTGTTGATCAAATACATGGCAGGATGAACGTAGGATGCAACAAGCCCCCATATCAGGCTCCCCTTCCACATCGTCTCCCCCCTCACCACTGCCACCTGCCCACCTACAACCGATCCGTAACTCCACCCCCCTGCAGGCCTCACCCACCCATACACCAAGCCCACTATCACCCACAACCACACTTAGCTCACCACATAACCCCTTGCAGCCCCAGCCACACCTACTGGGGTTGTCTACACCAGTGTGCAGATATTATCTGGAAAGAAGGTGCTACTTTGGTCAAAAGGGCGAATATAATGGGAATTCATGTAGATTTGCTCATCCCAAACTTTGCAACAACATAACCAGTCATGGAAAATGTAGATTTGGTGAAACCTGCAAATACCACCACCCATCCCTTTGCAAGACATCACTTGAGAACAAGACCTGCTACAATATGAAATGCCCAGCTTTTCATATTAAAGGGTCTTGGAGATATGCTAGACCTAACACGAATGGTAGCCCAAAAAAACTCTCTAGCTATGCGAGGACGAGACAGAGGAAAAAGGCAAGGAGGGAAAGGGCAGATGAAGATGAAGAGACTGAGGGAGATGGAAGAGCACATAGAACACCTCGAGCACCTCCTGGCCTCCCAAGAGTGGCCAATACATCCCGAAGACTATTAGGTACACATAGTACTCCAAACAATCCCTCCCCAATCTTGTTTGCAAATAATCCAAGGCCTAAAAAATAGAACCACGAACAAAGTACCATTTATTAGGGGCCTGCTAGAAGAAGGAAACGCTATATTTGCGGCTCTCACAGAAACTCACATTAAAGATCAGGAAGATAGTGAGGTATGGATTCCTGGTTACAACCTACATAGGGCGGACAGAACGCATAGATCACATGAAGGTGTAGCCTTGTACATACATGACTCACTGATATGTACTGAATTCCTAAATAACAGTAATGAAGTGGTGGAAATACTTGGAGTTAAAATAGAATCCCTAAATTTAGCAGTTATTGTTACATACAGGCCCTCCAGACTCATCCCGAGAAGAATTCAAAACCCAGCTCAACAAAATAAAATCAGAAGTGGAAACCCTGGGGAACCCAACACCAAATATTATATGGCTAGGAGACTTTAACCTACCAAACATTAAATGGAGACAACTAGAAAACCAGTTAGTGACAAATAACACCGGAGAAGCAAATACTAATACGAGAGAGCTTTTTGAACTTTGTGATTTTTTTAGTCTTACCCAACATATTGCTGAACCCACACGGGAAAACAATAAATTATCTTAGACCTGGTCTTCACTAACAACGACTCTCTAGTACACAGCATTAACATATCGGACACAACATACTCAGATCATAAATTAATTGAGATCAAAACAACCTTAGAAAGTGTACAGACAACCTCAGAATCGAGAACAAAAACCGGCCCCTTCAGTAAATTTAACTTCAATAACAAAAACATTAGGTGGGAAGAGGTATATCAAGAAATGGAGGAAATAGGCTGGGAAGATTTAATGGATAACCTGACACCAGCAGAATGTCTAGTCTTAATAACAGAAACCATGACCCAAATCTGTAGCCACCATATACCTGCAAGACAAACAAAACGAAGAAGCAAACAAGATCGGGAAAGGAGGAGGCTGTACAGAAGAAGAAAATTACTCACACAAAGACGCACACATCAAAATCTACAGGATAGGCAAAAGGTCGAAATAGATAGAGAAATTGTGGAAATTGAACAAAGGCTAAGAATATCATATGAACTACAACATATGGAAGAGGAGAGGAAAGCTATTGCAGGTATAAAGGAAAATTCCAAATACTTCTTTTCATACGCCAAACAAAAGGCTAAAACAACATCAAACATCGGCCCACTGAGCAAAGGGGACGGCTCTTTCACAGGGGACAAAAAGGAAATGAGCGAACTCTTAAGCAGGCAGTATGAAATGGCATTCAGTGAGCCTGATGAAACAAAAGTCATCAGAGACCAAAATATATTTTTCATGGAAACTTCCCCCACGGAAACCCCTCAGATGCTGGATATTGATTTCGGTCCAAAAGACATAGAAGAGGCCATTTTCAACATGCCATCCCACTCGGCACCAGGCCCGGACTCATGGAATTCGATCCTAATGAAAATATGTAAGGAAAACCTCTCAAAACCCCTGGCTATAATGTGGAGAAGGAGTCTAGACACTGGTGACATACCAGATAGCTTGAAAAACGCAATAATTGCCCCACTGCATAAAGGAGGGAGTAAAGCACTACCAAAAAACTACCGCCCGGTAGCTCTAACCTCTCACATCATTAAAGTTTTCGAGCTAGTCCTGCGAAGCAAAATTTCAACATTCATGGAGACAAATGAACTACACAACACCGGTCAACATGGGTTCAGAGCGGGAAGATCATGTCTCTCACAACTTTTGGAACACTATGACAAAATTCTTAAAGCGCTAGAAGAAAAGAAAAACGTGGATGTCATTTACACCGATTTTGCTAAGGCATTTGATAAATGTGACCATGGTATAATAGCCCACAAACTGAAAGCAAAAGGTATAACTGGGAAAATCGGACGGTGGATATACAATTTCCTCATAAACCGAAAACAATCGGTAGCAGTAAACCAAGTCACTTCTGAGCCTTCGGATGTCAAAAGCTCAGTGCCCCAAGGAACAGTGCTAGCGCCCCTTCTGTTCCTCATTCTAATTTGCGACATAGATACCAACACCAGACACAGTACGGTGTCGTCTTTTGCTGAGGACACAAAATTAAGCAAGATAGTAAACACACAAGAGGACACGGGCCGACTGCAGGAAGACATGAATGTAGTGTTCCAGTGGACCAGGGAAAACAACATGCAATTCAATGAGGAAAAATTCCAATTAATACGGTACGGAGATAATAATGGTGTTAAAGAAATTACAAATTACTTAACAGAACCTAACCACATAATAGAACGGAAAGACAGTGTGAAAGACCTTGGGGTATTAATGTCTGAAAATATGGGTTTCAAAGTACATAACCAGGTCAAAGTGGCGGCTGCGAAATGTCTAACGGGTTGGGTTCTGCGTACTTTTAAAACACGCGGTGAATTGCCTATGATAACGCTCTTCAAATCTCTAGTGCTACCGCGGCTTGAATACTGTAGTGTATTAACATCCCCATACAAAGCAGGTGAAATAAATGACGTAGAGAGTGTACAAAGAAATTTCACTTCGCATATAAGTTCGATAAAACATCTACACTATTGGGAGCGTTTAAGAGCACTGAATCTGTACTCACTGGAACGTAGAAGAGAACGTTACCTAATATACACGTGGAAAATCGCAGAGGGTTTAGTACCAAACCTACATACTCCGATAGTCATGAAATTCAGTGATAGGAGAGGCTGGGAATGCGAAATCCCCCGGATGAATAACAGGGGTAATATGGGCTCTCTGCGAGAGGGCTGGTTATCACACAGAGGCCCACGTCTCTTCAACAAACTCCCACGGCGAGTAAGAGACATGAGGGACATCTCGTTAGACAACTTCAAGAGAGCCCTAGATGTCGAACTGCAAAAAGTGCCAGACGAGCCCATCCTCGCAAGGGAACGAGCTGTCGCTTCAAACAGTCTACTGCACCAAATCACCACCCATAACGAGGGGCGTCGCGCTCCTTCGTGCCGCTAGAAGAGCGGCGAACACATCTAAAGGTATCCAAAGGTAGGTATCCTTCTCCCTCGTGTTTGGCCCTGTTAGGTTTTTGAGATTTTAGGTCATTCGTCTTATTAGTTTGGCGATTGTAAAACCTTTCGTTCCATTTAGGTGTCGATTTCTTCCTGGCGAGCGATAGTGAGTCAGCAATATAGGAGAGGGGGGGGGGGGGCATTTTCCTACCAAAAAACGCACAAATGTATCTCGAAGGTGGGTCTTGTGGGTATTTTTGAAAGATTGATGGAAGTCTAGGGAGAAAACTAATGAATAAAACAAACTTAATCGTGCTGAAATGGTTACATCACGAAATGCATTGATAATAATAAGGGATATTCAACCTCCACATTATTTGATTCACATCAAAGTCAATATTATTTCTATATAAAATCAATCATCGTATAATAAATACAACTAAAAAACTAGAATGTATGTAGG
Source organism: Paralithodes platypus (assembly GCA_032716605.1). NCBI lineage: Eukaryota > Metazoa > Arthropoda > Malacostraca > Decapoda > Lithodidae > Paralithodes > Paralithodes platypus. The sequence continues at coordinate 7,393,222 of CM064544.1, read as the reverse complement.
CTTCACAGACGATTCCCTAATATAAAGTGATATATTGTATACGATATGTACGTTTTTTTAAAGATAATAATAATATATAGTAACATTTATTTTCGGATAAAGAATTTTCTAGATTTGAGATTACGATAATTATACGCTTAATTCGATTACATGCTGCCTTAATATGGCCGAAGGGGGGGGAGAGAGAGAGAGAGAGAGAGAGAGAGAGAGAGAGAGAGAGAGAGAGAGAGAGAGAGAGAGAGAGAGATAGTTGCACAGAGTTATACAGATACTCAGACCTTGCGGTCCCTACTAGGTGGTACGGACTTAATACTATTATAGACAGGGACACTTTATAGTAGAAGAATAGGACAGCAAAGTAGAAGGTTCTCTCCCCACCCTCCGCCACCTCCGACTAAAAAGCCGTACCGGAAAATAGGATGAGGTGTAACCTTATGGGTCATATTTATTTAAATAAACTCTCTCTCTCTCTCTCCCTCTCTCTCTCTCACACACAACACACACGCACACACAAACACACACTCACACACACATACCATGTCTCTCTCTCTCTCTCTCACACACACACACACGGTCAAGAAGCGCCCAGATTACCCCGTGAGGACAATCGAACCTCTACGGGGGGGAGGGGAGGGGGGGGGGGGAGTGTCTGAACCGGCCCCCGTCAACCCTTTACACGATTTACGGCCTATCATGAACAAGGGGCCGCATTGTCCATCGGCCCCCCACCTCCCCAGTTGAATAGGGCCGGAGTTTGTCAAGCATGGGAAAGTTGCAAATGAAAGAGTGGGTAGAGGTAGTTTTTTCCGGTTACTGACGATCCCCGAACTTTATTTCAGCCATTTTCATTTATTATTTGGTAATGGATTCGGCAACTATAATTAATAAATAGATAAATAAATATATATACCATTCTATCTGTCTATCTATCTATTTACTCAGGCCCAATCCACACTTTTCCCTTTTTTTACTTTTGTTTTGTTTTTTGTTTTTTGTTTTTTTAATATACCCGGTATATACCAATAGATAAATATATATAGGTAGGGCAGACATCGTGAACCCTAACCTCTATATAACTAATAAAAGGGCTAAAGCAAATGGGCTATATTTTTCAAATGGGCTATATTTTTCAAATGGGCTATATTTTTCAAATGGGCTATATTTTTCAAATGGGCTATATTTTAAAAATGGGCTATATTTTAAAAATGGGCTATATTTGTCCACACCTATTTCCCTGGCTGATCCTTTTCAAATGGTAGAAATATTAGCTCCATTACTCTAGTCGTTTGTACGTTATAGAGCTTAAGGGGATAGTGCTTGGTTTTTGGTCTATATACTTAACCGTCTTGGTGGTGTAATGGCTAAGGTATCTAAAAATATGTGTGTGATAACCCAGGTTCGAATCCCGGTTGATCACATATGCTTTCATTAGAGGTGTTTGGTGGTGTGGTGAAATTAATAAAAAATCGTTTATAAGTTTCCTTGCTAGACCTCCATCAAGCTTAGAGAAACGCCCCCTAGACCCTCTTTCAAGATTAATTTGTATATTTTTCGGTAGAAAAATGTCCCGGCCGAAGGCCGGTTCCTTCTAAAATTAGAGGCTCGCTATCGCTCGCCAGGAAAAATCGACACCTAAAGGGCACGAAAGTTTTAATATTGACAAAAAAATGAAGCGAAAGGTCTCAAAATCGCCAAACTAATGGAACGAACTTCCTTATAGCCTGAAACTCGCAAGTGGTCAATTACCGTGTCTTATCTAAACAAATTAAAACTTTCGAGATTTCTCTAGTAATATTTAAAAGTATAGTAATTGCCCTCAAGTCTTCTTCCGGAACTTAAGAATTGGAACTTTAAATGTTGTTCCTTCTCGAGCCTGCCTGAGTACATACATACATACATACATATACATACATACATATACATTACATACATATACATACATACATATACATACATACATATACATTACATACATACATACATACATACATACATACATACATACATACATACATACATACATACATACATATACATACATACATATACATTACATACATACATACATACATACATACATACATGCATACATACATACACATACATGCATACATACATACATACATACATACATACATACATACATACATGCATACATACATACATACATACATTCATACATACATACATGCATGCATGCATACATGCATACATACATACATATACATACATACATACATACATGCATACATACATACATACACATATTCATACATACATGCATACATACATACATATACATTACATACATACATACATATACATTCATACATACATACATACATACATGCATACATACATACATATACATACATACATACATACATACATACATACATTCATACATACATGCATACATATATACATATACATACATACATGTATACATACATACATATACATACATACATACATACATACATACATACATTCATACATACATACATACATCTATACATAAATAATCCCTTTGTAACCGAGAGTTTGGAATACCGTCGAACTTTCGGATCTAACTGCACCAAAATCTCTACATAAATAATATCCAGCTCTCTTTTACTGTTGTTTATTTGGTGTTTGCAAGCGCCTGAGACCACCACCTTCCTATTGTTTGACTCATAACAAACAAAGCTCATTAGGAGGATTCACGTCACTCTGGTTTGGGAGCTTACGATTTTGTTTTGTTCTCGGCCATAATATGTCCTTTCATTCACCGTTACTTCACCCACATCGAATCGCCCATATCTAGCCTAGCTTAACTTCAGATCCCCTTAAGGTTTAAGGGGAGGTATGTCGTTTTTCTGGAACCCCTTCTTCCCTGGCCTTCGGTAGGGACAGTATTCTATCGAAAAATTTGCACATTTATCTCGAAGGGCGATCTTGAGCATGTTTTCTTTAAGCTTGACGGAGGCCTAGGGAGGAAACTAAAATACAAATAGATAAATAAATAGTTAAATAGATAAATAAATAATAACTAACTAAATAGATAAATAAATAATAACTAACTAAATAGATAAATAAATAATAACTAACTAAATAGATAAATAAATAAATAGATAAATAAATAACTAAATAGATAAATAACTAAATAGATAAATAAATAATTAAATAGATAAATAACTAAATAGATAAATAAATAATTAAATAGATAAATGGATAACTAAATAGATAAATAACTAAATAGATAAATAAATAATTAAATAGAAAAATAAATAAATAAATAGATAAATAACTAAATAGATAAATAAATAATTAATAGATAAATGGATAACTAAATAGATAAATAACTAAATAGATAAATAAATAATTAAATAGATAAATAAATAAATAAATAGATAAATGGATAAATAACTAAATAAATATATAACTAAACAGATAAATAACACTACCCCCACAACTTTAACCAAACTTCCATTAAGGGGGGTGACCTGTTTTTGTTCTGTCCTTTTCTATCTTTCTCTGGCTTGTATCCATTTGGCCCCATTCAGCCTACTGTTTTAAGACGTTTATCCCCATCCAGGTGTCGATTTTTTTACTGGTGAGCGGTAGCAAGCCAGGATATTTTTTTATTTTTGTTTGACAGCAGGCTAAATTTGTACATTTTTCGATAGAAAAATTTCTCCGGCGAAGCCGGATTTCTTCATATAATACTGGCTCGCTATCGCTCGCCAGGAAGAAATCGACACCTAGATGGGGATAAACGTCTTAAAATAGTTGGCTGAATGGGGCCGAATAGATACCAGCCAGAGAAAGAGAGAAAAGGACAGAAATAACAAAAAACAGGTCACCCCCCTTAACATACCTTGCCTAACATTGCCTAACATAACATAACATAACATAACATAACATAACATAACATAACATAACATATACACCAGCTTAAACTTACAGCAACAACAAATGCAAATCGTGCTTTAAACAACTCTAGTATAGGCAAAATAACGAATGGGTGAAATGACCGCGCTGGCTATACCGACTTGACGCTGACGGATGACGCAGGTTTCGTGTATGATTAATTCCGGGTAATAAATCGGGTATTTTTCTCGTCATAAACCCCCCCCTATAATTCATGCTTAAGGGGAGGTTTTTAGTGTGTTTCCTAGACTTCCATCAAGCTTGAAATTACACTCCCTTGACCCCCTTTCAAGATAAATTTGTACATTTTTCGGTAGAAAAATGTCCCGGCCGACGGCCGGTTCCTCTTAAATTACAGGCTCGCTATCGCTCGCCAGGAAAAAATCGACACCTAAATGGGACGAAAGGTCTTAAAAGTTACATAAATGGGGTGAAAGTTTTTAAAATCGCAAAACTAATGGGGCGAACTTCTTAAAATCTCAAAAGCAATAGGGCTAAACATGAGGGAGAAAGGGGTAAAGCAAAAAATCCCTCAAGTGGAAATCTCCCCTTACTCAAATCAGGTCCTCTGTCACATAACTCACTCTATTTTTATGACGGGGAGATTTTTGTCTCTTTAAGGGGAGATTTCCACTTGAGGGATTTTTTTCTTGACCCCTTTCTCCCTCATGTTTAGCCCCATTGCTTTTGATATTATAAAACGTTTGCCCCATTAGTTTAGCGATTTAAAGAACTTTCACCCCATATTAAGACCTTTCGTGCAATTCAGGTGTTGATTTTATCCTGGCGAGCGATAGCGAGCCTGTAATTTAAGAGGAACCGGCCTTTGGCCGGGAAATTTTTCTACCGAAAAATTTACAAATTTATCTTGAAAGGGACTCAAGGGGGTGTAATTTTAAGCTTGATGGAGGTCTAGGGAACAAACTAAATACCTCCCCTTTACTGTGTGGGATTTGTACTAATTTGTGTTCTTGTTTGGAGCTATATATCAAAAGCATGCGCTCTTGTTAACAAAAGCATGCGCTCTTGTTAACAAAAGCATGCGCTCTTGTTAACAAAAGCATGCGCTCTTGTTAACAAAATTATTTAGTTGGTGTACAATCGGGGGTATTAAGTGTTGTCATAGATTTCAGTTATTTTCGTTCAAAAAGTGTTATTGGTATCTTTATAGTTACTGGGAAAAATGCTTATCCCTCAGCGTATTAGTCAGTGTCCGATCCTTTGTGAAATATCTGACAACACTTATTAACCTCGACTGTACACTCACTCATAATAGAAGGGTACCCACTTGAGCGAGAGATCTAAGGTCTCACACTATGTCACCTAACAAAACCAAGCATCAATCTTCACGATTCCGTGAATATAAGAATGGTTAGACTGAATTACAAAATAGTGTTGCCACCTGCAACCATGTAAAGATATATACTGTATTTGGCCCATAATAAATATGAATGCCATGCATAATGTCATAGCCGAAGTAACACAAGCGATGTTTCCTAAAAACAAATAAATCAGTAACTATAATAAGAAAAAACATACCCAGGATTATTTTCTATTCATATATATATATATTTTTTTTTTAGGCAACTAGACTGAAGATAGATTAATTCTGAAAAAAACAATTAAGAAGCTTTCAGAGTAGAGATGACATTTTATTATCAAATTAAAAAATCATGACTCAATTCACTAATAATTTGAGATATTGGGTACCAATATCGACTGGTTATAGACGCCGATATGATGAGTGGCAGGACGGCCCCGAGAGAGAGATGTATATATATATATATATATATATATATATATATATATATATATATATATATATATATATATATATTACGAGACTACATTCTCTGGGCCCTGATATTACCATTACATTATCAAAAGGTCCGCAAAAGTGATTATCACACATTATTCATTACAGATTATATAGCAATTGGTCTCTTTGTCTTTAACATCATCTATCTTGTAAGGACATTTCCTCGACAGGCACAAATTTCACAATAGTTATCTATTATAAGACCTAGTGAACATGTCTAATTTTGTGTAGACATATACTCGTATATGGTAAAGCTTAAATGATATGCAATGGTTAAATGAATTACAAATCAAAGGTACTTAGTCCGTTTGAGTGTAAAATCCTAATTTTTGGTTTCTTAAAGCATATCATATAAATATGACTAAATTACCTACAAAGCAAATACATGCAAGTGAACAAATCCTCACACACTTAAACAATTACACACAAATCCTTACACTCAAACAATTACACACAAATCTTTACACACTCAAACAATTACACACAAATCCTCACACACTCAAACAATTACACACAAATCCTCACAAACTCAAACAATTACACACAAATCCTCACACACTCAAACAATTACACACAAATCCTTACACACTCAAACAATTACACAAATCCTCACACACTCAAACAATTACACACAAATCCTCACAAACTCAAACAATTACACACAAATCCTCACACACTCAAACAATTACACACAAATCCTCACACACTCAAACAATTACACACAAATCCTCACACACTCAAACAATTACACACAAATCACATTTTGCACAACACTAGATAAGGATATATTATGAATGAAGGACACGTTTTGGTGCATGGAATTGTATTTGTATTGATTTTTTGTTCCTTCCTCCATGTGTCCCGAGTTCGAATGCCGGGAGGACCATATGCTTTCATTAGTTTATTCAAGTACATTGGGGTTTGTAATGGATGATTAATGTTAAGAACGGGGTGTTACTTATATAAAAGACATAAATATATAAATGCAAGTTCCACAGATGACGCGCGCACACAAACACACACACAGTAGCGAAACCTCAAATACATAATTACAAACACACACGCACAGTTCCTATATATATAACAAATACATCATTACAAACACACACGCACAGTTCCTATATATATAACAAATACATCATTACAAACACACACGCACAGTTCCTATATATATATAACAAATACATCATTACAAACACACACGCACAGTTCCTATATATATAACAAATACATCATTACAAACACACATGCACAGTTCCTATATATATAACAAATACATCATTACAAACACACACGCACAGTTCCTATATATATAACAAATACATCATTACAAACACACACGCACAGTTCCTATATATATAACAAATACATCATTACAAACACACACGCACAGTTCATATATATAACAAATACATCATTACAAACACACACGCACAGTTCATATATATATAACAAATACATCATTACAAACACACACGCACAGTTCCTATATATATAACAAATACATCATTACAAACACACACGCACAGTTCCTATATATATAACAAATACATCATTACAAACACACACGCACAGTTCCTATATATATAACAAATACATCATTACAAACACACACGCACAGTTCCTATATAGATAACAAATACATGCACAAATACAAGCACAGATGCACAGTAGCGAAAACTGAAATCAATAAAAACACGCACGCCTGTTCCTATGTAGAGAAAATACACACAATTACACAAACACCTATGCAAAGTTCCTATATATAAAACACACACACACACACACACACACACACAAACACCTATGCACAGTTCCTATATATAAAACACACACACACACACACACACACACACACACAAAAAAACACCTATGCACTGTTCCTATATATAAAACATACACACACACACACACACACACACACACACACACACACACACACACACACACACACACACACACACACACACGCCCGTAGCCTAGTAGGTAGAGCTCTCGTCTCACACACGAGGGGTCGGGGGTTCAATCCCCGGCCGGGCGGAGACAAATTGGGCTTGTCTCCTTTCATGTGTTAGCCTCAGTTCACCTAGCTGTAAATAGGTACCTGGAATAAGTGGACGACGTTGTGACGTCCCATCTGGGGTTGGCAAAAATGGTACAAGGCGAGATGGGTATCATATGGTTCACCTAAGCTGATGGCTACCTAAGTCTTCGGGCGAGACGGTACCGTCCATAGTGAGAATGGTACCATACAGATCCACCCTAAGCCATCGTTTCCGATGTCGCCAATTGGCTAAAATACAGACTACACACACATCCACAGCCATTCCAACAGTACATAAAACACTTAACATGCATTTCACCCAATACATTCCCAGTTAAGGAGGCGCGATAATAATGAGCTTAGCTCGCATTGCGTGGATTCCCCTTGACGAACAAGTATCTGAGTAACACACACCTATGCACAGTTCCTATATATAAGACAAAATCATACAATACATAACCACAACAAGGGACTGGAGTTCTCGAAAAGGGGCTCCAGTCCTGATGTTATTCTTGACTTACAGTGTGCTGGCTGAATAATCCTGATTTTTTTTTTTTTTCTATATTCCAACTACTCCCTCTCAGGATATAGGCTGATAGCCTTTATACTCTACCGCTGAACACAGTGAGGCCCGTGAGGTCTTGCTCCAGTCTAGGGAGTGAGACATGCGAAGCTTCACGGCTCGAAGCAACTCCATCTCTGAAGCCGCCTCGCCTCTGCGCTTCACAGTCTCACCCCCCACACTCAGACCCTCACTCTCAGAACGCCACCTATTGAGCAATTAACTCACTAGGCATTGCCCCCCTGTAGCATATTTTTGGTATTTCACACTAATATTTGGTATTGATAAATACGTTCAATGTAATGAAAAAAATAATAATATTTAATCAGGGAACAATGAGGGTATTTTTTTTGGCATTTCGGTATGCTGTGGTAATCACTGATACTAGGTAGGCCTACAGCACAAATTCCATCCCAATAATATCTTCCCATTGACATATTGGGATTCGAATCCGGGTCCATTGGATTACCAGTCCAGTGGCAAGACCACTCCGCCACACGTACGTATAGCCTCTGAAGTCCTATTTTAACTAACTTTTAACTAATAAACTCAAACACACACGCACAGTTCCTACATATAAAAAACACACACACATAAACACATAAAACACACACACATAAACACATAAAAACACACACACATAAACACATAAAACACACACATAAACACATAAAACACACACATAAACACATAAAAACACACACACATAAACACATAAAACACACACATACACATAAAAACACACACACATAAACACATAAAACACACATAAATACATAAAACACACACACATAAACACATAAAAACACACACACAAACACATAAAACACACACACATAAACACATAAAACACACACACATAAACACATAAAACACACACATAAACACATAAAAACACACACATAAACACACACATAAACACATAAAACACACACATAAACACATAACAACACACACACATAAACACATAAAACGCACACACATAAACATATAAAACAACCACCTATGCACAGTTCCATTATAAGAAACACACACACAAACACACACACACACCAGGCACAGGCCTATAGAAAACCTGAAATGCACACACACACACACACACACCTATGCACAGTTCCTATATATAAAACACACACACACACACACACACACACACACACACACACACCTATGCACAGTTCCTATATATAAAACACACACACACACACACACCTATGCACAGTTCCTATATATAAAACACACACACACACACACACACACACACACACACACACACCTATGCACAGTTCCTATATATAAAACACACACACCTAAGCACAGTAGCGTAACCTGAAGTAATAATTATAACTGACGTGCGGTACCCCAGCCCACAAAGGTCCCCGTCAGCCACCGTCAGCCTCCGTCAGCCACCCCGACAGGCTGCGTGTTGGGCCCTGGGACATTTTAATTCACCCCTTGTCACCCCTATGGACAGCCTTTGACACCTAGAGACCGCTTAGAAAACAGAAAATGGACAATATATCACCTTAAGACCATTTTGGAGACCTTAAGGGGAAATTTCCACTTAAGGGATGTTTTTCTTGACCCCCTTCTCCCTCATGTTTAGCCCCATTGCTTTTGATATTATAAAACGTTCGCCCCATTAGTTTAGCGATTTTAAGAACTTTCACCCCATATTAAGACCTTTCGTGCCATTCAGGTGTCGATTTTATCCTGGCGAGCGATAGCGAGCCTGTAATTTAAGAGGAACCGGCCTTCGGCCGGGAAATTTTTCTACCGAAAAATTTACAAATTTATCTTGAAAGGGACTCAAGGGGGTATAATTTTAAGCTTGATGGAGGTCTAAGGAACAAAGTAAATACCTCCCCTTAAGTAAGTTATTTTTGTTTGGTATGGGGTATTCGGATACAACCATAACTGTAAACAATTATAAATCTAGTATAACAAAAATGTTTGGCATAATATACTGTTATATGATTTAGTTATATACTGTTATATGATTTAGCTATTCAAATTAGAACACATAACAGTTATATCATTTTTACAGTGCTTTGAATTTGGGTATAATATATGTTTGGTATTAATTTATGTGCTCATGTTTTATTAATTACTACTTTTGTTCCTAAGACCTCCATCAAGCTATACAAATATGCCCGAAACTCCCCTTCTTGATAGGGTTTTTTAAAACATTGGGTAGAAACATATCACGGTAAATTGCAGGCTGGACAACTGACAAGTAAATGGAACGAAAAGTCTTAAAAACGCCAAAAAGAATATGGCAACGTCTTAAAATCTCAAAACCAATGGGGCTAAACAAGAGGGAGAAGGGGGTCCAGAGAATAACACCCTCTGCAATGAAAACATGCCCTTACCTGAGCATAAACTGTACTTACTATACATTCATATCTATCACGACTCCCAGCTATGATACTTTACCTTAAGGGGGCCCACCTAGTTTTGTTTTCTCTCTCTTTCTCATTATCACTGTCTCTGGCTTGTATCCATTCGACCCCATTCAGCCTACTGTTTTAAGACGTCTATCCCCATCCAAATGTCGATTTTTTTCCCAGCGAGTGATAGCGAGCCAGCATGTTTGTTTTAAATGTTTTTGACAGCAGGCTAAATATGTAAATTTTTCGATAGAAAAATTTCTCCGGCGAAGCCGGATCTCTTCATACAATGATGGCTTGCTATCGCTCGCTAAAATAAATCGACACTTGGATGGGGAAAAACGTCTTTAAAAAGTAGGCTGAATGGGGCCGATTGAATACAAGCCAGAGAAAGAGAGAAAAGGAGAGAAAAAAAGCAGGTGACCCCCCTTAATTGACCTAATGGCTACCCCAGAACTCTACTTACTAATACAGTATGTAGAGCTTGTGTACGATAACTTAGCCATTGTCTACCCCAAACCCTTATTAGGAGTCTGATCAATTATCATTTACCTGGCCATATAGATATCTCAAGGACCCTATTTATTGTAATTCCAAGTTATTAACCCTTTCTGTACCGGAGACGCCTCTTTCATTATTTGTTCTGGCTACTATTAGACGATCTTACTCAGTTTAAAAAGGCCTCCAGCAATGAACAGGCTTGGAACTATAGCATTTAACCCTTTTCACTACCACAGATTCTTCTCAAACTGCACAGAGTCGTCTAAATATAGCGAGCATAAAGTATAAAAAACGTTGTCGGTACAGAAGGGGTTAAGCCTGAAATGCCTCTTACTAGTTCCCTATAAACTCTTTCTACACGCCGCAATGTTGTATCTCTTTCACTCTTCTATCACTATTACGACAATCAATGTTTTTTCAGAGCTCTATCAGTGCATACCCCTTCCCTTGCGGCGAGTGCAAGGCACCCACCTTTCAACACAGTCCCACTCCTATTCTGTCCACCTCTGCAAGCCAATAATTGGCAAATGTTCTCAGTCTTTCTTCTACTCAACGAGTGAACTCTGGAACTCTCTCTCTCTCAATCAATCTTTCCTTCACCCTATGACATAAACTGCTTCAATTAAACTTTGTGCATCCAGTAATTTTGACCCAAACGTCCCTTGAATTTATTTCTCTGTCACTCTTTTGGCTTTGGGGGAGACACTCGTTACAGGCAACCTGCCTGATGTCTCCTTCATACACACAAAATATTACCTGAAAACATTCGTGTGACACCATCTTAAAATACAAAATTGTCTTGATCAGCTTGAGAGGGTTGCCCATGTCACTAGTCATCGCGGCGCCCCAGGTGTGATTCTCTCAGGCCCCGATACATCACACCTTAATCGACCACAATCAAGTATATATATATAAATGGAAGCCCAGGTGAAGTGCAAAATCAGGAGGTCTGTCTGTCACGGGTGTGGCTCACGTGTGGCAGTAATACGAGCTTAACCCTTTCTGTAGACGATGATGTGTAGCTTCCTATTATTTTGGTTAGTATTAGATGATTATATTCAACTAGAAGGAATTTTCAAAGTCAGAGGGTATACGGAGATACTTTTGGCAATTTCGATTCCTAGAGATCCTTCCTAAACTGCATAAAGTCGTCTAATGATAGCCAGATAAGGGAGAAACGCGCCATCGTATCCTGAAGGGCTTAAGTGCAATTCTAACACACTCTTCATTAATTTTGCATTGGTTTGGCATTCCCAGAAAAATAGCTGGCCTTATTCTTCAACTGAGGTTAATCGGAACAGAGGGAAGAGATAATGGCTGATTTAATATTAATGGAGAAGATGGTACCAAAATTGTCGCTTTATGTCCATCAGTCAACTGTTTGGTCGAGCTTTTAGCGAGAGTCACGCGATTATCATTGCCACATACAGTAGATGCTTGACAGGCAATATATAAAATCCTATATACATAATACACAACAACAAAAATATATATATATATATATATATACTGTATATATATATACTGTATATATATATATATATATATATATATATATATATATATATATATATACGGTATAGCATTCTAGTACCAATGAGAAACCTAAGGGTTTGGGGGCTAGACGGTCAACATTAAGCAAGCCTTACATATATAGAAGAGATAATGGGTCTGTTGTGGCTTACAAAGAGTGTATTTATTGGGCAACACAGAACTTATGAATAAACAGAACCAAACCCAGAATCGAAACTTCCCCAAACTGTTTCATAAAATTGTCGGTTCGCTGACAGGCCTCATTTCCCATACCGTACACTTCTTTCATGAAGGTAATCTGCTATATTCTTTCATGTAGGTAATCTGCTATATTCTTTCATGACGGTAATCTGCTATATTCTTTCATGAAGGTAATCTGCTATATTCTTTCATGAAGGTAATTTGCTATATTCTTTCATGAAGGTAATCTGCTATATTCTTTCATGTAGGTAATCTGCTATATTCTTTCATGAAGGTAATCTGCTATATTCTTTCATGAAGGTAATCTGCTATATTCTTTCATGAAGGTAATCTGCTATATTCTTTCATGAAGGTAATCTGCTATATTCTTTCATGAAGGAAATCTGCTATATTCTTTCATGAAGGTAATCTGCTATATTCTTTCATGAAGGTAATCTGCTATATTCTTTCCTGAAGGTAATCTGCTATATTTTTTCATGAAGGTAATCTGCATTCTTTCATGTAGGTAATCTGCTATATTCTTTCCTGAAGGTAATCTGCTATATTCTTTCATGAAGGTAATCTGCTATATTCTTTCATGAAGGTAATCTGCTATATTCTTTCATGAAGGTAATCTGCTATATTCTTTCCTGAAGGTAATCTGCTATATTCTTTCCTGAAGGTAATTTGCTATATTCTTTCATGAAGGTAATCTGCTATATTCTTTCATGTAGGTAATCTTCTATATTCTTTCTTGAAGGTAATCTGCTATATTCTTTCATGAAGGTAATCTGCTATATTCTTTCATGAAGGTAATCTGCTATATTCTTTCATGAAGGTAATCTGCTATATTCTTTCATGAATGTAATCTGCCATATTCTTTCATGAAGGTAATCTGCTATATTCTTTCCTGAAGGTAATCTGCTATATTCTTTCATGAAGGTAATCTGCTATATTCTTTCATGAAGGTAATCTGCTATATTCTTTCATGAAGGTAATCTGCTATATTCTTTCATGAAGGTAATCGGCTATATTCTTTCATTAAGGTAATCGGCTATATTCTTTCATGAAGGTAATCGGCTATATTATTTCATGTAGGTAATCGGCTATATTCTTTCATGAAGGTAATCTGCTATATTCTTTCATGAAGGTAATCTGCTATATTCTTTCCTGAAGGTAATCTGCTATATTCTTTCCTGAAGGTAATCTGCTATATTCTTTCATGAAGGTAATCTGCTATATTTTTTCATGAAGGAAATCTGCTATATTCTTTCATGAAGGTAATCTGCTGTATTCTTTCATGAAGGTAATCTGCTATATTCTTTCATGTAGGTAATCTGCTATATTCTTTCATGAAGGTAATCTGCTATATTCTTTCATGAAGGTAATCTGCTATATTCTTTCATGAAGGTAATCTGCTATATTTTTTCATGAAGGTAATCTGCTATATTCTTTCATGAAGGTAATCTGCTGTATTCTTTCATGAAGGTAATCTGCTATATTCTTTCATGTAGGTAATCTGCTATATTCTTTCATGAAGGTAATCTGTTATATTCTTTCATGAAGGTAATCTGCTATATTCTTTCATGAAGGTAATCTGCTATATTCTTTCATGAAGGTAATCTGCTATATTCTTTCATGTAGGTAATCTGCTATATTCTTTCATGAAGGTAATCTGCTATATTCTTTCATGAAGGTAATCTGCTACATTCTTTCCTGAAGGTAATCTGCTATATTCTTTCATGAAGGTAATCTGCTATATTCTTTCATGAAGGTAATCTGCTATATTCTTTCATGTAGGTAATCTGCTATATTCTTTCATGAAGGTAATCTGCTATATTCTTTCATGAAGGTAATCTGTTATATTCTTTCATGAAGGTAATCTGCTATATTCTTTCATGAAGGTAATCTGCTATATTCTTTCATGAAGGTAATCTGCTATATTCTTTCATGAAGGTAATCTGCTATATTCTTTCATGTAGGTAATCTGCTATATTCTTTCATGAAGGTAATCTGCTATATTCTTTCATGAAGGTAATCTGCTACATTCTTTCCTGAAGGTAATCTGCTATATTCTTTCCTGAAGGTAATCTGCTATATTCTTTCATGAAGGTAATCTTCTATATTCTTTCATAAAGGTAATCTGCTATATTCTTTCATGAAGGTAATCTGCTATATTCTTTCATGAAGGTAATCTGCTATATTCTTTCATGAAGGTAATCTGCTATATTCTTTCATGAAGGTAATCTGCTATATTCTTTCATGAAGGTAATCTGCTATATTCTTTCATGAAGGTAATCTGCTATATTCTTTCATGAAGGTAATCTGTTATATTCTTTCATGAAGGTAATCTGCTATATTCTTTCATAAAGGTAATCTGCTATATTCTTTCATGAAGGTAATCTGCTATATTCTTTCATGAAGGTAATCTGCTATATTCTTTCATGAAGGTAATCTGCTATATTCTTTCATGAAGGTAATCTGCTATATTCTTTCATGAAGGTAATCTGTTATATTCTTTCATGAAGGTAATCTGCTATATTCTTTCATAAAGGTAATCTGCTATATTCTTTCATGAAGGTAATCTGCTATATTCTTTCATGAAGGTAATCTGCTATATTCTTTCATGAAGGTAATCTGCTATATTTTGTCCTGAAGGTAATCTGCTATATTCTTTCATGAAGGTAATCTGCTATATTCTTTCATGAAGGTAATCTGCTATATTCTTTCATGAAGGTAATATGGTATATTCTTTCATGAAGGTAATCTGCTATATTCTTTCCTGAAGGTAATCTGCTATATTCTTTCATGAAGGTAATCTGCTATATTCTTTCATGAAGGTAATCTGCTGTATTCTTTCATGAAGGTAATCTGCTATATTCTTTCATGAAGGTAATCTGCTATATTCTTTCATGAAGGTAATCTGCTATATTCTTTCATGAAGGTAATCTGCTATATTCTTTCATGAAGGTAATCTGCTATATTTTGTCCTGAAGGTAATCTGCTATATTCTTTCATGAAGGTAATCTGCTATATTCTTTCATGAAGGTAATCTGCTATATTCTTTCATGAAGGTAATCTGGTATATTCTTTCATGAAGGTAATCTGCTATATTCTTTCCTGAAGGTAATCTGCTATATTCTTTCATGAAGGTAATCTGCTATATTCTTTCATGAAGGTAATCTGCTGTATTCTTTCATGAAGGTAATCTGCTATATTCTTTCATGTAGGTAATCTGCTATATTCTTTCATGAAGGTAATCTGCTATATTCTTTCATGAAGGTAATCTGCTATATTCTTTCATGAAGGTAATCTGCTATATTCTCTCCTTATTTACTCAGCTAATACGCAGCTACCGTGGTGATATACTGTATATTGCCAATTATGAAAACTTGAAACTATGAATTTTTAGGGTACAGAGACAGTGTAGTTTCATAATTTTCCTGTAACAATCTAAAAATCAGGAACAAAGTGAATCAATTTACCCTCGGCTGAAACAAAAATATATTACAAAATAAAATAGAGATACAAAAAACACTAGTGAACCCTTTCTCTTTTACAAAATATCTCCTATGTTGGAATTTCCAGGCCCTTACGATATTAACCCATCATATATAAACCATTCTCTACCTTCACGGCGTCGTTAATGGACGAAATAATGTGGAAATGGACGTTACCTTTATAAATGGGAGTGTTAATCCGTGCACTCTCTTCAGACAACACTCACTCCCGCAGTAATCGTTCGGTATCAGGGGCTGCGAAGAGAAAGACATTTTTAAGAATACAAGCGTAAATAGTTGTCTCTCCATCACAAATATATTTTATCATAATAATAAATAATAATACCAAATAAAAACAATTATAATAAAATACTAATACTAATTAATATAGTACTATAATAATAACAACAATAATAAAACAAATGAAACATAATTACAAATATACCACAGGAATCAATGATAATTAAGGAAATATAATTGAGTTGTCCAGTTGCATTAAGATGAACACAAAATTAGTCAAGAACAATTAAGGGGAGGTTTTTATTGTGTTTCCTAGACTTCCATCAAGCTTGAAATTACACTCCCATGACCGCCTTTCAAGATAAATTTGTACATTTTTCGGTAGAAAAATGTCCCAGCCAAAGGCCGCATCCTCTTAAATTACAGGCTCGCTATCGCTCGCCAGGAAAAAATCGACACCTAAATGGCACTAAAGGTCTTAAAAGTGACATAAATGGGGTGAAAGTTCTTAAAATCGCCAAACTAATGGGTCGAACGTCTTAAAATCTCAAAAGCAATGGGGCTAAATATGAGGGAGAAAGGGGTAAAGAAAAAATCCCTCAAGTGGAAATCTCCCCTTAAACCTAGTACAATATTATATACTCGATACTAGCCACACAGAGTGGATTTTTTTTTTTATTCCCTAGACCTCCACCAAGCTTTAACAAAAAATACCTTCATATAAATTTTTGCATTTTTCGGTTGAGAAGTAGACCAGCCGAAGGACTATTCCTCCTAAATTGAAGGCTTGCTATCGCTCGTCAGGAAGAAATCGACATCTAAATTGCACGACAGGTCTTAAGATTGAAAAACAAAATGGTGCGAAAGGACTAAACAATAGCCATAATAATGAAGCGAACGTCTTAAAATCTCAGAGGTAATGGGGTTAACCCCTTCTGTACCGGTGATGTACTTTTCATTATTTTCTGGCAACTATTAGACGATTTTGTTCAGCTTAGGAAGGACGTCTACCCATTAAAAGGCTACAGACTATCTCAATGAACCCTTTTAGCGACCATATAGCCATCCTAAGTTTCATAAAACCGTCACAATGCAGCTGAAAGATAATATAAAAGACGTCCCCGGTACAGAAGGGGTTAAGCCCGAGGGAGAAGGAAGAGTCCACCGCTTCCTCTTAAATTACAGGCTTGCTATCGCTCGCCAGGATTTTGTTTACACCTAAATGGGACGAACTGTCTTAAAAGTGACATAAATGGGGTAAAAGTTCTTAAAATCGCCAAACTAATGTGGCGAACGTCTTAAAATCTCAAAAGCAATGGGGCTAAACATGAGGGAGAAAGGGGTAAAGAAAAAAATCCCTCAAGTGGAAATCTCCCCTTAACCCCTTCTGTACCGGCGCTGTCATTTTAACTTTATTCTGGCTACTATTAGACGATTGTATTCAGTTTAAAAAGGGCCTCCAGAAATTTACAGACTTCGAACGCTCTCACTTAACCCTTTCTATTGCCGCAGATGCTTCTTATATTGCACAACATTGTCTAACTGTAGCTGCAATAAAATTAAAAGACGTCGTCGTTTTTTTTTTTTTTTTTTTTTTTTTTTTTTCAGAATTGGCAGCACTAATTCGCGCACTGATTTTTCCATTTTTGTACATCTCATATATAGGTTATTGCGTATTCCAGCCATACGTGGACATTATTAGATTGGATACCGGAAATCTCAATTTTGATCACCGAATTATCCAAGAAGGGGGATATTAGAATAGAAACGATGGCATTAGCGAGATTGGGATACTTAAAGTTTATAATGAACATAATGTGAGCAAAGGTACAGTCACGAGCGATAATGAACGTGGATGTAGGATAATATTAACCATTTCAAGATCCAACTACGCATTTTTTTTCTTTCTGTTTTCTGGCTATTATTAGACGATTATATTCAGATTTCTCCATCTATCTACCCGTCGAGAACTCCCAGAGGCCTATCCCTTACACTTCAAAAATACGAAAATCAACCCTTCATCTTCTCTCAGTATTCTCGGTGTCTCTTTTTCTTCTGATCTATCATGGCAGGAGCATAATGGAGTTATTTACCCCTGCACAACTTTTTGCTCTGTACAGGGGCACAGTGCGTCCTTGTATTGAGTATTGTTCACATGTGTGGGGAGGATCCTCTCACACAGCACTTCTAGAGAAAGTAGAATATAAAGCCTTTCGTATCATTAAATCCCGTCCACTCACCGATTTTCTGAAATATTCCTCTCTCTCTTCGCCGCAATGTTGCATCCCTCTCGCTGTTCTATCGCTACTACAATATAGTCAGTGTTCCTCAGAGCTCTCTCAGTAGGGTACGTAGTACCCGTCTTGCAACAAAATCCCACCCCTAGTCTGTGCAACTCTCCAACTCAAGAGTTGAACGATACTCCCAATCTGTCTTCTCTTCATCAGCCGAGCTCAGGAACTCTCTCCCTGAATCCATCTTTCCTTCATCCTATGACTTAAATTGCTTCAAACTCCGTGTGTCCCAACATTTTGGCTCGAACATTCCTTGATTTTGGCCCTGTCATTCTTTCAACTCTGGGGGAGGCACTCGTTACAAGCAGTTTTGACTTTTGTCTCCCTCATCCACAGAAAAGAAAAAAATAGGAAGGTTATAGGAAAGTCAGACGGTTATAGGAAGTCAGACGGTTAATTGAGATGGTCTTTATACCCTTTTAACTCACACAGATCCTTCCTAAACTGTATAAAATCATCGTATGACAGCCAGAATGAACTGCCAATATGCGTCATGATTATCAAAGGGTTAAAATTTCGTTCCTTATACTTCGTTAGATATGAGATTGCCAACACATTTCCTATACACACACAATCACACACAAAAATACGGTCCCCACACACACACACACACACACACACATACACACACACACACACACACACACACACACACACACACACACACACACACACAGCCCGTAGCCTAGTAGGTAGAGCTCTCGTCTCACACACGAGGGGTCGGGGGTTCAATCCCCGGCCGGGCGGAGACAAATTGGGCTTGTCTCCTTTCATGTGTTAGCCTCAGTTCACCTAGCTGTAAATAGGGACCTGGAATAAGTGGACGACGTTGTGACGTCCCATCTGGGGTTGGCAAAAATGGTACAAGGCGAGATGGGTATCATATGGTTCACCTAAGCTGATGGCTACCTAAGCCTCCGGGCGAGACGGTACCGTCTATAGTGAGAATGGTACCATACAGATCCACCCTAAGCCTTCGTTTCCGATGTCGCCAATTGGCTAAAAATACAGACTACACACACATCCACAGCCATTCCAACGATACATATAACACCTACACATATAGGAGGCGGGAAATAACGAGCATGCTCACTCCCGCAATACAACTAGAGTAAGTACAACTAGAGTAAGTACACACACACACACACACACACACACGCACAGGAATTGAAAGTACCGGTATCATATTTGACAACCTACATTAACTCATTGAGGGTTACGACGCATTTTGACAGTTTATTCTGGCTATAATTAGACGATTTTATACAACTTAGCAATGATCTGTGGGCCTCAAAAGGGTAAATGCTTTCTCAATTAACCCTCTAACTTCCCAACTTTGTTTTTATTTTATGTAACGTAGGAAGGATTTGTGTTCATCAAATGGGTAAATATTATCTCAATCAACCCTCTAACTTATAAAAAAAAAAAAAAAAAAAAAAAAAAAAAAACCTACACACACACACCCTTCCAAATCAGTGTATAATCGACCAATAATAGCCAGAATATACTGTCAAAAAGCGACATATTCCTCAAGGGGTACAAATATTGCATGAAGAGATACTATGCTGACTATTGCAGACATCTATCTATCTATCTATCTATATATCTATCTATATACTCAGGCCCAATCCCCACTTTTCCTGGGTTTTTTTCCGTTTTTTTTTAGGGGGTGGGGGTGGGGGGGGGGGGGGGGGCCGACTTAAGACAGAGCCAGAATAGGGACAACACAAAACACAACAGAAAACAATGAACACACAAAAACAAAATAGAACATTGCAGACATGAAATACTGTATATAAATCCTATTGACAGATCACATGTATTGGTGAGCTTATACTGCTATTACGTGTAGTGGGAGAGATACATCAAGCAACACACGCACATATACACTACATCACACACCCAAGAAAACACACACGCAACCCTTTCCCCCCCGTACACACACATACATATAAACCCACACATGTATAGCTCTTCCTTTCTCCCTCTCTCTCTCCCGACACACACATACACACGAACAAGTAAACACAAGCCCCCCCCCCCCTCCCCCTTTTCACCTATTCCCCCCTCCCTACAGACACACGTCCCCCCTCTCCACACCTACACAATCCACCCTGCCCCCTCCCCTACACCCACACCCCTACACCTATACCCCCCACCCTCCCTACACACACACACACATATCTACCCCCTCTCCACACCTACACAATCCACCCTACCCCCTCTCCCCCCCCCCCCCCCGAAAGCCAATCCCCTGTATACCATCAAATTATCGCACCTCCCCGTATAATAACCCGCGGTAAATGGTGGTCTCAGATGCCGCTAATTGCCGCCCACACGCCCTTACACACGACTCTTGCTCCCTACGCCCATACACCCTACACCTGAAACTACCTCACACACATACAACACTCACACACAGCATGCACACCTCTTCTCCCCACACCTACATTTCATCAATAATTACATCTCTCCACTAACTCCCCACAACTCACTTATACACACTCACACTTCTACCCCCCCCCCCCCCACACCTCATCCATAACTCCCTGCCATCATCCCTAGACACACACCATACCTTGCTTATACACACTCACACCTCTCCCCTTCTCCCCACACACACTCCTCACCCATAGCATTCCCTTCCTCTCCCTCCCAACCTTCCCACACACAGACACCATCCGTCCCCCTCACCTCACGCCCACGCCCAGCCCACACACCGGAAAAACACCCACACCCATAACGACCCCTCACCCCCTCCACACCCACTCACATTTCTACCCCCCTTCCCCCACACACAAACACCTCACCAATAACTTCCCGCATCCACCCCTCCACTCACACCTCACACCTCACTTTTACCCACTCACAACACCTCCCCCCCCCCCCCCCCCCATCACCACCCCACACACACCTCACCCATAACCCTCCCTCCCACACACACACACACACAAAACCCGTCCCCCTCCCCCCACGCCCACACCGGTAAGCCAGCCCCCCTAATTACCACACCTTCCCCGGTATATAATAACCCGCGGTAAATGGTGGTTTCAGGTGCCGCTAATTCACGCTCGTACAGTTACCACCAAAAGTACTACCATTCGTTTTATTCTATTTTATTATCATAATAATTATTATTATTATTATTATTATTATTATATTTTTTACTTTGGTTATCTCTCTGGTAAAAATACAAACAAAATAATTCTTAAGGGGAGATTTCCACCTGGAGGATTTTTTTCTGACCCTCTTTCTCCCTCATGTTTAGCCTCATTGCTTGTGAGATTTAAAGACGCTTGCCCCATTACTTTGGCGATTTTAAGAACCCTCGCCCCATTTCTTTCAATTT
>CM064544.1:7168398-7365898 GCA_032716605.1 Paralithodes platypus | reverse complement strand
GCCATACACAACAACGACCTGTGAATAATAACACCTGCACAGCCATACACAACAACGACCTGTGAATAATAACACCTGTACAGCCATACACAACAACGACCTGTGGATAATAACACCTGCACAGCCATACACAACAACGACCTGTGAATAATAACACCTGCACAGCCATACACAACAACGACCTGTGGATAATAACACCTGCACAGCCATACACAACAACGACCTGTGAATAATAACACCTGCACAGCCATACACAACAACGACCTGTGAATAATAACACCTGCTCAACCATACACAACAACGACCTGTGAATAATAACACCTGCACAGCCATACACAACAACGACCTGTGAATAATAACACCTGCACAGCCATACACAACAACGACCTGTGAATAACACCTGCACAGCCATACACAACAACGACCTGTGAATAATAACACCTGCACAACCATACACAACAACGACCTGTTGAATAATAACACCTGCACAGCCATACACAACAACGACCTGTGAATAATAACACCTGCACAGCCATACACAACAACGACCTGTGAATAATAACACCTGCACAGCCATACACAACAACGACCTGTGAATAATAACACCTGCACAGCCATACACAACAACGACCTGTGAATAATAACACCTGCACAGCCATACACAACAACGACCTGTGAATAATAACACCTGCACAACCATACACAACAACGACCTGTGAATAATAACACCTGCACAGCCATACACAACAACGACCTGTGGATAATAACACCTGCACAGCCATACACAACAACGACCTGTGAATAATAACACCTGCACAGCCATACACAACAACGACCTGTGAAAAATAACACCTGCACAGCCATACACAACAACGACCTGTGGATAATAACACCTGCACAGCCATACACAACAACGACCTGTGAATAATAACACCTGCACAGCTATACACAACAACGACCTGTGAATAATAACACCTGCACAGCCATACACAACAACGACCTGTGGATAATAACACCTGCACAGCCATACACAACAACGACCTGTGGATAATAACACCTGTACAGCCATACACAACAACGACCTGTGGATAATAACACCTGCACAGCCATACACAACAACGACCTGTGAATAATAACACCTGCACAGCCATACACAACAACGATCTGTGGATAATAACACCTGCACAGCCATACACAACAACGACCTGTGGATAATAACACCTGCACAGCCATACACAACAACGACCTGTGAATAATAACACCTGCACAGCCATACACAACAACGATCTGTGGATAATAACACCTGCACAGCCATACACAACAACGACCTGTGGATAATAACACCTGCACAGCCATACACAACAACAAACTGTGGATAATAACACCTGCACAGCCATACACAACAACAAACTGTGGATAATAACACCTGCACAGCCATACACAACAACGACCTGTGGATAATAATAATCCTAAATATGGTCCCTCTAGGATGGTTTCTATTTTTACTCTGGTTTATTATAACTTTTAGAAAATGCAATAAGAGATATAATTTAACATACAAATTGTCTTCGGGTTTTAAGGGGAGATTTTCACTTGAGGGATTTTTTTCGGGACCCCCTTTCTCCCTCATGGTTAGCCCCATTGCTTTTGATATTATAAGACGTTCGCCCCATTAGTTTGGCGATTTTAAGAACTTTCGCCCTATTTCTGTCAATTTTAAGACTTTTAGTGCCATTTAGGTGTCGATTTTTTCCTGGCGAGCGATAGCGAGCCTGTAATTTAAGAGGAACCGGCCTTCGGCCGGGACATTTTTCTACCGAAAAATGTACAAATTTATCTTGAAAGGGGGTCTAGGGGCTGTAATGTTAAGCTTGATGGAGGTCTAGCGAACTAACTAAAAAAACTCCCCTTAAGCCTATCAAAGATCCGAGACTCATGGGTTGGAGGAAAATTACCGTCTTTAGTAATTTGGAAGATGCCATTTTTGAAACATTAAACACACATGCACGACTCTGAGTGAAGGATGGGTGTGTGCGTGAGTGTGTGTGTGTGTGTGCGTGTGTGTGCGTGTGTGTGTGTGTTGTGTGTGTAAGTGTTGAGGGACAAGGCTGCGTATGAGGGTCATCCTATATGATAATGAACTGTCGGGGGTCGTATGAGATTTTTTTTTTTTTTTTTTTTTTTTCTATATTCCAACTACTCTCTCTCGGGCATAGGCTGATAGCCTTTACACTCTACCGCTGAACACGGTGAGGCCCGTGAGGTCTTGCTCCAGTCTAGGGAGTAAGACATGCGAAGTTTAACGGCTCGAAGCAACTCCATCTCTGAAGCTGCCTCGCCTCTGCGATTCACAGTCTCACCCCCCACACTCAGACCCTCACTCTCAGAACGCCACCTGTTGGCGCCACCTATATATACTGTATATACAGTATATATACTGTATATATATGTATATATATATATATATATATATATATATATATATATATATATATATATATATATATATATATAATGTCCCCTTTGGATATTGATGGACAATTGTGTAAACTATAAATGATACATACAATACATATCATTTGATGTCCTCGTATCCCGAAAGGGTTAATGGTCTTGTTTTCATCACTAGGAGGTGTTAAAGTATTTTTGCCCACTACCGTACATTGGCCATTCTAAAACACTATTATTATCACCGCATCATTTGAATACCAATACTTATGGAGTAGACTGTACTTATGGAGTAGACTGTACTTATGGAGTAGACTGTACATTGATGGTTATTACTGAAGGTCCGACTATTACCAGGATTTGATGTATTCGTTTATTAAGGCGGGTCACCAGCTTTTGTTATCTTTCTCTCCTTTTCTCTCTTTCCCTGGCTTGTATCCATTCGGCCCCATTCAGCCAACTGTTTTAAAACGTTTATCCCCATCCAGGTATCGATTTCTTCCTGGCGAGCGATAGCGAGCCAGCATTGTATGGAGAAATCCGGCTTCGCCGGAGAAATTTTTCTATCGAAAAATTTACAAATTTATCTTGCTTTCAAAACAAAAATATATATATGCTGGCTCGCTACCGCTCGCCAGGAAAATATTGACACCTGGAAGGGGGTAAACGTCTTAAAACAGATGGCTGAATGGGGCCGAATGGATACAAGCCAAAGAGAGAGGGAGAGAAAGAGAAAAAAAGCTAGGTGGGCTCCCTTAAAAGGGGGGTGACCTGCTTTTGTTCTGTCCTTTTCTATCTTTCTCTGGCAGGTATCCATTTGGCCCCATTCAGCCTACTGTTTTAAGACGTTTATCCTCATCCAGGTGTCAATATTTTACTGGTGAGCGGTAGCGAGCCAGCATATTTTTTATTTTTGTTTGACAGCAGGCTAAATTTGTACATTTTTCGATAGAAAAATTTCTCCGGCGAAGCCGGATTTCTTCATAATATTATAATGATGGCTCGCTATCGCTCGCCAGGAAGAAATCGACACCTAGATGGGGATAAACGTCTTAAAATAGTTGGCTGAATGGGGCCAAATGGATACAAGCCAGAGAAAGAGAGAAAAGGAGAAAAATTACAAAAGCAGGTCACCCCCCTTAAGAGATCCCTAGTACTCACTGAACTTACTCTCTCTCTCTCTCTCTCTCTCTCTGTCTCTCTCTCTCTCACTCACTCACCCTTTCTCTCTCTCTCTCTTGAACCGTTTCTCTACCTAATTATCATCCACATTCATACCTACCTATCTATCTAGCTATCTATATCTTTATATTTCTCTATATCAATTTATCTATTCTTCTGTGTCTTAACCAACATATCTACATTATCTATCTTTATCTACTTATCGAACTATTGAATCTATATTTAGCTATCAATCTGCTATATCTACATTATCTATATTTAAATACTTATCTATCTTTATCTATTTTTCTTTATCTATTCATATAATTACCTATATCAACTAGCCTATATATATATATTTTCTGTTTACCTTCTATAATTTCCCACCTATACTTATTTGTCTAGCTATATCAATCTTTACCTACGTCTCTCTCTCTCTCTCTCTCTCTCTCTCTCTCTCTCTCTCCCCCCCCCCCCCCCCCCCCCCCGGCGCCGCATAACCCGTGATTTGCCGCGTGGCTCACCTGTAATACGCCAACCCCCCCCCCCCCCCAACCCCCATCCCGTCACCACCGTAATACCCTCGACAGCAGTGATTGGCCGTCTGTAAGGGGAGTTATGGATACCCTGTCTCTTTTCAACTGACGGTCATTTGGCCACTTGCGAGTTTCAGGCTATAAGGAAGTTGGAGCTGTAGACATTGACAGTAAATAGAAATGCAATAATAATGTAGGTTTCTGAAGGCTAAACTGAATGAAAGCAATTGGGCTGACGTTTCGCTATCATTTGGGAAGAGTCCACCAGGAAATAGGTGTGGATATTTACAGCCAGTTTGCGCTAGGCCCTTTTGAGTTACAGAGAGGTCAGGGGTCAAGATTGTTGTCATGTTCGCTTTGGTGCTACCTATAATTAACCCTTTCTGTACCGGTGATGTACTTTTCATCATATTCTGGCAACTATTAGGCGATTTTGTACAGCTTAGGAAGGATGTCTACTCATTAAAAGGCTACAGACTATCTCAATTAATCATTTTGGCTTCCATATATATTTTCTAAGCTTCATAAAATCGTCTAAATGAAGCTGAAATAAACTATATAAGACTTCGCCGGTACAGAAGGGGTTAAGCTTGTAGGGGGGTCTGGGGCTTGAAGGGGGGTCTGGGGCTTAAGGGGAGTCCGGGGCTTGAAGGGGGTCTGGGGCTTGAAAGAGGTCTGGGGCTGGAAGGGGGGGTGGTCTGGGTTTGAGGGGGGGTGTGGGGATTGAAGGACGGTCTGGGGCTTGAAGGGGGGTCTGGGGCTTGAAGGGGGGTCTGGGGCTTGAAGGGGGGTCTGGGGCTTGAAAGGGGGTCTAGGGCTTGAAAGGGGGTCTAGGGCTTGAAAGGGGGTCTAGGCTTGAAAGGGGGTCTAGGGCTTGAAGGGGGTCTGGGGCTTGAAGGGGGGTCTGGGGCTTGAAGGGGGGTCTGGGGCTTGAAGGGGTCTGGGGCTTGAAAGGGGATCTGGGGCTTGAAGGGGGGTCTGGGGCTTGAAGGGGGGTCTGGGGCTTGAAGGGGGTCTGGGGCTTGAAGGGGATCTGGGGCTTGAAGGGGGTCTGCAGCTTGAAGGAGGGTCTGGGGCTTGAAGGGGGGTCTGGGGCTTGACGGGAGGTCTGGGGCTTGAAGGGGGTCTGGGGCTTGAAGGGGTGGCTGGGCCTTGAAGGGGGGACTGGGGCTTGAAGGGGGTCTGGGGCTTGAAGGGGGTCTGGAGATTGAAGGGGGGTCTGGGGCTTGAATGGGGGTCTGGGGCTTGAAGGGGGGTCTGGGGCTTGAAGGGGGTCTGGGGCTTGAAGGGGGTCTGGGGCTTGAAGGGGGGTCTGGGGTGCATTTATCTTCAGTTTGAAGGGGGTCTAGGAGGCAAACTGAAAATATATAAATCAATTCCTGTAAAATTCCCCCCAAAATTCTCCCCAACAGGCAATATAGTCCGCAGTGTTGTCTAAGTATTGAACGGGCAAACAGACGGCAATAGGCACCACCGACACGCTCACCGCCACGGTATTGAATGGAGAGGTAATGGACAGTTTCTTATATATGGAATCCTGAAAGAAAGAGAGAGAGAGAGAGAGAGAGAGAGAGAGAGAGAGAGAGGGGAGAGAGAGAGAGAGAGAGAGAGAGAGAGAGAGAGAGAGAGAGAGAGAGAGAGAGAGAGAGAGAGAGAGAGAGAGAGAGAGAGAGAGAGAGAGAGAGAGAGAGAGAGAGAGAGAGAGAGAGAGAGAGAGAGAGAGAGAGAGAGGAGTTTCTTATATATGGAATCCTAATTGATAGATAGAGATACTTAGATTAGATAGATGTAGATAGATAGATTAATGGTATAGTCAAATTACCATGCTAGATTAGAGATCTACACATATACTTGTATTTACACACATTCTCTCCAACATCTAGCAGACATTAATACAGCCCAGAGTGAACGAAACATAATCAGAACTCCAGACATACTACATGATATATATGGCCAAGTATACCAATGGAATAAAGGGAATTGATGAATGTCAGTCAGTCTGTTTACCATCAATGATCACCGAACACACCGAACATATCGAACACACACACAGACAGAGAGGGAAAAATGACGATTGTGATTTGTAGCCCCCTCAATGTGTGTGTGTACCTAGTTTAAGGGGGGGATGGACCGGTTTTCCGGACCACTGTCTCCCTCTTGTTTAGCCCCGTTAGTTTTCAGATGCTAAGATGTTTGCCCCAATAGTTAGTCGATTTTAAGACCTTTCGTTCCATTTTTTCGTCAATATTTAGACCTTTCGTGCTATTTAGGTGTCGATTTGTTCCCTGGCGAACTATAGTGAGCCTGTTATGTTGGAAGAACCGGCCTTCGGCCGGGAAATTTTTCTACCGAAAAATGTACAAATTAATCTAGAAGGGGGATCTAATGGATTTTCTTTTTAATTTGATTGAGGTCTAGGGAGGAAACTAGAAAAATAAAGAATACAAGCAAAGATCGCCCAAAAAGTGAACCAGCTCGCCTTAACAGCCACAGGTTCGGGGATGACTATAGTAAATTACGGTAGATGTGGAAAAATTACGATTGTGATTTGTGGCTCACCCCTCAGTGTTTACCAATTTAACCTCTTCTGTACCGGTGACATCCTTTTGTATTGCATTCTGGTAATTAATAGACGGTTATATTCAGCTTAAGAAGGATGTCTACCCGTTAAAAGATTACAGACTCTCAATTAATCCTCTTAGCTACCATATATCCATCCTAAGCTTAATAAAATACTTTAATTGAAGCTAGAATAAAGTTAAGAAGACATCATTGGTACAGAAGGGGTTGATCAGTCACAGAAAACGAGGATGATTATCGTAAATTATGGAGTGTATTGCTCCCTCTTTCGCTGCGGTAAATACAATTCCATACCTCGACAGTTGGCTTTGTCACCTTAAGAAATATATTACTGGCATTGGTGGGATGTATCAAGGACGTTTAAAGGCCAATGTATGTATGTATGTATGTATGTATATTCTCAGGCACATACCCCATAGTGGGAGGTGGCCGACTCGAGACAGAGCCCGAACAGGGACAACACAACACAACACAAAAAACAAAATAAAAATTCACACACATCAAGGTCGCCCAGGAGAAGACCCAGAGACCAGGGATCACTAAAGCTCGGTTCACACATGCACGAATTAACGTCCCGTCCGTCTCCTACCCCTTAATTCGCCATGCCTAGGCGGCGTCCTTTTTGTGCAGCATAAAATGGTCTGTGTGGGTCGGGGACACTGCCAGAAAACGTATTATGTTGGGGACACCCACGGAACACAAAAGGACACACACGGAAGGAGTCGCCGTCTAGACGCAGCCTGGCGGCGTCTAGACAACAACTGCTTCAGTGTGTGTTCCGTGGGTGTCCCGGCAAAAAAACTTTGGAACGGCCCTAGTGGCCATCGTGGCCACATGGGGCCTCCAGATTGATGCCGTCCTGCCTATTTTCTTGATCGGGGACGGACATGAAGTTAATTCGTGCATGTGTGAACCGAGCTTAATGGTACTCCAGCATTACCCCGGTCCCCGGCCTCCCAGAGAAGTTCCGGTCTCAGCAGGCAGACATGCAGCGGAGCACACCACAGTGCCCGTCCACCACGCATCCAGACATGACCCTTCATATACAGGTATACTGGCTCCATGGGGCAGGCGCCTGACGGACTATTATCTAGTCCAACTTGCGCCTAACCCCCTCTCCCAAATGATCGTGTATTCACTCATATACTCACAAGCATTCTCCATTCATTCCTATTTATTACCACTTCTCTTGTCTGATCTATAGTCATTCCTCTATCTTCCAACGCTTGTCGTACACAGTTTCTCCATCTCAATGGAGGTCTTTCTACCCCTCTACCTCCCCTTGTATCTGATTCACATATTCTCTTTGTAAGCCTTTCATTTTCCATTCGCTCAACATGACCATACCAACACAGAATTCTTCTGTACACTCTGGCCTACAAATGTTCCTGCTGCCCCACTCTCCTACGTATTTCTTCATTCCTCAATCTGTCTCTACAAGTAACTCCACACATGCTCCTCAAGCAGCTCATCTCCAGCACATCCAGCTTTCTTCTCTCCTTTGCCTTCAGCCCCATGTCTCACTATTGGTACAACTATCCCTTGATACATTGGACTTTAAGCTTTCATTCCGAGATTTCTCACCTTCCATATACTTCCCATTGCTCCGAAAACTTTCCTTACTTCACATACTCCCTGTTTTACCTCCATTTCCATACCAGCGAACCTGCTTATCACTCCTCCTAGATATTTAAAACACTCTACTTGTTTCAGCATTTCTCCATCCAGCCACACATTTAGATTCACCCTACGAACACGTCTATTACACACCATCACTTTACTTTTATTGACGTTCACCCTCAGCTTCCTCCTCCCACGTACCCACACCAAACTCTTTGACTACTCGCTGCAGTTTCACCTCAGAATCCGCCACCAACGCTGTGTCATCAGTAAACAGCAACTGGTTCAACTCCCAATCTCTACCATTCTTTCCTACTAACCCCAATCCTCTACCCATAGTTCTCATATTCACCTCCCTCACCACACCATCCATCTATACATTAAACAGCCACGGTGACATTACACAACCCTGTCGCAAACCTACATTTACCTCAAACCATTCACTCAACTCATTATGTCCTACTCTAACACCCGCTCGGCTCTCTTAAAAAAAAAAAAAAAAAAAAAAACACACACAAACTCGACTGCTCTTAACAAATTTCCTCTAATGTCATAAATCCTTAGCACCTTCCACATTGCTTCTCGAGCCACACGATCATACGCTTTTTCCAAATCCATAAAAAGCACAAAATATCTCCTCATGCTTCTCTCAATAAAAATCTAATCAACACACCCTCTTCCCCTCCTAAAACCGCACTGCTCTTCAAGGTCAATAGATACTATAATTTCGGACGATATGCATATATATATTTTTTTCTTCTATGTGTATAAGGGAGACAAAACGCAGTTTGCCTGTAACGAGTGTATCTCCTAAAGCTGAAAGAGTGGCAGGGCCGAATTCGAGGGACGTTGGCAACGGTCAACATGCTAGGACACCCGAAGTTTAAAGCAGTTTATATCATAGCATGAAGGAAAGATTCATTGAGGGCAAGGAGCCACCCACTCCTGCTAAATAATACAATAATAATATAAAGGAGGTGATATTGAGGTTTGGATCGGATTCGTTCAAGCAGAGTAAGAATTGGCCACTTGCGAGTCTCAGGCTATAAAGAAGTTGGAGCCGTGAACATAGATATTAAACAGAAATGCAATAATAATGTAGGTTTCTGATGGATAAATGGTATGTTGAATTGGGTTTTATGTATTAATAAATGTACTACGACCGTATTTTAGCTGTAAATTGTGTTAAATATCGTTGTCTACAGCTCCAACTTCCTTATAGAACGAAACTCGCAAGTGTGAGTAGTCAGCAAGTTCACTTCAGAGTTCAAGTTCAAGTTCAGA
This sequence comes from Paralithodes platypus, assembly GCA_032716605.1. NCBI lineage: Eukaryota > Metazoa > Arthropoda > Malacostraca > Decapoda > Lithodidae > Paralithodes > Paralithodes platypus. The sequence continues at coordinate 7,356,269 of CM064544.1, read as the reverse complement.
TGGTTCACTTTTTGGTCGATTTTGTAATTTATTTATTATTTTTCTAGTTTCCTCCCTAGACCTCCATCAAACTTTGGAAAACATCCGTTAGACCCCCCTTCTAGATAAATTTGTAATTTGTTCGGTAGAAAAATTTCCCGGTTCTTCCAAAATTACAGGCTCACTATCGTTCGCAAGGAAAACAATTGACACCTAAATAGCACGAAAGTTCTTAATATTGACAAGGAAATGGGGCAGGTCTTAAAATCGACAAACTAATGGGGCAAACATCTTAAAATCTGAAAACTAATGGGGCTAAACATGAGGGAGAAGGGTATCTAGAAAAACGACCCATCTCCCCTTAAGAAATATGTGGGAAAATACAGTGATCCAAACCAGTAAACGGTTGCTGTATTAATGTCTGTCAGATGTTGAATAGGGTGTGTAATGATAGGAACATGTTTGTATATATCTCACTCGGAACGATGAATTAAAACTTAGATAGTGCTGTTACCGATTATTGATCAAAATATACTTGTTGTCGCGACATCACCTTATTTAATGGGAAATGGGTCGTTTTTCTGGTCCCCTTTCTTCCTCATGATTAGCCGCATTAGTTTTGAGATGTTAAGACGTTCGTACCATTAGTTTGGCGATTTAAAGACTTTTCACCCCATATCTTTGTCAACTATAAGACTTTTCACCCCATATCTTTGTCAACTATAAGGCTTTTTGTGTCATTTAGGTGTCGATTGTTCCTGGCGAGCTATAGTGAGCCTGTAGTTTAGGTGTCGATTGTTCCTGGCGAGCTATAGTGAGCCTGTAGTTTTAGGAGTACTTGTACATATATTTTGCTTTTCAATAAATAGCATATATATTTTTGGAGTTGATGTAGAGAAAAATTATAGACATAAATTCGTTTCCAGAGCTACATACCTCCATAATTAGAAAGAGGTGAAGTCCACGAACTTTTATGAGGGACTGTACCTTCCTGTTCTGATAACGCGAGTTTAGTCCCCAATCACTGAGCTCTAAGTACAGTTAGTCACATAAGTTCTGTTCCTCTCCGTGATCTTATACATGGAAATACAATGCACAAGATTGAATTAGGTACGAATGTAAATAAAATCGTCTTATAATAGCCAGAAAACAGAACATAAATGCGTATTAGATCTTGAAAGGGTTAACTGCAGATTCTGAGTATTAAGGGGAGGTACTTAGTTTGTTCCCTAGACCTCCATCAAGCTTGAAATTACACCCCCTAGAACCCCTTTCAAGATAAATTTGTAAACAAATTCGGTGCCGGTTCCTCTTAAGTTACAGGCTCACTCTCGCTCGCCAGATAAAAATCGACACCTAAATGGCACGAAAGGTCTTAAAATTGACAGAAATTGGGCGAAAATTCTTAAAATCGCCAAACTAATGTGTCGAACTTCTAAAAAATATAAAAAGCAATGGGTCTAAACATAAGGGGTCGGGGTCTAAACATAAGGGGTCGGGGTCTAAACATAAGGGGTCGGGGTCCAGAAAATGTACCCTCAAGATGGCTAAAGTGGTTTATCAAAATAGTTCGCCAGTGCATCATAATTGTGTTTCCAAAAAATGTCTAGAAATTCCCTACCGCGAATGATTAGGAGGGCCCTGAGTACCCCAGTCGAGTCTCCTCTCTATAGTCCCATTGTTAGAAGAGTTCTGGGTAGAGGGACTCAAACAGAAAACCGTACTATAAAACTTTATAATTAACCACTTGAGGTAAATGACGCATTTTAACAGTTTATTCTGGCTAACATAAGACAGTTTTATACAGCTTAGGGAGGATCATAGGGAGTTCAAAGGGTAAAGACTGGCCCAATCAACCCTCTGCATATCATATACCCTTCCTAGTATGAATAAAATCGTCTAATAATAGCCAGAAAATAGCAAATGAATACGTCCTAGAATACTGAGAGGGTTAATCCGCTCCATCCTGATTTCGCATTTTCCCCTTTTAGACAATCTCGAGGTGCTCGCCTGTCAGTCAGTCAGATATGATGACACATTCCTTTACTGTTTTCTGGCTATTATTAGACGATTTTATTCAGATTTGGGAGGGTATATGGAAGTCAGAGGGTTAATTGAGATAGTCTTTACCATTATAATTCCCACAGGTTCTTCTTAAATTGTATCAAATCGACTAATGATAGCCAGATTAATGTTCAAAATGTGTCATAGTCTTCAGGAGGTTGAATATTTTCAGACCACCCTCCATATAGTCAGTTATTCAGTAGCCAAACCTACACTTCCTTAAAGGGGTAGGGAGGATCAGCAAGAAAAGGCTGACTGATCCCTTAGTGGCAGGACATTTTGGAGGTGGGATTCCCAGTCCCAACTTCCAGGGGCCATCTGCACCACAAAAGTGAAGGGTGATGGGGTCGCCATAACATGTCGGGTAGAGGATCCCAAACCTCACTCTGGACAGGACCAGCCTTCAACCAATCATGAACATACTACACAATATTTTATGGGGGGATGGTTCACTTTTTGGGCGATTTTTGCATGTATTCATTATTTTTCTAGTTTCCTCCCTAGACCTCCATCAAATTAAAAAATAACATCCATTAGATCCCCCTTCTAGATTAATTTGTACATTTTCGGTAGAAAAATTTCCCGGCCGAAGGCCGGTTCTTCCAACATTACAGGCTCACTATCGTTCGCCAGGGAAAACATCGACACCTAAATAGCACGAAAGGTCTAAATATAGACGAATAAATGGGTCGAAAGGTCTTAAAATCGATTAACTAATGGAGCAAACATCTTAACATCTGAAAACTAATGGGGCTAAACATGAGGGAGAAAGTGGTCCAGAAAACCAGCCCATGTCCCCTTAAATGGATCCTATTATATCTAGTATGACATAATGATATCTGTATGTTCAGACATCATGAAACATATTCCATAGCAAAGCAAAGTCAAGTTGACCTCCAAGATATGTCAGAGAAAATGTAAATACGAAAATCGGTGCGTGAAATTACAATTAGCATCAAAAGGACTCTCCCCACAAGAGACCCTGTGGTTTAAAGAAATCGGCCATCTTTAAAGGGGTAGTACTCGCTTTTTCTGGATCCTCTTCTCCCTTCATTTAACCCTTTGGTGCAGTAACTATCAAATAACGAGGTAATTATATCTTTGGTCATGCAGAATTTAGATCCAAACATCAAACAAGATTCCTGTTATCAGTATTGCCGAATATATATTATTGGTTTGGACATATTCGAGTGTAATGAGAGGCATTAATGACACCAGTGGCTCCAATATGGCGGAGGTTGGCTGATATGTTACCATAGGACCTCTACTACACACTCCAACCTTCCTTCTGTAATAGACGACCAGCCTAGTGTCAAGCCATATCAGTGACTCTTGCGAAATCAGTGACTATTGCGAAATCAGTGACCTTCCCGCAGCGCTTCACAGCTTGGGCTAACTTAACCTAGCTTAAGGGGAGACTTCCATTTAACGTTTGTTTTTCTAAGCCACCTTCTCCCTCATGTTTGGCCCCATTGGTTTTGAGAATTTTAATACGTTCACCCCAATAGTTTGGCGATTTTAAGACCGTTTGCCCCATTTATGTCACCTTTAAGACCTTTCGTGCCATTTAGGTGTCGATATTTATCCAGGCAAACGATATCGATACTGTAATTTAGGAGAAACCAGCCTTCGGCCAGGGATATTTTGCTACCGTAACATATTGACCGTCTAGGAATACAGACCTAAGTAATATTACAATTTATAGTATCGCATATAATGATTATATATATATATATATATATATATATATATATATATATATATATATATATATATATTTTTTTTTTCTTTTTCGGCTTATCGTGTCTGGATAAACCACCGCTCATTCAGACCTCTCCTCCGATATCTCCCTGGATTTGGTCAGGTCTACTACTCATACTACGTCCCCCTTTAAGAGATCGTGGCCGTTATGGTATGTGGCCCTTCTGACAGGGAACCCCTCCGTCGATATATTCCCGAGAGAGTCACACATTTCATCTGGTCTATCTAACTAATCCGATGCCGCCCCCCTATAGCCCCTCCTTCCTTCTCCTCCTCCCCCTTCCCTCCTATAGCTCCTTCCTCCTCCTCCTCCTACTACTACTACTACTATTACTACTACTACTACTACTTATCCTAGCTCTCCTCCTCCTCCTACCACTACTATTACTACTACTACTACTTCTCATAGGTCTCCTCCTCCTCCTCCTACTACTACTACTACTACTACCACTATTACTACTACCACTACTATTACTACTATCACTACTACTACGTCTCATAGCTCTCCTCCTTCTCCTACTACTACCACTACTGCTACTACTACTATCACTACTACTACTTCTCATAGCTCTCCTCCTCCTCCTACTACTACTATTACCACTCAGCCTGTGCATCCCCTCTTTGGACCCTAGACCAGGTCAGAACAGTCATCAAAGCACCCGACTTGGTTGTCAATCAGCTACTACTATTACTGGTGATGGGCTGGTCTATCAGAGTGAGACCTGAGCGATCTCTGCCATACCCATAGCTTACTCTGACTGTTCCTTTTACTTATATATTTTCTAGATCTCGAGTGACGGCGTCTCTTCCGTGGATTGACCTCCCAATCTACCAAGATTGGAAGCTAAAGCGTCACATTATTCCTTTGCCCCTCAACTTTCTCTTCGTAATTGCTGACGGGCACAGGGCCCTGGGTGGGGCTTTGGTTTCCCGGGCGTTTACGCACCCTCTCAGCCCCCCGCCATGGAGTGGCTTCGGTCACCCAGGCTTTATTGTGGTCGGCAGGGAGGGTTCTGTGGGGGCGCTCGTTTATGGCCTTGGCCTTACTCGGGGCCTTGGGGCTGTTCGGCCAGGCAGCTTGGGGAACAACAACAACAACTACTGCTACTACTTCTCATAGCTCTCCTCCTCCTCCTCCTCCTCCTCCTCCTACTACTACTACTGGTTGGCAGCCCTGAGAGTGTGTTGTGGTGTGATATCCTCCTGGATTCTTGCTTTTTTTCTCTAAATTGGTGTGAACCTCTACAACATGGATTATACAACATTATCAGTGAAGCTCTCGGGAACAATATGGTGAAGTGACCGTCAATATTGAGGTATTATAAAGGATACAGTGACTATAAACCTTCGTTGGTCGTGAACATCTGCAATATTGTTGTGGTGAGGTTATGGCGGTGGAGGTATTTACCCCTCTACTCCAACTCCTTCCTGCCGGACTTATGAACGAGTGACGATACTTATGATATAATATACACCTGGAGTTAAAGTGTACTGAATATGTATCTATACAATTATTCAGTATAATCCTAGACAACCTCGGTGAATCTCCATTATATATCTTCATATTTGTGAACGTTCTCCGTTTTCTGTGATAATTATTATTATGGAGTCTTGCTAATAAACCATCACGATGGGTGAGAATGAGTTTATTGTGAACAGTGTTTTGTGTTTCCTGAACTCGGGGAAAAATGATTACCCTTATGAAACTCTCAGTGATATAATTAACTCATTTTACTGCTATGAAGAAATTAAAAAGGGGAAAGAATTACTATGTGCTATCTTGAGCGAAGATGGGACCTGTCGAAAGAATCCCGATAGAAAACAAAAAGAACTGAATGATTTAATTGAGCTTCACGAACGAGTAATCAAAGCAAAGAAGCCTGTGAAATTTGTGACTGAATCACATAAACGGATGCCGCCCATCGGTCTTGAAAAGTTTGGCCCACTACTACTGAACTTGTCTGAAGATACTGCACTGATTAAGGAGCTATTACCAAAAAATTTAGATATCAAAACCGAGGTGATAAATACTGGCGACACTGTTCGGCAAATGAAAATAGACTTTGCTGACTTAAAAGGCAAGTTCACCAGTGCTGTTTCGGGTCTTGACGAAGCAGTACGAGACATAACGGTAAACGACGTTAATGTTTTGGAGGACTTAACATCCTTACGCAGCGTAACTGAGCAACCAAAAACGCCGCCTGCACCACGAGCTGAACTCATCACGAGTAATAATGATAACCATACCAGGGAATATTCAGAGGTGGCGAGGGTGAGCTCGACTCCTAATATAGTGAACAGAAGAGGTGTGGGGGATGCTGACGAGGTGGAGGGTGAAAGTGAGATTGGAGGCCAGGTGGTGGGGGGAGGACGGACGGGGGGAGGCAGCGGAGACCAGCGGGGAGCGGGGAGGAACGGAGGGGCGACTGATGGAAATGTTGATGATGTGTTTGTCAACGTAAGGAAGGATAACGGCGATGCTGTGGCGGGAAGGATGAGGCATGGTCGGGATCTGTGAGGCAAAGGTGTGCCTGTGAGCCAGGAGAGGCAGCAACGTAGCTTTCCCTCATCCCGAGTCACCAGGATGAGTACAGGTGCCGTGACTAAGGGTGTCAGGCACACCTTTATAGACGGGAGTGCCAGGGCACCCCCTTCATTAACACAACGAAGCAGTACCTCCTCAGTAGATGAAGGGTGGAAACAGGTCAAGAATGGTAACAGGAAGAGGAAGGTAAATACTGGAGTAAGAGGTTTAAAGAAATGCGAAGGGTCGACACTCAAAGCTGCTATTAGAATGATTGATGTGTACATTGGAAGAGTTGATAATAATGTAACAGGTCAGGAATTAAAGGTATATATAAAGGATGTCTTTGGTATGGATATTACAGCTATAAGTAAATTAATAATCAGGACTAATGAACACCAAGCCTTCAAAGTAACTGTAAAACTTGCCGAGAGAGAACAACTTTTTAATCCAGAACTATGGCCTGAAGATATCGTAGTTAATAAGTTTTTTAGCAGACCTGGTGAATCTAATAAGTAGTTTTTCTCTTGGTCTTAATAGTTATATATTTGTATTTTTTACTTTTTAATCTTTTGTGATAATGGCTTCTGATTGTATCAAGATATGTACTTATAACTGCTGCTCTCTAAAGAAAAACATTGATTTGGTGAGACAGCTTACATCATCTGGCTATGATCTAATATTTTTACAGGAAACGTTTTTGACTGATGATAAACTTGCAATTTTAGACTTTGTTGATGAAGAGTACGATTGTGTTGCTGTAGGAGCCACGCTGTCTGATAAATCTTTAATTAGTATGGCCGGCAGACCTGAGGGAGGTATGGCTGTTTTATGGAAAAAAAATACACAGTTAAAAATAAATAATATTACATTGGAAACAAATTACATGGTTTTTAATATAGACATATATGGGTTTAATGTTGTTTTTATCAATATATATTTGAACAGCGATATTTGGAAAGCTGAAACTTTAAACAAATATCTGGAAACACTTTCATTATTGGAAAATTTAATGAACAATTTACTTTGTGATGATATTTTTATCATAGGGGATTTTAATGCTGACCCTCACTCAGGTAGAGCCTGGAGAAGTTTATCAGACTTCATGGAGAGAAACTCTTTGCAATGCTATGACGTAAATATATTGAGTAATGATTCTTACACTTTTGTTGGTTATGGAGACTCGGTTACTAGGTGGCTTGATCATGTTGTAGGCAAGGAAGACAACAACATTACTGTGAAAAACATAAAAATACTTTACAGTGTTGTGGGATCTGATCAGTTTCCAGTGGAAGTATCTCTGAAATTTACTGGGGTAAGACCGACAAGATCATTTGCTCCGATTATTGAAGAAAATAGAGCCTATATTAACTGGGATAAGCTAAAGGCGAATGATTTTAATGATATAAATAATTGGGTTGATGACCTCTTACAAGATATGTGTTCCTTGCCTATTCATGACTGTCATAAGTTAGGCTGGAGGGATCCAAATCACTTGAAAATGATTGATAAATTGTACAAACATATCACGACCAGCATTCAGACTTCTAGTAGAGATTACGAACGTCATAGCATCAGGAAAAATAAATATAAGGTAATACCAGGGTGGAACCGATGTATTAGAGCTAAACACAGTGTTGCCAGGGAGACATTTTTACTATGGGTGAGACAAGGTAGACTGAGAGGAACGGATCTACATCGCCAGATGTTAGAGGCCAGAAAGGAGTTTAAAACAACACTCAATGACTGTAAACGTAACGAACAAAGAGAAGTTTGCAATTCAATCATGGAAAAATTTCATTATAAAAACAAATCAGAATTTTGGGGTGAAGTTAAAAGAAAACGGGGATTTAAGAAATCGGCAAGTGTTATTAATGGTCAAAGTGACAAATCTAATATTACTCAAGTATTTGCAGATAAATTTTTACCTAGTCTAATTTCGGATAACAATGAGGCAGAGGAAAATTTCTGCAACGAACTGAAACAAGCCTGGGCTGGTGGTAGAAAAATGTATCTAACAATATCTAGTCACACTCTTAAAAATCTCATACCTCGTCTTAATTCGGGCCAAGGTCATGACCTCATCCATGCAACTTTTTTAAAGAATGCTTCACAATTATTCTTGGAAAACCTTGCTTGCTTCTTGAATACGTGTTTTACCCACTGTAGGCAGAAGACTTATTAAAGGGTACTATTACTCCAATTATTAAGGACATTAGAAAAAATGTAACAGAGGCAGATAACTACCGGCCTGTAATGCAGTCCTCATGCCTTTTAAAACTCTTTGAACTATTTATGTTAGATATATTGTCTGAAAAACTTATTATTAATTATAGACAATTTGGATTTAAAGCTGGTTCTTCAACAACAGATACATGCTGTATCCTGAAAGAGGTTATGCAAAAGTATACAAACTGTAAGAAAACTGCTATTGCAACATTTATTGATCTAAGCAAAGCTTTTGATAGGTTGGATCATTTTATTCTAGGTAAGAAATTGTTAAAATCTTCTGTACCAGTAGATATTATCCTTCATTATTTAAGAAATCAAAAAGCTAACATTAAATGGCAAGACTTCTATAGTAACTATCAGTATATTGAAAAGGGAGTAAGACAAGGGGGAGTTCTCTCCCCCTTTTTATTTATTTTTTTCATTAACGAAATTCTACTTGATGTGGTAAGAACCAATGTTGGATGCAGATATGGTGACGTAAGAAGCAACATTTTAGCTTACGCAGATGATTTGGTTTTACTTGCAGATTCTATTTCGAATATGGATGTATTATATACTAAATTATGTTCTTCTATTGACGCACATTTACTTACAATTAATAAGGCTAAATCTAAAAGTATGATTTTTCTACAAAACCAGATCAGAAAGTACAAAGCATCGAGCTGAATGGTGATAGACTGGAGGTTGTTAAGGCGTTCAAGTACCTTGGGCATAACATCCTTTTTAATTTCAAAGATACGGATGACATAAGTTTTAGAATAAACAAATTTTATGCCTCCTTTAACAGCATGTTTAGAAATTTTAAACAGGTGAATACAGATGCTTTTATATTTCTTTTTAACTCATACTGTCTGCCAGACTATGGTATTCCCCCCTGGAATCATAATTCTTCTTTTAAATCTAATATTTTTAAAACTTTTAAAATAGCTTTTAATAAATCACTTAAGCGCATATGTCAGGTGCCAGCCTATGCCAGCAGTCATATCACGGCAGCTCGATGCAACCAGTTGCTTCTTGACCATCATACAGCATTGGTTCAAGCTCGCTATTGTAGGAGAATACTAAGGTCACAAAACCCTATCATTAAGTTCAATATATCTATTATTAAGGAAGGGTTCATGATGCAGCATGTAATAAATCTCTTTAGAAATGTATACAATGTTAATATACTGGGAGAAGAGGTAGATGTACTGAAAGCCAGGATAGAGTGGGTTCAAAGGCATGAGGACAGACGAGGCCCTTGCATATATTATGGGTACTAGTTCTTACAAGTTGTCATAGGTTCTGCTGTTTAGGTTTTATTTCATGTCATATTTATATTAATTTACTTATACACTGTTTTTCAAATTTCTAACAATATTCAGATATATTTTTAGCTTGATAAGCTAATAAGCTGAAGTGATATATTACTTTTATTGTTGGAGCTTGCTTTAATTTAAGGAGTAAACATATATTTTCTGTACAGTAATACAGTAACAGCTATACAATATTAGTTATATATATATATATATATATATATATATTTTTTTTTTTTGTTTTTTTTTTTTTTTTTTTTACTTTCGACTAAATGAAAGCTACTGTAACAACGCGTAAATACTGTATTAAGTTAATATTAACGCAAATCAATTTATTGAGAAGTACCAGAATTGAGTTAAACAATTATATTTAGTATTACAAATTATATAATGAGGGGACGAACTATTATTGGATGTACCGGGTCACACTTTTAAAGATTGATCTATTTCTAATGTATATGTAATGTATATAAGTTTATGTATATTACGAAATAAAGTTATTGAATTGAATTGAATTGAACTACTGCTACTACTTCTATTACTACTACTACTTCTCATAGCTCTCCTCCCCCTCCTCCTCCTCCTGGCGCCCCTCCTTGCGTCCCCTCGTTCCTATCCCAGCTCCTGTCACCTCTCCTTCCCCTCACACGTTTCAGATGGCCTTTGACGCTTTCACCTAACTTTCCCTCGTATCTCTGTAGCTCTATTTATTCCCCCCCCCCCCTCTCTCTCTCTCTCTCTCTCTCTCTCTCTCTCGTTTGTATTCTCTCTATCGATCTTTGCTTCCCTCGTATCCCTGTAGCTCTCTTTATACCCTCTCTCTCTCTCTCTCTCTCTCGTTTGTATTCTCTCTATCGCTCTTTGCTCCCCTCGTATCCCTGTAGCTCTCTTTATTCTCTCTCTCTCTCTCTCTCTCTCTCTCTCTCTCTCGTTTGTATTCTCTCTATCGCTCTTTGCTCCCCTCGTATCCCTGTAGCTCTCTTTATTCTCTCTCTCTCTCTCTCTCTCTCTCTCTCTCTCTCTCTCTCGTTTGTATTCTCTCTATCGCTCTTTGCTCCCCTCGTATCCCTGTAGCTCTCTTTATTCTCTCTCTCTCTCTCTCTCTCTCGTTTGTATTCTCTCTATCGCTCTTTGCTCCCCTCGTATCCCTGTAGCTCTCTTTATTCTCTCTCTCTCTCTCGTTTGTATTCTCTCTATCGCTCTTTGCTCCTCGTACCCTGTAGCTCTCTTTATTCTCTCTCTCTCTCTCTCTCTCTCTCTCTCTCTCGTTTGTATTCTCTCTATCGCTCTTTGCTCCCCTCGTATCCCTGTAGCTCTCTTATTCTCTCTCTCCTCTCTCTCTCTCTCTCTCGTTTGTATTCTCTCTATCGCTCTTTGCTCCCCTCGTATCCCTGTAGCTCTCTTTATTCTCTCTCTCTCTCTCTCTCTCTCTCTCTCTCGTTTGTATTCTCTCTATCGCTCTTTGCTCCCCTCGTATCCCTGTAGCTCTCTTTATTCTCTCTCTCTCTCTCTCTCTCGTTTGTATTCTCTCTATCGCTCTTTGCTCCCCTCGTATCCCTGTAGCTCTCTTTATTCTCTCTCTCTCTCTCTCTCTCTCTCTCGTTTGTATTCTCTCTATCGCTCTTTGCTCCCCTCGTATCCCTGTAGCTCTCTTTATTCTCTCTCTCTCTCTCTCTCTCTCGTTTGTATTCTCTCTATCGCTCTTTGCTCCCCTCGTATCCCTGTAGCTCTCTTTATTCTCTCTCTCTCTCTCTCTCTCTCTCTCTCTCGTTTGTATTCTCTCTATCGCTCTTTGCTCCCCTCGTATCCCTGTAGCTCTCTTTATTCTCTCTCTCTCTCTCTCTCTCGTGTGTATTCTCTCTATCGCTCTTTGCTCCCCTCGTATCCCTGTAGCTCTATTTATACCCTCTCTCTCTCTCTCTCTCTCTCTCTCTCTCTCTCTCTCTCTCTCTCTCTCTCTCTCTCTCACTCTCTCTCTCTTGTTTGTATTCTCTCTATCGCTCTTTGTTTCCCTCGTATCCCTGTAGCTCTCTTTATTCTCTCGCTCTCTCTCTCTCTCTCTCTCTCTCTCTCTCTCTCTCTGTATCATATATGTCAATGACATAGATATTGGTCTGTTGAGTGTGATCTCCAAGTTTGCAGATGACATAAAACTTGGAATGAATGTGAAAGACCCCAAAGGGATTGCAGAGCTCAGGATGGACCTCAACAGACTGGGTGAATGGTCGGAGACATGGCAGATGCCTGATCTAAACTTGGAAAAGTGCAAGGTGATGCATATCGGCCAAGCAAACCCCAAGTCAGGCTATTCACTATTGGGAATGCCTCTGGAAGTGACTGACTTGGAAAAGGATGTGGGTGTTCTGATTAGCAGTGACCTAAAGTTTTCCAAGCAGTGCATTGAAGTAGAGAAGAAAGCTCAGACATTATTGGGCTATATTAACCCCTTCTGTACCGCGACGTCTTTTTGATTTCCTTCTAGCCATATTTAGAGGATTTTTTGCAGCTTAAGAAGGATCTGTGGTAGTAAAAATGGTTCAGTCAGATAGTTAGAAGCCTTTTAATAGCTGGAGACCCTTTTGAAACTGGATACAATCGTCCAATATTTGCCAGAATAGAGATAAAAGGATGTCGTCGGTACAGAAGGAGTTAAGAGCCAATTTAGGTATAAACATCAAGAAATAGTCCTCACACTTTACAACGCTCACTTAAGGGGAGGTTTTTAGTTTGGTCCCTAGATATCCTTCAAGCTTAAGATTACACCTCCTTGAGCCCCTTTCAAGATAAATTTGTACATTTTTCGGTAGAAAAATGTCCCGGCTGAAAGCCGGTTCCTCTTAAATTACAGGCTCGCTATCGCTCGCCAAGATAAAATCGACACCTAAATGGCACGAAAGATCTTAAAATTGACAGAAATGGGGTGAAAGTTATTAAAATCGTCAAAATAATGGGGCAAACGTCTTAAAATCAGAAAAACAATGGGGCTAGACATGAGGGAGAAAGGGGTCAAGAAAAAAATCCCTCAAGTGGAAATCTCCCCTTAACCAATCCACCTCTTTTGTACACATGAAAGCATTGGCAAATACAGGACCTAAGCAAGAACCCATGCTAACACCTTAACCCAGCGCAGATTAAGAGGTGACTTAATTCAAGTGTTCAAAATCATCAAAGGCATCGACAATATGAACTGTAGTAAGTACTTCACTATCGACCAATCTAATTACACGCGGGGAAACGGTTGCAAAATTATTGGTAAATCTTTTAACTCGCACGAATCTAAGAATTTCTTCTTCAATCGAGTTGTCAACTTGTGGAATGGGCTTCCCCGAAACGTTATAGACTGCATCACCGTTGATTCATTTAAACTCCGCCTAGACAAATATCTCTCATCAAACCCGCGACTGACTGCGTTTGTAAATGAATAACTTTATTTTATCCCCCCCTCAGTTACTAACCCATCTGTCCTCTACTAACTTCCTAATCCTGCCACGGACATTAGTTCCAGGGCAGTAATTCCCTTTCCAATGTTCCCTTACCCACTCTAAACCACTGTTTGGACACTTGATCCTCAGTGTTTTGGAGGACAAGCAACCTAGAAGGGTCACTATATCTGTTGTTGCTTGATTACCTTTGTACTCCTTTGTACTTTGTACCTAAAGGGCAGGAAACATCTTAATAAGTCTTAATAAAAAATGAGGCGAAAGGTCTCAAAATCACCAAACTAACGGAACGAACGTCTTAAAACCACGAAACTAATATGCTAAACACGAGGGAGAAGGGGGTCCATAAAAAGCGAGTACTACCTCCTTAACCCTTTGTGTACCAGCGACGTGTGTTATATTATAATCTAGCTATATTTAGACGATAGGATGCAGCTTAGGAAGGAGCTGTGGTAGTCAAAAGGGTTGGTGGAGATAGTTTGAAGCCATATTATTGCTAGAGGACCTTCCTAAGCTGAATACAATCGTTGTATAGCTCCCAAAAGGACGTCCCTGGTACTGAATGGGTTAAAGGGTTGGGTAGAGTGAGGTGGTGTTGTGAAGCAGAAGGTGTTGACAGCTGTAGGGGTCATCAATATTACACCTTTTGTCTACCTGTGTTTATAGAGGGGAGGGAGAGAGAGAGACGAATGAAAGTCAACCATTCATCCTCTGTGTGTGTGTGTGTGAGTGTATGTGTGGGTGTGTATACCCACCTGCCCACCCCCGTAGGGGTGGCGTAGTATTGTAATAGCTGTGTATGTGTGTATTTTTCTGTGGCAGTAGTGATAATAATATCATTCTGTGTGTGTGCCCCTAGTAGTGATGGTGTTGGTGATTGTGGTAGTGTTTGATACGATGGTGATGATAAGTAGTGATGACGATAGTGTGTCAAAAATTGCCAGAAAAATCGCGGGTGTGACTGTCCCTCTCTACGGTACTGGCTCCCTGGGATGGACGTGGAGAGAGAGCGAGAGAGAGAGAGAGAGAGCGAGAGAGCAAGAGAGCGAGAGAGCGAGAGAGAGAGAGAGAGAGAGAGAGAGACTACTGCTCGCCAGGAACATATTGACACCTGGTTGGGTGTAAACGTCTTAAAACAGTAGGCTGAATGGGGCCGAATGGATACAAGCCAGAGAAAGAGAGAAAAGGGGAGCAAAAAAGCAGGTCACCCCCCTTAAACGATATATGAATCGAATCAAAGCTACCCAACTTGTCAAGACACTCGCATATACAGTAACACATATACAGTAACACATATACAGTAACACATATACAGTAACACATATACAGTAACACATATACAGTAACACATATTTGCCCCTATTCGATTGTGTACTGTATGCCAGCACATTAGGTCAATTGTGTACTGTATGCCTGCACACTAGGTCAATTGTGTACTGTATGCCAGCACACTAGGTCAATTGTGTACTGTATGCCTGCACACTAGGTCAATTGTGTACTGTATGCCAGCACACTAGGTCAATTGTGTACTGTATGCCTGCACACTAGGTCAATTGTGTACTGTATGCCAGCACACTAGGTCAATTGTGTACTGTATGCCTGCACACTAGGTCAATTGTGTACTGTATGCCAGCACACTAGGTCAATTGTGTACTGTATGCCTGCACACTAGGTCAATTGTGTACTGTATGCCAGCACACTAGGTCAATTGTGTACTGTATGCCTGCACACTAGGTCAATTGTGTACTGTATGCCTGCACACTAGGTCAATTTTTTTTTTTTTTTTCTATGTGATTGAGGGAGGCAAAAGGCATAACTGCCTATAGCGAGTGCCTCCCCCATAGTTGAAAGAGTGACAGGGCCAAAATCAAGGGACGTTCGAGCCAAAATGCCTGGACACACGGAGTTTGAAGCAATTTAAGTCGTAGGAAGAGGGAAAGACTGATTCTGAGAGAGAGTTCCAGAGCTCAGCTGTTGAGTAGAAGAAAGTTTGAGAGTAACGTTTCACTCTTGGGTTGGAGAGTTGCACAGAGTAGGGGTGGGATTGAGTTGCAAGACGGGTACCACGTGCCCTACGTAAAGGAGGTGGTATGCACTGGGATAGCTCTGAGGAACACTGATTATTATAGTAGCGATAGAATAGCGAGAGAGATGCAACATTGCGGGCCAGAGAGAGAGATTGCAGAGAGTTGGTGAGTGGACGGGAGTTAATGATACGAAAGGGCATCCGTTCAACTTTGTCTAGGAGAGCGGTGTGAGGGGAACCTCCCAACACATGTGAACAATACTCAATACAAGGGCGCACTATGTATACAGAGCAAGAAGCTGTGCAGGGGAAAAGAACCCCCTAAGGCGGTTGAGCACACCCAGCTTCTGGGAGGCTGCCTTAGCAAGACTGGTAATATGGTCCTTCCAAATGAGAGCAGAAGAAAAAGGGACACCAAGAATATTGAGAGAAGATGAAGGGTTGATTTTTGTATTGCTGAAGAATAAGGGATAGTCCGCTGGGAGATCCTGACGGGTAGATAGATGGAGAAATTGGGTTTTGGAAGCATTAAAGTTAACAAGGTTTTCTCTGCCCCAATTGGAAATAGTATTTAGATCAGAATTTAAGAGTTCTATGGCTTCATTACGTTTGTCGTTGAGGGATTGCTGGCTGGGGCGTTCTGAAAAACTAATGGAGTAGTGTAAGGTTGAGTCGTCTGCGTATGAATGGATGGGAATTAAGGTACAGTTAAGGAGATCATTTATAAAAATTAGAAAGAGAATAGGAGATAGGACAGAGCCCTGAGGAACACCGGAGTTTATAGGGTGAGGAAGTGAACAATGGCCGTCCATAACCGCGGCTATGGAACGGCCGGAAAGGAAATTAGAGACAAAGGCACAGATGGAGGTATAGAAACCGAAGGAGGGTAGTTTAGAAATTAAAGATTTATGCCAGACTTATCGAAGGCTTTCGATATGTCTAGTGCAATAGAAAAAGTCTCACCGAAGTCCCGAAAGGAGGATGACCAAGAGTTAGTAAGATATGAAAGATGATCACCAGTAGAGCGACCCTTAAGGAAGCCATACTGGCGATCTGAGAGCAGATTATGAGAAGAGAAATGCTTAAGAAATTTGGAAGCAAAAATAGTTTCAAAAACTTTAGAAAGACAAGAGATAAGAGCAATTGGACGATAGTTGGAGGGTTGAGAGCGGTCACCCTTCTTTGGGACAGGTTGAATGTGAGCAAACTTCCAGCATGAAGGGAAGACGTTAGAGGATAGACAGAGACGAAAGAGTTTGCCTAGGCAGGGAGTCAGCACGGAAGCACAGTTTTTGAGAACAACAGGAGGAACACCGTCCGGACCGTACGCCTTATTAGTGTTAAGCTCAGAGAGGGTAGAAAGTACATCTTTAGAAGAGATTAGGATATTAGGCATAAGTAAGAGAGAGGAGGGCGGAGAGGGAGGAATAGCACCGGAATCATCCAAGGTGGAGTTTCTAGCAAAAGTTTGAGCGAAGAGTTTAGCTTTGTCAGAGGAAGAAGTGATGGTTGTGCCATCAGAGTGGGAAAGCGGAGGGAAAGACGAGGAAGAGAAATTGTTGGAGAGGTTTTTGGCTAGATGCCAGAAAGCTTGGGAAGAGCTAGAGTTGGATAGTTCAGTGCATTTATTATTGATGAAAGAGTGTTTGGCAAGTCGAAGAACAGATTTGGCTTGATTCCGGGCAGAAACATATGAAGAATGAGAGTCTTGAGTTTTAAGGCGTCGGTACCGTTTGAATGCTTCCTCCTTATTGCGGACAGCAGTAGAACAGGCGTGAGTAAACCAAGATTTTTTAGCATTAGTCTGAGAGAAAGAGAATGGAATGTATGCTTCCATGCCCGATAGGATTACCTCGGTAATGCGTTCAGCACTCTCCGAGGGTCCTCGGCCATGGAAGCAGAAATCATTCCATGGGAAATCAAAGAAGTACTGAATTGTGTACTGTATGCCTGCACACTAGGTCAATTTGAACAGGTGTGTGTGAGTATTCTGGTGATGTGTGTAGGATTAACCTGATGATTGAATCGCCAAGCTACTCACAAACATCCTCAAAGAAAGCATTAAGGGGGGCGGTTCACTTTTTGGGTGATTTTTTTTCATTTGATAATTCGTTTTCTAGTTTCCTATCTAGACTTCCATCAAACTTAAAAAAACAACCCCAGGATCCCCCTTCAAGATATATTAGTATATTTTTCGGTAGAAACATGTCCCCATCCATTATCACAGGCTCGCTATCCCTCGCCAGGAAAAAAAATAGACACCTAAATGACACGAAAAGTCTTAATAATTGACAACAAAAAGGGACGAAAGGTCTTAAAATCGCCAAACTAATGGGCTGAACGTCTTCAAATCTGAAAACTAAAGTGGCTAAGCATGTGGGAGAAAGGGGACCAGAAAAATGGCCTATCTCCCCTTGATGGAAGGATCGCCAAGCAACTCACCAACATGCTCAAAGAAGGCTTTACGCTGCCCCATGTAAATACATCTAATTTGGAATGCCAATTGACCACTTGCGAGTTTCAAGCTATAAGGAAGTTGGAGCTGTAGACATCGATATTTAGCAGAATTACCAGCTATAATCCGGCCGTAGTCAATTTATAAATACAATAAACCCAATTACACATACTTTCCATCCCACAGACACTTACATTATTATTGTATTTCTGTTAATTATCCATGTTTACAGCTCCAACTTCCTTATAGCCTGAAACTCGCAAGTGGTAAATTGGACAGTGTGTGCTTGCTTCACGCTTCAACTGCAAGAACCCATAAATATTAACGCTTGGCGGTAGCCGAATTAAGTGTTAATAGTCTAATACAGATTAGCTCTACTATTGTTTATCTCTTTGTCAATGAGCGGCCTTTCCTAATCTAAATAATGTAGTGATTTCCAAAATAAAATTAAACGTACCGATGACGCTTTGTTTTAAATATATTCCGGCAACTATTAGACGATTGTATTCAGCTTGGGAAGGACGTCTACCCATGAAAAGACTATCTCAAGTTATCCTTTTAGCTACCATATATCCTTCCTAAGCTTCATAAAATCGTCTAACTACAGCTGAAATAAAATAATCGAATTTCCTAATTTCATTCCACACACCAAACACCTCCCAACGAAATTAATGAAAACATGGGATCCTATCGGGATTCGAACCTGGGTTACCACATTGTTACGTATCTTGATCCTCAAGTGGTTAACTTGATGAATCTAGATAGCACAGAGATATATATTAAGGTATCAGTCAGCTGAAGGCAAAACAAAAGTAAAATCTAATAAAATAATTTCCTGTTGTTGCTTCCTTTCCTTTTGGATCTTAGGACTTCGTATCCTTTATTGACTGATACTCTTTAATTATAAAAATACTGAAAACTAATTAAAGTCATGTAGTATTTATAAAGAATTATTATTTAACCGAAGCTTAGTAGGCTATGGTTATGAACCGAATAAGTTATAGCTAAAGAAGGACTATTAAATTTATAAAAAGTCTTGAAAGATAAATATTAAAGTAAGAATATTTCTGTCTCTTACCCTTTTTGAAATGAATAGATAGTTTTCTTCTATGTCCTTTTATTTATATTTAATGTAATTATTCTTAGTTCTTGTCTTACGTTAATAGTATTATATTATTATCATCAGGAGTAATATCAAAGTCACATAAAAAGTTAGATATATATTTAATAATTAGTTAAATTTATTTCTTAACCACGTAACATTGAGGTTTGATTATGAGTAAATAAAGTTACAGGATCGTTTCATAGATTCGATTCAGGTCTCACTCAAATAATATGAAAAGCAAAATATATTTTGAAGCAAAAGAATTTTCTTCAGCTTAGAAAATCACTAGAAGTAATATTAACACAGCCATGTTAGTCTAAGGCGATATTACTAATAGAGACAATAGCATCACCGTACTAAGCACCATTAAGCACTGTAAGCTTAATTCAAAGAAAATGAAAGAACTCGTAAGTATTAATATAAAACAATAGTATTACTTTCATCATAACCCAATTACTTAAAGAGTTGCTTTAGTCCACAAGTTAGTCAACTAAAATAGTTAAGTACAT
Organism: Paralithodes platypus; assembly: GCA_032716605.1. NCBI lineage: Eukaryota > Metazoa > Arthropoda > Malacostraca > Decapoda > Lithodidae > Paralithodes > Paralithodes platypus. The sequence goes on along the minus strand of CM064544.1, from coordinate 7,336,879 downwards.
AATAATAGCGTTAACGTTAATTCCCAATCAAATAGTTAAGTACATAAATAGTAGCGTTAACGTTAATTCGCAATCAAATAGTTAAACACATAATAGTAGCGTTCACGTTAATTCCCAATTAAATCGTTAAACACATAATAGTAGTGTTCACGTTAATTCCCAATTAAATAGTTAAACACATTACACACATTAAACACATCACGTTAATTCCCAATCACATATCTCACTAACCAACATAACGTAAGTGTTTACACCGAACACACTTAACACACATTTATATAATCTGACTGACAGTCACAATCCCATTATAATACTTCACCCCGTCTTCCTCCAGCTGCAAGTTCACCTTCCCCAACTCCAAATGAGACTGATTTGAATGCCCACAACTCGGGTCTTATATACCAAACAATGATGGTGTAGGAACGAATCAGGAGGCGAGTGATGGTGCGCGCTCCAATCATAGCTCCTCGAATCACATAACAGGTGTGTCGTCCACTCACAGCTCCTGGCGTCGATCATACGTCATAGCATCGGTCATCGAGGTATGGGGCGAGCTGGTATGGGGCGAGATGGTTTGCCCACTCGCTCGTTCGCTCGCTAGTCTGCTTCACCACTTGGGTAGTTTGGCTCCTTGAACTCTAATTCTAACTCTTAAATTAACATACAGGGCTCCGTATGTCAGACCTCCCCCCTAGAAAAGAGTTTAAGGAGTATAGTACATAATATTAAACATAATACATAAATAGATTCACCACCAGATTGGCAACAGCAAGATTATAAATGAGGATATAATAAGGATATCACCCAAAGTAGGCAACGTCTCCAGGTACCACATCAGAACATAGCCGGAACGTAGCTGGAGCGTTATTCGAACTGCAAGGCATCTCACAGCTGAAGGCTTAAAAGCGCACTACAAAAGCATGATATTTACCTCGCTACAAGGGAGAGCTAATTGCCAAAATCCTCTCATTAAATTATACTTACTGCTGCATGAGGCCAACCTGGGAAATGCAATCTTTGATCCGTGGCAGTGGGTAGGTATCGTTCTTTGTGACAGCATTGACTTGCCTATAGTCCCTACAAAACCCATGGCTCCCGTCTGGCTTCGGCACAAGTATGACCGGACTACTCCACTGGCTGAAGGCCCTTGTGATCAGCTGGTTTGAAAAAATTAAGTCAAGCTCGACCTGCAGTATACTCCTGCGTTGTGGCGAGACACGGTAGGGGGATAGTTTAATGGGAGTTGCATCCCCTACGTCGATGTCGTGCACGGCCAAAGAAGTGAGCCCTGGAGTATCACGGAACACATTGGGAGACTGAGATAAAACAGAGATTAGATGGTTCGCTTGATCAGAGGGAAGATGACATAGTTTAGATGGTAATTCCCTCAAAGCCACTGAATTATACTGAAAGTTGGATAGGCTACATGACAAGTCAAAGTCTGCATGGATACCTTCAGGCTCTGGAACAGTCTGTTGCGGATCAGTAAGAGAACTGAAGACTTTGTCCGCACCAGGCTGCCCACAGGTCCTGACATTCACTGCCACAGTGGGAGAATCTGGAGGAGAGGAATCAGGGGACCTATGGTAGGGCTTCAACATATTTATATGGAATACTTGCGTGGGCTTTCTCCTGTCTGGGGTAGTTACTAGATAATCGGTAATGCTCACCCTCCGAATGATCTTATATGGGCCCCTGAACTTGGCAGATAAAGGTTGGCCAAAAAGGGGGAGCAGGACCAAAACCTCATCACCGGGCTTAAACTCCCTCTCACGGGCTTTTCTGTCATACCATTTCTTCATGGAGCTTTTAGCCACCGTCAAGTTTTGAGCGGCAAACTCACATGAGGATCTCAGCCGGGTTTGAAATCTGAAACATACTTGAGGAGGTTTTGGTTCCCCTCCTGGCCAACTAGGCTATCCTGCAATAGTTGCAAAGGACCTCTTACCTGGTGACCGAAAACTAGCTCATTAGGGGAAAAACCCAGGGATTCAGATGGAACCTCACGAGTAGCAAATAAAAGAAAAGGTACCCCCTTATCCCACTCAACTCCGGTCTCTGTACAATACTTACGTAACATTCCCTTTAATGTCTGATGATATCGTTCGAGAACCCCTTGACTCTCTGGGTGGTAGGTGCTAGACTTTACATGCTCGATACCCAACTCCTTCAGGGACTGCTGGAAAATGTTAGAGGTAAAATTAGTTCCTTGATCACTTTGCACCTCATGGGGGAAACCCATTCTGGTGAAAAATTTGAGCAGTTCCTTGATTACAGTTGGAGCAGAGGTAGTCCTTAAGGGTATAGCCTCTGGGTAGCGAGTTGCCATGTCCATGATAGTTAATAAATAAATGTTACCTTGGGAAGTCTTAGGCAATGGGCCTACAATGTCCACTACCACCCGAGTAAAAGGATTCTCGAAAACGGGCAAGGGCACCAGAGGATGTACAGGCACCTTCTGATTGGGTTTTCCTGTCATCTGGCAAGTGTGACACACTCTACAACACTCCACTACATCTGCACGCATTCCTGGCCAGTAAAAGTGGGATCTGATTCTGTCTAGAGTTTTTCTCACACCTAGGTGTCCTGCCAATGGTATACAATGTGCCATTTCCATTATATCTCTACGACAAGGTTTGGGAACTACTACTTGATGGAGGACCCAAGCCCCGTCATCGATTGGTCTGTGTGGCGGTCTCCATCTTCGCCACAATACTCCTCCTTTGAGGTAGAAACATTCACCACCCTCCTTCTCACATTCCTCTTCACTCACGGACCTGGCAGCTAACTCCTTGCATTCACTATCATCTCTCTGTAGCTCTACCAGGCCGCTAGGACAATTTGGAGGGGTTTCATAGTCATCGTTAGAGTCAAGATGAGCCATAAAGGTGTCAGATAAATCCACCTCAGTCACATCATCAGGCACAGTTGGAGCATCATTCACACTCTCATCATCCCTTTCATCAACTCTTACATTCGGTACATTTCTGTCTGAGGGAACTGCTACTTGAGACATTGAACGTTTGTCAGCACACACAGGGAAAACAGTTGGCAACTCCTTGTCGAGCTCACCGGTTAGTGGCTCGTTAACAGGGGAAAGTGACAAAATGGGGTCTGGTCGGACCTTCTCACCTGCTACATCATTCCCCAAAAGGAGCGTTACCCCAGGCACAGGGATATCTTGGGACCTACACAAAGCTATGGTGGCCTCACCCTGTAGTAACTCACATTCAATTTCGCCTTTTACCAAGTATGCATAAAACTGGCCTCCAGCACCTCTCATTACAACTGGTTCGCCAGGTGGGCACTCAGTGTAAGGATTAACCATGAGGGTGCTAGTAGAACCTGTGTCTCTCAGAATTTTTACCTCATGCATGCAACCATTTAATCTCACGTTGCCAGATGAAATAAAGGGACGGTAACTGTCCTGCACTGATGGTGAAATTATTATTGGTTTAACCCTTGTGGGTTGCACCACACATGCTACTACACCCCTGTCTAGATGATTTACGTTAGCTGCTAGGTACTCCTTCTGTCGAGAGTCCTGCATTAAAGGAACTTTTGGTGCTAGGTACTCCTTCTGTCGGGAGTCCTGCATTAAAGGAACATTTGGTGCTAGGTACTCCTTCTGTCGGGAGCCCTGCATTAAAGGCACACATGGAATTTGAGATACGGCGGCAACTGTCTGCCCCGATCTCTCGGTTTTTTCCTTGGCCCAGCACTGATAAGCTAGGTGGCCTCTCATGCCACAAAAAGTACATACTTTAGGGGATACGGGAAAGTTCCCTCTTTGAGCATTACTATTAGTTTGGGGCCCACCTCTGTTACCATTGCCCTGAGTCGCATTTTTAGTTGGGGAAACATTTCTATTTTGGCTAACTGGGGAAGACGTTATAGGCTTGTGACTGGGTCGGTCAGATTTGTGATTGGGATACTTAAAATTAGAACTAGAATTATCGTAGGGCTTCTTTCCACGAAATTTGTTGTTGAGCACGTATGTGTCAGCCATGTCAACGGCGTCGGCAAGACAATCTACCTTTTTCCCCTTTAAATGATAGGATACAGAAGAATCAATTTTCCATAGGAAATTTTCTAACAGGACCAACTCCTTCAGATCGTTGTAGCTTGTGACTTTCTTACTCTTGACCCAATGATTGAAAGTTTTAGTCATGGTCCTGGCAAATACCTTATGGGTTTCTTCTACTTTCTTCTGGTTTTTACGGAAAGATTGCCTGTAAGCCTCAGGCTGCAATTGATAGGTTTTTAGGATAGCTTCTTTGAGATTGTCATAATCCTGCCTAACCTCTGCTACTTCTGACAAATACGTGGCTCGAGCCTGCCCTGTCAAAACAGTCTGTAACATAAAAGGCCATTGATCTCTTGTCCACTTCATACCTCCAGCAACTTCCTCAAACAAAACAAAGAAATCCTGCACATTATCCTCAGTGAAAGGTGGAATGACACTAGTCATAGTCAATCCCAGAGAGGGAGCAATTACGGGAGCATTTGTATTGACATTTAGTTGAGCTATTTGATATTGATATTGATATTGTTCGGTCGTTGCTCTGGCTTTTATGCTGGCTTCTTCGGTATTTGCTTTTATTCTGGCTAGTTCTAGTTCGAATATTTGATCACCGGTCAAACCAGGTGGCAATTGTTCAAGTTGGCTAGGTTTACTAGGGATCCCACCAACTGCTCCGTCACCCTCCCCGCCTTCTACAGGGAACAGGTAGGTTTTTATGGTCTGAGCCACCTCTACTTTGGACATGTTTGAGACAGTTAATTGGAGATGTGAGGCAAGCACTTTCAGTTCGGATTTTGACAGACAGTCAATATCAGGGGCTGTGGGTTCTGATTCTATGAAAACTCGAGCATCTTCGTTATTAATTAGTTGAGGCATGATTAATATTTGATTTTTAAGTAGTGAAACTTTAATGAAACAGAGTGAAACTGTATGAAACGAATCCTTGGCAAGGTCGCCACTCTTCTGTTACGTATCTTGATCCTCAAGTGGTTAACTTGATGAATCTAGATAGCACAGAGATATATATTAAGGTATCAGTCAGCTGAAGGCAAAACAAAAGTAAAATCTAATAAAATAATTTCCTGTTGTTGCTTCCTTTCCTTTTGGATCTTAGGACTTCGTATCCTTTATTGACTGATACTCTTTAATTATAAAAATACTGAAAACTAATTAAAGTCATGTAGTATTTATAAAGAATTATTATTTAACCGAAGCTTAGTAGGCTATGGTTATGAACCGAATAAGTTATAGCTAAAGAAGGACTATTAAATTTATAAAAAGTCTTGAAAGATAAATATTAAAGTAAGAATATTTCTGTCTCTTACCCTTTTTGAAATGAATAGATAGTTTTCTTCTATGTCCTTTTATTTATATTTAATGTAATTATTCTTAGTTCTTGTCTTACGTTAATAGTATTATATTATTATTATCATCAGGAGTAATATCAAAGTCACATAAAAAGTTAGATATATATTTAATAATTAGTTAAATTTATTTCTTAACCACGTAACATTGAGGTTTGATTATGAGTAAATAAGTTACAGGATCGTTTCATAGATTCGATTCAGGTCTCACTCAAATAATATGAAAAGCAAAATATAATATTTTGAAGCAAAAGAATTTTCTTCAGCTTAGAAAATCACTAGAAGTAATATTAACACAGCCATGTTAGTCTAAGGCGATATTACTAATAAGAGACAATAGCATCACCGTACTAAGCACCATTAAGCACTGTAAGCTTAATTCAAAGAAAATGAAAGAACTCGTAAGTATTAATATAAAACAATAGTATTACTTTCATCATAACCCAATTACTTAAAGAGTTGCTTTAGTCCACAAGTTAGTCAACTAAAATAGTTAAGTACATAATAATAGCGTTAACGTTAATTCGCAATCAAATAGTTAAACACATAATAGTAGCGTTCACGTTAATTCCCAATTAAATCGTTAAACACATAATAGTAGTGTTCACGTTAATTCCCAATTAAATAGTTAAACACATTACACACATTAAACACATCACGTTAATTCCCAATCACATATCTCACTAACCAACATAACGTAAGTGTTTACACCGAACACACTTAACACACATTTATATAATCTGACTGACAGTCACAATCCCATTATAATACTTCACCCCGTCTTCCTCCAGCTGCAAGTTCACCTTCCCCAACTCCAAATGAGACTGATTTGAATGCCCACAACTCAGGTCTTATATACCAAACAATGATGGTGTAGGAACGAATCAGGAGGCGAGTGATGGTGCGCGCTCCAATCATAGCTCCTCGAATCACATAACAGGTGTGTCGTCCACTCACAGCTCCTGGCGTCGATCATACGTCATAGCATCGGTCATCGAGGTATGGGGCGAGCTGGTATGGGGCGAGATGGTTTGCCCACTCGCTCGTTCGCTCGCTAGTCTGCTTCACCACTTGGGTAGTTTGGCTCCTTGAACTCTAATTCTAACTCTTAAATTAACATACAGGGCTCCGTATGTCAGAACATACACATTTTTAACACTCTTACCATTACACCATTAAAAGAGACGTCGCCGGTACAGAAGGGGTTAAGGGGAGATTTCCACCTGGAAGATTTTTTTCTGAACCTCTTTCTCCCTCATATTTAGCCCCATTGCTTGTGAGATTAAAAGACGCTTGCCCCATTAGTTTGGCGATTTTAAGAACCCTCACCCAATTTCTGTCAATTTTAAGACCATTCGTGCCATTTAGGTGTCGATTTTTTCCTGGCGAGCGATAGCGAGCCTGTAATTTAAGGGGAACCGGCCTTCGGCCGGGAAATTTTTCTACCGAAAAATGTACAAATTTATATTGAAAGGGAGTCAAGGGGGAGTAATTTTAAGCTTGATGGAAGTCTAGGGAATCAACTAAAAACCTCCCCTTAAGGGTGAAGGGTTAGGGAGGGACTCGAACCGAAGCCGAAAATCCTGGGCTCTTATTTCAGAGGCCTGCGAAGCTCCAATGGGATAACTCGGGGATCCCATTCATAAGTCGCTGGATAACTCGTTGTAAATGACCATTAACCAATAACCATTACCACAATATTTCCATTACTTACTCCAGAACGACCGATACAACGAGACGGCGACGGGGATAATGGGAAACCGACCTTGCGACACCGGGGCGGAAGGTCGGGTATTGCACGCGACCAAAGTGTAATGGAAAATCAAATGTTATCCGCCTAAATTCCTAATTCCATGCTCCATATGCCGGCAAACACAATCATCCTGACAGTTCTAGTGTTGCCAATGTAGCTACTTTCCCGCTAGATCTAGAGGAATTTACTTCGGTCTAGACTCTAGCGGCAAATGTTTACACCTAGCGATAACATTCTAGTGATATTTTGCAGATTTGAGCCATTTTAGAGCGATAGTGTCGAGATTGTGGCAATATTCTAGAAATTATCGTCACGTATTTACTATCTAGCGAACTTGACTTGGTAACCCTGCCTGACACCCAGCCCAAGTCGCAGAGGCTGGGAGGAAGGGCGAAGACCGTGGGGGTGGAACGAGGGGTAATTTAGCCCTTATGGCCCCCCTGTATAAGTGCCGTGGTCGCCCGTCTTGGCCCCATCTTGTTTATCCCCAATGCCACTTGCCGACAATATGATTAAGGGCTAGTGGCTGGTTTTTCGGTCTATTAATTTGTATATTAATTTATTTTATACTTTCCTCGCTAGACCACCATCATGCTTAGAATAACACCCCCTAGACCCCATTTCAAGATAAATTTGTACATTTTTCGGTAGAAAAATTTCCCAGGTTTCTCTTAAAAGGACAGGCTTGCTGACGTTCGCCGGAAAAAAATCGACACCTAAATGGCAGGAAAGGTCTAAAATTGACAACGAAATGGGACAAAAGGTGTTAAAAATCACCAAACTAATGGTTCGAACGTCTTAAAATCTGAAAACCAATGGGGTTAAACACGCGGGAGAAGAAGTCCCGCAAAAAGCGACTTCTCCCCCCTTAAGCCCCGATCGGCCGAGGTTTCAATACCCCCGCGTGGCTGATCCAATCCTGTGTTGTTATTAGAAGCAGGTTTTGGGTTTGAGGAGAGGAGGAGGGGGGGGGGGGGGGGCGCAGTCATCTGTTTGCAAATAGGTGGTGTTCCGGTGCCTCATGTTTATGTAGAGGTATATCAACTCTCACTCCCAGGGTCGACGCTAGCCACTCTGTCATCAAACTCCTCTCTCTCTCTCTCTCTCTCTCGGTCTGTCTCTGTATCTCTCTCTTGTTCGGTCTCGCTCGCTCTCTCGGTCTCACTGCCTCTACCTCTCGCTCTGCTTCTCTCGCTCTGCCTATCTCTTTCTCTGCTTCACTCTCTGTCTCACACTCTCTCTCTCTGTCTCACGCTCTCACACACTCACGCTCTCTCTCTTCTCTCTCTCTCTCTCTTTCTCTCCATTATGATACGTTATGATGTTCGTCAACTCTTGCTCTCTCTCTCTGTCTTTTTCTCTCTGTCTCTTCACTCTGCTTCTCTCTCTCTCTCTCTCTCTCTCTCTCTCTCTCTCTCTCTCTCTCTCTCTCTCTCTCTCTCTCTCTCTCTCTCTCTCTCTTTTGTTTCATTGGGATTGTTGGCTTCCTCTATTGCTTTACTTAGGTAACACTATATAATTTACAGTGCAAATCCTTCAAATCCCATGTCAATCCTGTCTATGTGTAGGAATTACCTCCGAGGGTCGCTAGTCAATCTGCCATCAAGTTGTATCTATCTATCTATCTATCGGTATCTATTTCTGCTTCATTTGGGCTGTTAACGTATTATTTAGGATCCGATTAAGCGTTTATGTTCTCTTTTCTGGCTATTAATAGACGATTTCATTCATTATTATTACGTCTTTTCCACCAACCAACTTCACCTCTAAACTCAATTAAGGAGGGTGACCTGCTTTTTGTTATTTCTGTCCTTTTCTCGCTTTCTCTGGCTTGTATCCATTCGGCCCCATTCAGCCTAATTAAACTATTATAAGACGTATATCCCCATCTAGGTGTCGATTTCTTCCTGGCGAGCGATAGCGAGCCAGCATTATATGAAGAAATCCGGCTTCGCCGGAGAAATTTTTCTGTCGAAAAATGTACAAATTTAGCCTGCTGTCAAACAAAAATAAAAAATATGCTGGCTCGCTACCGCTCACCAGTAAGAAATTGACACCTGAATGGGAATAAACGTCTTAACACAGTAGGCTGTATGGGGCCAAATGGATACAAGCCAGAGAAAGATAGAAAAGGACAGAACAAAAACAGGTCACCCCCCCCCCCCCCCACCCTTAATGAAATCACCAAATACATGTGGCACTCCAAGGACTCAAACCTAGGATACTCACATCGAAATTCCACGCACTTATGCATTACGCTATCAAGACAGTTATATTAAGAAGGGTATTTTATGCAGGTCAGTGGGTTTTTAAGGGGAGATTTCCACTTGAGGGATTTTTTTCTTTACCTCTTTCTCCCTCATGTTTAGCCCCATTGCTTTTGAGTTTTTAAGATGTTCACCCCATTAGTTTGGCGATTTTAAGAACGTTCGCCCGATTTCTGTCAATTTTAAGACCTTTCGTACCATTTAGGTGTCGATTTTTTCCTGGCGAGCGATAGCGAGCCTGTAATTTAAGAAGCATCGGCCTTCGGCCGGGACATTTTTCTACCGAAAAATGTACAAATTTATCTTGAAAGGGGGTCATGGGGGTTTAATTTTAAGCTTGATGGAAGTCTAGGGAATAAACTAAATACCTCCCCTTAATTGAGATATTGTGTGTTCTGGCTATCATTAATTGAGATTTTGTGTGTTCTGGCTATCATTAATTGAGATATTGTGTGTTCTGGCTATCATTAATTGAGATATTGTGTGTTCTGGCTATCATTAATTGAGATATTGTGTGTTCTGGCTATCATTAATTGAGATATTGTGTGTTCTGGCTATCATTAATTGAGATATTGTGTGTTCTGGCTATCATTAATTGAGATATTGTGTGTTCTGGCTAGCATTAATTGAGATATTGTGTGTTCTGGCTAGCATTAATTGAGATATTGTGTGTTCTGGCTATCATTAATTGAGATATTGTGTGTTCTGGCTATCATTAATTGAGATATTGTGTGTTCTGGCTATCATTAATTGAGATATTGTGTGTTCTGGCTAGCATTAATTGAGATATTGTGTGTTCTGGCTAGCATTAATTGAGATATTGTGTGTTCTGGCTATCATTAATTGAGATATTGTGTGTTATGGCTATCATTAATTGAGATATTGTGTGTTCTGGCTATCATTAATTGAGATATTGTGTGTTCTGGCTAGCATTAATTGAGATATTGTGTTCTGGCTAGCATTAATTGAGATATTGTGTGTTCTGGCTATCATTAATTGAGATATTGTGTGTTCTGGCTATCATTAATTGAGATATTGTGTGTTCTGGCTAGCATTAATTGAGATATTGTGTGTTCTGGCTAGCATTAATTGAGATATTGTGTGTTCTGGCTAGCATTAATTGAGATATTGTGTGTTCTGGCTATCATTAATTGAGATATTGTGTGTTCTGGCTAGCATTAATTGAGATATTGTGTGTTCTGGCTAGCATTAATTGAGATATTGTGTGTTCTGGCTAGCATTAATTGAGATATTGTGTGTTCTGGCTAGCATTAATTGAGATATTGTGTGTTCTGGCTAGCATTAATTGAGATATTGTGTTTCTGGCTAGCATTAATTGAGATATTGTGTGTTCTGGCTAGCATTAATTGAGATATTGTGTGTTCTGGCTAGCATTAATTGAGATATTGTGTGTTCTGGCTAGCATTAATTGAGATATTGTGTGTTCTGGCTAGCATTAATTGAGATATTGTGTGTTCTGGCTAGCATTAATTGAGATATTGTGTGTTCTGGCTAGCATTAATTGAGATATTGTGTGTTCTGGCTAGCATTAATTGAGATATTGTGTGTTCTGGCTAGCATTAATTGAGATATTGTGTGTTCTGGCTAGCATTAATTGAGATATTGTGTGTTCTGGCTATCATTAATTGAGATATTGTGTGTTCTGGCTAGCATTAATTGAGATATTGTGTGTTCTGGCTAGCATTAATTGAGATATTGTGTGTTCTGGCTAGCATTAATTGAGATATTGTGTGTTCTGGCTATCATTAATTGAGATATTGTGTGTTCTGGCTAGCATTAATTGAGATATTGTGTTCTGGCTAGCATTAATTGAGATATTGTGTGTTCTGGCTAGCATTAATTGAGATATTGTGTGTTCTGGCTAGCATTAATTGAGATATTGTGTGTTCTGGCTAGCATTAATTGAGATATTGTGTGTTCTGGCTAGCATTAATTGAGATATTGTGTGTTCTGGCTAGCATTAATTGAGATATTGTGTGTTCTGGCTAGCATTAATTGAGATATTGTGTGTTCTGGCTAGCATTAATTGAGATATTGTGTGTTCTGGCTAGCATTAATTGAGATATTGTGTGTTCTGGCTAGCATTAATTGAGATATTGTGTGTTCTGGCTAGCATTAATTGAGATATTGTGTGTTCTGGCTAGCATTAATTGAGATATTGTGTGTTCTGGCTAGCATTAGACGATTTCATTCATACTAGGAAGGGTATGGTGAAGTTAGAGGGTTAATTAAGATGTTCTCTATACTCCTATATTGCCTGCACAGCTCCTTCCTAGGCTGTATAAAATCGTCTAATAATAGCCAGAATGAACTGTCCAACTGTTATCATAATCTTCAAAGGGTTAAGGGGAGATTTCCACCTGGAGGATTTTTTTCTCGACCCCTTTCTCCCTCATGTTTAGCCACATTGATTTTGAGATATTAAGATGTTCGCCCCATTAGTTTGGCGATTTTAAGAACCCTCGCCCCATTTCTGTCTATGTTAAGACTATTCGCGCTATTTAGGTGTCGACTTTTTTCCTGGCGAGCGATAGCGAGCCTGTAATTTAAGAGGAACCGGCCTTCTGCCGGGAAATTTTTCTAATGAAAAATTTACAAATTTATCTTGAAAGGGGGTCTAGGGGGAGTAATTTTAAGCTTGATGGAAGTCTAGGGAATCAACTAAAAACCTCCCCTTAACTCAACATTTACAGTCAGCCAGGGATGATATCGAGGTATGGACACTTACAGCCTATTTGCTGTAGCCCCTTTTTAAGCTACAAGGGTTAGGGGTTAGGATTTCTGGCTTACTGATAATAACGTTGTGTCCATGCAACTTTTATCGACAACAGTTCTGAGCTAGCTGTTTCTAATCTAAGGGCACCCGCCTTTCAACACAATACCACTCCTATTGCTGTCCAGCTTCCCCCCAACCCAAGAATTCGCAAATTTTCTCAGTCTTTTTTTTTCTTCTACTCAACAAATTAACTCTGGGACTCTCTTCCTCAATCAATCTGTTCTTCATCCTATGGCTTTAAACTGCTGTAAACTTCGTGTGTCCAGGTATTGGGGGGGGGGGGGGGGGGGAGACATTCGGTACACTCAGCCAGTCTTTTGTCTCATTCATACAGTAGGGGCAGGGATCCAGTGTGCCGCGTAGGGTAGGGTAAGGGTATAAGCACTGATCTGTCAAATGCCGTGAGTGGATCATCTCAGACTCTCCCAATTAACCCGGCCATTATCTCTGTATTAGCCGACCTTGACTGACCTGGACATGGCGCGGGTGATCTGACCTCCTGACCCCCCCCCCCATTAAATACCCCCCCTCTACCCTATTAACCCCCAGCTCTATTAATGACGAATTCACAAGTTTGTTTGTTTGTATATTTCGGCAAATTCTACGTCAATTCAGCTCATACATATTATATTTTCTTATTTACTTATGAAATGAAATCCGCCTCGAGCAAATTTCTCGAAACAAGTGTAGAAGTACCCTCAAAATATTGCCAAGATCGGAAATTCTGGGGAAAATCGTTGTGTGCATAATTCCTCTGTACCCTTAAGGGGGGGTGGGCCGGTTTTCTGGTCCACCTTCTTCCCTATGTCTAACCCCATTAGTTTTCAGATTTTATGATGTTTGGCTCATTAGTTTGGCGATTTTAAGACCTTTCGCCCCATTTAATTTTCAATAGTAAGACTTTTCGTGTCATTTAGTTTTTTTTTTTTCCTGGCGAGCGATAGCGATTCTGTATTTCAAGAGGGACATTTTTCTATCGAAACATTTACACATTTATCTAGAAGTAGTCTTGGGTTTTATTTTCAAAGCTTGATGGAGGTCTAGGAACTAAACAGATGATAAGCATACAGTATATATATATAAGCAAATAAATACGCCCATTCTCCCTAAATGACGATTTCACAAGGGCTTTTTTTCGGCAACATTACTCGGCAAATTCGCTCTTACGTCTTATATGTTTATGTTTTAACCCCTTCAGTACCAGAGATGTCCTTTTTCTCATATTCTGGCAACTATTAGACGATTATATTCAGCTCAGGAAAGACCTCTAGCAATTAAAAAGGCTTCAAAATATATCTGCAAACCCTTTTAACAACCAGAGATCCTTCCTAAGCGGCATAATATCGTCTAAATATAGCCAGAATTAATTATAATACACGTCGCTGGTACTGAACGGGTTATCAGTGTTCAGTCCATCTAATGTAATCTACCTCGATCAATGTTTCCATAATAAGTGTAATAATAAGGTCCCTGAAAACGTTGCTAGGATCGGAAATTCTGTGGAAAATCGTCCATGTGAATCATTCTTCTGAACATTTAAATCGAATTTCCACTTTATTTATTTATTCATTTATCATTTTTTTTAGATATATATATATATATACAGTATATATATATATATATATATATACAGTATATATATATATATATATATATTTTTTTTTTTTTTTTTGGGGGGGGGACTACTATATTCTGTAACATTTTTAGACTTCTTTGCACTGGTATGGATAACTAGACTGAAGGTAGATTATTAAAGATGGCAACATTTATATAACCGTGCATTTCAGAAGTTGCCAGAGTCGAGATTCGGAAAAAAGAGTTACAGAAATATTTAGTAGAAACAAATTATATTACGGGAAATAGTTGCGGAAACACGCTGCGGCAATACAAAAGTTACGGAAAAAAGTTGACAAAATTGGATGAAAAAAAGTTGATCACAAAAGTTGCGGCGAAAATGCGACCGTGTGAATCCTCTGGAAACTCCTGACGGGCGGTGAATGAGGGTCTCGGAACACTTAATGCATCGAACAGCAAATTGGATCAAAACCACTTCTTCCTTCCATTGTTGTGGTGGTGGGGTTTCGAACTCCCTTTTATGCCGGACAAAAGGAGAGGATGGCCCGGTGCCGTGTTTCTTTCCAAGCTGAGGGAAGAACAATAGAGGGGAGGGGGGGGGGGGGGGGTATTATAATCGGTGAGCCTGTCCAAAAGACCTGCTGGTGGGGACGGGAAAAATATACATACATTCGCGGCTTTTGTAATTTTAAGGGAAGATGGGTCGTTTTTCAAGTCCCCCCCCCCCCCAATCCCCTTCTTCCGCATGCTTAGCCCCATTAGTTTTAAGATTCTAAGACGTTAGACTCATTAGTTTGGCGATTTTCAGACCTTTCGCCCCATTTCTTTATCAATATTAAGAATGTTTGTGTCATTTAGGTGCCGATTTCTTCTTGGCGACCGAAAGTGAGCCTGTAATTTATGAGGAACCCATGTTTCTATCGAAAAAATGTACAAATTTATCTTAAACGAGGGTCTTGGGCGGGTGTTTTTATTAGCTTGATGCAGGTCTACGGAAGAAACTAAACAAAATAGTAAAAAAATACATAAATGACCAAATAAATACGCCCATCCCCCCTTAATACGCCCATCCCCCTTAATACGCCCATCCCCCCTTAATACGCCCATCCCCCCTTAATACGCCCATCCCCCCTTAATACGCCCATCCCCCCTTAATACGCCCATCCCCCCTTAATACGCCCATCCCCCCTTAATACGCCCATCCCCCCTTAATACGCCCATCCCCCTTAATACGCCCATCTCCCCTTAATACGCCCATCCCCCCTTAATACGCCCATCCCCCCTTAATACGCCCATCCCCCCTTAATACGCCCATCCCCCCTTAATTATAGGTCGAAGTTTAGTAATGAATAGTTCGGTTAATCTTTTAATAGTTGCATAGGCTTTTCAGTGAAGGGTTTGTTTTGTTTATCTTTTAATGTGTTTATATTGTTTCATTGAAGGTTTGTAAGGTGGTATTAACCCATTCTGTACCGGCGACGTCATTTTCATTTTATTCTGGCTAGTATTAAACGATTGTATTCAGTTTAAAAAGGGCCTCCAGCAATTATTAACAGGCTTCGAACTATCTCGTTTAATCTTTTCTAATACCACAGATACTTCTTAGGCTGCATAAAGTCGTCTAAATATAGTTAAAATAGAATGAATAAGACGTCGCCGGTACAGAAGGGGTTAATCAAATTGAAAATAGAATTATTAACAAATAATACCTGGGGTGACTGAATGATCTCGACTTTTGTGTTCTGGGTTCGAGGTCCAGGTTTAAGGGGGGAGACCTGCTTTTTGTTATATCTCTCCTTTTCTCTCTTTCTCTGGCTTTTATCCATTCGGCCCCATTCAGCCAACTATTTTAAGACGTTTATCCCCATCTAGGTGTCGATTTCTTCCTGGCGAACGATAGCAAGCCAGCATTATATGAAGAAATCCGGCTTCGCCGGAGACTTTTTTTCTATCGAAAAATGTACAAATTTAGCCTGCTGTCAAACAAAAATACAAAATATGCTGGCTCGCTATCGCTCACCAGTAAAAAATTTACACCTGGATGGGGATAAACATCTTAAAACAGTAGGCTGAATGGGGCCCAATGAATACAAGCCAGAGAAAGATAGAAAAGGACAGACCCAAAACAGGTGACCCCCCCCTTAACCCCTTCAGCACCATGACGTCATATTACCATTGATGCAGGCTAACATTAGATGATTGAAGGCAGTTTAAGAAGGACCTATGTTACTAAGAGGGTTTATTGAGATCATATTTACCCATTTGAGTGGTTGAGGTAGATTATTAAACTACAGAATATCGTCTAATGGTAACCAGAATATGATGACAACTGCGTCATGGTGGTGAAAGGGTTAATAATTAATAGTTTTTGTTTTAACCCTCTCTGTACCAGCGACGTCTGCTATATTATTTTATTGTAGCTATATCTAGACGATTTTATGCAGCTTAGGAAGGAGCTGTGGTAGTTAAAAGGGTTGATTAAGGGGAGATGTCCACTTGAGGGATTTTGTTCTTGACTCCTTTCTCCCTCATGTTTATCCCCATTGTTTGTTTTCTAATTTTAAGACGTTTGCCCCATTATTTTGACTATTTTAAGAACTTTCAACCCATTTCTGTCAATTTTAAAACCTTTCGTGCCATTTAGGTGTCGATTTTATCCTGGCGAGCGATAGCGAGCCTGTAATTTAAGAGGAACAGGCTTTCAGCCGAAAGGGGCTCAAGGGGGTGTAATCTTAAGCTTGAAGGATATCTAGGGACCAAACTAAAAACCTCCCCTTAAGATAGTTCGAAGCCTTATAATTGCTAGAGATCCTTTCTAAACTAAATAAAATAGATTAGTAGTGGCCAGATTGTTTTTATAATGATGTCGAGGGTACAAAAGGAGTTAATCATTCTATAAGATCATTATTTTTGATCGAATTAACTTTAAAATTATATACAAGAAAACAATGAGAATGATTGAACAAGAAATTGGATTAAACTCGGCTTTTGTCATTTTAGCTTAACCCCTTCTGTACCGGTGATGTACCTTTCATTCTATTCTGACAACTATTAGACGATTTTGTACAGGGAGATATCGACTTGAGTGATTTTTTTCTGGACCCCTTTCTCCCACATGTTTAGCCCCATTGCTTTTGAGATTTTAAGACGGTCGCCCCATTAGTTTGGCGATTTTAAGAACATTCGCCCCATTTCTGTCAATTTTAAGACCTTTCCTGCCATTCAGGTCTCGATTTTTTCCTGGCGAGCGATAGCGAGCCTGTAATTTAAGAGGAACCGGCCTTCGGCCTAGACATTTTTCTACCATAAAATTTACAAATTTATCTTGAAAGTGGGTCTAGGGAGTGTAATTTTAAGTTTGATGGAAGTCTAGGGACGAAACTAAACACCTCCCCTTAAGGACGTCTACTCATTCAAAGCCTACAGACCATCTCAATTATTCCTTTTAGCTGCCATATATCCTTCCTAAGCATAATACAATCGTCCAAATGTAACTATATACTGTATATCTAAAAAGAAGTCGCCGGTACAGAAGGGGTTAATCGCAGCTAACTAATCACTAATTTTGCTTATCTTTTCATGTATTTATGTTTTTTACTTTGAAGGTTAAATCTAATCATTTATTTTTACTCCTAACCCCTCCAAATGACATTAATGAAAGCATGTGATCCTCCCGAGATTCTAACGTGGGATACTGCATACAGTTTTTAAACACTCTAACCATTACACCATCAAGTTTATTTGAATGTAGAATTATATGCAAATATTACCTGGGGAAACTGAAACAAAAAAAATCGCCTTTTTATATATATTTCTAGGTCGAAGTTTAGTAATCAATAGGTTGGTTTATCGTTTAAGGGGAGCACCGGTACTGAAGGGGTTAAAGTTTTTCAGACAGTATTGCTAACTATGATTGTCAGTGTGTGTGTGTGTGTGTGTGTGTGTGTACACGTGTGTGTGTGTGTGTGTGTGTGTGTGTGTGTTGTAGTCCTTGTTGTGTGTGTATGTGTGTGTGTGTGTGTGTGTATGTATATGTGTGTGCGTGTATGTATGTATTGTAGTGGTCCGTGTTTGTGTGTGGACATATTTGTAGAGTTGTTTGTGTCCAGATGGTGTAAACAAAAGTTGTGGACAACAGACACCGACTCCTCTTGTCAAGGGGACAAACTCTTACCCAGGTCAGTACTGTAAAGCCGGTGTCACACAAACGTTTTTTCCCTCAATATTTATACTCAATACTGATCTGGCAGCTTATGAGGTCAACATTTATTACATTTCTGTCACCTAAATTGATCTCTCACCAGTCTAGTTTCCGATCCCAGTGCAAAATATTCCAGAAATGTTGCCAGAAATTTTTTGATAATCGAATGTTGACTATAAAAGCTCTCGTGTGATACCGGCTTAACGTTGTCTTTCCTTTTATTATGGCTATCATTATACGATTATATTTAAATTAATCTAAATAAACGCACGTAATGGTAATATAATTCATAAGATATTCTTACTATGCTAAAGTATGGAACGGTCAGAAAGGAAATTAGAGATAAGGGCGCAGATACAGGGATAGAAACCAAAGGACGGTAGTTTGGAAATTAGAGATTTGGGCCAGGCTTGGGATAAATCTAGCGCAATAGAAAAAAGTCTCACCGAAGTCTCAAAGGGATGATGGCGAAGAGTTAGTAAAATAAGCAAGGAGGTCACCAATACTCGTGATCTGAAAGTAGATTATGGAAGAGAAATATTTACGAAATTTTGAAGTAAGAATAATTTCAAAAACTATAGAGTTGCAAGAAATCACAGCAATCAGACAATAGTTGAGGGAGGAGAGCGGTCACCCTTCTTTGGGACAGGTTGAATGAAAGCAAACTTCTAGCAAGAAGGAAAGACGTTAAGAGGAAAGAAAAAGACCAAAGAGTTTGCCTAGGCAGGGAGTCAGCACGGAAGAAACGTTTTTGAATACAACAGGAAGAAACGTTTTTGAATACAACAGGAAGAAACGTTTTTGAATACAACAGGAGGAACACCGTCCGGTCCATACACCTTTTTAGTATTAAGCCCAAAGAGGGCAGAAAGTACATCCTTAAAAGTGATTATGATATTAGGCATAAGATAGAGGGGGTGGAAAGGGAGCAGTAGCGCCCAAATCATCCAAGGTGGAATTTTCAGCAAATGTTTGAGCAAAGATTTCATCTTTTTCAGGGGAAGAGGAAACGGTGGTATCTGGTATCGTTAGAGTGGAAAAGAGGAGGGAAAAACGAGGAAGTGAAATTGTTGGAGAGGTTTTTGACTTGATGCTAGAAAGCTTGGGAAGAGCTAGAGTTGGAAAGTTCAGAGCATTTGTTATTGATAAAAGAGTTTTTGGCGAGTCAACTTGATTCGGGAAATAGATGTTTAAAGTTCGACATTCTAGAGTTTGAAGGCGATGGTACCGTTTGAATGCCGGTGGACATACTAAATTGGTGTGTGTGTGTGTGTGTGTGTGTGTGTGTGTGTGTGTGTGTGTGTGTGTGTGTGTGTGTGTGTGTGTGTGTGTGCGCCTGTGTGTGTGTGTGTGCGCCTGTGTGTGTGTGTGTGTGTGTGTGTGCCTGTGTGGTGTGTGTGTGTATGTGTGTGTGTGGAATGAACTGAGGGAGCGGTAAACAAAATCAAATGGTGTGTGTGTTTGTGTGTGTGTGTGTAATTAGTCAATTGTCTGGTCTGGTTTCTGTCACACACCACCCCCCTCATTTAGTACAGCACTAATGGAGTGGGCCCGGTCTTATCGTTAGTAGGGATTTCCGATAATAAGTCAATTCGTACACAAATAATTTCGTTCGCAGATCCATTCTTTCACTTGCAAATTTCAGGCTATAGGGAAGTTGGAGCCGTAATGATCGCTATTAAACAGAAATACAATAATAATGTAGGTTACTGATAGATGAAATATATATTGAATTAGGTTTTATATATTAATAAATGTACTACAACGGTGTTTTAGCTGGTAAGTCTGCTAAATGTCGATGCTGAGTGGGCAATTCAGTTGTTTCGTCTACAATTTAAAGACTTATTGTGAAAGATTAGCTTAGGAAATATCAAACTAGATCAGGAATAGTGACGTCACTTAATATTTGATAAATATATATTAGGGTTAGTTGGGCTAATGCTAGGTTAACGGGGGTGTCACCGTTTTTGTTTTTTATCTTTCTCTCCTAATCTCTCTTTCCCTGGCTTGTATCCATTCGACCCCATTCAGCCAACTGTTTTAAGACGTGTATCCCCATTCAGATGTCAATTTCTTCCTGGTGAGTGATAGCGAGCCAGCATTGTATGGAGAAATCCGGCTTCTCCGGAGAAATTTTTCTAACGAAAAATGTACAAATTTAGCTAGTTGTTAAAACAAAAATTAATATATGCTGGCTTGCTACCGCTCGCCAGGAAAATATGGACATCTGGATGGGGGTAAACGTCTTAAAACAGTAAGCTGAATGGGGCCGAATGGATACAAGCCAAAGAGAAAGGGAGAGAAAGAGAAAAAAAGCGAGGTGGGCTCCTTTAAGAGAGTGCAAATTTATATCGAAGGGAGGTCTTGGGGGCATTTTTATAATCTTGCTTGAGGTCTAAGGAGCAACCTAATAGATAAAAATTACTTTTGGGGCGATTTTTGCATGTATTCATTATTTTCTAGTTTCCTCCCTAGACCTTCATCAAATTAAAAAAAAAAAAAAAACATTACATCCCCTTCTAGATTAATTTGTACATTTTTCGGTAGAAAAATTTCCCGGCCGAAGGCCTGTTCTTCCAACATTACAAGCTCACTATCGTTCGCCAGGGAAAATATCGACACCTAAATAGCACAAAAGGTCTAAATATTGACGAAGAAATGGGTCGAAAGGTCTTAAAATCGACTAACTAATGGGGCAATCATCTTAACATCTGAAAACTAATTGGGCTAAACATGAGGGAGAAAGTAGTCCAGAAAACCGGCCCATCCCCCCTTTAACCCGTTCAGTACCAGTTACATCCTCTTAATTAAATTCTGGCAATGATTTGACTATCTTTATTCAGCTTAAGAAGGACCTCTAGCAAAAATAAAGGCTTCACACTATCTTAACCAACCCTTTTAACTACCACAGATCCTTCCTAAGCTGCATAATATCGTCTATATATAGCCAGAATAATATAGAACACACGTCGCTGGTACTGAAAGGGTTAAACAGTAATTTGGCTTGATATCTAAGAATCTATGTTTAATGTGGGCGAAGGGACACACAGACGAAATGGCTTTGACGACCAAAACAACGATTATGGCCTGTCAGAAACCACCCTCATTTAGGCTCATATTAATGTCCGGAGCGTCCAGGCCTAAATTACCGCCAGCCAGAGGGGGATTCTGTTTACTAGACCACCGTAAGACAATGTTAAGGGGGTGTTATTGTCATGTAACCCCTTCTCCCTCATATTTAACCCTATTAGTCAGACACCACCGTCATTTAGGGTCATATTAATGGCGCGTCCAGGCCTAAATTATCCCCAGCCAGATACACCCTTTAGTAAACAGATAAATTATATGCCGGTGTTAGGTTCACTAGACCAAGGATGTAGTAGGTACTCGCTTTTTCTGGACCCCTTCTCCCTCATGTTTAGCATATTAGTTTTGAGATTTTAAGACGTTTGTTCCTTTAGTTTGGCGATTTTGAGACCTTTCGCCCCATTTCTTTGTCAATATTAAGAAATTCCGTGCCATTTAGGTGTCGGTGTTTTCCTGGCGAGCGATGGCGAGCGATAGCGAGCCTGCAATTCTATGAGGAAACGGCCTTCGGCCGGGACATTTTTCTACCAAAAAATGTACAAATCTGTCTTGAAGGGGGGTGTAGGGGTTGTTTTTTAATATTGCTGGAGGTCTTGCTAGAAAACTAAATAATACATCAATAACTATACATCAATAACTATACATCAATAACTATACATCAATAACTATACATCAATAACTATACATCAATAACTATACATCAATAACTATACATCAATAACTATACATCAATAACTATACATCAATAACTATACATCAATAACTATACATCAAACTATACATCAATAACTATACATCAATAACTATACATCAATAACTATACATCAATAACTATACATCAATAACTATACATCAATAACTATACATCAATAACTATACATCAATAACTATACATCAATAACTATACATCAATAACTATATACATAGGCAAAAACCCAAGCACAACCCCCTTAAGGGGAGGTTTTTAGTTTGGTCCCTAGATAACCTTCAAGCTTAAGATTACACCCCCTTGAGCTTCTTTCAAGATAAATTTGTACATTTTTCGGTAGAAAAATGTCCCGGCTGAAAGCCGGTTCCTCTTAAATTACAGGCTCGCTATCGCTCGCCAGGATAAAATCGACACCTAAATGGCACGAAAGGTTTTAAAATTGACAGAAATGGGTTGAAAGTTCTTAAAATAGTCAAAATAATGGGGCAAAAGTCTTAAAATTAGAAAAACAATGGGGCTAAACATGAGGGAGAAAGGAATCAAGAAAAAATCCCTCAAGTGGAAATCTCCCCTTCTAATACTAAGAAGACATTTGGACCAGATAATGTTTCTCTTGTTGTACTCAAAATAAACTGGTTCTTCCTTGCTGACTCTCTGGCTAGGCAATTATGGCGTTAAGATGTCCGATTCTAATGTCCACCTACTTTTGTGCCCCCCGCTAATACAACCTAAAGCCGGTATCACACGAGAGCTTTTATATATAGTCAACATTCGATGATCAACATTTTTATGACAATATTTCTGGAATATTTTGCACTGGTATCGGAAACTAGACTGATGATAGATGAATTTAGGTACCAGAAAAGTTTTAAATCTTGACCTCATAAGCTGCCAGACCAGTGTTGAGGCTAAATGTTGAGTGAAAAAGCGCTCGTGTGATACTACCTAAGAGGCGGCGAAGATGGATGAATCACCTGTCGGTTCATGCCTTGTGTAACCCGGCATTAATTAAGGGGAGATATCGACTTGAGGGATTTTTTTTTTCTGGACCCCATTCTCCCTCATGTTTAGCCCCATTGCTTTTGAGATTTTAAGACTTTCGCCCCATTAGTTTGGCGATTTTAAGAACTTTCGACCCCATTTCCGTCAATTTTAAGACCTTTCGTGCAATTTAGGTGTCGATTTTATCCTGGCGAGCGATAGCGAACCTGTAATTTAAGAGGAACCGGCTTTCAGCCGGGACATTTTTCTACCGAAAAATGTACAAATTTATCTTGAAAGGGGCTCAAGGGGGTGTAATCTTAAACTTGATGGATATCTAGAGACCAAACTAAAAACCTCCCCTTAATGACAAAGGTGATTAACACTTTCACTTCCTGTAATAAATGGACTATCGTATTTATGCATACACTGTAGACAACAATGGGTATGACAAGGGTATTTAAAGTGTCCACCATGATGATATATACTTGTTGTCATACCATTTCTATACCATTCATATTTTAGAGTTTAAGGGGGGTGACCTGTTTTTGTTTCTGTCTTTTTCTATCTTTCTCTGGCTTGTATCCATTTGGCCCCATTCAGCCCACTGTTTTAAGACGTTTATCCCCATCCAGGTGTCAATTTTTTACTGGTGAGCGGTAGCGAGCCAGCATATTTTTTTTATTTTTGTTTGACAGCAGGCTAAATCTGTAAATTTTCCGATAGAAAAATGTCTCCGGCGAAACCGGATTTCTTCATATAATGCTGGCTCGCTATCGCTCGCCAGGAAGAAATCGACACCTAGATGGGGATAAACGTCTTAAAATAGTTGGCTGAATGGGGCCGAATGGATACAAGCCAGAGAAAGAGAGAAAAGGACAGAAATAACAAAAAGCAGGTCACCCCCCTTAAGTAATTGACCACTTGTGAGCTTCAGGCTATAAGTAAGATGCAGCTGTAAGTATTGATATAAGTAAGATGCAGCTGTAAGTATTGATATAAGTAAGATGCAGCTGTAAGTATTGATATAAGTAAGATGCAGCTGTAAGTATTGATATAAGTAAGATGCAGCTGTAAGTATTGATATAAGTAAGATGCAGCTGTAAGTATTGATATAAGTAAGATGCAGCTGTAAGTATTGATATAAGTAAGATGCAGCTGTAAGTATTGATATTTAGCAGAATTACCAACCTTAAGTATTTAATGCGGTTGAAGTACCTTAATAAAGGCAGAACACGCAATTTAACAAGGAGAGAGAGAGAGAGAGAGAGAGAGAGAGAGAGAGAGAGAGAGAGAGAGAGAGAGAGAGTCAACCAACCATCCATCATCTGTGTTTGTTTGTGTGTGTGTGTGTATGTCTGTCTGCGTGCGTATGCATGTATGTGTGTGTGTGTGTGTGTGTGTGTGTATGTCACCCGGCCCCTCTCCCTTACCCTAGCTTGTTCACCTTACAGGGACCAATTAAGGGGTCCTTGGATGTGTGTCATTAGGGCCGCGGACCCTCAATTGCTAATAAGTGGGGCTGTTCTGGCTAGGCTCTCTTCTAAATTATAGAGCGAAGTCACACGATATATTTTTCTAGCAATTCTCGTGACAACATTCTTAGGATGTGAAATTATATACGTGTATATATCGTTGGTGGTGGTGGTGTATACTGTATATATATATATATATATATATCCCAATATGTCAATGGGAAGATATTATTGGGATGGTATTTGTGCTGTACCTTGTATCAGTGCATTACCACAGCGCACCGAAATGCCAAATAAATACCCTCATTGTTCCCTGATTAAATAGCATTGTATGAATATTCCCATATTCAAAAATATGCTACAGGGGGGCAATGCCTAGTGAGTTAATTGCTCAATAGGTGGCGTTCTGAGAGTGAGGGTCCGAGCCTGGGGGATGAGACTGTGAAGCACAGAGGCGGAGCAGCTTCAGAGATGGAATTGTTTCGAGCCGTGAAGCTTCGCATGTCTCACTCCCTAGACTGGAGCAAGACCTCACGGGCCTCACCGTGTTCAGCGGTAGAGTGTAAAAGGCAATCAGCCTATGCCCGAGAGGGAGTTGATGGAATATAGAAGAAAAAAAAAAAATATATATATATGTATACAGGTATATATACTGTATATATGTGTGTGTGTGTGTGTCAAATCGTGCTCGTAAATTACCTTAGGTGGCTTAATTCTAGTAAAGCTTGAAATTGGAAGCCATTTGGTGTATTTCTATGTTATCATTACCGGTGTTATCATTACCGGTGTTATCATTACCGGTGTTATCATTACCGGTGTTATCATTACCGGTGTTATCATTACCGGTGTTATCATTACCGGTGTTATCATTACCGGTGTTATCATTACCGGTGTTATTCATTACCGGTGTTATCATTACCGGTGTTATCATTACCGGTGTTATCATTACCGGTGTTATCATTACCGGTGTTATCATTACCGGTGTTATCATTACCGGTGTTATCATTACCGGTGTTATCATTACCGGTGTTATCATTATTTGATTGTGTTGGTTCTTGGATTTTCTGAAGTTAAAGGCCTATATTGTTGGTCGAAGCAATCTTACCTTTCTTATTCACTACTTTAATTGATTTAATTAGTTAGGTTTATTTGTAAATTAATTGGTGAGTTGGTAAAAACAAACATGAATTATAACAAGCAGTCTATTAACCCTCTCCGACATATGACACGATTTTGAGCCTATTAGGGATACATTAAAGCCTTTGTTGCCATCAGGGGTATTTAGAAACCTTTAGTTTAGTTACTTCAACCTCTGCAGTTGTCTTTGAGTTAGCTGTGGGCAGAAAACTAATTTTGGAGAGGTACTGTAATTATAAGAGTGAGAGAACTCTATTTAGTATTGCTAATCTGGCAACCTCTGCATCATATGAGCGTGAAAGGGTTATGGACATTAGATCTATTATTTGCTCGTCTTCCTTGGTATGTCTGTGTGAACTGTTGAAAGAAATTGCTGGAAAAAAAATAATCATACGACTCCAACTTTAAATAAGGGTGTTCGGTCCATGTCCCACCCTGATTTAGTGGTCACGGTCCATGAACCATTACAGTGAGACCAAGATAGTAATTACACTCAATATCAGACTAAAACAAACAGTGGGGCGAGAATTGAAAGCACCAAGAAGATCAGTGAAAAATGAGACACGAAAAACAATTGGACGTTAACGAATTTAAGGGGGGTGTCCTGTTTTTTTTTTCTCTCTCTCTTTCTCTAGCTTGTATCCATTTGGCCCCATTCAACCAACTGTTTTAACACGTTTATCTCCATCCACGTGTCGATTTATTCCTGGCGAGCGATAGCGAGACAGCATTGTATGGAGAAATCCGGCTTCGCCGGAGAAATTTTTCTATCGAAAAATTTACAAATTTAACTTGCTGTCAACAAATATATATAGGCTATGCTGGCTCGCTACCGCTCGCCAGGAAAATATTGACACCTGGATGGGGGTAAACGTCTTAAAACAGTAGGCTGAATGGGGCCGACTGGCCCCCAAGCCAAAGAGAAAGGGAGAGAAAGAGAAAACAAAGCGAGGTGGGCTCCCTTAAACAATATCGTGTGAGATAAATTCGGTTCACTTAGTGGAAAGACACGTAGAGCCTTTTCGTGGTCAGAATTATGTGAGCAGATTATGGAAGAAATAGATAATTATAGATAATTATAGATAATTATAGTGAAGATATAATTATTGTGTTCTCTCCACCCACCAACCAACTTTACTCCTAATCTCGATTCATGAAATTAACAAACACATGTGGCATTCCGGGGATTCGAACCCAGGACGCTCACACCAAAAATCAACACCCTTAAGGGGGGTCACCTGCTTTTTGTATTTCTCTCCTTTTCTCTCTTTCTCTGGTTTGTATCCATTCGGCCCCATTAAGCCAACTATTTTAAGACGTTTAACCCCTGTAGGTGTCGATTTCTTCCTGGCGAGCGATAGCGAGCCAGCATTATATTAAGAAATCCGGCTTTGCCGGAGACATTTTTCTATCGAAAAATGTACAAATTAAGCCTACTGTCAAAAATATTTTAAAAATATGCTGGCTCGCTACCGCTCACCAGTAAAAAATTGACACCTGGATGGGGATAAACGTCTTAAAACAGTAGGCTGAATAGGGCCGAATGGATACAAGCTAGAGAAAGAGAGAAAAGGGGAGAACAAAAAGCAGGTCACCCCCCTTAACAATAGAGCGTGCTAAGAAATATGAGATGTGTGTGATTTTGGGTTTTGTTTATTTTTATTTTTCTGATGTGTTGTAATGTCCCTGTTCGGGCTCTGTCTCGAGTCGCCAACCCCTATACAAAAACAAGAGGAAAACTGGGGAAGGTGCCAGAGTAAATGCATACATACATACATACATACAGACAGACAGAAATACATACATACATACATACAGACAGACAGAAATACATACATACATACATACATACATACATACATACATACATACATACATACATACATACATACATACATACATACATACATACATACAAGACATACGAGTAGCTGTTCTATTAAATAATTATGAAGATAGCATCCTAACGTGTGGCACTATCAGCACACGAAATGAATATGGCTGTCAAACATCGAATAAATGTTAAATGCTATATACTGTATTCTTGGGGTTAATGGTAGGGACAATTTGGAATAGTTGTTTCGTTATGCAATATTGAAAAATCACACAGTAGCACTTTTCCCTTAAGGGGAGATTTCCACTTGAGGGATTTTTTTTCTGGACCCCGTTTTCCCTCATGTTTAGCCCCATTGCTAGTTGAGATTTTATGAATTTCGCCGCATTAGTTAGGTGATTTTGAGAACCTTCGCCCCATTTCTGTCAATTTTAAGACCTTTCGTGCCATTTAGGTGTCGATTTTTTTCCTGGCGAGCGACAGCGAGCCTGTATTTTAAGAGGAACCGGCCTTCGGCCGGGAAATTTGTCTACCGAAAAATGTACAAATTTATCTTGAAAGGGGGTCAAGGGGGTGTAATTTTAATCTTGATGGAAATCTAGGGAACAAACTAAACACCTCCCCTTAATTGTATACCTATAATTAAATAGTGTTTGCTATGTGTATGAAGGGGGACAAAATGCAAAGCTGCCTGTACAAGTGCCCCCCCTCCCCCCCCCCCCACACACACAAAGTTAAAAGAGTGAAAGAAAGCCAATTTCAAGGTACAGTACGTTAGCATCATAATGTCTGGCCACACGGAGCTTGAAGCAGTTTAAGTCGTAGGATGAGGGAATTACTTTTTTTCGAGCCGACAACCAATGAGCCCGATAATACGCAGTTGTTAACCTAACTTATCCTAAATGATTTAACAGATTGACCTTGGCTGCCACAGGAGAACCTACATACCCCCAGGTGGGGGTAGGATGTGGACAGAGAACCGGGTGGTTCCCTGAGGCCAGCGAATCCACACCTAAGGAGGGTCACCTGCTTTTGTTTTATCTTCCTCTCTTTTTCTCTCTTTCCCTGGCTTGTATCCATTCGGCCCCATTCAGCCAATTGTTTTAAGACGTTTATCCCCATCCAGGTGTCGATTTCTTTCTTGCGAGCGATAGCGAGTCAGCATTGTATGGAGAAATCCGGCTTCGCCGGAGAAATTTTTCTATCGAAAAATGTACAAATTTAGTTTGCTGTAAAAAATATATATATATATGCTGGCTCGCTACCGCTCGCCAGGAAAATATTGACACCTGGATGGGGGTAAACGTCTTAAAACAGTAGGCTGAATGGGGCCGAATGGATACAAGCCAAAGAGAGAGGGAGAGAAAGAGAAAAAAAGCGAGGTGGGTTCCCTTAACCTCCACAGAAAAGATTTTTTTTTTTACAGAAACCTCACATGCAGGTAACGGGATTCGAATGCTCGCTACCTGAGTAAAGCGACTAGAGTTCCGTGCCTTAAAATGCTCTTCCCCATTATGACTAAACGCACGCTCACACGCATGCACGCACGCAAGCACCCCCCCCCCCCCCCACACGCGCACACACGAACACACCCACATCATACCTACCTAGAGTAATCTGTTAATATATAGCCAATTCAAGACCTTTAAGGGGAGGTATTTAGTTTGTTCCCTAGACCTCCATCAAGCTTAAAATTACACCCCCTTGAGTCCCTTTCAAGATAAATTTGTACATTTTTCGGTAGAAAAATGTCCCGGCCGAAGGCCGGTTCCTCTTAAATTACAGGCTCGCTATCGCTCGCCAGGATAAAATCGACACCTGAATTGCACGAAAGGTCTTAATATGGGGTGAAAGTTCTTAAAATCGCTAAACTAATGGGGCAAACGTTTTGTAATATCAAATGCAATGGGGCTAAACATGAGAGAGAAAGGGGTCAAGAAAAAAAATCCTCAAGTGGAGATCTCCCCTTAATAATGCTGTTCCCCCTACTGTGAATCACCCACTGTGAATATACCCGCGGACACATACACACAATATACCCGCGGACACATACACACAATATACCCGCGGACACATACACACAATATACCCGCGGACACATACACACAATATACCCGCGGACACATGCACACAATATACCCGCGGACACATACACACAATATACCCGCGGACACATACACACAATATACCCGCGGACACATACACACAATATACCCGCGGACACATACACACAATAGCCTGTCATCTCATAATATACCCGCGGACACATACACACAATATACCCGCGGACACATACACACAATAGCCTGTCATCTCATAATATACCCGCGGACACATACACACAATAGCCTGTCATCTCATAATATACCCGCGGACACATACACACAATAGCCTGTCATCTCATAATATACCCGCGGACACATACACACAATAGCCTGTCATCTCATAATATACCCGCGGACACATACACACAATATACCCGCGGACACATACACACAATAGCCTGTCATCTCATAATATACCCGCGGACACATACACACAATATACCCGCGGACACATACACACAATAGCCTGTCATCTCATAATATACCCGCGGACACATACACACAATATACCCGCGGACACATACACACAATAGCCTGTCATCTCATAATATACCCACGGACACATACACACAATAGCCTGTCATCTCATAATATACCCGCGGACACATACACACAATAGCCTGTCATCTCATAATATACCCGCGGACACATACACACAATAGCCTGTCATCTCATAATATACCCGCGGACACATACACACAATAGCCTGTCATCTCATAATATACCCGCGGACACATACACACAATAGCCTGTCATCTCATAATATACCCGCGGACACATACACACAATAGCCTGTCATCTCATAATATACCCACGGACACATACACACAATAGCCTGTCATCTCATAATATATTCACCCATCTATAATTAAAATTGAGGATAGCTGAATATAAGGTAACGTTAATCATTACATTTATTCATTTATGGCTCAAATATTATAATTTTGGTTGGATTTCTCTAATTAGGAGTATTCTATTATGAATATTTTGCAGTAAGTGGTGTATATTCTGACAATAAAATTATTTTTTGTTTTCGTAATTCTGCTTTCAATTCAATGAAAGGACTAGTGTCGACGAATGTTAACCCTTTGAATCCTAGAGGTTGGATTAATTAACCTGATTAAAATTGTGCAAGGGTAGCCGCAGTAAGAAATTGTCCAAGGGTAGCCGCAGTAAGAAATTGTCATCTGATGAAAACAATTAACCCCTTCAATATTAGGTCGGCTTTTTTCCTTTATTTACGCTATTAATTCATATTTTTCACCAACCAACTTTACTTCTAAACTCAATTAATGAAATCAACAAATACATGTGGCACTCCAAGGACTCGAACCTAGGACACCGAAATTCCACGCACCTATGCATTACGCCATTTTGTACAGCTTAGGAAGGACATCTGGCATTCAAAGGAGTATAACCCGCGACCTACCCCTTCACACAACTACCAAGTGGTGATGGGCTGGTCTATCAGAGTGAGAACTGAGCGATCTCTGACATACCCATAGCTTACTATGACTGTTCCTTTAACTTATATATTTTCTAGATCTCAAGTGACGGCGTCTTTACCGTGGATTGACCTCCCAATCTACCAAGATTGGAAGCCAAAGGGTCACATTTTTCCCTTGCCCCTCAAATTTCTCTTCATAACTGCGGAGGGGCACAGGGCCCTGGGTGGGGCTTTGGTTTCCCGGGCGTTTCCGCACCCTCCTCAGCTCCCCGCCATGGAGTGGCTTCGGTCACCCAGGCTTTATTGTGGTCGGCAGGGAGGGTTCTGTGGGGGCGCTCGGTTATGGCCTTGGAATTGCTCGGGGCCTTGGGGCTGTTCGGCCAGGCAGCTTGGGGAACAACAACAACTACCAATGGGGGACCGGAAAACGTCGTCTGCTGCTCTTTCCAATACACCCAATGTCACCCAATAGTAATCAGTTTCCATCCAGTGAGGCAAAATATATAAATCGAAGTCATCATTTCTGAGAACAAACTGAAAAAGTAGTAAGAATTACCCCCCGTGGGGGTGGGGGGGGGGTCCCCCCAAAATGGGTGTTGCTGAGGTAAAACGGAGGGTAAATCTTTTTATCTTTGTTTGGATACCCTTCAGGAATATCTGTATAAAATTTAAAATCTTTATACATTATTTCCGCTATTTGCTGTTTTTTAAGCTAATTTGACTGGACTAGACCCCAATTTATATACAGTATATATATCCTTCAAACAAACAGACGATTATGGGAGTTCTATTATCAACATATTCCATGGAGGGTAGCAAGTAATAGTGTGTGGACTGTATGAGTTTGCATGGATGAAGAAGGGTCCCTGAAAGACAAGGACGAGACTTAGTACTTTAAACTACAACAAATAATCCTCTTGGGGGTCACAGGTGTGGGGAAAGCTGGGACTGAAGACTTCTTAGGGTTGGTGGTGGAATGCTGGGTGCTGAACATATGATTCTTGCCCACTGCGGTTGTAGGGGCTTTTGTCTTCTTGCAGTGTGTCTTCTTGTATGTTGTTGGTGATCTCGCAGGGCAAGTAATTTTGGTGCAGTATTTACGAACTACCTCCTCATAAAGATTTATTAAAGGACACCCATTCTGATCGTGTGCCGAGGTACTCAGACACCTGGGGTCTTTTAACCGAGTTTGTTACTCCTATGAGGTACTCAGTGGGCTCGTCGAGGTACTCAGACGAGACCATGTTGAGGTACTTACTCAGATATGGAATTTGCCGACGAGGTACTCAGTCGACCCTTCCCAAGGTACAGAGAGAAGTGAGCTTTCCTTGGTGTAGGTGGACTGACAAATGCTTGTCCAGGTGAGGTATGTCCCATTTCCGCTCCACATGAGGGTCTTGGGGTTGAGGGTAGGAAGGTATCTTTGTTCCCTTACCTGAGACCTAACTTTGTGTCCTTTTCGCTCTGGTGACTCAGATAATGGCCAGATGAAACATAAAGCTGGTGGGGAAGTCCTTGAGTAACGTAGTGGGGGATTTCCTGAGTGTCATAGAGGCTGGGGCAGAGCTTGTAATGTCAACAGCTTCATAGAGGATGGTATTGGGGGATACTGTGTTATTCTCTAGGAGGTTGAAGGTGTTGAGGTGCTGGTTGCGAGGAGTGTCAGGGCTACTCTCGATGTTGAAACGTGCTTAACATCTATGGTATATGGATTTCATACAGCCAATACACCTTTATAAGGGCATATTATTATGGACCTTATTTCACGCTTCTCATACCTTCTTTAAACCCATGTGTTTGTTTACAGCGTATTGATTGCGACTGTACCAACTACCCTCAACCTTGTAGAGAATTAAATAGCGGCCATTCTCCCCACAGCTGATGCACGGGATAACAAGATATAACAATATAATAATTACGGGTGCATTGGTAAATCTGCCGCACTAACTGTTACAAACAATAGAGCATCGCCAAAAAAAAAAACACGAAAAGAAGAGAATAATAATACTACCTAAAGAAAAGTTGGGTGTGATTAAAACGTGTATAAGACAATGGGTGTTGGGCGAGGGGGGGGGGGGGACTAAACCATTGTCGTCTGACTTGGGGGGTGGGGGTGGGGACTTTTGGTATATAGGGTCGGACAACTTCCTACCCGGGTGCAATTTGGGGGGGGGGGGGGGAGAATTGTCTTGATGGTGTAATGGTTAGTGTGTTTACAATCTGTATGTGGTAACCCGGGTTCGAATCCCGGTGGATCACATGCTTTCATTAATTTAATTTGGGAAGTGTTTGGAGTTGGAGTGAAATTAACCCCTTGAAGCTCTGACGCGTTTTAGCTGTTTATTTTTACTATAATTCGACGATTTTATCGTCTAATAATTGCCAGAAAACAAAACAGAAACGCGTATCGGAGCTTGAAAGGGTTAATTAACCTAGATATACACTGCATGCTCCTTTTGTTTTCTATAGGTAGGCGTAGGTTTGTTTTCTATAGGTAGGCGTAGGTTTGTTTTCTATAGGTAGGCATAGATTTGTTTTCTATAGGTAGGAGTAGGTTTGTTTTCTATAGGTAGGCATAGGTTTGTTTTCTATAGGTAGGAGTAGGTTTGTTTTCTATAGGTAGGCGTAGGTTTGTTTTCTATAGGTAGGTATAGGTTTGTTTTCTATAGGTAGGTGTAGGTTTGTCCTCCCTTTATTAAACATATTTTTTTATTGAGACACTATAAGGGGTTACTACTCGTTTTTTTCTGGACCCCCATCTCCCTCATGTTTAGCATATTAGTTTTGAAGTTTTAAGATTGTTCGTTCTGTTAGTTTAGCGATTTTCAGACTTTTTGCCTCGTTAATTTGTCAATATTAAGACCTCTCGTGCCATTTAGGTGTCAATTTTTTTCCTGGCGAGCAAATTTTAGAAGGAAGCAACCTTCGGCCGGGATATTTTTCTACCGAAAAATTTCCAAATTTGTATTGAAAGGGGTCTAGGGGGTGTTTTTCTAAGCTTGACGGAGGTCTAGCGAGAAAACTAAAAAATAAATAAAATATATAAATATATAGACCAAAAACCAAGCATTACCCCCTTAAACCAATAATATAATGGTGGATGAACCCGCTATATATTTAATAATATAATGGTGGATGAACCCGCTATTATTTTCTAGATCTCAAGTGACGGCGTCTCTTCCGTGGATTGACCTCCCAATCCAAAGCGTCACGTTTTTCCTTTGCCACTCAACGTTCTCTTCATAATTGCTGAGGGGCACAGGGCCCTGGGTGGGGCTTTGGTTTCCCGGGCGTTTCCGCACCCTCCTCAGCTCCCCGCCATGAAGTGGCTTCGGTCACCCAGGCTTTATTGTGGTAGGCAGGGAGGGTTCTGTGGGGGCGCTCGGTTATGGCCTTGGCCTTGCTCGGAGCCTTGGGGCTGTTTGGCCAGGCAGCCTGGGGAACAACAACAACCCTTTGAGTGCCAGCGACGTGTGTTATCTTTTTTCTTGCTAGATATTATGCAGCTTAGGAAGGATATGCGGTAGTTAAAAGGGTTGGTTGAGATAGTTTGAAGCCTTATTATTGCTAGATGTCCTGCCTAATCTGAAAACAAAATTGTCTAATAGTTGTCACAGTATAAAGAAATGGACGTCACCGGCATTGTACGGGTTAAGGGGATGTATTTAGTTTGTTCCCTAGACCTCCATCAAGCTTAAAATTACACCCCCTTCAGTCCCTTTCAAGATAAATTTGTATATTTTTCGGTAGAAAAATTTACCGGCCGAAGGCCGGTTCCTCTTAAATTACAGGCTCGCTATCGCTCGCCAGGATTAAATCGACACCTGAATGGCATGAAAGGTCTTAATATGGGGTGAAAGTTCTTAAAATTGCTAAACTAATGGGGAAAAACGTTTTATAGTATCAAAAGCAATGGGTGCTAAACATGAGGGAGAAAGGGGTCAAGAAAAAAATCCCTTAACTGGAGATCTCCCCTTAAACAATCTCGCGGTGCAAGAGCTCCTACAGTCAGTAGCTGAAATCCGGCAGGTTGACTTTGTTAGTTTTGGCTCTGCGAACAACATTGGTTTTAGCGGTCAATGTTGTGGAAGCAGTCGTTTAGGAGGAGTAGTGCATCAGGTTCTCGATACGACAAAAAAACGTCCTAGCGGAAATGGGAAATATTAGAATGGTTGTTCTTCAGTAAAATCTCTAGTACCATACTTCGTTACTTATTCCTGACAGTTATTCATGCAAGTGGTATGTAGCAAGATCTTCACTTGCTTAAGGGGAGGTTTTTAGTTTGTTCCTTAGATTTCCATCAAGCTTAAAATTACACCCACTTTCAAGAGAAACTTGTACATTTTTCGGGAGAAAATGTCCCGCCGCTTCCCCCTAAATTACAGACTCGCTATCCCCTGCCTGGAAAAAAAAAAGACGTCGCTGGTACAGAAGGGGTTAAAGTAAAGCTGCGGTCGAGGTATACAAAATGGTGGCTCGACAAACCCACCTCTCCCGTAATCCACCCCACAAACCCCCCGCTAGTGTGGCAAGAGTGGAGCCCTCTGCCTGAGGTGCACGTTCTACCCACCTAACGTGTAATTACCCAAACAACCTTAAGGGGAGGTATTTAGTTTGTTCCCTAGACCTCCATCAAGCTTAAAATTACACCCCCTTGAGTCCCTTTCAAGATAAATTTGTACATTTTTCGGTAGAAAAATTTCCCGGCCGAAGGCTGGTTCCTCTTAAATTACAGGCTCGCTATCGTTCGCCAGGATAAAATCGACACCTGAATTGCACGAAAGGTCTTAATATGGGGTGAAAGTTCTTAAAATCGCTAAACTAATGGTGCAAACGTTTTATAATATCAAAAGCAATGGGGCTAAACATGAGGGAGAAAGGGGTCAAGAAAAAAAATCCCTCAAGTGGAGATCTCCCCTTAATTATAGAACAAGGAGAATAATTAAATGTAGTTCTCCGGGGCGGTGATTACCCTTCCTCATATTCAATACGGCCCGGAGAAAGATTACGGCTCGGTAAAGGGCGGCCGGACGGGTAATGTATGTCTATATTTGCGTATGAAAGCAAGGGGCGGGCCGCGGGGTGAGCATGAATAGGGGGTCCTTTAGGCAATAGGAGGTCCTTTAGTCAATAGGGGGTCCTTTAGGCAATAGGAGGTCCTTTAGTCAATAGGGGTCCTTTAGGCAATAGGGGGTCCTTTAGTCAATAGGGGGTCCTTTAGTCAATAGGGGGTCCTTTAGGCAATAGGAAATGAGCAGCGGCCGACATTTTGGGCCCATATTTACGTGGTGTCAGCGATACGGAGAAAATTCTATCTATCTATTGCCGGACGCCTTACTCCCCTTAATGAGGGTGGCCATACACAGAAGGCCCCCAAGCGGACCTATTCCCTGTAAGAGGAAAATTACTGCCCACTTATATATATATATTTTTTTTTCTTCTATATTCCAACTACTCCCTCTCGGGCATAGGCTGAGAGCCTATACATTCCACCGCTCAACACGGTGAAGCCCGTGAGGTCTCGTTCCAGTCTGGGGAGTGAGACATGTGAAGCATCCATTCATGGCTCGAAGCAGCTCCATCTCTGAAGCCGCTGGTTGCTTTGTTCAAGTGCTTCACTGTCTCAACCTCCAGACTCAGACCCTCACTCTCAGAACGCCACCAATTGAGCAGTGAACTCACTAGGCATTGTCCCCCTGTAGCATATTTTGAATATGGGAATATTCATACAGTGCTATTTAATCAGGGAACAATGAGGGTATTTTTTTGGCATTTCGGTGGGCTTTGTGGTAATGCACTGATACTAGGTACAGCACAAATTCAATCCCAATAATATCTTCCCATTGACATATCGGTATTTGAACCCGGGTCCATTGGATTACCAATCCAGTGGCAAGACCACTCCACCACACCTCCCCTATGGCAATAGTTCCTGCTGGACTAGTGCAACCGTGGTTATTGAAACCATTGTTAAGAATTAATAATTACTACAAAACGAGACATTAAAATGTAAAATTTGGAAAACAAACAAACCAATAACATAATAATGTCAATATTAAGACCTTTCGTACTATTTAGGTGTCGATTTTTGTCCTGGCGAACGATAGTGAGCCTGTAATTTGGGAAGACCGGGTCTTCGACCGAGATTTTTCTACCGAAAAATGTACAAATTAATCTAGAAGGAGGATCTAATGGATGTTATTTTAAATTTGATAGAGATCTAGGGAGGAAACTAGAAACATAATAAATACATGAAAATATCGCCCTAAAAATTAACCATCCCCCTTAATTCCTTCAGCTACTAAAAAAAATAAAAAATAAAAATATATATAAATAAATATATATACATAATTATACGAGGATAATTGTGGCATATTCTGTGTGTGAGTCGAAATATTTATTTAATCTATGCAAAACCATAACTGATCTTCTCATGCATAATTATAAGGAACATGTATTAGGGAGCTAACATGATCCATTTATGCAACGAGATAGCCAAACTCTCCCTATAGCCCGTTAAAATGACCCGTTACTGTAAAGAATAGATAGCCAAACTACTTATAGCCCGTTAAAATGACCCGTTACTGTAAAGAATAGGTAGCCAAACTCTACTTATAGCCCGTTAAAATGACCCGTTACTGTAAAGAATAGGTAGCCAAACTCTCCCTATAGCCCGTTAATTAACATGACCCGTTACTGAACAAAATAGATAGCCAAACTCTCCCTATAGCCCGTTACTGTAAAGAGTAGATATATGAACTCTCCCTATAACCCATTACTGTAAAGAATAGATAGCCAAACTCTCCCTATAACCCATTACTGTAAAACAATAGACAGCCAAACTCTCCCTATAACCAATTACTGTAAACAATAGACAGCCAAACTCTCCCTATAACCCATTACCGTAAAAAATAGACAGCCAAACTCTCCCTATAACCAATTACTGTAAACAATAGACAGCCAAACTCTCCCTATAACCCATTACTGTAAAAAATAGACAGCCAAACTCTCCCTACAACCAATTACTGTAAACAATAGACAGCCAAACTCTCCCTATAACCCATTACTGTAAAAAATACAGCCAAAATCTCCCTATAACCCATTACTGTAAAAAAATAGACAGCCAAATTCTCCCAATAGCTGACCCCCACAATTTTCACTACCTTACTAATTGTTGCGTTTTTATCAGGGGTTCTTAAGGGGAGGCAGTTGGTTTTTCGAGTCCCCCTCCTCCCTCATGTTTAGCCCTATTAGTTATGAGATTTCAAGACATTTGCCCCAATAGTTTGGCGATATTCAGACCTTTTGCCCCATTTCTTTGCCAATATTAAGACCTTTCGTGCCATTTAGGGGTCGATTTTTTTCCTGACGAGCGATAGCAAGCCTGTATTTGAAGAGGAATCGGAAATTTTTCTACTGAAAAATGTACAAATTCATATCGAACAGGGGTCTTGTGGGTGTTTTTTTAAGCTTGATAGAGATTTAGAGAGAAAATTAAACCTCCTCCTTAAACCATTGAGCCGAACCAGTATATTATGCCGCACAATACCGTCTGAGCTCCCTTAAGGGGGGTGACCTGCTTTTTTTTATTTTTCTCCTTTTCTCTCTTTCTCTGGCTTGTATCCATTCGGCCCAATTCAGCCAACTATTTTAAGACGTTTATCCCCATCTAGGTGTCGATTTTTTCCTGGCGAGCGATAGCGAGCCAGCATTATATGAAGAAATCCGGCTTCGCCGGAGAAATTTTTCTATCGAAAAATGTACAAATTTAGCCTGCTGTAAAAAACATCTAAAAAATATGCTGGCTCGCTACCGCTCACTAGTAAACAATTGACACCTGGATAAACGTCTTAAAACAGTAGGCTGAACGGGGCCGAATGGATACAAGCCAGAGAAAGAGACAAGGAGAGAAAAAAAGCAGGTCATCCCCCTTAATATTCCTCGTGCTGACTACACTCCTCGGGCCCGACTTACTCCCTTCTTAAGGGGAGATGGGTCCTTTTTCTGGACCATCTTCTTCCTCATATTTAACCCAATTAGTTTTTCGATTTGAAATTGCTTGCACCATAATTTTGTCGATTTTAAGACATTTAGCCCCATTTCTTTGTCAATATTAAGACCTTTCGTGCTATTTAGGTGTCGATTTCTTCCTGGCGAAATATAGGTTTGAGTTTCCTCGCTAGACCTTATCAAGCTTAGAAAAAAACTAAATTAACCCCCTTTCAAGATAAATTTTTACATTTTTCGGTAGAAAAAGTCCCGCGGTTCCTTCTAAAACTAGAGGCTCGCTATCGCTCGCCAGGAAAAAATCGACACCTAAAGGGCAGGAAAAGTCATTGATATTGATTAAAAAATTAGGCGAAAGGTCTCAAAATCGCCAAACTAACGGAACGAACGTCTAAATACCTTAAAACTAATATGCTAAACATGGACAAACTACCATAATAACCCCTCTAAGAAGACGTCGGGCCAGATACTTTTAACCCCTTTTAACATTTTTCTGGCTACTATTAGACGATTTTATTCAGTTTAAAAAGGGCCTCCAGCAATTATTAACCCTCTCACGACCATATGACGCAGAGGTTGCCAGATTAGCAATAAGAAATAGAGTTCTCTCACTCTTATAATTACCTCTCCAAAATTAGTTTTCTGCTCACAGCTAACTCAAAGACAACTGCAGAGGTTGAAGTAACTAAACTAAAGGTTTCTAAATACCCCTGATGGTAACAAAGGCTTTAAAGTATCCCCAATAGGCTCAAAATTGCGTCAAGAACGTGAGAAGGTTAACATGCTTTGAAATATCTCCCTTAACCCTTTCCACTACCACAGACCCTTTTGAAGCTGCACAAAATCCCCTAAATATAGTTAAAATAAACTTAAAGAGACGACGTCGGCTCAGATACTGTTAACCCTGGGACTACCACTCAGCGTTTCGACAGTTTATCCTGGCTATCATTAAGGCGGGTGACCTGTTTTTGTTGTCGTTTTCTATCTTTCTCTGGCCTGTATCCATTTAGCCCCATTCAGCCTACTGTTTTAAGACGTTTATCCCCATCCAGGTGTCAATTATTTACTAGTGAGCTGTAGCGAGCCAGCATATTTTTTGGTTCCATGTCAGTTCAACCAGTGCCACACACAACAGATTCCTTTACAAATACACACACACACACAGCAGGTTCCATTACACACACACACAGCAGATTCCTTCACACACACACACACACACACACACACACACAGCAGGTTCCATTACACACACACACAGCAGATTCCTTCACACACACACACACACACAGCAGATTCCTTCACACACACACACACACACACACAGCAGCTTCCTTTACACACACACACACAGCAGATTCCTTCACACACACACACAGCAGGTTCCTTCACACACACACACAGCAGGTTCCTTCACACACACACACACAGCAGGTTCCTTTACACACACACACACAGCAGGTTCCTTTACACACACACATAGCAGATTCCTTTACACACACACACAACAGGTTCCTTTACACACACACACACACAGCAGGTTCCTTTACACACACAAACACACACACACACAACAGGTGCCTTTACACACACACACACACACACACAATTCTGATAACACCTTACCTAATCTGCATACCAATCTAGAACTTTAACTTTCGGCATTTTCAGCATAGGAAATCACTCTCTTGGAATTTCGACACTTGGGTGGACACTTGATCCTCAGTGCTTTGGAGGACAAGCACCCTAGAAGGGTCACTAGACCTGTTGTTGCTTGATTTCCTTTGAACTTCTTTGTACCCTCACCATCACCACCACCTCCATCCTCCTCCTCCTCCTCCACCACCACCACCACCTCCTCCTCCTCCTCCTCCTCCACCTCCACCACCACCACCACCACCACCACCTCCTCCACCATCACCACCATCACCACCACCATCACCATCATCACCACCACCACCATCACCACCACCCTCCATCCTCCACCACCACCACCACCACCTCCACCACCATCACCACCACCACCACCAGCCACATCCACCACCAATACCACCACCACCATCAACAATGCTGTACACATACTCAATAAAACTATCCAAAACGCTGACAAGAAACACATTCCAAGAGGTAACAGGAAAAGACACAACCCCAACTTCACACCAGAAATTCAAAACCTCATCAGACAACGCGACATACTGAAACACTCCCCAGCACCCCACACACAAGACATCACACAATAAATTCAAGCACTCAACACCCAAACTAACAACAAAATACAAGAACAACAAAAACTAAATTGGAATAACTTCCTACAAACACTTGATCACAAAACAAACCCCAAAAAACTCTACAAAACACTAAACAGCATCACACTTTCCAACAGCAATACAACACAATCACATGCTGCAATCACAACAACAGACTCTACTCCTTCATGTAAACAACAAGCAAACACTCTCATCAATCACTTTTCAAATGTCAGCCACCTAAAACCTCACAAAGACGACCGACGTGTCATCTCATCTGACGTAAGAGACAATTCCCCACACACCCTGACTATACACCCTTCACCAATCACCAGCCAAAGCATATCATCAACAATCTCAAGCACTCACCCGCCTGTGGCCGAGACAACATAAGCAACATACACCTCAGACACCTAGGACCACAAGGCATACAAGCACTCACTAACATATCAAACTACAGCTATTCACACAACACAATACCAGACATTTGGAAGCATGGTATCATCATCACATTCCCCAAACCCAACAAAGACCCCACGCTACCCTCCTCGCACCGCCCCATCACACTTCTTTGCTCCCCCTCCAAAGTCATGGAACGCCTAGTATTACAACTAATTACACCTGACCTACCCCTAGCTCCAACACAACATGGCTTTAGGCCACTGCACTCCACAAACACTCTTCTCACAGACCTTACACAAAGAGCTTTCGACGGCATCAACTCAGCTAGACCACCACACAGATCACTATTAGCCACACTCGATATTAGTAAAGCCTTCGATGCCATCCCCCGCCACAACCTAACAAACAAAATCTACAACACAAACATGCACAACAACACAAAAAGGTGGCTGGCCAACTTCCTAGCAGGCAGATGTGCACACGTATCTTTTGCCGGTCAGTCATCTAAAATCAGAAACTTTCCAAACGGAGTCCCACAAGGATCCGTCCTATCGCCCGCACTCTTCAATCTGTACATGCACGACATAACTACACCCAATACGCCCCAAATAAACTTAGCCTCCTATGCAGATGACATAACACTCACATGCACACACCATGACCCAAAAAGAGCAACAGATCTCCTTCAACCCTATCTCAACACACTACATGGCTGGTGCACTACAAACAGACTTAATCTAGCCCCAGCCAAATCCACCGCAACCCTGCTCACAAGTTGGACAGGAGAACACGAATACATCCCTCAACTCACCATAAACAACACACCCCTAACACATACACACACACCCAAAATCCTAGGAGTAACATATGATACTCATATGACATTCAAACAGCACACCACAAACATTAAAAAGAAACTGACACCCAGACTTAACGCCCTCAGGTTACTTGCTCACACAACATTTGGACACAACAAAGAAACTACCACCACAGTATATAAACAATACATAAGATCAGTGATGGAATACGCAAGCCCAGCCTGGGCTTCTAACCTAGCTGAAACACATCATAAGACCTTACAGACTATTCAAAACAAAGCCCTGAAGATCATTACAGGCTGCACAGCTACTTCACCCACAGATCACCTACATCAAGAAACCAAAATCCTCAAAGTCAAAGACCATCTGGACATGAGAGGCACTCAATTCCTGGCAGCAGCCTCCACGAACTAAGACCACCCACTAAACTACATGGCAACACACCCACAGACACCAAAAAATATCAAAACAACACCCAGCACACGGTATCACACACACAATTATTGTCCTCTCTCCCTCCCTGCCCACCCCGAACCAACTTCCAGAAGCACATCCATACTCATATCTCTCACCGACCCATCCACTCACTCACAGACAACACGCAGCTGCATGAACGACCTCCCGAAATCCATCCTTCCGAATCCTCCCTTCCTCGCGAGGACAGAGTCCACCTGGCCAGGCTGAGATGCGGACACCATCCAGCTCTCCTGAGCTATCAGATGACTCCGTTGTCGACGCCTGCCCGGGATGTAACACAGCACCCCATACCATTAAACACATCATAGAAGACTGCATTTCACACAACCACTTACGCCAACAACACAATCTACACTCAATGAGAGCTCTGTGGGAAAGCCCGATCGTGGCCATGGCCTTTCTCAGGGACTCGGGGCTGTTCGGCCAGGCAGCTTAGGGAACAACAACAACAACAACAACAACCCCTCCCCCACCATCTCCATCCTCCACCACCACAACCACCACCACCTCCATCCTTCACCACCACCATCACCCCCCCCCCCCCCACCAGGTGAGGCCGGGGGGAGGTCTGGCCACGCGAGGGATTTTTTGTTCTGGATCCCCTTCCCCTTCATGTTTAGCCCCGTTCCTATTGAGATTTTAAGACGTGCGCTCCATTAGTTTTGGCGATTTTAAGAACCTTCGCCCCATTTCTGTCAATTTTAAGACCTTTCGTGCCATTTAGGTGT
The DNA here is from genome assembly GCA_032716605.1 of Paralithodes platypus. NCBI lineage: Eukaryota > Metazoa > Arthropoda > Malacostraca > Decapoda > Lithodidae > Paralithodes > Paralithodes platypus. The sequence goes on along the minus strand of CM064544.1, from coordinate 7,293,448 downwards.
CGATTTTTTCCTGGCGAGCGATAGCGAGCCTGTATTTTAAGAGGAGCCGGCCTTCGGCCGGGCCATTTTTCTACCGAAAAATGTACAAAAATATCTTGAAAGGGGGTCTAGGAGGTGTAATTTTAAGCTTGATGGAGGTCTAGGGAACAAACTAAAAACCTCCCGTCAATTGAGTTGTCGCTTACAAATTATCTGTTGGTGGAGAGCGGTGAAGCGTGGAGAGAATAAGAGAGGGGGAGGAGGGGGGAGGGGGGGGGGGGGTAGGTTAATAGAGATGTTGGGTTGGGAGGGAGGGGGGAGGGTAGGGATAGAGGGGGGGGGTGGAGGGTAGGGATAGAGGGGGGGAGTGGGGAGGCGGTAGGTTAATAGAGATGTTGGGTTGGGTGGGAGGAGATAGAGGAGGGGGGGAGGAGGGGGGGGGGGGAGGGGTAGGTTAATAAGAGATGTTGGGTTGGGTGGGCAGGGATAGAGGGGGGGGGGCGAGGGTAGGGGTAGAGGGGGGGGATAGAAAGAGGTGGTGGTGGGAGGGGGGTAGGTTAATAGAGATGTTGGGTGGGTGGGGGTAGGTGGGGGTGGGAGGTTGGGAGGGGGGGTAGGTTAATAGAGATTTTGGGTGGGTGGGGCGAGATAGAGGGGGCCCATTCAGCCTACTGTTTTAAGACGTTTACCCCCATCCAGGAAAATATATATTTTTGTTTTGACAGCAAGCTAAATTTGTACATTTTTCGATAGAAAAATGTCTCCGGTGAAGCCGGATTTCTCCATACAATGCTGACTCGCTATCGCTCGCCAGGAAGAATTCGACACCTGGATGGGGATAAACGTCTTAAAACAGTTGGCTGAATGGGGCCAAATGGATCCAAGCCAGGGAAAGAGAGAAAAGGAGAGAGAGATAAAACAAAAAAAACCGGTGACCCCCCTTAACACACTTAACTGCCCTAACGCAAGCTAGACTTTGTAAGAAAATTAGATACTTGAGTAATCCCTGGATACCAAATAATTGTCCCTTTTTAGTGCAGGACTGTTAAGGGGAGGTTTTTAGTGCAGGACTGTTAAGGGGAGGTTTTTAGTTTGGTCCCTAGATATCCGTCAAGCTTAAGATTACACCCCCTTGAGCCCCTTTCAAGATAATTTTGTACATTTTTCGGTAGAAAAATGTTCCGGCTGAAAGCCGGTTCCTCTTAAATTACAGGCTCGCTATCACTCGCCAGGATAAAATCGACACCTAAATGGCACGAAAGGTCTTAAAATTGACAGAAATGGGTTGAAAGTTCTTAAAATCGTCAAAATAATGGGGCAAACATCTTAAAATTAGAAAAACAATGAGGCTAAACATGAGGGAGAAAGGAGTCAAGAAAAAAATCCTTCAAGTGAATATCTGCCCTTAACAGCACGTATCGGCCGCCGGGAAACTTGTATTGTTTATGGTGTATAACCCCTAATTAGGTATGGTATTATATATATACCCTTTAATCACATTCATTACTGCATAATTATAAGGCCTAAGTTGTACAGTTTGCCCCACACCTATTCCGTTGGGGTCGTGATGTGGCAGCGCTGCACCCACTTCCCCAACCCCCCTTCCTCACTCCACCTCCTAACTTCCACTATCGGTAGGAGATGGAATGAGGGAGGGGGGTTGGGGAGGTGGGTGCAGCGCTGCCAAGCTATGATTTCTGGGATGGTTGAAAAATGGGTCAGGTCCCAGCTGTCGTTACGTTTGGCTTGCTCTGTGTTGTATTAATGTCTGTCAGATGTTGAATAGGGCGGGTAAGTGTAGGAGCCTGTTTGTATATTTCACTCGATATGAAGAAATTAAGCTTAGACATTTCTAAAACCAATTATTGATCAACACATAATTGGTGCCCAGACATCACTTATTAGCGCGGCTGTATAGTCCAGGTTAATAAGTGTTGTCAGATATTCCACAAAGTTTCGGACACTGACTAATACTCTGAGGGATAAGCAGTTTTCCCAGTAACTATAAAGATACCAATAACACTTGTTGAGCGAAAACCACTGGAATCTATGACAACACTTAAGGGCAGATTTTCACTTGAGGGACTTTTTTCTTGACCACTTTCTCCCTCATGTCTAGCCACATTGCTTTTGAGATTTTATGACGTTTGCCCCATTAGTTTGGTGATTTTTAAGAATTTCCGCCCCATTCTGTCAATTTTAAGACCTTTCGTGCCATTTAGGTGTCGATTTTATCCTGGCGAGCGATAGCGAGCCTGTAATTTAAGAGTAATCGGCCTTCGGCCGGGACATTTTTCTACCGAAAAATGTACAAATTTATCTTGAAAGAGGGTCAAGGGGGTGAAAATTTAAGATTGCTGGAGGAGTAGGAAACAAACTAGAAACCTCCCCTTAACACCCCCGATTGTACCAACACAGCCAGGGTGAGTTTGTGGGAGAGTTATGCAGGCAGTGCCCGAGTTGTGAGGCCTCTCCCATGGTACACTAGGACACCATAGTCTCTCCCATGGTACACTAGGACACCATAGTCTCTCCCATGGTACACTAGGATACCATAGTCTCTGGCCCACCATTACAAATTCATGGACTTGACCTACATCTATCCAAAAATGTAAAAATTTAGCTTGCTGTTAAAACAAAAATATATATATGTTGGCTCGCTACCGCTCGCCAGGAGAATATTGACACCTGGATGGGGGTAAACGTCTTAAAACAGTAGGCTGAATGGGGCCGATTGGATACGAGCCAAAGAGAGAGGGAGAGAACGCGAAAAAAGCGAGGTGGGCTCCCTTAAGTTCCTTCGTCTCCACATACGAGTGATATATCTTCTCTTCGTCTTCACTGTAGCGTTTCATTAGTAGTATAGGTAGCGCCAACCAACTTGACAATTATCTCGATCCCTGACCTCTTAGTAACTCAAAAGGACCTTAAGCAAACTGGCTGTAAATTTCTACACCTATTTCCTGGTGGACTCTTCCCAAATTATAGAAATGTCAGCCCGATTGCTTTCATTCATTTGGAGTTGTAAGAGGTTAAGGGGTCAAGATAATTGTCAAGTTCGTTGGCGTTACCTATAGTAGTTGTGCTACCTGGTCCTCCTCTTGTGCAATGGCTTCAGGGAAAATATGTTCTCTTTTTAGGTGGAGAAGAAGGAACTTAAGGGGGGTGACCTGTTTTAAGGGGGGTGACCTGTTTTAAGGGGGGTGACCTGTTTTTGTTCTATCCTTTTCTAGCTTTCTCTGGCTTGTATCCATTTGGCCCCATTCAGCCTACTGTTTTAAGACGTTTATCCTCAACCAGGTGTCAATTTTTTACTGGTGAGCGGTAGCGAGCCAGCATATTTTTTATTTTTGTTAGACAGCAAGCTAAATTTGTACATTTTTCGATAGAAAAATGTCTCCGGCGAAGCCGGATTTCTTCATATAATGCTGGCTCGCTATCGCTCGCCAGGAAAAAATCGACACCTAGATGGGGATAAACGTCTTAAATGGGGCCGAATGGATACAAGCCAGAGAAAGATAGAAAAGGACAGAAATAACAAAAAGCAGGTCACCCCCCTTAAGGGAGCCCACCTCGCTTTTTTTCTCTTTCTCTCCCTCTCTCTCTTTGGCTTGTATCCATTCGGCCCCATTCAGCCTACTATTTTAAGACGTTTACCCCCATCCCGGTGTCAATATTTTCCTGGCGAGCGGTAGCGAGTGTAGTAGGAAATGTTCTTGTGTTACCTCCTCTTCACATGTTCTTGTGTTACCTCCTCTTCACATGTTCTTGTGTTACCTCCTCTTCACATGTTCTTGTGTTACCTCCTCTTCACATGTTCTTGTGTTACCTCCTCTTCACATGTTCTTGTGTTACCTCCTCTTCACATGTTCTTGTGTTACCTCCTCTTCACATGTTCTTGTGTTACCTCCTCTTCACATGTTCTTGTGTTACCTCCTCTTCACATGCGGGACATTTGGTATCTTGAAATTGGTCTCTTTCTCCAATTAAGGGGAGACTGGTCTATTCATTATTTTATTCATATTTTTTTTTAGTTTCCTCCCTAGACCTCCATCAAGCTTAGAAAAACACCCCCTAGACCTAGATATAGTAACATTATTTTAAATTGTAAACTATTTACACGACAGATAAAATACAGTATGTCATCATACTAACGAGACGCCCCTCATGTTTCTTACTCGTCGTGGGAGTTTGTTGAAGAGACGTGGTCCTCGCAGAGAGCCAATAGAACCGCGACACTAAGATTGGTTATGTGGATGATTTTGGTTCACTTTTATCATCAATATCCCGCGGTATGTTAGAAAAAAACGCTCCCCTCTCACTCCCCACCCTCACCTATAAACGTGCTCCTCCTCATATGCTAATCATATTCGCTAATTGATTAAGTAGACTAGTCTGTTGAAGAGTGGAGGGAGCATACTTGGCCGTAACTTCCACATTATACCTAGCCCCAAGGCCCAGACTACCTCTACGGATGGCGACTTCTTTGAGACCCAACCCTTCATTTCTACCTCCCTCGGTTGCTCTTTGCCCAGTCAAAGATATCCTGAGCATCCTTTGTATTTGTTATGCTCCAGTGGTAGTGGATAGGTATGCCTGGAACACAATCGACACAGGAAGTACGCAAGACCATACGATCATCAACCCGCATGTAAATTAAGTTTGCATTGCAGTATTTTTGACAAACTATGTGCACGATAGGTGATGGATAGTTTGTTGCCCGGACAGTTGGCACAGTTACCGCCTTACTTCGACCCAGTTCTGAACGCTTGTCTTCTACAGACATTTCAAAGCGATAAGATGTACCTAGAACCATTTCACCTGCTGGAATTTCTAATTGCCGTTTGTCATCAGAAATATTTTGTGTCAACGAGCATGTGGTTCCATTAGAAGTACATCGCCAACCGAGTCTGATGTGAGGTTCAGGAAAGCCTGGCTTTACGTCCGGATCAATATTTCCTTTTACCTTTAATAATAACGGCTGTGAAAACAAATGTTCAGCAGAGTCAGGATACTCAAGATGTGCTTTAATCTGAGTAGGTTTTATCGTAAGGTAGCCTGTTGTACAAGCAATATACTCAACATTTGAACCATGTATATAAATGGATGCAACCTGAATGGTATAGTAGCCATGTTCAAGCTAATATGGTTCTATTATTAAGCGACCAGAGTAAGTATGTGTTTGTGAGCACTGAGCCACTTCATTACAAGGCAAAGGATGATTTGGTTTTTAGTCCTCATAATGTCGACGTGAGAAGTGCCAACAAAACTGCTTGTGGCTATAGCCCTGACTTTTACAATCACAACGTTGTTGGACTAAAGCTTATACTAGAATACGGTGCCAGGTCTGGATTTCCCAACTATTTAGCTGTTTTGCTAGTCCTCGAACTTTAGGGTAACTTTGTTCACAGGAATGCTTTGCTTTGACATCCACCTCCCCACGCACTATTTTCCCTGCCATCGCGATAATCAAAAAGCACACTACCCAACGCATCTTGAATATATGGTATAGTTCTTTAACTTTAACAATCGAATCCCTGGACTGCCACATGTATTTGTTGATTTCACTAATTGACTTTAGGAATAAATCGGTTGGTGGAGGGAACCTAATAATTGTTATTAATTTTGCCCGAACATAGCTTAACCCTATTAATACGAGTTTTACAATTATAACTGACCAGGATCATATACCCTGTTCCAACTAAATACTAATACTAATATTTCCACCATTTGGGAAGGATCAGCCAGGGAATAGGTGTGGAAGTTTACAGTCTAGTAGTAGTAGCGATGATTGTGGTAATAGTAGTGATGGTGGTGGTGATTGTGGTAGTGGTGGTGATTGTGGTAGTAGTGGTGGTGATTGTGGTAGTAGTAGTGATGGTGGTAGTGGTGGTGATTGTGGTAGTAGTAGTGATGGTGGTAGTGGTGGTGATTGTGGTAGTAGTAGTGATGGTGGTGTTGATTGTGGTAGTGGTGGTAATTGTGTTAGTAGTAGTGATGGTGGTGGTGATTGTGGTAGTGGTGGTGATTGTGGTAGTAGTAGTGATGGTGGTGTTGATTGTGGTAGTGGTGGTGATAGTTGCAGTGGTGGTGATTGTGGTAGTAGAAGTGATGATGATGGTGATTGTGGTAGTAGTAGTGATGATGGTGGTGATTGTGGTAGTAGGTAGGGATTGTGGTAGTAGTAGTGATGATGGTGGTGATTGTGGTAGTAATAGTGATGGTGGTAGTAGTAGTAGTGATGGTGGTGGTGATTGTGGTAGTGGTGGTAATTGTGGTAGTAGTAGTGATGGTGGTGGTGATTGTGGTAGTGGTGGTGGTGATTGTAGTAGAGTTGGTGATTGTGGTAGTGGTGGTGATTGTGGTAATAGTAGTGATGGTGGTGGTGATTATGGTAGTGGTGGTGATTGTGGTAGTGGTGGTGATTGTGGTAGTGGTGGTGATTGTAGTAGTGCTGGTGATTGTAGTAGTGGTGGTGATTGTAGTAGTGGTGGTGATTGTGGTAGTGGTGGTGATTGTGGTAGTAGTAGTGATGGTGGTGGTGATTGTGGTAGTGGTGGTGGTGATTGTAGTAGAGTTGGTGATTGTGGTAGTGGTGGTGATTGTGGTAGTAGTAGTGATGGTGGTGGTGATTATGGTAGTGGTGGTGATTGTGGTAGTGGTGGTGATTGTGGTAGTGGTGGTTATTGTGGTAGTGGTGGTGATTGTAGTAGTGCTGGTGATTGTAGTAGTGGTGGTGATTGTAGTAGTGGTGGTGATTGTGGTAGTGGTGGTGATTGTGGTAGTGGTGGTGATTGTGGTAGTGGTGGTGATTGTAGTAGTGGTGGTGATAGTAGTAGTGGTGGTGATAGTAGTAGTGGTGGTGATAGTAGTAGTGGTGGTGATAGTAGTAGTGGTGGTGATTGTAGTAGTGGTGGTGGTGGTGGTGATTGTAGTAGTGGTGGTGGTGGTGGTGATTGTAGTAGTGGTGGTGATTGTAGTAGTGGTGGTGATTGTAGTAGAGGTGGTGATTGTGGTAGTGGTGGTGATTGTAATAGTGGTGGTGATTGTAGTAGTGCTGGTGATTGTAGTAGTGGTGGTGATTGTAGTAGTGGTGGTGATTGTAGTAGTGGTGGTGATTGTAGTAGTGGTGGTGATTGTAGTAGTGCTGGTGATTGTGGTAGTGGTGGTGATTGTAGTAGTGGTGGTGATTGTGGTGGTGGTGGTGATTGTAATAGTGGTGGTGATTGTGGTAGTGGTGGTGATTGTAGTAGTAGTGGTGATTGTAGTAGTGGTGGTGATTGTAGTAGTGCTGGTGATTGTAGTAGTGGTGGTGATTGTAGTAGTGCTGGTGATTGTAGTAGTGCTGGTGATTGTAGTAGTGGTGGTGATTGTAGTAGTGGTGGTGATTGTGGTAGTGGTGGTGGTGGTGGTGGTGGTGATTGTAATAGTGGTGGTGATTGTGGTAGTGGTGGTGATTGTAGTAGTGGTGGTGATTGTAGTAGTGGTGGTGATTGTAGTAGTGGTGGTGATTGTAGTAGTGCTGGTGATTGTGGTAGTGGTGGTGATTGTAGTAGTGGTGGTGATTGTGGTAGTGGTGGTGGTGGTGGTGATTGTAATAGTGGTGGTGATTGTGGTAGTGGTGGTGATTGTAGTAGTGGTGGTGATTGTAGTAGTGGTGGTGATTGTAGTAGTGGTGGTGATTGTAGTAGTGCTGGTGATTGTGGTAGTGGTGGTGATTGTAGTAGTGGTGGTGATTGTGGTAGTGGTGGTGGTGGTGGTGGTGGTGGTAATTGTGGTGGTGATTGTGGTAGTAGTGGTGATTGTGGTGATGGTGATTGTAGTAGTGGTGATTGTAGTAGTGGTGATTGTAGTAGTGGTGATTGTGGTAGTGGTGGTGATTGTAGTAGTGGTGGTGATTGTAGTAGTGGTGGTGGTGGTGGTGGTGGTGATTGTAATAGTGGTGGTGATTGTGGTAGTAGTAGTGATGATTGTGGTAGTAGTAATGGTGATGGTGACAGTAGTAATAATGATAATAGTGTTCTTCCTCTTAGTTTCCTCCCTAGACCTCATGAAGGTTAAGGGGAGACTGGCCGTTTGTTTGGTCTATTAATTCATTTATTCATATATATTTTTAGTTTCCTCCCTAGACCACCATCAAGCTTAGAAACACACCCGCTACACTCCCTTTCAAGATAAATTTGAAATTTTTTCGGTAGAAAAATGTCCCGGCCGAAGGTCGGGTCCTCTTAATATTACAGGCTCACTATCGCTCGCCAGGAAAAAATCGACACCTAAATGGCATGAAAGATCTAAAAATTGACAAAGAAATGGGGTGAAAGGTGTTAAAATCGCCAAACTAATGGGCCGAACGTCTTATAATCTCAAAACTAGTGGGGCTAAACATTAGGGAGAAGGGGGTCCAGAAAAACGGTCTGCCTCCCCGTAAGGTGATGTCCCACGAGAGATTTTTACGAGCAATTATGGTCTGGCAGCTTTAAAAATGACACTTTATCAGAATTCAGTGGCCTAAAATAATCTACCTTGAGTCTAATTAACTGCTTGCAAGTTTCCTTATATGAGTAAGTTGGAGCTGTAAACAACGACATTTAACCCAATTACCAGCTAAAATACGGTCGTAGTACATAATATATAAATACTTAAAACCCAATTCAACATACCATTTATCCATCAGAAACCTACATAATTATTGCATTTCTGTTGAATATCTATGTTTACGGCTCCAACTTCCTTATAGCCTGAAACTCGCAAGTGGTCAATTGCCTATACCAGTGCGAAAAAGTCCCGAAATAATACGAGAAAAAAAAATTGCTCATAACAAATTTGACGGAAAAAGCGCTCGTGTGACACCGGGTTTAGCCTAGCTATATTTAGACGGCCTTTTTTGCTGCTTAAGGGGGGTGACCTGTTTTTGTTCTGTCCTTTTCTATCTTTCTCTGGCTTGTATCCATTTGGCCCCATTCAGCCTACTGTTTTAAGACGTTTATCCCCATCCAGGTGTCGATTTCTTCCTGGTGAGCGATAGCGAGCCAGCATTGTATGGAGAATCCGGCTTCGCCGGAGACATTTTTCTATCGAAAAATGTACAAATTTAGCTTGCTGTCAAAACACAAATATATATATGCTGGATCGCTACCGCTCGCCAGGAAAATATTGACACCTGGATGGGGGTAAACGTGCCTGAATGGGGCCGAATGGATACAAGCCAGAGAAAGAGAGGAAAGGAGATAAAAAGAAAGCCGGTCACCCACCTTAAGGGGAGGCAGAGGGTTTTTCGAGTCTTCCTCTTCCTTCATGTTTAGCCCCACTAGTTTTGAGATTTTAAGACGTTGGTTCCATTAGTTTGTCGATTTTCAGACCTTTTGCCCCATTTCTTTGCCAATATTAAGACATTTCGTGCCATTTAGGTGTCAATTGTTTTCCTTGGCAAGCAATAGCGAGCCTGTATTTGAAGAGGAATCAGCCTTCGGCAGAGACATTTTTCTACCGAAAAATGTACAAAGAGGACATGGGGAAATGTAGACGGGGACATGGTAATTAAACATAAAAAAAAGACACGAAAACAAATTCATATTATCACCAACCAACCCACCAATGAACTACAAATAAACCTAATTAATGAAGTTAATAAAATAATTGAATACATGTGGTACTACAAGGATTCGAAGCTAGGATGCTCACACCGAAATTCAGCGCACTAACCATTACGCTATTAACCCAAGAAAGGCACCGAGACTCTTAAGAGGTTTTACTGGGTGAAGGAGCCGGGACTCTTAAGAGGTTTTACTGGGCGAAGGCGCCGGGACTTTTAAGAGGTTAGGCATAAAAAATGTCTTTCAAAACACCCCACTGGCACTAAAAAAAAGGCAATATGTGATTAAGTGAGATAATTCCCCTCCATACCTCCTCCACATGTGCCAATATTTATGGTAAAATGACAATTTTCATCGGGTATGAACCAAAATACCTTCGCCCGGCGGGACATTTCAAATACCATAGCTACGCACTTCCTGGGTTAAGACAGTTAAAGGTTTGTTTATACACAAGCTCACAATATATTATCCATTCTCGAATACTGGATATTAATCTAAGCATGTACATATACTCAACTGCACTATGATAGCCAAATGATTACACGAACGGAAAAACAGATTATAACTGAAAGAACTCCACCTGCACCATATACGAGTCAAGTTAGTTAAAATAGGAATTCAGAGGATATCAACCCTATTGGATTATTAATCCCTTCCGTCACATATGACGCTACCGCGTCATATGCCGGTTCCGCCCAAAACTATCAAATGACGCTACCGCGTCATATGAAGCTAGTGAAATAGCTCAATAATAAGTTATATGACGCTTCTGCGTCATTTTGAGCTCAGTAAGTTAGGTAAGTTAGATCATAATCTGTCGATTGATGGCAACCCAAAAATTCCTCCGACTCCTAACGGTCCCTCAGTGTGAGAAAGACTGTTGTGGGGAAAATACTGGGCGGTCTGCCAACCTGTAAATAAGTTAATATATCCTGTCTGAGGGGGTTAAGCCAACAATCTGTATGTCAAGAATAGCGTCAGGAATGGAGCCCCTTTTCAAGAACTCCAGTCCCTTAACACCTTACGAGCGGCCTAGGCAGTAATTTATATGTACCGCCCAGCGGGGTGTTTTTATCCTAAATAGGGTTGTTTACGTGATCATTTTCATGCCTAAATAAGACTCAGAGTGTAAAACAAGTTGTAGGTAGTAGGGGTAGGCAGCCCCACCCAGGGAAGTACTACCGCCAAGGTTTCGAGGGAGACTCAGGGAATAGCCTGAATTCCATTTTCTCTCCCAGGCCTTGGTAGCTGGATACATATCTTTCTGCCTCACACATCAGGGGTATCAGGAAAACCCTCTTTATATAACATACACATCCAACTTCACGACATTGCCCTACATCGCTATCCTCTATCCATAAAACACTACTCTTCCCACTACATATCATACATGCAACACCATACACTTACCTAATAAATATGACCGTACAATTGTTAAGAGCAAACCTGGTGGTCCCTCGGATATCCACCCCCGGCAGGGTTGGGTCATTGTCACAGTACACATTGTTATGTACACATTGTAAGTGTACGGTTGTCATCATGCGACTGTGTCAAGAGCATTGCAACGTCCCAAAGCTGCTCGTCGGTGCAGCTTTTTCTTTAGTAATATAAGGGGACTTCACTCTAACATCAATTCTGTACACCAATTTCTTCAAGCAGAATCCCCTACTCTCCTTTTTCTGACAGAGACTTAAGTAACATCCACATCTGACACGTCTAGATTTAATTTTCCAGGTTATCAACTGCTCCAAAATTTCATACCTAAAGGAGGTGTATGTTGCTTCGCAAAATCTGAAATTGCCCTGGAGGAGGTTACTAGTTTCAATTGTCCCTATTTTGATTATTCTATATACAAATAAATTTCTGCTGGTAAATTTAAATACATATGTTGCATCTACCGTTCCCCAAGTACTCCTCCAGAGCAAAGTCTTTTTGATTCTCTGTCCTCACAACTCAGTGTCCTCAACTTAAATGCTTCTTCTGAAATCACTGTGTTGGGTGATTTTAATGTCCATAATGTTGAATGGCTCACTCATTCAGCCAGGACTGATGATGCTGGTCTTGAATGTGAGCTATTTGCAGACTCATTTAATCTCACTCAACTAGTCAACCAACCCACCCGTGTACCAGATAATCCTAATCATAATTCCCACCTACTGAACTTATTTTTAACAACCAATTCAGAAAATTATGATGTTACAGTGAGGTCCCCGCTTGGATCTTCTGATCACTGTCTGATACAGGCCACCTGTCTATCACCTACCACACCTTCCCACTCAGAACCTGTTTTGGTAACTAAATGGCAGTACGATAGGGCAGACTGGGAGGGTCTTCAAGGTTTCTTTATTGATATTCCCTGGATCTCTTTCTTTTCTAATGATGCACACTCCACCTTGAGCCACATACAAGATTTTGTAAAAATTGGAATGGAAACTTTTATTCCTCATCAAAAGTACAGTAAAAGATCTAATTCACCTAAATGGTTTGACCATAATTGTGCTAGAGTAACTGAACAAAAAGCAATAGCCTACAATGCATACACAAGATCAAAAACACATGAAGCCTTTAATTACTTTAGAAACATCAGAAATCATGCCAAAACTGTATTAAACCTAACTAAATCAAACTTTCTCCACAAGCAGGCAAATAAACTTCTAAATAATCCAAATGATAACAAAATATTTTGGTCTACTCTTAACTCATTCAAATCCAACTTCACTACTGCTTCATCCATTCCACCATTAAAATCTCCAACTGGCAATCTTGTAAGTGACCCACGAGGTAAAGCTAACCTTCTTGCGGATATTTTCTCCACCAACTCAACCTTAGATGAAATAAATCAAGATGTCCCTGTACTTAATTTTAATTCGCCTGAAATTCCCTCACTTAAGATCCACACCAGACATGTCAAAACTATTTTGCAGAATCTCTCAGTAGATAAGGCTCCTGGTCCAGATGAAATTCCTCCAATAGCACTTAAGAATTGCTCCTTGGTGCTCGCTCCTGTATTGGCAAAAAATTTCCGTCTGTGTACTCATACCTCATGCTTCCCAGTACCCTGGAAAGAAGCAACATTCATCCAGTTCCTAAAAAAGGTGCCTCTTCAGATCCATCAAACTACAGACCAATAGCTATAACTTCCACTCTTGGTAAAGTCTTTGAAATTATATTAAATAATCACATAATTAAGCATCTTGAGAATAATAAATTAATCAGTGATAGGCAATATGGTTTTAGACGATGTCGATCAACTGGAGACATTCTTTGCCTTCTTACGCATCAAATCAACCAAGCTACAGGCCAACATGGTGAAACACATACAATAGCACTGGATATATCAAAGGCATTTGATAGAGTCTGGCATCAATCCTTATTGTCGAAGATGTCACACTACGGCCTTGCATCATTAGTTCCACTAATTTCTTCTTATCTTCATAACAGAAAAATACGTGTAATGGTAGATGGCCTTTATTCTCAATTTCACTCAATAAATGCTGGTGTTCCCCAGGGATCAGTTTTGGCCCCAATTCTGTTCCTCATTCATATCAATGATCTCATATCTACCACTCATAATCCAATACATTCCTACACAGATGACTCAACACTCCACAGTTCCTTCACATTTACCAATTCTTTCACCCAACCCGATCTTATAAATTCAAAAATAAACACTGCAATTTCTCTGGACCAGGACCTTTCTAGAATTAATGGATGGGGACAAAAGAATCTAGTTTCCTTTAATGCACAGAAAACCAAGTACATTCAATTTTCTAACCGACAGAATCTCACTGACTCCCATATATTTTTTAATGATGTAAATATTCCCACTTCCCCTAGTATTGACATTCTCGGTGTAACATTAACTACTAACTTGAGCTGGACACATTATGTTAGAAGCATTGCTAAGAATGCCTCTAAAAAACTGGGACTCCTGTACAGAGTTCGAGAATTCTTCACTGACGAGCAGTTGGCCGTAATATATAAAAGTCATGTGCGTTCTCAGATGGATTACTGTTCACCTCTGTCGGGTGGAAGTGGAGTGGTTGCATTGAGGCAGTTGGACAAAATTCAAAATAAAGCTATTAGATTAATCAATAACCCTGCAATCACACAGGACCTTCCTACATTATCCATACGAAGAAACGTTGTATCCCTTGCATTATTCTACAGATATTTTCAAAGCAATTGTTCCGAGGAACTTGCTTCAATTGTGCCGCCTCTCCACATCTTTCCCCGTAGAACTAGGGCAGCTGAGAGCGCCCATGAATTTACACTTTCTCCTCCACAATGCAGAACTTCTGCTTATCAGAATTCATTTATCCCCAGAGCTACTACTCTTTAGAATTCACTTCCCTCGAATTGCTTTCCACAAATTTACAATCTACAAATGTTTAAATCCAGTTGTTACAAACATTTTATGAATGGAGGATGCCTTTAGGCACATGGACCTTTTTGTTTTATCTGTGTTTTTCCTTCCTCCGTTCATTGTCTCTTAAAAAAAAAAAAAAAAAAAAAAAAAAGTATCTATCCCTGAAAGGGCATAAACAGAGCTTTCCAATGACACCCCAACCATCCTTGTACGACCACTGGTTTTCTTGCAATGATCGCGCAACACAAGTGCAAACACCATGGAATTACAGTAGGTACTTTCCCTACATAATTCCCTGTGTAGTGAGTGTGAGGGGGGATGGAAGGGTGGTTTTCACTTCACTTGGCCCACCGCGGTGGTGGGCGGCGGTCATAGCCTTACTACGCTCCTCACACCGCTCAGCTCTCTCTCTCTGCAACATTACGTACTGAAAATGGCACACGACATAAGTTGTGAACCGCCACTTAGTCCAAATTTATTTCACACAACATAAGTTGCGCGCCGCCAAAGAAGGGTTAAAAGAGCAAAGTAAAAGCAATGGGTATATAAATCAATTGGACTGCGTACTTATGTTGATCAAATAAGGGGGGGGGGGGGGAGGGGGAGGGGGGGGGGGACAAACGGGTGGAATCGGTGACTGTGGAGCCTAATCAAACACCGATACCTCAGATTGACACACTGGAACACGATTATTAAAGTTGGAGTCATACGATCCTCATTCAGGTAATTGTTTTCGTCATATGTTATCGGGCAGCTTCCAATTTAATGTTTTAGAAGTGTGATACAGCTAGTTAACCCTTTCAAGCTCCAATGTGCGCTTCTGTTCTGTTGCTGGCTACTATTAGACGATTTTATTCAGATTAGTAACGGTATATGGAAGTCAGAGGGTTGATTGAGATAGTATTTACCCTTTTAATACCCACAGATACTTCCTAAGCTGCATAAAATCGTCTAATAATAGCCAAAATAAACTGCTAAAACGCGTCAGAGCTTCAAAGAGTTAAGATACAGGGGGTCCAAAACATTTTAGCAATTCTAAATTGTTGTTATGTCACGGGAAATAAATATTATCGTCTTTATTTCAGGTGAACTCTAGTTAGTTAAGGGGGTAGTGCTTGTTTTTCAGTCGATGTATTTATAAATGTACTGTATATATATATATATATATACTGTATAATTATACAGTATATATACAGTATATATATATACATATATTTAGTTTCCTTGCTAGTCCTCCATCAAGTTTAAAATAGTACCCCCAAGACTCTCTTTCAAGATAAATTTGTGTATATTTCGGTAGAAAAATGTTTCGGCCGAAAGCCGGTTCCTTCTAAAATTACAGGCTCGCTTTCGCTCGCCAGGACAAAATCGACACCTAAATGGCACGAAAGTTTTAAATATTGACAAAGAAATGGAGCGAAAGGTCTCAAAATCGACAAACTAACACCTCTTCCCAGATTGAACCGTCAAAACTGTAGAAATATTTGTTGGTATAATCAAGTCGTTTGTGAGTTGTAGAGGTTCTGTATCGGCCACGTCATTTGTATTATATACTAGCTATTATTTAGACGATGTTATGAAGCTTAAGGGAGCCCACCTCGTTTTGTTTATCTTTCTCTCCCTCTCTCTTTGGCTTGTATACATTCGGCCCCATTCAGCCTACTGTTTTAAGACCCCCATCCAGGTGTCAATATTTTCCTGGCGAGCGGTAGTGAGCCAGCATATATATATTTTAGTTTTGACAGCAAGCTAAATTTGTACATTTTTCGATGGAAAAATTTCTCCGGCGAAGCCGGATTTCTCCTTACAATGCTGGCTCGCTATCGCTCGCCAGGAAGAAATCGACACCTGGATGGGGATAAATGTCTTAAAACAGTTGGCTGAATGGGGCCGAATGGATACAAGCCATAGAAAGAGAGTAAAGGAGAGAAAGAGAAAAAAGCAGATGACCCCCCTTAAGAATGATAGATGGTAGCTTAACCCCCACAGATGAGCTAGCAAGACATAACGGCGAGACAATATGAGTGATACCACCCAGTTTATGCAAGTTGGCTACATTCTACGCTGCAATATTATAGTTTTAGGTACGGTGGCGCTTATTAAGTCATGTCTCAGCTGGCATTACGTTTGGCTCGCTCTGTGCTGTATTTATGTCTGTCAGATGTTGAATAGGGTGGGTAAGTGTAGGAACCTGTTTGTATATCTCACTCAAAAAAGAAGAAATCATGTGTGAATATTGCTGATTCCAATTATGGATCAACACATACTTGGTGCCGAGACATGACTTAAGACATGACTTTAACCGGTATCACACGAGAGCTTTTATAATAAAAAAAATTCTGGCAACATTTCTGGAATATTTTCCACTGGTATTAGAAACTAGACTGATGATAGATGAATTTCGGTAACAGAAAAATATTAAATGTTGACCTCATAAGCTGCCAGGCCAGTGTTGAGGATAAATATTGAGGGAAAAAACGGTCGTGTGATACCGGCTTTATTTGGCCAACTGTACATTTCCTAGCTTCTCTCCATGCATCAATCCAAATAAAACTGAGAATACAATGCCACCACCACCACCACCAGCCAACCTGCAGCTCTTATGAAGAAGAATGGTACATCAGAGAGAGACTTAAGATCTAGTGAAATATGTGGTTATACTCACTCTCTTGCTCTCTCTCTCTCTCTCTCTCTGTCTCTCTCTCTATATATATATATATATATATATATATATATATATATATATATATATATATATATATATATATCTTGTTCCCTATCTCTCTCTCTTCCCCCTCCCTACCTCTACCTCTACCCTCTCTCTCCTCTCTCTCTCTCTCTCTCTCTCTCTCTCTCTCTCTCTCTCTCTCTCTCTCTCTCTCATCCCCCTCCCTATGTCACTATTCCCCCTCACTACCTCTCTCTCTCTCTCTTTCTTCTCTCTCAAGCCCGACGCGCCAACCCGCCAACAGCACTTCGCTTTAGCTGCTCGAAATTTGACCATAACTTGAGTACTCCATTACTCATCCCCTTATTTGTTTGCATGAGCTGTAGCTAAGCTCTAGCTTAACTGCCCTGTAGTTGCTTTGCATGTAATTTTGCTGTGTTTTTGACCGATAAACGTTTGTTTATCGAGACTGCTTTTGTTTACATTTGTACCGGTTAGTGACGACCGACGCTCTAAAGTAAACAAACTAGGCTACTTGCTTGTTTCATATTATAAAGTTCTAGCACTTATTGTAGATATTTTAGCCCTCACTGTAGTTAAGTGCTTAGCAAACCACGCAGTAGTTATCTTGCATGACATTGTACTGTAGTTGACTGATAAACGTTTGTTTTTCAAAATTCTATTTGTCAAGTTAGTAGAGACGCCGCCGATACCAGCGCCACCTGTGTACGCATAAACAAACTCTCTTCTTGTATTTTATATATCAAAGTCTAGCCAATACTGTACTTGGTTGAACTTTTTATCTTGGTTATCTAATATAATCGCACACACTAACATTTGTCAAGATAGTTTTAATATTGGGTTAGAATAATTTAGTTACTGTAATACTTTTTGATAGCCTATTTATTAATCGCATTTCAGATACTTGTAAGTTGTCACCATAATAGGCCTCTCACACTCTTGCCAGGGATATTACTAACTCCATTATTATTATTATTGTGTCGACCACTGTATAAACTAATATACAGGCTTTAGCCTAACTGTGTCATACTGCTAACATAATTTTATTTTTATTTTCAGGCATAAAATTGTTCTATTGCTATCATATTCTTTTTGTGATTAACATATTCTTTTTGTGATTTACAGGCATTAATTGTACCATATTGCTAACCAATATTTTTTGTTACTGTACTGTATACTGCTTTCCAGTTTTCTCACTAGGCTAAATTAACCCTCTCCCACTTTTTTTCCAGTAAATTTTGTAACAAATTACTAGTCCATTTGCAATGTTCAGGCTTTAACTGTGTCATACTGCTAACATCATTTTTTTTTTCAGGCATAAATTGTGTTCTATTGCTAACATATTTTTTGTGATTTACAGGTATAATATTCTTTTTGTGATTAACATATTCTTTTTGTGATTTACAGGCATTAATTGTACCATATTGCTAACAAATACTTGTTGTTCCTATACTGTATACTGTTTTCCAGTTTTCTCACTAGGCTACATTAACCCTCTCCCACTTTTTGTTTTCCCATAAATTTTGTAACAAATTTCTAGTCCATTTGTGATTTTCAGGCTTTAACTTTGTCATACTGCTAACATAAATTTTTGTTTTATTTTCAGGCATAAATTGTGTTCTATTGCTAACATATTTTTTGTGATTTACAGGCATATTAATTTTATCATATTGCTAACAATTTTTTTTGTGATTTTCAGGAATTAATTGTATCACATTGCTAACATAAATTGTTTGTGATTTTCAGGCTTTAATTGTACCATTTTGCTAACATAAATTTGTGTGATTTTCAGGCATATTGTGATTATATCGTCATGGCGCCGCAACGAACCTGCACGAGTTGTTCCGGTAAATTTGGCCCTACCATGTTTGTTGATACTGATGTCCAAATTTGTAGATTTTGCCAGCTCCGAGAGAAGATTGCGGATGAATTGAATGCAGCTCACCGCAAGATCGATGCCCTGACTACGAAGCTTGAATCCCTTCAAGAATTTGCCACACTCAACGTAGGAGTGCCCTCGGCCCAAGAAACCACTACAATGTCAACCGCCATTCCAGTGCATACAGTACCGGTACTGGTACCCACACCAGCAGCTACCTTAGATGTTGCAGAAAATAATAATGACTCTACTCTCACTCCCCCCCAGGACAACTTTCAGTTAGTGAGAAACAATGTGCATCCCAGTACCAGTACCAGGAAGGTCATCCCGACAACATGCCAAAACCGCTTCAAAATTCTTGCTATTGACGAGGAAGAGGAAACGGAAGAAGTTCGGCTTGTGGGCGACTCCATGGTCCGTGGCCAATTAACCGAGTTCTGCGCCAGGGCACCCAGGACCAGAAAGCGATTCTGTATCCCAGGTGGCGGCGTGGACGACATTGTTGCGGCTGTGGAAGAGGATTCCAGGCTCGCCCCCGCAAGCACTACGTACGTCATCCATGTTGGATCTAACGATGTCCAACGGACTCGGTCAGAGGAACTACTTTGCAAGTACCGGCGGCTGATCAGGTCCTTCAAGGAAAAATCTAATAGAATCTTAATTTCAGGAATTGTTCCCCGGATTGATGTAGAAAACCGATTCTACAACATAGCTACCAGTACAAATCGCCGACTAGCCAAACTCTGCAGGGAGGAGGACATCGGCTTTGTCGAAACGTGGGATCATTTTTACTATGATAAATCTTTGTTTTCAGGAGATGGTGTACATCTCAATGAAGTAGGAGCTGCACGTCTTGGTCGTCTGCTGAACGATGCAGTCAAGGATTTCCGTTCAAAAAACGGGGTCAACCGGGGGCACCCGGGGGTAGTGTAAGTCAAATATGAACTGAAAATTCAGACAATACACAATCAGTAACATCCAACTCTAATACTCTTAAGGTGTTTTATGTAAATGCTCGTAGCATACGCAATAAATTTTCAGATCTAGAGGAAATCGTGTTTACAGAACATTATGATATAATCGGCATTACAGAATCTTGGTTAAATACGGAAGACAGAGACTTTTTAGCCGAATATACGCTTCCTGGTTATACAATGTTTGAGAAAAGTCGGATCAATAGAAATGGAGGAGGAGTTCTGTTTTTTATAAAGGAAAGTCTTAATCCCGTCTTAATGTCAAAACTTCAAATTGCGAATATAGACATATCTTACGTACTATTAAATAATAAACGAGGAACTAAAATAACACTACCTATATTATACAGATCCCCAGCTCAATCAGTGCAAACTGACAGTGAAATATATGAACAAATTGCAGAAATAACTAACATACAAGATACCGTAATTCTGGGCGATTTCAACTTACCCGTGACTAAATGGGGCGATATTCTTACTTCACACTCTGGACACGACCTCTATGCTAACTTGCAAGAGAGTTCACTTTTTCAATTTGTACAATCTCCGACCCGTGGTAATAATGTGCTTGACCTTGTACTCGCAACAAAAGAAGAATTAATAGAGAATTTGAATGTTGGTGATGAATTCAGTAACAGCAACCATCGTACGATAACTTTCACTTTAAAGTTTACTAGTAAAAAATCAAATAGCAGCATTGAGAAAGTCCCTAATTTCAAGAAAGCAAATTTTCATAAACTTAAATCAAAGCTTAAAGAAACTGACTGGAGCTTTCTGACTAACAATAACGACATAAATACATCTTGGGAGTGTTTCACAACCACTTACCTTAAGGCAGTGCAAGACTGCATACCATCGAAAATACGGCGTCCAGGCCATAATGATAAGCCCAAATGGTGGAATAAAGATATTTCAGACTGTCTGCTTGCTAAAAAATTTGCTAATGATAGATTAAAATCCTCACAAAATGACGAAGAACGGGTGAAATTTGTAGAGCTACGACGCAAAGCCAAAAAGTTAATTAAGCAAAGTAAAAAGACCCTGGAGTTACATGTTGCGAATCAAAGTAAAACAAACCCGAAAGAATTCTATAGTTATATCAGAAAGAAAAAAGTAGTTACTTCAACTGTTGGACCGTTAGTCGATGAAAATGGAGAATACACCAAAGACGAAGTACAAATGAGTAATGCCCTCAATACCTTCTTTGCATCAGTTTTTACAACCGAAGACCTCAGTGATATCCCTACACCATCGCCGATTCAGATTAATAATTCAGATGTTCTAAGCAATATCACCGTTACAGAGAGAGAAGTATTGAATTGTTTAGATAAACTCAAGGTAAATAAAACGCCTGGACCTGATACAATCTCGCCTAGAGTTCTAAAGGAAGCTAAGGATGAGCTCTCCAAACCACTGACATTGCTATTCAATGAATCCTTGCAGTCTGGGACTATGCCTGATCAGTGGAAGCTAGCCAACGTAACACCGATATTAAAAAAAGGCAGCAAATCCCTACCCAGTAACTATCGTCCAATTAGCTTAACCTCAATTGTATGTAAAATGCTAGAAACGGTCATAAGAGACAGACTCGTAAATCACTTAGAGGCAAATAACTTACTTAAAGATACTCAACACGGCTTTCGTAAAAAACGTTCCTGTTTAACAAACCTCTTAGACTTCTTCCACGATATCCTCAACCTCTACGATGAGAGTAAAGCTGTAGATATTATATACCTTGATTTTCAAAAGGCCTTTGACAAAGTTCCCCACAAACGTTTACTGCTAAAACTAAAAGCGCATGGAATACAAGACGGTGTGTTGAAATGGATAGAAAATTGGCTCAGCGACAGAAAGCAAAGAGTAGTCATAAACGGTAAGGCATCTAAATGGACCAATGTAAGTAGCGGGGTACCCCAGGGATCGGTACTAGGACCAATTCTCTTTCTAATTTACATCAACGACATAGATGAGGGTCTCACCTGTACAATCTCAAAATTTGCTGACGATACAAAAATTGCAAATAGCGTACTCTCAAAAGAACAAGTTGACGATATGCAACACAATCTAGATAAATTGTCATGTTGGGCCCAAATTTGGCAAATGAGTTTCAATGCGGATAAATGTAAAGTACTACATATCGGATACCTAAATGAGAAAGCAAACTATTCGATGAATGGCACTCAGCTTAAGAATGTAAACAGAGAAACCGATCTGGGAGTAACAATATCGAGTAACCTAAAACCGAGTCAACAATGTTCAGAAGTTGTTAAGAAGGCAAACAAAATAATTGGCTTTATAGGCAGGTCATTTGAGCATAAATCTAAAGAAGTTATCCTAACCCTTTACAATTCCTTAGTCCGCCCTCTTCTGGAGTACTGCGTTCAATCCTGGTGCCCTTATTATCAAAAAGATATAAATAAGCTGGAACGAGTTCAGCGTAGAGTTACCAAAATGATACCTAGCCTAAAGAACAAACCATACGAAGAGCGTCTTAGAGAATTAAATCTATTTCCTTTAAGCCAGCGCAGATTAAGAGGTGACTTAATTCAAGTGTTCAAAATCATCAACGGCATCGACAATATGAACTGTAGTAAGTACTTCACTATCGACCTATCTAATTACATGCGGGAAACGGTTGCAAAATTATTGGTAAATCTTTTAACTCACACGAATCTAAGAATTTCTTCTTCAATCGAGTTGTCAACTTGTGGAATGGGCTTCCCCGAGACGTTATAGACTGCAGCACCGTTGATTCATTTAAACCCCGCTTAGACAAATATCTCGCATCAAACCCTCGACTGACTGCATTTGTAAATGAATAACTTTATTTTATCCCCCCCTCAGTTACTAACCCATCTGTCCCCTACTAACTTCCTAATCCTGCCACGGACATTAGTTCCAGGGCAGTAGTTCCCTTTCCAATGTTCCCTTACCCACTCTAAACCACTGTTTGGACACTTGATCCTCAGTGTTTTGGAGAACAAGCAGCCTAGAAGGGTCACTAGACTGTTGTTGCTTGATTTCCTTTGTACTCCTTTGTACTCTCTCTCCCTCTCTCTCTATGTATCTCTCATCCCCCTCCCTATGTCACTATTCCCCCTCACTACCTCTCTCCCTCTCTCTCTATGTATCTCTCATCCCCCTCCCTATGTCACTATTCCCCCTCACTACTTCTCTCTCTCTCTCTCTCTATGTATCTCTCATCCCCCTATTGTCACTATTCCCCCTCACTCCTCTCTCTCTCTCTCTCTCTCTCTATGTCTCTCCCCACTGCTATGTCACTATTCACCCTCACTATCTCTCTCTCTCCCTCTATGTATCTCTCATCCCCCTCCCTATGTCACTATTCCCCCTCACTACCTCTCTCAATCTCTCTCTCTCTCTCTATGTATCTCTCATCCCCCTCCCTATGTCACTATTCCCCCTCACTACCTCTCTCCCTCTCTCTCTCTATGTATCTCTCATCCCCCTCCCTATGTCACTATTCCCCCTCACTACCTCTCTCTCTCTCTCTATCCCTCTCTCTCTCTCTCTCTCTCTATGTATCTCTCATCCCCCTCCCTATGTCACTATTCCCCCTCACTACCTCTCTCTCTCTCTCTCTCTCCCTCTCTCTCTCTCTCTCTATGTATCTCTCATCCCCCTCCCTATGTCACTATTCCCCCTCACTACCTCGCTCTCTCTCTCTCTCCCTCTCTCTCTATGTATCTCTCATCCCCCTCCCTATTTCACTCTTCCCCCTCACTACTCTCTCTCTCTCTCTCTCTCCCTCTCTCTCTCTCTCTATGTATCTCTCATCCCCCTCCCTATGGCACTATTCCCCCTCACTACCTCACTCTACGTACCGGTATTTCATAATTTTTGTTTTCGGTTAGTCTAGGCTATCATCCCTGGTGGCCTATTTCTGCGTACTTCAATTTTTAAATTTTCAGTTAGGCTATCACCGCTGGTGGCCTATTTCTGCGTACCGGTATTTCATAATTTTGGTATTCGGTTAGGATAGGCTATAACCCTTGGTGGCCTATTTCTGTTTAAATAAAAAATAAAAAAATAGGTTCGGCTATCACTGCGTATTCAAATTTAATTTTGTTTTGTTTTAATTTTCGGTTAGGCTATCACCGCTGATAACCTATTTGTGTGTATTTCAACATTTTTGTTTTCGGTTAGGCCTATTTAAGTAAGTGAAGCGACCTGAAAGGAGTGAAGTGTTTTTAAAGTGAGTTTAGTGTTTTTAAAGTGAGTTAAGTGTTTTTAAGTGAGTGAAGTGATCTGAAGAAAGTGATCGTCACCATGCCTCGTGCCTGTACGAACTGCGCCGGTAGGTTTGGTGCTTCCATGTTTGCTCCTGCCGATCCACAAGTCTGCCGACTCTGCCAGCAACGAGAGGATTTGACAGCAAAATTGGATGAAGCCCACAACAAGATCAACGCCCTCACCAGGAAGCTGGAATCACTCCAAGAGTTTGTAACACTCAACGTTGGAGTATCACTAACTCCAATTGTTTCAACTCCAGCATCCACCACCGCCCCAACGTCATCTGCCAACAATCCAACACCTGCAGTAGACACTGCAGCAGATGCTTCTGACGAACCTGAGCCGACATCAAACCAGGACAGCCGCCCTGTTCACCTTAGTCTCTCCCCCACTCCTCGTGCAAGAAGCCTGCTAGCACGAACAGTACCAACCCCTCGCCCCCGTTCTAACCACTCCTCTCCCCGACCTGTACGTAGAGTCCCGCCACCACAGGTTTCCAGATTTACACCAGTGAGGAACGGTGCACGGCCAACGCAGAAAAGGTCTCATCTACCAGTCACAATGTCAAACAGATTTGAGATATTGGTAGAGATGGAAGACGAACCAGAAGAGACCAGGCTCGTTGGGGATTCCATCCTACGAGGACAGGTCGAAGAGTTCTGCGACAGAGTCCCAAATCAACGAAAAAGATTTTGCATCCCAGGAGCTGGACTGGACGACATTGTGGAAGCCTTCGAAGATACCACAAAGGATGCAAATGAAAATACCCTTTTTGTCATCCATGCTGGTTCAAATGACGTCATGCGCACCAGATCCGAAGAGTTGATGGAGAAATATCGCAAGATGATCCAGCACTACAAAAACAAGTCAAGGAATATCATCATCTCAGGCATTCTCCCCAAGATCGACGCACCTGACAAATTCTACGACAAGGCCTTCAGCACAAATAGCCGACTAAAATATTTGTGTCTGAGGGAAGAAGTTGAATTCATCAACCTCTGGGACAACTTCTACAACCAGCCTACTCTGTTCTGCAAGGATGGTACTCATCTAAACCCTGTGGGTTCAGCACGCATGGGTCGTCTCCTACACGAAGCAGTCCGCAGCCATGGATCAAAAAACGCCATCCGAGAAGAAGCAGCAGTGACATAAATCATCCAACGCCAAGAAAAAAACAGAGGCAACCGAGGACCACCAGCGATAAGGACCGAAGACAGCAAGGACCGAGGACAGCCATGAACATAAATGTAGATCCGACAAGAACCAAAAATATTATTAAAGAGCGTTCCGTGAGTTTCTAAAATAACAAATTTAAAGGTTTTCTATGCAAACGCTCGTAGCATACGCAATAAATTTTCAGATTTAGAGGAGCTAGTGTTTACAGAAAATTATGATGTGATTGGCATAACAGAATCTTGGCTCAATACAGAAGATAGAGACTTTTTAGCAGAGTATTCAGTTCCCGGTTATGTAATGTTTGAGAAAAGCCGAACAAATCGAAATGGAGGTGGCGTTTTCTTTATATCAAAGAAAGTCTTAACCCGACCCTCTTGTCAAAATTTCAAATTGTGAACGTCGACGCATCTTTTGTGCTAATAAAGAATAATAAAGGTACAAAAATAATACTTGCATTAATATACAGACCTCCAGCTCAATCAGTGCAAACTGACCGAGAAATTTACGAACAAATTGCAGATGTAAGTAACTCACAAGATACCGTAATTTTTGGCGACTTTAATTTACCTGTGACCAAGTGGGGCGATACTCTTACTTCACACTCCGGACATGACTTGTATACGAACTTGCAAGAGAGTTCGCTTTATCAATTTGTTCGAACGCCGACCCGTGGTAATAACGTTCTTGACATTGTACTTGCAACAAAAGAAGAATTAATAGAGAATTTGAATGTTGGTGATGAATTCAGTAACAGCGACCATCGTACGATAACTTTCACTTTAAAGTTTACTAGTAACGAACCAAATAGTAGCATCGAAAAAGTCCCTAATTTCAAGAAAGCAAACTTCCATAAACTTAGAGCTATGTTTAAAGAAACTGACTGGAGCTTTTTAATTAACAATAACGACATAAATACATCTTGGAAGTTATTCGAAACCACTTACCTAAAAGCAGTGCAAGACTGTATACCATCGAAAATACGGCGTCCAGGCCATAATAATAAGCCCAAATGGTGGAATAAAGATATTTCAAACTGCCTGCTTGCTAAAAAATTTGCTAATGATAGATTAAAATCCTCACAAAATGACGAAGAACGGGTGAAATTTGTAGAGCTACGACGCAAAGCCAAAAAGTTAATTAAGCAAAGTAAAAAGACCCTAGAGTTACATATTGCGAATCAAAGTAAAACAAACCCGAAAGAATTCTATAGTTATATCAGAAAGAAAAAAGTAGTTACTTCAACTGTTGGACCGTTAGTCGATGAAAACGGAGAATACACCAAAGACGAAGTACAAATGAGTAATGCCCTCAATACCTTCTTTGAATCAGTTTTTACAACCGAAGACTTCAGTGATATCCCTACACCATCGCCGATTCAGATTGATAATTCAGATGTTCTAAGCAATATCACCGTTACAGAGAGAGAACTATTGAATTGTTTAGATAAACTCAAGGTAAATAAAACGCCTGGACCTGATACAATCTCGCCTAGAGTTCTAAAGGAAGCTAAGGATGAGCTCTCCAAACCACTGACATTACTATTCAATAAATCCTTGCAGTCTGGAACTATGCTTGATCAGTGGAAGCTAGCCAACGTAACACCGATATTCAAAAAAGGCAGCAAATCCCTACCCAGTAACTATCGTCCAATTAGCTTAACCTCAGTTATATGTAAAATGCTAGAAACGGTCATACGAGACAGACTCGTAAATCACTTAGAGGAAAATAACATACTTAAAGATACTCAACACGGCTTTCGTAAAAAACGTTCCTGTTTAACAAACCTCTTAGACTTCTTCCACGATATCCTCAACCTCTATGATGAGAGTAAAGCTGTAGATATTATATACCTTGATTTTCAAAAGGCCTTTGACACAGTTCCTCACAAACGTTTACTGCTAAAACTAAAAGCGCATGGAATACAAGACGGTGTGTTGAAATGGATAGAAAATTGGCTCAGCGACGGAAAGCAAAGAGTAGTCATAAACGGTAAGGCATCTAAATGGACCAATGTAAGTAGCGGGGTACCCCAGGGATTGGTACTAGGACCAATTCTCTTTCTAATTTACATCAACGACATAGATGAGGGTCTCACCTGTACAATCTCAAAATTTGCTGACGATACAAAAATTGCAAATAGCGTACTCTCAAAAGAACAAGTTGACGATATGCAACACAATCTAGATAAATTGTCATGTTGGGCCCAAATTTGGCAAATGAGTTTCAATGCGGATAAATGTAAAGTACTACATATCGGATACCTAAATGAGAAAGCAAACTATTCGATGAATGGCACTCAGCTTAAGAATGTAAACAGAGAAACCGATCTGGGAGTAACAATATCGAGTAACCTAAAACCGAGTCAACAATGTTCAGAAGTTGTTAAGAAGGCAAACAAAATAATTGGCTTTATAGGCAGGTCATTTGAGCATAAATCCAAAGAAGTTATCCTAACCCTTTACAATTCCTTAGTCCGCCCTCTTCTGGAATACTGCGTTCAATCCTGGTGCCCTTATTACCTAAAAGATATAAACAAGCTAGAACGAGTTCAACGTAGAGGTACCAAAATGATACCTAGCCTAAAGAACAAACCATACGAAGAGCGTCTTAGAGAATTAAATCTATTTCCTTTAACCCAGCGCAGATTAAGAGGTGACTTAATTCAAGTGTTCAAAATCATCAAAGGCATCGACAATATGAACTGTAGTAAGTACTTCACTATCGACCAATCTAATTACACGCGGGGAAACGGTTGCAAAATTATTGGTAAATCTTTTAACTCACACGAATCTAAGAATTTCTTCTTCAATCGAGTTGTCAACTTGTGGAATGGGCTTCCCCGAAACGTTATAGACTGCATCACCGTTGATTCATTTAAACTCCGCCTAGACAAATATCTCGCATCAAACCCGCGACTGACTGCGTTTGTAAATTAATAACTTTATTTTATCCCCCCCTCAGTTACTAACCCATCTGTCCCCTACTAACTTCCTAATCCTGCCACGGACATTAGTTCCAGGGCAGTATTTCCCTTTCCAATGTTCCCTTACCCACTCTAACCCACTGTTTGGACACTTGATCCTCAGTGTTTTGGAGGACAAGCAACCTAGAAGGGTCACTAGATATGTTGTTGCTTGATTTCCTTTGTACTCCTTTGTACTCCTTTGTACTCTCCCTCTCTCTCTCTCTCTATGTATCTCTCATCCCCCTCCGTATGTCACTATTCCTCCTCACTACCTCACTCTCTCTCTCTCTCCCTCTCTATGTATCTCTCATCCCCTTCCCTATGTCACTATTCCCCCTCACTACCTCTCTCGCTCTCTCTCTCTCTCTCTCTCTCTCTCCCTATGTCACTATTCCCCCTCACTACCTCTCTCTCTCTCTCTCTCTCTCTATGTATCTCTCATCCCCCTCCCTATGTCACTATTCCCCCTCACTACCTCTCTCTCTCTCTCTCTCGCTCTCTCTCTCTATGTATCTCTCACCCCCCTCCCTATGTCACTATTCCCCCTCACTACCTCTCTCTCTCCCTCTACCTCTCTCTCGCTCTAACTCTCTCTCGCTCTACCTCTCTCTCTCGCTCTCTCTCCCTCTCTCTCTCCCCCCCTCAGTACACCAGGGCCATCTGTTGATACAGTATATTAACCCCTTGTGTGCGGTCACACTTTATTTTGATATAATCTCTATTTGGTGAATTGTATATTTAGTTACATATTCTGTTATATATATATATTTGTTTAAGGTTAGGTTATCACATCTGGTAGCCTATTTCTGCGTATTTCAATTTTATTATTTTAGGTTAGGCTATTCAACGCTGGTAGCCTATTGGTGCGTATTTAAATTTAAAAAAAACTTTTGGTTAGGCTATCGCCCCTGGAAGCCTAATTCTGTGTATCTCAAATTTTTTGTTTTCGGTTAGGCTATCACCCCTGATAACCTATTGTTGTGTATTTCAACATTGTTTTCGGTTGAAGTGATTGAAGTGTTTCTAAAGTGAGTGAAGTGTTTTAAAGTGAGTTAAGTGTTTTAAAGTGAGTTAAGTGTTTTAAAGTGAGTGAAGTGATCTGAAGAAACTGACTGTTACCATGCCTCGCACTTGTACGAACTGCGCCAGTAGGTTTGGCGAGTCCATGTTTGTTACTGTCGATCTTCAAGTCTGCCGTCTCTGCCAGCAACAAGAGAATTTGACAGTGAAATTAGATGAAGCCTACAACAAGATCAACGTCCTCACCATGAAGCTGGAATCACTCCAAGAGTTTGTAACACTCAACGTTGGAGTACCACAAACTTCAATTGTCACCGTAACTCCAGCAGCCACCAACGCCCCAACGTCAACTGCCAACAATTCAACGCCTGCAGTAGCCATTTCATCTGATGGTTCCGATACTCAAGAAACAAATAGTAACTCTCTTCCCCCTCAAGACAACTTCCGTGTTGTGAGGAACAACGTTTGCCCCAAGACCAGGAAACCCATACCGATTACCGAGTGTCAAAACCGCTTCCAGATACTCGCAGACTCAGATGACGAAGCGGAAATAGAAGAAGTCCGGCTCGTGGGAGACTCGATGATACGTGGTCAGCTCACAGAGTTTTGCGCCAGAGCACCTAAGACCAGGAAGCGTTTTTGTATCCCTGGTGGTGGTGTGGACGACGTAGTTGCTGCAGTTGACGAAGTATCTAAGCTGGCCCCTGCTAATACAATGTACGTCATCCACGTTGGATCCAACGATGTGCAGCGAACCCGGTCGGAAGATTTGCTTTTAAAGTACCAGCAGCTGATAAAGTCGTTTAAGGAGAAGTCATCAAGGATCATCGTCTCAGGAATTGTCCCCCGGCTTGGTGTAGAGAGCCGATTTTACAACATAGCCAGCAGCACAAATCGTTGTCTAGCAAACCTCTGCAGGAAGGAAAACATGGGATTCGTCGACACCTGGGACAATTTCTACTACGATGACTATTTGTTTTCGGACGATGGAGTTCATCTGAACCAGGTGGGAGCAGCACGTTTTGGGCGTCTTCTCAACGATGCGGTGAAGGATTTTCGGAGAAGAAATCGACTCAGCACAGGACAACCAGGAAGGAGGACCGAAGACAGCGAGGGCGGCAACCTGCGAAGGAATTAAATGCTAATCTGTCAAGAACCGCGAATTTGGATAAAGCTCCACCAACACGACCCAAATTCAAAACCGCCAGGGATAACGACCGAGGACCGATGTCAGCCATGAATGTAAATGTAGATCCGATCAGAACCAAAAATTTGATTAAAGAACGTTCTGTGAGTTCTAAAACCGCAACTTTAAAGGTTTTCTATGCAAACGCTCGTAGCATACGCAATAAATTTTCAGATTTAGAGGAACTAGTGTTTACTGAAAATTATGATGTGATTGGTATAACAGAATCTTGGCTCAATACAGTAGATAGAGACTTTTTAGCAGAGTATTCACTTCCCGGTTATGTAATGTTTGAGAAAAGCCGAATAAATAAAAATGGAGGTGGCGTTTTATTTTATATCAAAGAAAGTCTTAACCCGACCCTCTTGTCAAAACCTCAAATTGTGAACGTCGACACATCTTTTGTGCTAATAAAGAATAATAAAGGTACAAAAATAATACTTGCATTAATATACAGACCTCCAGCTCAATCAGTGCAAACTGACCGAGAAATTTATGAACAAATTGCAGATGTAAGTAACTCACAAGATACCGTATTTTTGGCGACTTTAATTTACCTGTGACCAAGTGGGGCGATACTCTTACTTCACACTCCGGACATGACTTGTATACGAACTTGCAAGAGAGTTCGCTTTATCAATTTGTTCGAACACCGACCCGTGGTAATAACGTTCTTGACATTGTACTTGCAACAAAAGAAGAATTAATAGAGAATTTGAATGTTGGTGATGAATTCAGTAACAGCGACCATCGTACGATAACTTTCACTTTAAACTTTACTAGTAACGAACCAAATAGTAGCATCGAAAAAGTCCCTAATTTCAAGAAAGCAAACTTTCATAAACTTAGAGCTATGTTTAAAGAAACTGACTGGAGCTTTTTAATTAACAATAACGACATAAATACATCTTGGAAGTTATTCGAAACCACTTACCTAAAAGCAGTGCAAGACTGCATACCATCGAAAATACGGCGTCCAGGCCATAATAATAAGCCCAAATGGTAGAATAAAGATATTTCAAACTGCCTGCTTGCTAAAAAATGTGCTAATGATAGATTAAAATCCTCACAAAATGACGAAGAACGGGTGAAATTTGTAGAGCTACGACGCAAAGCCAAAAAGTTAATTAAGCAAAGTAAAAAGACCCTAGAGTTACATATTGCAAATCAAAGTAAAACAAACCCGAAAGAATTCTATAGTTATATCAGAAAGTAAAAAGTAGTTACTTCAACTGTTGGACCGTTAGTCGATGAAAATGGAGAATACACCAAAGACGAAGTACAAATGAGTAATGCCCTCAATACCTTCTTTGCATCAGTTTTTACAACAGAAGACCTCAGTGATATCCCTACACCATCGCCGATTCAGATTGATAATTCAGATGTTCTAAGAAATATCACCGTTACAGAGAGAGAAGTATTGAATTGTTTAGATAAACTCAAGGTAAATAAAACGCCTGGACCTGATACAATCTCGCCTAGAGTTCTAAAGGAAGCTAAGGATGAGCTCTCCAAACCACTGACATTACTATTCAATAAATCCTTGCAGTCTGGAACTATGCCTGATCAGTGGAAGCTAGCCAACGTAACACTGATATTCAAAAAAGGCAGCAAATCCCTACCCAGTAACTATCGTCCAATTAGCTTAACCTCAGTTGTATGTAAAATGCTAGAAACGGTCATAAGAGACAGACTCGTAAATCACTTAGAGGAAAATACATACTTAAAGATACTCAACACGGCTTTCGTAAAAAACGTTCCTGTTTAACAAACCTCTTAGACTTCTTCCACGATATTCTCAACCTCTACGATGAGAGTAAAGCTGTAGATATTATATATCTTGATTTTCAAAGGCCTTTGACAAAGTTCCCCACAAACGTTTACTGCTAAAACTAAAAGCGCATGGAATACAAGACGGTGTGTTGAAATGGATAGAAAATTGGCTCAGCGACAGAAAGCAAAGAGTAGTCATAAACGGTAAGGCATCTAAATGGACCAATGTAAGTAGCGGGGTACCCCAGGGATCGGTACTAGGACCAATTATCTTTCTAATTTACATCAACGACATAGATGAGGGTCTCACCTGTACAATCTCAAAATTTGCTGACGATACAAAAATTGCAAATAGCGTACTCTCAAAAGATCAAGTTGACGATATGCAACACAATCTAGATAAATTGTCACATTGGGCCCAAATTTGGCAAATGAGTTTCAATGCGGATAAATGTAAAGTACTACATATCGGATACCTAAATGAGAAAGCAAACTATTCGATGAATGGCACTCAGCTTAAGAATGTAAACAGAGAAACCGATCTGGGAGTAACAATATCGAGTAACCTAAAACCGAGTCAACAATGTTCAGAAGTTGTTAAGAAGGCAAACAAAATAATTGGCTTTATAGGCAGATCATTTGAGCATAAATCCAAAGACGTAATCCTAACCCTTTACAATTCCTTAGTCCGCCCTCTTCTGGAATACTGCGTTCAATGCTGGTGCCCTTATTACCAAAAAGACATAAACAAGCTAGAACGAGTTCAACGTAGAGTTACCAAAATGATACCTAGCCTAAAGAACAAACCATACGAAGAGCGTCTTAGAGAATTAAATCTATTTCCTTTAACCCAGCGCAGATTAAGAGGTGACTTAATTCAAGTGTTGAAAATCATCAGAGGGATCGACAATATGAACTGTAGTAAGTACTTCACTATCGACCAATCTAATTACACGCGGGGAAACGGTTGCAAAATTATTGGTAAATCTTTTAACTCACACAAATCTAAGAATTTCTTCTTCAATCGAGTTGTCAACTTGTGGAATGGGCTTCCCCGAGACGTTATAGACTGCAGCACCATTGATTCATTTAAATTCCGCCTAGACAAATATCTCGCATCAAACCCGCGACTGACTGCGTTTGTAAATGAATAACTTTATTTTATCCTCCCCTCAGTTACTAACCCATATGTCCCCTACTAACTTCCTAGTCCTGCCACGTTAGTGGCAGGGCAGTAGTTCCCTTTCCAATTTTCCCTTACCCACTCTAAACCACTGTTTGGACACTTGATCCTCAGTGTTTTGGAGGGCAAGCAGCCTAGAAGGGTCACTAGAACTGTTGTTGCTTGATTTCCTTTGTACTCCTTTGTACTCTCTCTCTCTCTCTCTCTCTCTCGCTTACATTCCTCTACCATCCCTTTAACCCTTACAGAAACATTGACCTCTTAACCCTATCGAGTCCGTGGATGGTCTTTTGGGGGATTACACTCCCCTTCCCCTTACTGTTTCACTCCATTAGTTTGGGGATTATCTCACGTTTCGCCCCATTCCAAGGTCGCACACACAAACACACACACACAGCCCGTAGCCTAGTAGGTAGAGCTCTCGTCTCACACACGAGGGGTCGGGGGTTCAATCTCCGGCCGGGCGGAGACAAATTGGGCTTGTCTCCTTTCATGTGTTAGCCTCAGTTCACCTAGCTGTAAATAGGTACCTGGAATAAGTGGACGACGTTGTGACGTCCCATCTGGGGTTGGGCAATGGTACAAGGCGAGATGGGTATCATATGGTTCACCTAAGCTGATGGCTACCTAAGCCTTCGGGCGAGACGGTACCGTCTATAGTGAGAATGGTACCATACAGATCCACCGTAAGCCTTCGTTTCCGATGTCGCCAATTGGCTAAAATACAGACTACACACACATCCACAGCCATTCCAACGATACATAAAACACTTAACATGCATTTCACGCAATACATTCCCAGTTAAGGAGGCGCGATAATAATGAGCTTAGCTCGCATTGCGTGGATTCCCCTTGATGAACAAGTAACTGAGTAACACACGCTAACACACACACACCAAACCAACCTCACTCGTCCGCTAACTCTCACACACACACGCACGCACGCACGCGCACACACACACACAAAGACACACACACACACACACACCAACCATTCAACCTCACTCTCACTCTCTCTCTCTCTCTCTCACACACACACAAACACACACACTAACTTTCACACCTCATAATGAAGCTATAGCGCGACAAAGTTTGGGCCACTTTTTATGCCCACATCATCAGGAAATATCACTTCAAACTCTGCTTGAATTAAGGGCGGGATTACATATTAAGGGGGGAATTACATATTAAGGGGGATTACATATTAAGGGGGGAATTACATATTAAGGGGGGGATTACATATTAAGGGGGGATTACATATTAAGGGGGGATTACATATTAAGAGAGGAATTACATATTAAGGGGGGATTTCATATTTAAAACACGCGGTGAATTACCTATGATAACGCTCTTCAAATCTCTAGTGCAACCGCGGCTTGAATACTGTAGCGTATTAACATCCCTATACAAAGCAGGTGAATTAAATGACTTAGAGAGTGTACAAAGAAATTTCACTTCGCATATAAGTTCGATAAAACAGCTACACTATTGGGAGCGTTTAAGAACACTGAATCTGTACTCACTGGAACGTAGAAGAGAACGTTACCTAATAATATACACGTGGAAAATCGCAGAGGGTTTAGTACCAAACCTACATACTCCGATAGTCATGAAATTCAGTGATAGGAGAGGCTGGGAATGCGAAATCCCCCGGATGAATAACAGGGGTGCTATGGGCTCTCTGCGAGAGGGCTGGTTATCACACAGAGGCCCACATCTCTTTAACAAACTCCCACGGCGAGTAAGAGACATGAGGGACGTCTCGTTAGACAGCTTCAAGAGAGCCCTGGATGTCGAACTGCAAAAGGTGCCAGACGAGCCCATCCTCGCAAGGGAGCGAGCTGTCGCTTCAAACAGTCTACTGCACATCACCACCCATAACAGGGGCGTCGCGCTCCTTGGTGCCGCTAGAAGAGTGGCGAACACATCATCATAAGGTATCATAAGGTAAGGGGGGGATTACATATTAAGGGGGGATTACATAATATTAAGGGAGGATTACATATTAAGGGAGGATTACATATTAAGGGGGGATTACATATAAGGGGGATTACATATTAAGGGGGGATTACAAAGGGGGATTACATATTAAGGGGGGGATTACATATTGTTTACATATTGAGGGGGGATTACATATATATATTAGGGGGATTACATATTAAGGGGGAATTACATATTAAGGGGGGCCGGGGGATTACATATTATGGGGGGATTACATATTAAGGGGGGGGATTACATATTAAGGGGGGATTACATAATTGCTCATTTACTTTATTCTATATTTGTGTATATTAGATTGGTCCGTAGAACTATAAAAAAAAAAAAAAAAAAAAAAAAAAAAACACACACACACACACACACACTTTGAAGATAAATTTGTACATTTTTCGGTAGCAAATAGTCCCTCTAAATTACAGTCTCGTTAATGGTCGCCAGGAAAAAATAAATACCTAACTAGCACGAAAGGTCTTAATAGACGAAAAAATCCGGCGAAAGGTCTCAAAATCGGCAAAACAATGGGGCGAACTTCTATAAATTCAAAATCAATTGGGCTAAGCATAAGGGAGAAGGGGGTTCAGAAAAAAGCATCCCCTTTAACATTAACTGTAACCCTATCTATCTCTCTCCCCCCCCCCCCGTAAAAAAAAAAAAAATCCAACTTAGCCTAATTAAAACTTGGGGAACGTTTATAATTACCTCTCCCAGCGTCATGATTAAAGGAATCTTTTTTTCTTTTTCTTTTTGGACCACCTTCTCTCTCATGTTTAGCACCATTTGGTATATGCCTTTAAGACGTTCGTCCCAATAGTTTGGAGAATTTAAGACCTTTCTTGTCATTTAGGCAAAAGGAGGGTGGCTGAGGTACGATCATTTGGACATTTCAGTCTGTATAAACTCCATATCTGCTGTATATGGACATTTATTTGACTACCACACAATGTAGGTATTGGATATAGTTACATATTATAACACTATAGTCCGTTCATTCTAGGTTGGGCAGAAATCGTAACCTCTAACCTCTGTAACTCAAAAAGGGCTAGAGCAAATGAACTGTCAATTTCCACACCTATTCCCTAGCCAAGTCTTCCTATTATATGATGTTCCCTCCAACAACCGACTTTAATCCTAAACTCAATTAATGAAATCAACAAATACACGTGGCAGGCCAGGTTGGTAGAAACATTAGCTCTATTACTCAAGTCCTTTTTGAGTTATCAAAGGTTAGGGGTTACGATTTCTGCCCAACCTAGAATGAACTGACTATAACAGATTATATAGATGTAATTAGTGTGAATATGGGTGCCCGATGTACGAGAAGACCCATATATCGTTTCTTGGTTGCTTAGACGTACTTTACAACTCGAAAACACGGGATCTATACCCTGTTTCTTTTCAACTGACGGTAAATTGCAAAGTTCCCATAAAAATTTCTGTTATTTTGAAGATGTGTTAGTGAAATGGAGTGTTGATTAGATAAACCTAGTCTTAATTATTATTATGTTTTTGACACCAACCAACTTCACATCTAAACTCAATTAATGAAATCAACAAATACATGTGGCACTCCGAGTACTCGAACCCAGGACTCTCACATCAAAATTCCGCGCACTATGCATTAAGCTATGAAGACAGTTATTTTGCCATTACGTATCGAGAAATAAGCTGCTAAGGGATTCAATTTATCGTCAGATGAAATGAAACTGAGTATAGCTGTATCCTTTGTAGGGAGAATTCTGCCAATGCCCACATATCAAGACCAGGGTTACCAAATCAAGTCCGCTAGATAGTAAACAAATGCCGATAATCGCTAGAATAATGTCACAATCTCCACAATATCGTTCAAAAATGGCTCAAATTTACAGAATATTGCTAGAATTCCTGTCGCTAGATAGTAGACAAATGCCGATAATCGCTAGAACAATGCCACAATCTCTACAATATCGTTCTAAAATTACTCAAACCTACAGAATATTGCTAGAATTCCTGTCAATAAATGTAAACAAATGCCAATAATCGCTAGAATAATGACACAATTTCTACTACACAGGAGTAGATCTCTACAGCTCAGCTAATAAGATGTATTTAGAAGTCTCAGGCTTTCTTAATATATATATATATATATATTTTTTTTTTTTTTTTTTTTTTTTGTATCTATTAATTCATGTATTCATATATTTTATAGTTCCCTCGCTGGACCTCCCTCAAACTTAGAAAAACGCCCCCAAAACCAATACTATTTTGGAATTACTCTGCAGAAGTTAGATGTCCTCAAACTGTACCACTGTGATGCTTTGTCAGGGGAATTGCACCTTCATAATATAGCAATATAGTAAGCCCTGTTAATATAGCAATATAGTAAGCCCTGTTAATATAGCAATATAGTAAGCCCTGTTAATTCAGTGATTAACCCGTTCAGCACCAGTTCCGTCCTTTTCATTTTATACTGGCGACCAATAGACAATTTTATTCAGATTAAGAAGGGCCTCCAGCAATTAACAGGCTTCGAACTATCTCACTTAACCCTTTTTGCTACCACAGATCCTTCTTAAGGGGAGGTTTTTAGTGTGTTTCCTAGATTTCCATCAAGCTTGAAATTACACCACCTTGACTCCCTTTCAAGATAAATTTGTACATTTTTCGGTAGAAAAATTTCCCGGCCGAAGACCGGTTCTTCTTAAATTACAGGCTCGCTATCGCTCGCCAGGAAAAAATCGACACCTAAATGGCACGAAAGGTCTTAAAAGTGACATAAATGGGGTGAAAGTTCTTAAAATCGCCAAACTAATGAGGCGAACATCTTAAAATCTCAATAGCAATGGGGTTAAACATGAGGGAGAAAGGGGTCAAGAAAAAAATCCCTCAAGTGGAAATCTCCCCTTAACCCCTTCTGTACAGGCGACGTTTTTTCAATTTTGTTTCAGCTACATTAGGACGATTGTATGGAGCTTAGGATGGGTATATCATGGTAGCTAAAGGGATTAATTGAGATAGTCAGTAGCCTTTTAATGAGTAGACGTCTTTCCTAAGCTGTACATTATCGTCTAATAGTGGCCAGAATATAATGAAAAGTACATCACCGGTACAGAAGGGGTTAACCTGCAAAAATCGTCTAAATAAGAGCTAGAATAAAATGAGCAAGACGTCGCTGGTACAGAAGGGGTAAAGTTGATCATATCTTAGCAACTGTCCACTAGCGTACAGCTTGTCATATAGGGCGGTTCCACTTACGAGCGAGGAATTTGTCTCAATTACTTTATTAAGCTCTGTTTCTTGAATTGTGAGCAGTACGACCGATTTTGAAGTTATTTAGCGTTATATACAGTATATATACGGTATATATATATATATATATATATATATATATATATATATATATATATAAAGTATGTCTCACAAATACATGTGCGCTACAAATTGATTATATACTCTCAGCGGGGATTGAACCACCGACAGTCAGGACGATTGTAAATGTTTTAACCAACTCTACCACGGCGTGATAAAAGGATACTTAACCCTTTTCCTATATATATTAAGGGAAATGGAAATCTTACTTGGAGGATGTATTTCAGTTGATACACAAGTCGTAGGATCCATATTCCAGGATACCATACACCCACGCAACGTATATTGTAGATAGTTAGATATAAAGTTATGTCTATAGATACAGACAGATAGTAATGTAATTGGCCACTACACCTGCGCAGCGCTAACAGAAAAAATGACAAACTCCGAAGTAAACATGGCCTGACAAAAGTGCTCCATCAGACCCAGCAGGTGTGTCAGTCAAGGTCGATAATGACAGGTAAACATCAGGCCCTTCTCGACCTTATGCAGCGCTGTTGGGTTCCTCATCTGTGAGGAGACTTCCGACGATAAACTATTCTTGGGAGACCTGGGTCCATATTCGTAAAGATGATACAAAACTTGGAACGAAGTGAAGACAAAATATTGTGTGATACGTAGCACTCATTTGTGTGATACGTAGCACTCATTTGTGTGATACGTAGCACTCATTTGTGTGATACGTAGCACTCATTTGTGTGATACGTAGCACTCATTTGTGTGATACGTAGCATTCATTTGTGTGATACGTAGCACTCATTTGTGTGATACGTAGCACTCATTTGTGTGATACGTAGCACTCATTTGTTAAGACTAAAAACTGTGTTACTTAAGGGCAGGTTTTTAGTTTGGTCCCTAGATATCCTTCAAGCTTAAGATTACACCCCCTTGAGCCCCTTTCAAGATAAATTTGTACATTTTTCGGTAGAAAATCCTCCTAAATTACAGGCTCGCTATCGCTCGCCAGGATAAAATCGACACCTAAATGGCACGAAAGGTCTTAAAATTGACAGAAATGGGTTGAAAGTTCTTAAAATCGTCAAAATAATGAGGCAAACTTCTTAAAATTAGAAAAACAATGGGGCTAAACATGAGGGAGATAGGAGTCAAGAAAAAAATCCCTCAAGTGGAAATCTCCCCTTAACGTTAGATTTGATTCTTTAATTAACCCATTCAGTACTGGCGCCGTCCTTAACCCATTCAGTACTGGCGCCGTCCTTAACCCATTCAGTACTGGCGCCGTCCTTAACCCATTCAGTACTGGCGCCGTCCTTAACCCATTCAGTACTGGCGCCGTCCTTAACCCATTCAGTACTGGCGCCGTCCTTAACCCATTCAGTACTGGCGCCGTCCTTAATCTTTATTCTGACTACTATTAGACGATTTTATTCTGCTTAAAAAGGGCCTCCATCAATTAACATGCTTCGTAGTTCGAGGGGAGAGCATTGAGGGTCCCTTATACCTTCCCTGTATAATATCGATGTTGTATGATAAGGAGAACTCCAGTCCCTTGACAACATGAGACCTACTGTAGAATAGTTAGTTAAAATAGGACTTCAGAGGCTATCAACCCTATTGGATTATTAAGCCAGCACACTGTAAGGCAAGAATAACGTCAGGACTGGAGCCTCTTTTCGAGAACTCCAGTCCATTGATCCCGTAGAATAATCTTGTACCCCTTCCTATAAACGAAGCATCTGACTCCCCGCTCGACTCCCCCAGCTGGTGCTTCGCTTCATAATTGGGTGTCGGGGAGCCGAGTTAATGAATCATCGACGGCAATTTATGGTGTCCTAAAATACCATTGATTCCGGTGTGGAGGTGAATCATGAAGTTTAATTATGCAGTGAGGAGAGGGTGAGGGTGCAGGAGTGTTGGTGGTGAGGGAAGGGTATGTGTGTGTGGGTGTGGGTGTGTTTGTGGGTGTGTGTGTTTGTATGGGTATGGGTGTGTGAGGGTAGGTTTGTGTGTGTGTCTTTTTTTTTTCTGGGTGTGGGTGGGTATGGCTGTGTGAGTGTTTGTGGGTTTGTGTGTGTGTGTGGATGTTTGTGAGTAAGTGTGTGTGTGTGCTTTTTTTCTTCTGTGTGTGTGTGTGTGCTTGCTGACGAAACCTGGTGGCGGACGTATTAACCCCTTCAGTACCGGTGACGTCCTTTTCCTTATATTCTGGCAACTATTAGACGATTTTATTCAGTTTAAAAAAGGCCTCCAGGAATGATCAGGCTTCGAACTATCTCACGTAACACTTAACTAAAACAGATACTTCCTAAACTGCACAAAATCGTTTAAATATAGCTAGAATAAGACTAAAAAATGGTCGACGTATACAGACTAATAACACACACAGCAAAGCCACTCCAACAGCTTCCTCTCTCTCCAACACCCCTTCTCCCCTCTCGGACACCTCGACGACGTATACAGACTAATCACACACACATAACAAAGCCACTCCAACAGCGTCCTCTCTCTCCAACACCCCTTCTCCCCTCTCGCACACCTCGACGACGTATACAGACTAATCACACACACATAACAAAGCCACTCCAACAGCGTCCTCTCTCTCCAACACCCCTTCTCCTCTCTCAGACACCTCGACGACGTATGCACTTATAATGCACACAGCAAAGCCACTCCAACAGCTTCCTCTCTCTCCAACACCCCTTCTCCTCTCAGAGACACCTTGACGAGATATACAGACTAATAACATTCGCAACAAAGCTACTCCAACAGCTTCCTCTCTCTCCAACACACATGCTCCTCTCTCATACACCTCAACGACGTATACAGACTAAAAATACACACAGCAAAGCCACTCCAACAGCTTCCTCTCTCTCCAACACCCCTGCTCCTCTCTCATACACCTCAACGACGTATACAGACTAATAATACACACAGCAAAGCCACTCCAACAGCTTCCTCTCTCTCCAGCACCCTTCTCAACACTTTTCAAGTCTTAAGGGGAGGGGGTTGGCTTTTCTGCCCCCCCCCCCTTCACCCATCTCTCTCATGTTTAGCCCCATTAGTTTTCAGATCTTAACACATTCGGCCCATTAATTTGGCGAGTAGGACCTTTCACGCCCTTTCTTGATCAATATTAGTACATTTCGTGCCATTTAGGTGTCGATTTGTTTTCCTGGCGAGCGATAGCGAGCATGTAATTTTAAGAGTTTTCTATGTGTACAATTTGTTATATATTCAAAGCTTGATGGAGGTCTGGCGAGGAAACTAATAACTCAAAAAAAAAAAAAAATTAACAGGCCAAATAATAAATCTCTCATACTGTAAGTCTCCACACCTGCCCCCCCCCCCCCCCCCCCTCCAATAACGACAACAACAGTATTACCAACACCAATAGAGACGTTATCATTATTACCAACTCCACCTAGACCTATACACACCTCACCACACCTCTCATTGTCTATAATTATAATCGGATAAATACAGTATAATTAGATGAAGGGCCGAGTCGAGTCTTAAAGGGAGGTGACCTGTTTTTGTTCTGTCCCTTCTATCTTTCTCAGGCTTGTATCCATTTGGCCCCATTCAACCTACTGTTTTAAGACACCATGCAGGTGTCATTTTTTTTCCTGGCGAGC
The DNA here is from genome assembly GCA_032716605.1 of Paralithodes platypus. Classification (NCBI taxonomy): domain Eukaryota; kingdom Metazoa; phylum Arthropoda; class Malacostraca; order Decapoda; family Lithodidae; genus Paralithodes; species Paralithodes platypus. Next base: position 7,251,469 of record CM064544.1, on the reverse strand, counting down.
GGTAGCGAACCAGCATATTTGTTTTAAATATTTTTGACAGCATGCTAAATTTGTACATTTTTCGATAGAAAAATGTCTCCAGCGAAGCCGGATTTCTCCATAAAATATGCTGGCTCGCTATCGCTCGCCAGGAAAAAATCAACACCTACTGTAGATGGGGATAAACGTCTTAAAATATTAGGCTGAATGGGGCCGAATGGATATAAGCCAGGGAAAGAGAGAAAAGGAGAGAACAAAGGCAGGTCACCCCCCTGAAGGGCCGAGTCGAGTCTTAAGGTACAGTCGTTCAGAAAATTTAGTGGACACCGTTTACGTTTTCTTTAGACGTATGTTAACTACATGCTAGAGTATAATAATTAACCCCTTGAAGCTCTGACGCGTTTTAGCAGTATATTTTGGCTATCATTAGACGATTTTATGCAGCTTAGTAAGGATCTGTGGGTATTAAAAGGGTAAAGACTCTCTCAATCAACCCTCTGACTTCCATATACCCTTCCTAATCTGAATAAAATCGTCTAATAATTACCAGAAAACAAAACAGAAACGCGTATTGGAGCTTGAAAGGGTTAAGGGGAGGTTTTTAGTTTGTTCCCTTAGGCCTCCAACAAGCTTAAAATTACACCCCCTAGATCCCCTTTCAAGATATATTTGTACATTTTTCGGTAGAAAAATTTCCCGGCCAAAGGCCGGTTCCTCTTAAATTACAGGCTCGCTATCGCTCGCCAGGAAAAACTCGACACCTAAATGGCACAGGTCTTAAAATTGACAGAAATGGGGCGAAAGTTCGTAAAATCGCCAAACTAATGGAGCGAATATCTTAAAATCTCTACAGCCATGGGGCTAAACATGAGGGAGAAAGGGGGTCTAGAAAAAAATCCCTCAAGTGGAAATCTCCCCTTAACAAAACCTATGACAAATTACATAACATTCATTTAACCAGCCCACACAATCACTGGCTTCACTTCAGATGTTATATACAGTTTCCGCATCACATTAAGTCGCTTCCCATCAACATCTGGGAGGAAAGCCCTTCCCCGTTTGTCATTTAAGGGAGCCCACCTCGCTTTGTTTTCTCTTTCTCTCCCTCTCTCTCTTTGGCTTGTATCCATTCGGCCCCATTCAGCCTACTGTTTTAAGACGTTTACCCCCATGCAGGTGTCAATATTATCATGGCGAGCGGTAGCGAACCAGCATATATATATATTTTGGTTTGACAGCAAGGTAAATTTGTAAATTTTTCGATAGAAAAATGTCTCCGGCGCAGCCGGATTCTCCATACAATGCTGGCTCGCTATCGCTCGCCAGGAAGAAATCGACACCTGGATGGTGATAAACGTCTTAAAACAGTAGGCTGAATGGGGCCGAATGGATACAAGCCAGAAAAAGAGAGAAAGAGAAAACAAAACAGGTGACCCCCCCATAAACAATATACTGTATAATACAAATACTCAATGTAAACATGGCAGCAGCAGCAGCGTGTCTGGCGAGTGTCCCCCTCTCTAGATTAGCCACCATTCACACGTCCGGGCTGGGCTAGATAATTAAGCGGTGGTAACGAGTCGGCAATACCTCACTGGGCTGACAAGTGATTAATGTCCAGAGTTTGTTTTCATTAAGAGTCAATTACCTGCTGAACCGCCACACCATTACCGACCCTATTATAGTCCTCCCGGTACCAACAAGCGAATTGGTTTTGTTCAACCTACTTCTGCTCGTTGGTACGTTCGTGAGCCAAAATGTGTATACGCACATTTGAGTATTTGTACCTTTAAGGGGAGATTTTTAGTGTGTTTCCTAGACTTCCATCAAGCTTGAAATTACACCCCCTTGACCCCTTTCAAGATAAATTTGTAAATTTTTCGGTAGAAAAATGTCCCGGCCGAAGGCCGGTTCCTCTTAAATTATAGGCTCGCTATCGCTCGCCAGGAAAAAAAATCGACACCTAAATGGGACGAAAGGTCTTAAAAGTGACAAATGGGGTGAAACTTCTTAAAATCACCAAACTAATGGGACGAACGTCTTAAATTTTCAAAAGCAATGGAGCTAAACATGAGGGAGAAAGGGGTAAAGAAAAAAATCCCTCAAGTGGAAATCTCCCCTTAAAGCCCAAATCTAAAGGATTGTATCGACTCGTTTGGGCTCGATATAGATTCAAATGGTTGGGTATTATAGTCTATTCATTATACTTAGGCCAAGTATCCTGACCACTAACTTCTATAATCATAAAGTGGCGAGTAATCGAGATAGTATTTCCTACCATTAACCCCGTCTTTACCGAGGACGTCTAAGTAGTAATATTCTAGCTAAGACAATGTTGTGCTGTTCAAGAAGGATCGGCGGAAATAAAAAAGGAGACGTGAGAGTTTGAAGCCTGTTAACCCTTTCAAGCTCCAATACGCGTTTCTGTTCTATTTCTGGCTACTATTAGACGATTGCATTCAGATTAGTAACGGTATATGGAAGCCAAAGGGTTGATTGAGATATTATTAACCCTTTTAGTACCCACAGATCCTTCCTAAGCTGCATAAAATCGTCTAATGATAGCCAAAATAAACTGCTAAAACGCGTCAGAGCTTCAAAGGGTTAATTGCTGGACAATATCGTCTAATATCGTAGCCAGAGTAAAGTTAAAACGACGTCAGCGGTACAGAAGGGGTTAAGGGGAGGTTTTTAGTTTGGTCTCTAGATATCCATCAAGCTTAAGATTACACCCCCTTGAGCCCCTTTCAAGATAATTTTTTACATTTTTCGGTAGAAAAATGTCCCGGCTGAAAGCCGGTTCCTCTTAAATTACAGGCTCGCTGTCGCTCGCCAGGATAAAATCGACACCTAAATGGCACGAAAGGTCTTAAAATTGACAGAAATGGGTCGAAAGTTCTTAAAATAGTCAAAATAATGGGGCGAACGTCTTAAAATTAGAAAAGCAATGTGGCTAAACATGAGGGAGAAAGGAGTCAAGAAAAAAATCCCTCAAGTGGAAATCTCCCCTTAAGGAAGAACCAGCCAAGGAATAGGTGCGGAAATATATAGCCCATTTGATCTATCCACTTGTTGAGTCACATAGGTTAGGGCAGCTCACGATTCCTGGCCTATCTATAATAAGTGGAGTGACCTGCTTTTTGTTATTTCTGTCCTTTTCTCTCTTTCTCTGGCTTGTATCCATTCGGCCCATTCAGCCAACTATTTTAAGACGTTTATCCCCATCTAGGTGTCGATTTCTTCCTGGCGAGCGATAGCGAGCCAGCATAATATGAAGAAATCCGGCTTCGCCGGAGAAATTTTTCTATCGAAAAATTTACAAATTTAGCCTGCTGTCAAACAAAAATAAAAAATATGCTGGCTCGCTACCGCTCACCAGTAAAAAATTGACACCTGGATGGGGATAAACGTCTTAAAACAGTAGGCTGAATGGGCCAAATGGATACAAGCCAGAGAAGAATAGAAAAGGACAAAACAAAAACAGGTCACCCCCCTTAAAACAGGTCACCCCCCTTAAAACAGGTCAACCCCCTTAATTGGACTATATATAGTATTGATGGCATGTGACTCTACGGGTACACCTATCCTAGCCTAACCTAATTTCACCTAACCATGTCTAGTTTATTCCATACACTTCCACGTTTATATCACTTCTGGAGAGACGTCTACCAAACGAAAAGGCTGCAACTATCTCAATTAACGCATTCTGTACCCGTCCTTTCTAGCTATATTTAGAGGATTGTGTGCAGTTTAAAGAGGATCTGTGGTAGTAAGAAGGGTTAAGGGATATAGTTCCAAGGATGTATATTGCTGGAGGCCCTTATTAAACTCAATACAATCGTCTAATAGTTTGCCAAAATATAATGCAAAATACTTCGCCGGTACGGAGGGGGTTAATCCTTTTGGCTGCCATATACCCTTACTAAGCATCATATAATCATTTAAATATAGCTGAAATCAAATATAGAATACGTCACCGGTACTGAAAGAGATAAGAACTGTTAGAACTAGGTTGCCTAAAATTAACTCGGTACCTAAACAGACAATGGGCGTCGGTCTTTCAATGGGGCGCCCTAGATCCTCTCTCTACACCCACCCACCCACCCACCCCCACACACACACCCACCCACCCACACACACACCAACCCACCCACCCACACACACCTCCTTTATTGTAGGGTCTGTTAAGGCCGCGTCATTCAGATCTCGAACGTCGCGCGACCTACCCCCGAACACGATGACTTGCATTTTTGAGGCGAATGCATCCGATATTGTCCGATATTGTCCCGATGTTGGTCAGAGAAGAACATCCCCAGATAATGCCCTGACATTCCCAGACTATGCCCCAAACAAGACTCTAATGTAACTAGACACTCCCGACCGATTTACGTTAAAGACCCGAACATTAGAGGAATATAATCCGATGCATGCCAGAGCAAGACCCGATCAAAACTCGAATGTGCCAAGAATCAGCCGACAAATATTTAACGGTGTTTACACCCGAACCTACCTTGACCCGATACAAAATATATTATGAGGAACACCAGAGGATCACCGGCCGCATCTGCCCGACCATCAGAAGACCTGATGATACTAGAAACTGATGTTCGGGGTAAATTCCAGTCTTTCTCGTCTCTCATTCCTGTCATACGAGTTGTGTTCTTCCCAAAATCTTCAATAGACTCGCTTGATCTTGCCTTATTCCTATGTTTATCGGGGGAATGTCGTCTTTTATTCGAGTATATCGTCTCTCATTCGGTTGTTATTATGGTTAATGTCGCCTTATATTCATACGAATCGGGTTAATGTCTGCTTATGTTCGGCTAGATCGAGTTAACTTCGTCAATGAAAATAACAGACGAACAACGGCCGAAACGAAATAACGTGACCCGAATGAAAGCCGAACATAACCAGAATGAGAACCGACAAATTTTTAACGGTTTTTACACACGAATATCGGCTAGAAGTTAACGCATGCACTAACTTCTGGCCGAACCCCAGGATGTTCGGCTGCACGCCTGAACATCCCCGGAGCTTCCCCCGAATCAACGAGAACATTGGCCGAATTGACCCGAATTTACCCGAACATTTGAAAATTTGCCTTTCAGTACTGTTTGGCTGTCTTCTGCTTGGCTGTCTGTCCATCGGTCAGTCTATCTATTGTTATCCATCTATCAAATCGAGAGTTGCTGTTTATTGTCAAGGTATATAGCAAGGTAGATAGATTTATACCCTTACAATAATCGTCATAACTATAGTGAATATAGGTACATCTTCATTTCACAGATTTGTGAACATTTCTTGTTTAAGTAATGTATTCACATTCGATGGTCTAAAGCTCTTCAGCTTTCCAATATACTTAATTGAATTTTGATGAATTCCAAGCGAGATTAGTCAGTTTATATTTCTGTATACCATAGATATGGGTCGTATTGACCAACATAGATATAAGCGATAGTGAATTCCATAATTTTAATCCCTTATCCTCTTTGGGGTCTATCAATATTAAAAACGATGAGTTCGTGAATTGAAAGACCACATAGTAACTTAATTCTGTGTTGCCGCATTATTTTGGCAGTTATTTTCTATCTGGTGTCCAGACAGTACCGGTACTCGGAAACGAAGTGCAACTAATTGCAAAAGACAGATATTCTCCTTCCTCTAACCTAAATTCCTATTTGTTTTCACCAACCCGCCAATTAATTTACAAATAAACATAACTAATGAAATCAATGAAAGTAATGAATACACGTGGCTATCGGGCCACACAATCGAACACAGACGTTGGAATTTTAATATTTTCTACAGATTACAGACTTTGATTTATGTAGATTATGATGTGGTTTTGGTTGAGTCGCTGTGGATTTACATATTGCTATTACACAGGAGTTTTAGTAATAATCAACTCTGCGTAAGCAGGGCTTGGTATCGCCCCCCCGTATAGTGGGTACCACCAAAACAATTCTGTCGTCGTCGTCGTCGTCGTCCGAAACTCCTCCTAGACCGTTGGACGGATTTTCACCAAATTTCACACGAACATTTGTTGCGTGAATGCGAACGTCAGTCAAAAAATATGTTTTGAATTTATGCAATAGTTATGATTTTAGGTCCAAAATATGGTGACAGTATAGATATGATGGTGACAGTACTAGTAGTAGTGATGATGGTCATAATAGTAGTGATGATGGTGACAAGTAATGATGATAGTTGTAGTGATAGTGATGATGGTAGTGACGATGGTGTGAGTATTGGTTATGATGGTGAGTAGTAGTGATGATGGTGAAAGTTGTAGTCATGATGACAATAGTTGTGATGAAGATCATAGTAATGGTGATGATGGTGATAGGATACATGATGGTAATACTTGTGACAGTAGTAATGATGATGGTTATAGTAGTAGTGATGATGTTAACAGTAGTAATGATGATTGTAAGATGGTGGTGATGATAGTAGTAATGATAGTCAATTCTGCGTAAGCAGAGTGGTATCGCCCCCCGTATAGTGGTACATGCTAACCGAAATGTCTGTCTGTCTGTCTGTCTGTCCGAGAACTTCTCCTAGACCGTTTGACAGATTTTCACCAAACTTCACACGAACGTTCGGTGCGTGACCCCCCCCCCCCCCCCCCCCCCGCACCCCCACCCCCACCCTCTACCTATTCCCAAGCAATGATGATGGTGTTCTGTTTGTGTGTGCCCCGTAGGGGCACACTCACACAGAACGCCATCGTTCAGGGGGCGAAAAAAAAACTCGCCCGCATTTGTTAGTTTAATTTAAGTTAGTTTAGTTGACATTAGGTGACAATTGTAGTGATGATGATAGTAGTAGTGATTATGGTTGTAATATTAGTGATGATGGTAGTATTAGTGATGATGGTGACAATTGTAGTGATGATGATAGTAGTAGTAATAATGGTGACAAGCAATGATGATAGTTGTAGTGATAATGATGACAGTATTAGTGATGATGGTGACAGTATTAGTGATGATGGTGAGTAGTAGTAATTATGGTGAAAGTTGTAGTGATGATGACAGTAGTAGTGATGATGGTAAGAGTAGTAGTGATGACTATAATAGTAGTAGTGCTGATGATAGTAATGGTGATAGTGACTAGTAGTGATGATGGTGCCCCATCGCAGAGTTGGGTATGCCGTTTTGATTTTGGGCGAAACGGCACGTCTACTTTATTGGGATTATAATTTTCTTGAATATATACTGAAGTTCACGTATTTGGTGGCTTGTTCATATAATATGGCGAGAACATTGAACTCTTTGATAATTTAACGTATCTTGTTAGTGAGATTCAGATATTGGTGAGTCAGGACAAAACCTAAATCGGCCTAACAAATAATGTTACGGACTCGCTCAACAAGCCTCAAGAGGCTAATGACGCGTTATGACAGTTGATGCTGGCTATCATTAGACGATTTTATACAGTTTAGGAAGAATATCTAGGCATCAAAGAGGTCAATACAATCTCCATTCACTCTTTACCTCCCACACGTTCTTCCTAAGCTGAATAATATCGTCTAATAATAGCTAGAAAAAGATCCTCAGAGGGTTGGTACTGTCAATATCTATGCAGAAGGAAGAAGTAATGGATAATCAAGATACTGGTGCTCCCTGTTTGGTGACGCGGGTTCAAGACATGGATAGTACTCAGCAGTAACCTGAAAAATATCTCCACAGGGTCTTTGGCTACTGCTGATAAGACCACATATTAAACCACCATGGACATTGTAAAACATTGAAGACATATTTGTATAAAGAATGGTATACACTATACAGTACATAAACAGTGTTCTTCGATTTATCTTTTCGATTTAGAATACAGAAAGGATTAACTCTCGCCAAATGCTAGAACCAGATGTTTTGTCGAATTATCGGGATTTTGGCGCGTTTACGCAAATATTTGTTTTGGCCTAACCTAGGTTATATATATATATATATATATATATATATATATATATATATATATATATATATATATATATATATATATATATATATACAGTATATATCCAGTGGCAGTAATCGTTGTTAACTTGTGATGGGTGAAGATCAGAAGTTGCAAGATCAAGGGGTTCAGTTTTTATGGTGAAAATAAGTAGGTCAGTTATGGCCGCCGGGAGCCTAGAACCGTGTAAATTCCCGAGTTTCGTCATTTACATATACTCATATCTGCAATTATATGGTCTAACCTAGTTTATATATTACATACCAGAGGCAGTACTGTGTTATCTGCAATTATATAGTCTAACCTAGTATATATATTACATACCAGAGGCAGTACTCAGTGTTATCTTACGTTGGGTGAACACTAGAACACTGTACATTGCAATTATATGGTCTAACCTAGTTTATATATTACATACCAGAGGCAGTACTCAGTGTTATCTGCAATTATATGGTCTAACCTAGTATATATATTACATACCAGAGGCAGTACTCAGTGTTATCTTACGTTGGGTGAACACTAGAACACTGTACATTGCAATTATATGGTCTAACCTAGTTTATATATTACATACCAGAGGCAGTACTCAGTATTATCTTACGTTGGGTGAACACTAGAACACTGTACATTGCAATTATATGGTCTAACCTAGTTTATATATTACATACCAGAGGCAGTACTCAGTGTTATCTTACGTTGGGTGAACACTAGAACACTGTACATTGCAATTATATGGTCTAACCTAGTTTATATATTACATACCAGAGGCAGTACTCAGTGTTATCTGCAATTATATGGTCTAACCTAGTTTATATATTACATACCAGAGGCAGTACTCAGTGTTATCTGCAATTATATGGTCTAACCTAGTATATATATTACATACCAGAGGCAGTACTCAGTGTTATCTTACGTTGGGTGAACACTAGAACACTGTACATTGCAATTATATGGTCTAACCTAGTTTATATATTACATACCAGAGGCAGTACTCAGTGTTATCTTACGTTGGTTGAACACTGTACATTGCAATTATATGGTCTAACCTAATTTATATATTACATACCAGAGGCAGTACTCAGTGTTATCTTACGTTGGGTGAACACTGTACATTGCAATTATATGGTCTAACCTAGTTTATATATTACATACCAGAGGCAGTACTCAGTGTTATCTTACGTTGGGTGAAGACTAGAACACTGTACATTGAGCGTTTAATGTATGAAGCGCAAAATAAAACCCAGTGTTTTGTTGAGCTGTTCGAATGCGGCGAAGCAGTAGCCACGGCCGGCCACGGTTACGGTCTATTTACATTAATTCAACAATTGATTATTGATTATGGATTATGTATTATGTAATAATATTGATTACCGGTATATAAATTATTGATTAATGATTATTGATTACAGTTATATTTCACCATGGTAACCATTTCTAAGTCACTGTCGATTGCTTTCACGCATCGTTTGGGACTCGGGAAAAACAATACAAGCTTTTGATAGGCCTGCATGCAAGCAGGAGTCACTTGACTGACTGGCTATGTGTTTTTGTTATTGTTGGTTATACGGACCATCGGTTAAGACAACAAAACTTTCTCTAGTGTGGTTTTAAATGGTTTTAGCCATAAAATATGGTTATGGAGCTATGTAGGCCATCCGGGCGAGGAGGGTTAAACACAAATTATATGTTCCATTTTTGTTGCAATTAAGTGTTCATTTTAACAGTACTTTCTGAAATGTATTAGAGACCAATTGGTTTATATGGCTGGCGTCAATGGTGGGTAATGATGAGAGCAATTTCTACTTACGGGAAATGCAGACGAGTTGTGGCTGAGGTGAGTCGATTGATCATGTCGAGAGATACTTGAAATGGTAAGAGTTGTGGCCTGGAGCCTCTCCCGGATAAGCCTCCGGGAATGAAGTCGGAGCCAGTGAGTGCAGGCCGTTGACGTCGTAGTATACACTGTAAACAAAAGGTATGATAAAGTAAATTAAAGAGTCCATATTAATCTACTTAATTAAGGAAAGATTTGTATATATTTGTTTCATTATTTCTTTATATACCGGTACTATTTTTGTTCCCCCCGAGACTTCCATTAAGGTTAAAAAAATATCCCCAAGATCACCCTTTGAGATAAATCTGTGCATTTTTCGGTAGAAAAATGATCCAGCCCATGGCCGGATTCTCCAAAATTGCAGGTTCACTCTCGCTCGCCAGGAAATAATATGATACCTAAATGCCACGAAAGGTCTTAGAATAGCCAAACTACTGTTTTTTCAACATGTATGAGAGATACAAAAGGCAAAGCTGCCTGCAACAAGTGTCTCCCCCAAAGTTGAAAGAGTGACAGAGCCAAATTCAAGGTACGTCTTAGTCAAAATGTCTGGACTCCCGCAGTTCGAAGCAGCCTAAGTCATAGGATGAGGGAAAGACAGATTAAGGGAAAGCCCAGAGTTTACTTGTTGACTGGAAAAAAGAATAGGCAAATCTGTTCACTCTTGGGTTAGAGAGTTGGACAGAAAAGGGGATAGGAATGTATTGAAAGTCGGGTGCCACCCTTTCTCTGTAAAGGAAGAGGTATACACTGAGAAAGCTATGAAGAACACTGATTATTGTAATAACAGTAAAAGAGCGAAGAGAGATGCAACATTGCAGCTATTCAGGGTCCGAGTCGAGGAAGTAAGACAGTGAAGCATAAAGGTGAAGCAGCCTCAGAAGTGGGACTGCTTCGAGCCAGAGTGAGCAACCAAGAACCGCGAGTCTGCGATGGCAGGTTGGCGAGGGCTGGTTGTAGCTCGTGCTTCACTTGTCTCACTTCCTAGGCTGGAACAAGACCTCACGGGCTTCACCGTGTTGAACGGTGAATGTGCAGGCTCTCAGCCTGTGCCCGAGAGGGAGTAGTTGGAATATAGAAGAAAACAAAATGTAGAGAGAGATTGTAGAGAACTAGTAAGAGGAGGGGAGTTGATAAGACGAAAGACTTTTGACTCTATCCTTTCAAGAAGTGCGGTATGGGTGCAAGCTACCCACATATGTGAACAGTACTCGATACATGGGTGCACTGTGCCTATGAGTAATACAGAGCAAGAACGTGTGCAGGGATATGGAACCCACGGAAACGGTTGAGCACACCTAACTTCTGGGAAGCTATTTTTATCAAGTGGCAATACCATCTTTCCAAGAAAGATCAGAAGAAAGAGAAACTCCGAAAATAGTAAAATAAGATGAAGGGTTGATTTGTGTATTGTTGAAGCATAGGGATAGTCGTGTGGAAGATTATGACAGGTAGATAGATGTAGAAATTGGGTTTTGGAAGCATTGAAAATATCCTTTGCTTTAACTTTCTCCGTTTATAAAAAGAATATCCAGTACTAAAAACCATTGAGGGCGGGTGCCCAACCCGGAAAGAGGTTGAAATGGGGGAGACGCCAAAGGCGGCTTTCTAGAGCCTTTCCTAGCTGATGGTGAGAGGAATGGGTTCTAGTCATGTGGTGATGGGCTGGTCTATCAGAGTGTGAGTTGAGCATGCTCTGCCATACCCATAGCTTACTCTGACTGTTCCTTTCGCTTATAAGTTTTCTAGATCTCAAGTGGCGGCGTCTCTTATGTGGATTGACCTCTCTACTGCCAACCAGACTGGGAGTCAAAGCGTCACATTTTTTGTTTGCCCCTCAACTTTCCCTTCATAACTGTTAAGGGGCACAGGGCCCTGGGTGGGGCGTTGGTGTCCCGGGCTTTTCTCCACCCTCCGCAGCTCCCCGCCTGGGAGCAGCTTCGGTCACCTGGGCTTTCTTAGTGGTAAAGCTGGGAGGGTTCTGTGGGGGTGCTTGGTTATGGCCTTGGCCTTGCTCGGGACCTTGGGGCTGTTCGGTTAGACAGCCTGGGGAACAACAATAATGACAACAACTAAAACCATTGAAAATATAACACACATGTGTATAATAAATCTCCCTAATTCCCCGTTATCTGTTAACTCCGTAATATATCGGGCCATCGTAAAACTCCCTTGATGTAAATAAATCACCCAAGACGTTAAGTAGGATTAATCGGGAATTTTCGGCAACTTATTATATGTCAGCTATTAAAAGTACAAATTGGGGCTAACCACGCTTGTAACACGGGGCCGGCCTGTACTTTGGAAACCAAACAAGCTTAGTTAGCAAGTTTTAATGAAAACATTACATTCATCATGTAAGCAGGCGGAAAACATTACACACGAGTTAATATTATAAACATTTCGGGCGAATTTCCACCTTAGCTGATTTCATATGCAGCATGAGTTGTTGTTAATAATATGTGAGTAACCCTTTCAGCACCAGGGCACCTGTTTACCTTTGATTCTGGCTGAAGTTAGATGATTTTATGCAGATTCAGAAGGACCTATGTTAAGGGGAGGTTTTTAGTTTGTTTCCTACTCCTCCAGCAATCTTAATATTTCACCCCCTTGACCCCCTTTCAAGATAAATTTGTACATTTTTCGGTAGAAAAATGTCCCGGCCGAAGGCCGATTACTCTTAAATTACAGGCTCGCTATCGCTCGCCAGGATAAAATCGACACCTACATGGCACGAAAGGTCTTAAAATTGACAGAATGGGCGGAAATTCTTAAAAATCACCAAACTAATGAGGCAAACGTCTTAAAATCTCAAAAGCAATGGGGCTAGACATGAGAGAGAAAGGGGTCTCGAAAAAAGTCCCTCAAGTGGAAATCTCCCCTTAACAAGAGGGATTATTGAGATCGTATTTACCCATTTTAGTCCTATAGGTAGATTACATACTAAAGAAAATTGTCTAATGGTAACCAGAACATGATGACAATCCCGTAATGGTGGTGAAGGGGTTAAGCCAATGTCACACGAGTACATTTTTCGGCATTTTTTGATGAGCAAGTTTATTTCTCGTGATATTTTGAGGCTCTTTCACATGGGCATCGGAAAGTGGACTGAAGGTAGAGTATGTTAGGTGGCTGATTTCTGCTAAAACTTAAACTTAAAGGGAGATGGCCGGTTTTTTTTTTTGGTCTATTAATTCAATTATTCCTTTATTTCTTAGTTTCTTCGCTAGACCTCCATCAAGCTTAGAAAAACACCCCCTAGACCCACCTTCAAGATAAATTTATACATTTTTCGGTAGAAAAATGTTCCAGCCAAAGGCCGGTTCCTCTTAAATTATCAGGCTCGCTATCGCTCGCCAGGAAAAAATCGACACCTAAATGGCACGAAAGGTCTTAAAATTGACAACGAATTTGGGCGAAAGGTGTTAAAATAGCCAAACTAATGCACCAAACGTCATATAACCTCAAAAGAAATGGGGCTTACCACGAGGGAGAAAGGGGACCAGAAAAAACGACCCATCTCCCCTTAAAAGATGCCAGACTACAATTGATCGTAAACATTGACGGAAAATATAGCTCGTGTGACACCTCTTTTTAGCCGGCGTCACTGGAGCGATTTTTCCGGCAACATATTGAAGCAATTACCGTCTGGTAACTTTAGAATTATACATGTAGGAGTCTTAAGGGGGGATATTATACATGTAGGAGTCTTAAGGGGGGATATAATACATGTAAGAGTCTTAAGGGGGGATATTATACATGTAGGAGTCTTAAGGGGGGATATAATACATGTAAGAGTCTTAAGGGGGGATATAATACATGTAAGAGTCTTAAGGGGGGATATTATACATGTAGGAGTCTTGAGGGGGGTTATAATTCATGTAAGAGTCTTAAGGGGGGATATAATACATGTAAGAGTCTTAAGGGGGGATATTATACATGTAGGAGTCTTAAGGGGGGATATAATACATGTAAGAGTCTTAAGGGGGGATATAATACATGTAGGAGTCTTAAGGGGGGATATTATACATGTAGGAGTCTGAAGGGGGGATATTATACATGTAGGAGTCTTAAGGGTGGATATTATACATGTAGGAGTCTTAAGGGGGGATTTTTTTACATGTAGGAGTCTTAAGGGTGGATATTATACATGTAGGAGTCTTAAGGGGGGATATTATACATGTAGGAGTCTTAAGGGGGGATATTATACATGTAAGAGTCTTAAGGGGGGATATTATACATGTAGGAGTCTTAAGGGGAGATATTATACATGTAGGAGTCTTAAGGGGGGATATTATACATGTAAGAGTCTTAAGGGGGGATATTATACATGTAGGAGTCTTAAGGGGGGATATTATACATGTAAGAGTCTTAAGGGGGGATATTATACATGTAGGAGTCTTAAGGGGGGATATTATACATGTAGGAGTCTTAAGGGGGGATATTATACATGTAAGAGTCTAAAGGGGGATATTATACATGTAAGAGTCTTAAGGGGAGATATTATACATGTAGGAGTCTTAAGGGGGGATATTATACATGTAAGAGTCTTAAGGGAGGATATTTTTTTTTTTTTTTTTTCTATGTGATTGAGGGAGGCAAAAGGCATAACTGCCTATAGCGAGTGCCTCCCCCATAGTTGAAAGAGTGACAGGGCCAAAATCAAGGGACGTTCGAGCCAAAATGCCTGGACACACGGAGTTTGAAGCAATTTAAGTCATAGGAAGAGGGAAAGACTGATTCTGGGAGAGAGTTCCAGAGCTCAGATGTTGAGTAGAAGAAAGTTTGAGAGTAACGTTTCACTCTTGGGTTGGAGAGTTGCACAGAGTAGGGGTGGGATTGAGTTGCAAGACGGGTACCACGTGCCCTACATAAAAGAGGTGATATGTACTGGGATAGCTCTGAGGAACACTGATTATTATAGTAGCGATAGAATAGCGAGAGAGATGCAACATTGCGGCGGAGAGAGAGAGATTGCAGAGAGTTGGTGAGTGGACGGGAGTTAATGATACGAAAGGCCTTCCTTTCAACTTTGTCTAGGAGAGCGGTGTGAGAGGAACCTCCCCACACATGTGAACAATACTCAATACAAGGGCGCACTATGGCCCTGTACAGAGCAAGAAGCTGTGCAGGGGAAAAGAACCCCCGAAGGCGGTTGAGCACACCCAGCTTCTGGGAGGCTGCCTTAGCAAGACTGGTAATATGGTCCTTCCAAATGAGAGCAGAAGAAAAAGAGACACCAAGAATATTGAGAGAAGATGAAGGGTTGATTTTTGTATTGTTGAAGAATAAGGGATAGTCCGCTGGGAGATCCTGACGGGTAGATAGATGGAGAAATTGGGTTTTGGAAGCATTAAAGTTAACAAGGTTTTCTCTGCCCCAATTGGAAATAGTATTTAGATCAGAATTTAAGAGTTCTATGGCTTCATTACGTTTGTCGTTGAGGGATTGCTGGCTGGGGCGTTCTGAAAAACTAATGGAGTAGTGTAAGGTTGAGTCGTCTGCGTATGAATGGATGGGAATTAAGGTACAGTTAAGGAGATCATTTATAAAAATTAGAAAGAGAATAGGAGATAGGACAGAGCCCTGAGGAACACCGGAGTTTATAGGGTGAGGAAGTGAACAATGGCCGTCCACAACCGCAGCTATGGAACGGCCGGAAAGGAAATTAGAGACAAAGGCACAGATGGAGGGATAGAAACCGAAGGAGGGTAGTTTAGAAATTAAAGATTTATGCCAGACTCTATCGAAGGCTTTCGATATGTCTAGTGCAATAGAAAAAGTCTCACCGAAGTCCCGAAAGGAGGATGACCAAGAGTTAGTAAGATATGAAAGAAGATCACCAGTAGAGTGACCCTTAAGGAAGCCATACTGGCGATCTGAGAGCAGATTATGAGAAGAGAAATGCTTAAGAAATTTGGAAGCAAGAATAGTTTCAAAAACTTTAGAAAGACAAGAGATAAGAGCAATTGGACGATAGTTGGAGGGTTGAGAGCGGTCACCCTTCTTTGGGACAGGTTGAATGTGAGCAAACTTCCAGCATGAAGGGAAGACGTTAGAGGATAGACAGAGACGAAAGAGTTTGCCTAGGCAGGGAGTCCTGTATTATACATGTAAGAGTCTTAAGGGGGGATATTATACATGTAAGAGTCTTAAGGGGGGATATTATACATGTAGAAGTCTTAAGGGGGGATATTATACATGTAAGAGTCTTAAGGGGGGATATTATACATGTAGGAGTCTTAAGGGGGGATATTATACATGGAAGAGTCTTAAGGGGGGATATTATACATGTAGGAGTCTTAAGGGGGGATATTATACATGTAGGAGTCTTAAGGGGGGATATTATACATGTAAGAGTCTTAAGGGGGGATATTATACATGTAAGAGTCTTAAGGGGGGATATTATACATGTAGGAGTCTTAAGGGGGCATATTATACATGTAAGAGTCTTAAGGGGGGATATTATACATGTAAGAGTCTTAAGGGGGGATATTATACATGTAGGAGTCTTAAGGGGGGATATTATACATGTAAGAGTCTTAAGGGGGGATATTATAAATGTAGGAGTCTTAAGGGGGGATATTATACATGTAGGAGTCTTAAGGGGGGATATTATACATGTAGGAGTCTCAAGGGGGGATATTATACATGTAGGAGTCTTAAGGGGGGATATTATACATGTAGGAGTCTTAAGGGGGGATATCATACATGTAAGAGTCTTAAGGGGGGATATTTTTCGAACATAATTCCAGTTAGCACTTTTCGGACCTAGCTCAAACTAGAACATTTCGAACTTATTTACAACAACCTAGTTTTTGGCCTTTTCGAACTTACTGACGTTTACTAGGAAAGAAATTCGAACACGTACCTGTGTCAAACCCTGCACTGTCAACACGTACCTGTGTCAAACCCTGCACTGTCAACACGTACCTGTGTCAAACCCTGCACTGTCAACACGTACCTGTGTCAAACCCTGCACTGTCAACACGTACCTGTGTCAAACCCTGCACTGTCAACACGTACCTGTGTCAAACCCTGCACTGTCAACACGTACCTGTGTCAAACCCTGCACTGTCAACACGTACCTGTGTCAAACCCTGCACTGTCAACACGTACCTGTGTCAAACCCTGCACTGTCAACACGTACCTGTGTCAAACCCTGCACTGTCAACACGTACTTATTACCACGTACGTATTTCCAACTATGTTTTAACAAATTACATACGATCCTATTTCCAAGTCCCTGTTCAAAATCGAACAATTGATTAGTGGGAAACAAGTTCGTAGGTTTTCCAACCTATCTCCACGTACCTATTTCCCAAAAACTAGCACGAACTTATTGTACACGTACCACTTTCCCCCTCCTTCCGGAACCATTTTCGTGTTCCCTCGCCCCTTACTCTGTCTCGTCTAGTAGGTGAATTTTACAAGGGGAGGAGGATTCCTGACCACCCTGCCATGGTTTTATATACTAAGGACCGTCACATTTTAGTTTTTACCCATTATCCAGCAATCTTAACACACAACCCCCACTAATAGGGACTGATCTAATCATGGTTGAAGTGGGATATAATATGGGTTGAGGGGGGTTCTACCCCGCTCACCCTCATGATTTATTGAAATCAACTGTTTTGACAGTAGGGGGCTTAGTTAGAGTTTTGCCCCACAATTTTGAAACAGCCGCCGTCCATGGAGAGACTTATAGGAAACGTGTTTGGTGTTTACAGTGCTTCTATAGAGTGCCCATATTATGCATTTCCGATGGTAATGACATACATAGTAATGAAGTATAGGGTTATGGCAAACCACATAAAAATGGATGGGTCCCGTATAAGGTCGGTACTAGATTACTGCCGTAAAGTCTATAGCCCCTTTATATGGCTTACCTGTCTTCTTTAATATTTCAGGGGGGGGGGAGGTATTTTTTTAAGTGTCAACGTTATTTATTTTTAATAGATAGGAATTAGCGATGTAATAAAATGTGAGAGATGAGATGCAGCAGTGGAGAGAATATAAGTAACGACGGGTGACGAGGGTGGGGGTGACGGGTGGGGACGGGGGTGGGGGTGGGGGTGACGGGTGGGGACGGGGGTGGGGGTGACGGACGAGGGTCGGGATAATTGGTAGGGACAGGGGTGGGGGTGAAGGGTGGGGAAGGTGGGGGTGGGGTGACGAGGGTGGGGGTGACTGGTGGGGACATGTCTTCAACACGCAAGCGATTTTCTTATTCCACCGATTTGGGGTTGTTCGTAAACTCCAAGACATATATCATGGTTGTTATTAATCCAAGATCCCAGGCAGTGGTTGATAGAATAACGGAGTTTAACTTTACTTTATTAAGGAGGTTCTTACAATGAAGTCGCTACTGACTGGTTAACTGAGGTTATACAGTTAAAAAAGTTAAAAATAGGACTTTCAGAAGCTATCAACCCTTCTGGATTATTAAGCCAGCAGACTAAGTCAGTATAAGCGCTATTACAGCAATCAGTGTTCCTTAGAGCTCTCTCAGTGCATACCCCCTCCCGTGCGGCGAGTGCGAGGCACCCGCCTTTCAACACAGTCCCACTACTATTTTGTCCAACTCTCTAAGCTCTAAGCCAAGAAATGGCAAATTTTATGTCTTTCTTCTACTCAACAAGTGAACTCTGGAACTCTCTCCCTCAATCAATCTTTCCTTCATCCTATGACTTAGACCGCTTTAAACCAAGGTGTCAAGCGAAAGCCGAGTTCATTTTTATTATTCTATATATTGTGAATGCAGAGATAAAATCGTGGTTAATAGTTCAAGTTCTGTCCTTGGAAGGGATAACATGGCCAAAACAATGCGAAGCTATGTTAATTGTCTTGTATTCTTGCTCATACTCATTGGGGTGACCTGCTTTTTGTTATTTCTGTCCTTTTCTCTCTTTTTCTCTGGCTTGTATCCATTCGGCCCCATTCAGCCAACTATTTTAAGACGTTTATTACCATCTAGGTGTCGATTTCTTCCTGGCGAACGATAGCGAGCCAGCATTATAATTATGAAGAATTCCGGCTTCGCCGGAGAAATTTTTCTATCGAAAAATGTACAAATTTAGCCTGCTGTCTAACAAAACTAAAAAATATGCTTGCTCGCTACCGCTCACCAGTAAGAAATTGACACCTGGATGGGGATAAACGTCTTAAAACAGTAGGCTGAATGGGGCCAAATGGATACAAGCCAGAGAAAGATAGAAAAGGACAGAACAAAAACAGGTCACCCCCCTTAAGTCTTCAGACAAAATTACTCTGGTTTGACACCCTGCCTTAAACTTCGTGTGTCCAGGCGTTTTGACCCCAACGTCCCTTCAATTTGGCTCTCTGTCACTCTTTTGGCTTGGTAGGAGGCACTCGTTACAGGCAGCCTGCCTTGTGTCTCCTTCACAAAAAAAAATAAAAATAAAAAAACAAAACAAAAAAACAAAAAACGCCGGCTATATCCTAGATAAACTTTTCAACCGGAGCAGGGATTGAACGCGAGACTGATGGGATAGTAAGCAGAGACGCTATCACCTGAGCCAGCCGGACGGCTGTTGCACCCCATATCGTGAATAATAATAATAAAGTTTATTTCCACCGACAGTGGTTATTCTTCTTACATAGTATTTACAAATATAACTATATACAGTTGGGGGTTTAGAGGTGTACAGTCGAGGTTAATAAGTGTTGTCAGATATTTCACAAGTTTCGGACACTGACTAATACTCTGAGGGTTAAGCACTTTTCCCAGTAACTATAAAGATACCAATAACACTTGTTGAGCGAAAACCACTGGAATCTATGACAACACTTAAGGGGGGTGACCTGCTTTTTGTTATTTCTGTCATTTTCTCTCTTACTCTGGCTTGTATGCATTCGGCCCCATTCAGCCAACTATTTTAAGACATTTATCACCATCTAGGTGTCGATTTCTTCCTGGCGAGCGATAGCGACCCAGCATTATATGAAGAAATCCGGCTTCGCCGGATACATTTTTCTATCAAAAAATGTACAAATTTAGCCTGCTGTCAAACAAAAATAAAAAATATGCTGGCTCGCTACCGCTCACCAGTAAAAAAATTACACCTGGATGGGGATAAACGTCTTAAAACAGTAGGCTGAATGGGGCCAAATGGATACAAGCCAGAGAAAGATAGAAAAGGATAGAACAAAAACAGGTCTCCCCCCTTAATACCCCCGATTGTACACATAATCGCCTGAGGTGTTTGCCAGACGCGAATAAAAACTGTACCCTCGCGAATACTAACTCCCGCTGATGGACTGGCCGCTCCGCAGATTTAACAACATAATTACCATCACTCTTAAGGGGATAGTGGCTGTTTTTTTTGGTCTCTTAATTCATTTGTTTATTTATATTTTAGTTTCCTCGCTAGACCTCCATCAAGCTTAAAAGAACACCCCCTAGACCCCCCTTCACGATAATTTCGTAAATTTGTTGGTAGAAAAATGTCCCGGCCGAAGGCCGATTGCTCTTAAAATTACAGGCTCGCTATCGCTCGCCAGGGAAAAATCGACACCTAAATGGCACAAAGGGTCTTAAAATTGACAATGAAATGGGGTGACATGTGCTAAAATCGCCAAACTAATGAGCCAAACGTCTTAGAATCTCAAAAATAATATGTTAAACATGAGGGAGAAGGGGGTCCAGAAAAAGCAACTACCTCGATCCCCCTTAACGATGATGATGATGATGATGATGGCGAGTCACTTACCGGGGATAGAAAAGATGGAGGAGGAGGAGAGCAAAACACTAAGGAGGCGGGGTGAGGAGTCTGTCTCATGGGTTTATGTCCGAACCTTTATTGCCCTTAAGGGGAGGTTATTAGTTTGTTCCCTATATTTCCATCAAGCTTACGATTACATCCCCTAGACCCCCTTTCAAGATAAATTTGTACATTTTTCGATAGAAAAATGTCCCGGCCGAAGGCCGGTTCCTCTTACTTTACAGGCTCGCTATCGCTCGCCAGGAATAAATCGACACCTAATTGGCACGAAAGGTCTTAAAATTGGCAGAAATGGGGCGAAAGTTCTTAAGATCGTCAAACTAATGGGGCAAACTTCTTAAAATCTCAAAAGCAATGGGGCTAGACATGAGGGAGAAAGGGGTCAAGAAAAAAGTCCCTCAAGTGGAAATCTCCCCTTAATATCTTGTCGGAGCATAACCAGGGGATAAATGCGTAATGATATGTTGATAAGAATAGAGGTTGTAAATTCGCGTGTATGGGTTGGGAGGGAGGGAAGGAGGGAAGGTAGGGGTCGGGAGGGAGGGAGAAAAGGGGTTGGGAGGAGGGAGGGGTCGGGAGGGAGGGAGAAAAGGGGTTGGGAGGGGTCGGGAGGGGTCGGGAGGGAGGGAAGGGGTCGGGAGGGAGGGAAGGGGTCGGGAGGGAGGGAGGAAAGGGTTTGGGAGGAGGGAGGGGTCGGGAGAGAGAGGGGTCAGGAGGGAGGGAGGGAAGGGGTCGGGAGGAAGGGAGGGAAATGGTTGGGAGGAGGGAGGGAGGAAGGAAAGGGGTTGGGAGGAGGGAAGGGTCGGGAGAGAGGGGTCAGGAGGGAGGGAGGGAAGGGGTGGGGAGGGAGGGAAGAGGTCGGAGGGAGGGAGGGAAGAGGTCGGAGGGAGGCAAGGTGTTGGGAGGGATGGAGGGAAGGGGTCCGGGGGGGGGGGGGGGGGGTACAGAGATGATTAGGTTGCTGAAGATATAGCCACAGACCGATTACAGTCTGTGGTACTTTGATGTCATAGTCTCTATCCCACCCATACCTAGTCTCTAGCCCACCCATACATAGTCTCTAGCCCACCCATACATAGTCTCTAGCCCACCCATACATAGTCTCTAGCCCACCCATACATAGTCTCTAGCCCACCCATACATAGTCTCTAGCCCACCCATACATAGTCTCTAGCCCACCCATACATAGTCTCTAGCCCACCCATACATAGTCTCTAGCCCACCCATACATAGTCTCTAGCCCACCCATACATAGTCTCTAGCCCACCCATACATAGTCCCTAGCCCACCCATACATAGTCTCTAGCCCACCCATACATAGTCTCTAGCCCATCCATACATAGTCTCTAGCCCACCCATACATAGTCTCTAGCCCACCCATACACAGTCTCTAGCCCACTCATACATAGTCTCTAGCCCACCCATACATAGTCCCTAGCCCACCCCTACATAGTCTCTAGCCCACCCATACATAGTCTCTAGCCCACCCATACATAGTCTCTAGCCCACTCATACATAGTCTCTAGCCCACCCATACATAGTCTCTAGCCCACCCATACATAGTCTCTAGCCCACCCATACATAGTCTCTAGCCCACCCATACATAGTCTCTAGCCCACCCATACATAGTCTCTAGCCCACTCATACATAGTCTCTAGCCCACCCATACATAGTCCCTAGCCCACCCCTACATAGTCTCTAGCCCACCCATACATAGTCTCTAGCCCACCCATACATAGTCTCTAGCCCACTCATACATAGTCTCTAGCCCACCCATACATAGTCTCTAGCCCACCCATACATAGTCTCTAGCCCACCCATACATAGTCTCTAGCCCACCCATACATAGTCTCTAGCCCACCCATACATAGTCTCTAGCCCACCCATACATAGTCTCTAGCCCACCCATACATAGTCTCTAGCCCACCCATACATAGTCTCTAGCCCACCCATACATAGTCTCTAGCCCACCCATACATAGTCTCTAGCCCACCATACATAGTCTCTAGCCCACCCATACATAGTCTCTAGCCCACCCATACATAGTCTCTAGCCCACCCATACATAGTCTCTAGCCCACCCATACATTGTCTCTAGCCCACCCATACATAGTCTCTAGCCCACCCATACATAGTCTCTAGCCCACCCATACATTGTCTCTAGCCCACCCATACATAGTCTCTAGCCCACCCATACATAGTCTCTAGCCCACCCATACATAGTCTCTAGCCCACCCATACATTGTCTCTAGCCCACCAATACATTGTCTCTAGCCCACCCATACATAGTCTCTAGCCCACCCATACATAGTCTCTAGCCCACCCATACATAGTCTCTAGCCCACCCATACATAGTCTCTAGCCCACCCATACATAGTCTCTAGCCCACCCATACATAGTCTCTAGCCCACCCATACATAGTCTCTAGCCCACCCATACATAGTCTCTAGCCCACCCATACATAGTCTCTAGCCCACCCATACATAGTCTCTAGCCCACCCCCACATAGTCTCTAGCCCACCCATACATAGTCTTTAGCCCACCGATAGATAGTCTCTAGCCCCACCATACATAGTCTCTAGCCCACCCATACATAGTCTCTAGCCCACCCATCTATAGTCTCTAGCCCACCCATACATAGTCTCTAGCCCACCCATACATAGTCTCTAGCCCACCCATACATAGTCTCTAGCCCACCCATACATAGTCTCTAGCCCACCCATACATAGTCTCTAGCCCACCCATACATAGACTCTAGCCCACCCATACATAGTCTCTAGCCCACCCATACATAGTCTCTAGCCCACCCATACATTTTCGTGGACGTCAACTATTTCTAATTAAGGAAGGTTATCTCTGGAAGGGATTGTATGAACATAATTTGTTATACATCAACTACAAAACTATATATACTATTTATTGAAAAGCAAGTTCTATCCAAAACTCATTCCAGACAGCTCTCATTGCTTAAGGGGGGCTTGGTTTTTGGTCTATATATTTATTTATTAATGTATTTTTTAGTTTTCTCGCTAGACCTCCATCAAGCTTAGAAAAACACCCCCTAGAACCCCTTTCAAGATAAATGTGTACCGGTACATTTTTCGGTAGAAAAATGTCCCGGTTCCTTTTAAAACTAGAGGCACGCTATCGCTCTCCAGGAAAAAATCAACACCTAAATGGCGCAAAAGGTCTTAATATTGACAAAAAACAAAATGAGGCGAAAGATCTCAAAATTGCCAAACAAACGGAACAGACGCCTTAAAGCCTCAAAATTGATATGCTAAACATGAGGGAGAAGGGTGTCCAGAAAAGCGAGTCTGCCCCCACACAGAAAAACATAAGGGGGCCACGAATTCTGAGAGTGGGTTTGAGACTATGGTACCCGAGTGTACCCTTCCTCCTGACTGGCAAAAGGGGGTTAGCCATTCCTATCTTGAAAGAGGATCGACACTTCTGCAACAACTACTGTATGGTGTTACACTGTTATATTCTAGCTATATATATATATATTGCTAGACGATTTGATCCCCGAAAGGGTGGCCATGAATAAATCGCCCCCATGCACCTCTGTCCCCAGTCAGTCAATCCCATCCAACACCGCTTTCACGCAAATACTTCTTAAGGGGAGGTATTTAGTTTGTACCCTAGACCTCCATCAAGCTTAACAATTACACTCCCTTGACCCCCTTCAAGATAAATTTGTAAATTTTTCGGTAGAAAAATTTCCCGGCCGAAGGCCGTTTCCTCTTACATTACAGGCTCGCTATCGCTCGCCAGGAAAAAATCGACGCCGAAATGGTACGAAATGTCTAAAAATTTACAGAAATGGGGCGAAAGTTCTTAAAATCGCCAAACTAATGAGGCGAACGTCTTAAAATCTCAATAGCAGTGGAGTTAAACATGAGGGAGAAAGGAGTTAAGAAAATAATCCCTCAAGTGGAAATCTCCCCTTAACTCCATCCTTCCATTTCTCTCTCGGTCTACCTCTCCCTCTCTGTCCTTCCACTTCACTCTCGTACACTCCCTTATAGTAATGTTATCCCTTCCCATACGTTCCACATGACCGAACCATCTCAAAGTGTTCCTCTTCGCACTCTCCAGCACATCAAAATCCACACCATACCGCTCTCGTACTTCCTCATTCGTCTGTCTATCCTTTCATGTAACTCCACACGCACTTCTCAAGTAACTTATTTCATATATTTATTATTTTATTTAGTTTCCTCCCTAGACCTCCACCAAAATGTCAAATACATCCATTAGATCCCCCTTCTAGATTATTTTGTAATTTTTGTATAGAAAAAATTCCCGGGGACACCACCTTAAAGATCACAGAGAGAAACGGAACTTATTTGTCCGACTGTACCTCGAACTTTTGATACCCAGCTGTGCCCTGAATCTCCCGAGGGTAATTGGTTCGACTGGAATAAAACTGCCGGTAGAAAATTTGCCTCGAGTTTTTCTTTCAGTCAGCGGCGAATTAACCCTTTGAGGATGTTGACGCATTTTAACATTTTATTCTGGCTATTGGTAGACGATTTTATACAGATTCGGAAGGGTGTATGGCAGTCAAACAAACTTGACAATAATCTTGACCCCTTAACTTACTCATAGATCAAAATGAATGAAAGCAATCGAGCTGAGATTTCTATCATTTGGGAAGAGCCCACCAGGAAATAGATGTGGATATTTACAGTCAGTTTGCTCTAGGCCCTTTTGAGTTATAAGAAGTTAAGGGGTAAAGATTATTGTCAAGTTCGTTGGCGCTACCTATAGTAGTGATAGTCGTTACCTGCAGATCCTTCCAAAGCTGTATAAAATCGCCCAATTACAGCCAGAATAAACTGTCAAACTGTCAAATTATGATGATGGAAATTGCCCCGGTTCATTGGATTACGCGACCACTAACCATTTATGCCTTAATTCACACTGTGGCATAAATTACAGCGGCGGAGTTTTTATTTCAGCAGCAGTCGTATTTCCCGGCCATCTTGCTCGTGAATTAACCCTTACAATACCGGTGACGTATTTTTGTTTTGATTTCAGCTACATTTAGATGTTTTGGTGAAGCTTAGGAAAGATATATGATATATGGGGCGGGCGGCTAGGAATCCTCCTCCCCTTGTACAATCCACCTTCTAGGCGAGACAGAAAGGGGAAAGGGAACGCGAAAGTGGTCCCGCAACCTAAGAAATGGAGCTTGAAATGTTGTTTTAGTTCGAGCTCTGTCTCGAGTCGGCCACCTCCAGCAATGGGGTATGTGCCTGAGTATATATATACACACATACGGTCGACGTAATAAGTAATGTCTTGTCACCAATTATGTGTTAATCAATAATTGGTATCAGCAATATTTACACATAATTTCTTCTTTTTGAGTGAGATATACAAACATGTTCCTACACTTACTCACCCTATTCAACATCTGACAGAAATTAATACAGCACAGAGCGAGCAAACGTAATGACAACAAAATGATAACGGACGAATCCCCAGTCACCACCACCCCTAAGTCACCCAACCTAAACCAACACAATCAGAGTTTTGTGGATTGTGAAAATTAAAATGCAGTGTTTGCAAATAAACATATATATATATATATATATATATATATATATATATGAGAATGGGGTTTTGCCCGGTCCGGCATACGAATTTATCTTGGCGAGTGGTTTATTGGGTGTTTTTCGAAGCTCGACGGAGATCTAGCGAGGCAACTAAGAAATAAAGGAATACATTAGTTATTTAGACCCCCCCAAAAAACAAAAATTGACAGCAGTCAAAATTTGTAAATTTTTTGATAGAAAATTTCTCCGGCGAAGCCGGATATCTCCATACAATGTTGGCTCGCTATCGCACGCCAAGAAGAAATCGACACCTGGATGATGGGGCTAAAAGTCTTAAAACAGTAGGCTGAATGGGGCCGAATGGATACAAGCCAGAGAAAGAGAGAAAAGGAGAGAAAAAAAGCAGGTCCCCCCCCCCCCCCCTTAAACATTAAGCTATTCCGTCTTGATGGTGTAATGCTTAAAGCGTTTAAGATCTGTATTTGGTAACCCCGGTTCAAATCCCGGGAGGATCACATGTTTTCATTAATTTCATTGGGAAATGTTTGGTGTTGGGAGTGAAATTTACAAAATTAGATTAAATATGTATGAATTTGTCCCGAGGTCGAATATCTGATAGATCATTACTGAAAGGCTCTCCGTGGGTGCTGACTGGATCATTCTCTAGCCCTTAGTCCTTAGTCCTTTAGCCCTTAGTCCTTATCACAACAGCAGCACTCCTGACAGCCACAAAGAACGAGAGCAGGATGATTTACATAATGCACCTAAGTAAATATAATTTACATAATGCACCTAAGTAAAAATCGTTTGGCTGCGGGCGTGTACAGGATGATACAAATACACTATAGGATAGAAGTAGTTTTCATATCATGTTTACTACCTAGATGATACGAAAATATTCTTCGTGTTGTTACTAAAGAATATAAACCTTTACTTCACCATACACTGTAGGATTTTCGAGTTGGTGCCTTAATTATTACTCCCTTCTAATGTTCTCCTTTTATCATGATAGAAGACGATTTTTTGACTCCAGCTGTACACGTTTAGTTATCGATATAATTACAGGATGTGGAGCTAATTCGGTTACGGCCCTTGGTACACGGCCTTAAGGGGGAGGTTTTTATGGACCCCCTTCTCCCGCATGTTTACCCCAATTAATTTTCAGATTAAACGACGTTCGGCCCATTAGTTTGACGATTTCAAGTCCTTTCACCTCATTTCTTCGTCAATATTAAGGCCTTTCGTGCCATTTAGGTGTCGATTTTTCCCTGACGAGCGATAGCAAGCCTGTAATTTAAGAGGAACCGGCCTTTGGCCGGGAAATTTTTCTACCAAAATGTTTATAAATTTATCTCGAAGGGGGGTCTTGGGGTTAATTTTTAATGCTTGAAGGAGGTCTTGGGAGGCAGCTAAAAATAATAAATGAAAAAATAGATGAAAAAATAAATATAAATCAATGTAGATCTCCCCTTGAGCGAAATCATCAAACTATAGATAGAATAAATTTAATATGACGGTACAGAAGGGGTTAATGTCAATACCACAATTACAGCATAGTAATATAAGAAGAATACGAGTAATAATTATATACAGTAAACGTAAGTCTTCGAAAAAATCAAGAGCTGTGACAAAATGACCATTATTTTCAAGCTTGCCAATATTAACCCAGTTTCTGGACCCCCTTATTCCTCATGCTTTATGTTGACAGTTCATGTTGGCTATCATAAGCGATTTTATACAACTTAGAAGGAGCTGTGGGTATCAAAGGGGTAAATACTATATCAATTAACCCTTTGAATTCCATACGCTCTTCCTAAACTAAATAAAATCGTCACATCATAGCGAGAATAAAATGCACCAAGTATATTTTGATCAATAATTGGTATCAGCAAAATCGAAACATTTAAGTCACAGGTTTAATTAAGATAGACTTTACCCTATTAATTCCCACAGATCCTTTTTAAGCTGTGTAAAATCGTCTAATGATGGTCAAAATAATGTGCCGAAACGCTTCATAATTCTCAAGGGGTTAATCCAATCCCCGAGCCTCCATCAAGTGACTTCTAATGTTGTCCTCTTCACTGGCTCACTGATCAACACCCCACTCGCAAGGGCTCCCCGATGAAGACGCGAGCCTCTTCAATGACACCTCAAGGCAGATTTACAGGAGATCATTTCTCCCTCATGCTTAGCCCCATTACTTTTCAGATTTTAAAACGATCGCCCATTAGTTTGGCGAGTTTAAGACTTTTTGACACAGTTCTCAATGTTAATGCATTGTGTGCCATTGAGGCCTACTGTAGGTTTCCGGTCCTGATGTGGCGGCGTCTACGCCGTGGGACCACCTCCCGGAGCTGCCAACCGCGGATGGCTGCCGACCCTCCACGGCCGGAGACAAGATCAATCGACCAGTGGAGGACAACCGGATGCCGGCCGCGGGGAGCAGTTTCGGGAGCCAAACCGTCACAACTATCCCCTGCCCCCTCCCTGGGGGCACGGGTCCTTGGAGCGGCTTCGGCCGCGCCGGGAATTTCCACACCTCTCACACCACACACACATCACACAGTTTTTCCTACACCGAGAAATGACTCTCCGGCTGTCATTTCTCGAAGACTTCTTCTAGCCGGAGATATTGAGAGCAACCCAGGACCCACGTACACATACATATGTCCAACTTGCTCAAAACCCATCACTTCGAGTCGCCACACTAAGGGTTCAGTTCTCTGCAATGCATGCAGGAACTGGACCCACTTCACCTGTACAACACTTGCCTCCAAGAAACACTACACGAACACCTGGACCTGTTCCTCATGCCCCTCCCTCTCCCAGTCAAATCCCTCGCCTAAAACCCGTCCACCTCTCCTCCCCAACCCACCAAGCCTTTCCATATCATCCACTCCCCCCCTAAAAACCGTCCACCTCTCCTCCCTAACCCACCTAACCTCCCCATACCATCCACATCCTCAACTCAACATACCACACCCCATCCTAATCCATTCCAACCCCCATCTCCTGCTCCCCAATCCCCACCCCCACCTCACCCATCCCAACCTCCCGCCCCCCCCCCCCCCCCCCCCCCCCCCCGTGCCGCAGCACCCAACATACATCGTGCACATAACATTAACATTCTCCAATTGAACATAGATGGCATTAACACGAACTCTCACACTTCATCAAACAACACAACATACACATTGCCATCTTACAAGAAACAAAACTCCGCACATCACAAAAAACACCCACATTTCATAATTTCACCACCATCAGACAAGACCGGGCTGTCGGCGGGGGCGGTGGACTCATCACCCTGGTACACAATGAAATATCATACATAGTAACCAGTGTACAAACCAAATCCCTCCTCCCCCCAAATGATAACACAACAGAAATACAATCAATTAAAATACGCACTGGCAACAACACCAACATAACCATCATAAACACATACATCCCTCCCCAAACATCCCCTACAGTACCAAATGAATACAGACCACACTTACAACACATCACAAACACCCCACACATCATCCTGGGTGGTGACTTCAACGCCAAGACGTCGGCCTGGTTTGTCGACAACCCCGACACAGACAGAGGGCTGGTACTACAAAACCAAACAGATAACCTCATCATCCTTAACGGCATCCATCAACATACTCATATTCCTCACCAAGCCCTCTATAACCCATCATCTCCAGACATCACCTTTTGCTCCCCAGAACTCGCCCCCACAACATCCTGGAGGGTGGTCAGAACCTTAGGCTCTGACCACATCCCGATCATTATCACCACCAAAACCAGACTCACCCCAGCTAGCCACAAACACACATACACCAATTATAAAAGAGCTAACTGGGAAGCATTTACAAATGAGACAGAACAACACTTCACAACTCTAAACAGTACACCCATCACTAACATCAACAATGCTGTACACATACTCAATAAAACTATCCAAAACGCTGACAAGAAACACATTCCAAGAGGTAACAGAAAAAGACAACCCCAACTTCACACCAGAAATTCAAAACCTCATCAGACAACGCGACACACTGAAACACTCCCCAGCACCCCACACACAAGACATCACACAACAAATTCAAGCACTCAACACCCAAACTAACAACAAAATACAAGAACAACAAAAACTAAATTGGAATAACTTCCTACAAACACTTGATCACAAAACAAACCCCAAAAAACTCTACAAAACACTAAACAGCATCACACTTTCCAACAGCAACACAACACAATCACATGCTGCAATCACAACAACAGACTCTACTCCTTCATGTAAACAACAAGCAAACACTCTCATCAATCACTTCTCACATGTCAGCCACCTAAAACCTCACAAAGACGACCGAAGAGTCATCCGACGTAAGAGACAATTCCCCACAGACCCTGACTATACACCCTTCACCAATCACCAGACAAAGCATATCATCAACAATCTCAAGCACTCACCCGCCTGTGGCCTAGACAACATAAGCAACATACACCTCAGACACCTGGGACCACAAGGCATACAAGCACTCACTAACATATCAAACTACAGCTATTCACACAACACAATACCAGACATTTGGAAGCATGGTATCATCATCACATTCCCCAAACCCAACAAAGACCCCACGCTACCCTCCTCGCACCGCCCCATCACACTCCTTTGCTCCCCCTCCAAAGTCATGGAACGCCTAGTATTACAACTAATTACACACGACCTACCCCTAGCTCCAACACAACATGGCTTTAGGCCACTGCACTCCACAAACACTCTTCTCACAGACCTTACACAAAGAGCTTTTGACGGCATCAACTCAGCTAGACCACCACACAGATCACTATTAGCCACACTCGACATTAGTAAAGCCTTCGATGCCATCCCCCGCCACAACCTAACAAACAAAATCTACAACACAAACATGCACAACAACACAAAAAGGTGGCTGGCCAACTTCCTAGCAGGCAGATGTGCACACGTATCTTTTGCCGGTCAGTCATCTAAAATCAGAAACTTTCCAAACGGAGTCCCACAAGGATCCGTCCTATCGCCCGCACTCTTCAATCTGTACATGCACGATATAACTACACCCAATACGCCCCAAATAAACTTAGCCTCCTATGCAGATGACAAAACACTCACATGCACACACCATGACCCAAGAAGAGCAACAGATCTCCTTCAACCCTATCTCAACACACTACATGGCTGGTGCACTACAAACAGACTTAATCTAGCCCCAGCCAAATCCACCGCAACCCTGCTCACAAGCTGGACAGGTGAACACGAATACATCCCTCAACTCACCATAAACAACACACCCCTAACACATCACACACACCCAAAATCCTAGGAGTAACATATGATACTCATATGACATTCAAACAGCACACCACAAACATTAAAAAGAAACTGACACCCAGACTTAACGCCCTCAGGTCACTTGCTCACACAAAATTTGGACACAACAAAGAAACTACCACCACAGTATATAAACAATACATAAGATCAGTGATGGAATACGCAAGCCCAGCCTGGGCTTCTAACTTAGCTGAAACACATCATAAGACCTTACAGACTATTCAAAACAAAGCCCTGAAGATCATTACAGGCTGCACAGCTACTGCACCCACAGATCACCTACATCAAGAAACCAAAATCCTCAAAGTCAAAGACCATCTGGACATGAGAGGCACTCAATTCCTGGCAGCAGCCTCCACGAACCAAGACCACCCACTAAACTACATGGCAACACACCCACAGACACCAAGAAATATCAAAACAACACCCAGCACACGGTATCACACACAATTATTGTCCTCTCTCCCTCCCTGCCCACCCCGAACCAACTTCCAGAAGCACATCCATACTCATATCTCTCGCCAATCCATCCACTCACTCACAGACAACACGCAGCTGCATGCACGACCTCCCGAAATCCATCCTTCCGAATCCTCCCTCCCTCGCGAGGACAGAGTCCACCTAGCCAGGCTGATATGCGGACACCATCCAGCTCTCCTGAGCTATCAGAAGAGACTGGATGACTCCGTTGTCGACGCCTGCCCGAGATGTAACACAGCACCCCATACCATTAAACACATCATAGAAGACTGCATTTCACACAACCACTTACGCCAACAACATAATCTACACTCAATGAGAGCTCTGTGGGAAAGCCCGATCGTGGCCATGGCCTTTCTCAGGGACTCGGGGCTGTTCGGCCAAGCAGCTTAGGGAACAACAACAACTGTAGGTTTCCAAGTCTTTTCCTAGCGAGTTTGTAATTTAGGAGGGATCGGCCTTCGGTCGGGGACATTTTTCTACCGAAAAATATTTACAATTGTACCGAAGGGGGATCTTGGTATTTTTAAGCACTAAACAGGTCTGGAGGGAGGGTGGGGGGGGGGGGGGGGGATAGACACCCCGTAAAGCTATAAGGCAAAATAGTCCCAAAATAGTTTCCAAAGGTTGCAAGGCAGGAGTTGCTGATAGAAGGTTGTCAGCCCCTGGGGTCCTGACACACGGAAAACATGCCTTAAATTCGGGCGGCCTGAGATATTAAATTAGGGCGAGTGGGCTGGATGACTGTGGAAGTGATGGTGGGTGTCTTAGGAAAGTTAAGTGGAAAGACTCGCTTGTTCTCTTTATCTTTCTATATATATCTATCTATCTGTCTGTCTATCTACAGTATCTCTACATCTATCTATCTATCGATAGATAGATAGATAGCTATCTTGAAAGTTAGGATAGTAGCAACCTCGCAAAATGTCTTTTAACAAATCAAGAGGAGACGTTCGTACATTATGTCAACATCGATATTTGTCACCTAAGTTAAGGAGAAATATCGACTTGAGGTATTTTTTTTTTGGACCCCTTTCTCCCTCATGTTTAGCCCCATTGCTTTTGAGATTTTTAGATAGTCGCCCCATTAGTTTGGCGATTTTAAGAACTTTCGCCCCATTTCCGTCAATTTTAAGACCTTTCGTGCAATTTAGGTGTCGATTTTATCCTGGCGAGCGATAGCGAGCCTGTAATTTAAGAGGAACACCAGCTTTCAGCCGGGACATTTTTCTACCGAAAAATGTAAAAATTTATCTTGAAAGGGGCTCAAGGGGGTGTAATCTTAAGCTTGATGGATATCTAGAGACCAAACTAAAAACCTCCCCTTAAACC
Source organism: Paralithodes platypus (assembly GCA_032716605.1). NCBI lineage: Eukaryota > Metazoa > Arthropoda > Malacostraca > Decapoda > Lithodidae > Paralithodes > Paralithodes platypus. The sequence goes on along the minus strand of CM064544.1, from coordinate 7,218,215 downwards.
TCTCACGTTCTTGTCGCAATTTTGAGCCTATTGGGGATACTTTAAAGCCTTTGTTACCATCAGGGGTATTTAGAAACCTTTAGTTTAGTTACTTCAACCTCTGCAGTTGTCTTTGAGTTAGCTGTGGGCAGAAAACTAATTTTGGAGAGGTAATTATAAGAGGGAGAGAACTCTATTTATTATTGTTAATCTGGCAACCTCTGCGTCATAAAAACGTGAAGGGGTTAACCACTTGAGGATTATGACGCGCTTTGGCAGTTTATTCTGGCTATAATTAGAGGGTTATATATAGACTAGGATTAGTATATGGAAGTAGGAGGATTAACAGAGACCGTCTCTACCCTTGTCATTCCCACAGACCCTTCCTAAGTTGTATAAAATCGTCTAATGATAGCCAGATTAAATCGCCAAACGCGTCATGATCTTCAGGGGTTTACTTTTTCAAAATTAATATAAAATAAAATATATCATCTTAATCCCCGGCCTCACATAACTCACGAAAGACTTGAACAATCGTGCTGATATTTCTACCATATGTGACAATCAACCAGTACATAGGTGTAGAAGGTTACAACTCGTTTACTCCAGCCCTCCATGAATTAAGGGTGGGAAAGGGGGGGGGGGGGGAAGGGGGGATAGTGTTCTGGACCCCTTTTTCCTCAAGAAACATGAGAAAATGGTTAAGGGGAGGTTTCCACTTGAGGGATTTTTTTTCGAACTTCCTTCTCCCTCATGTTTAGCCTCATTGCTTTTGAGATTTTAAGACGTTTGCCCCATTAGTTTGGCGATTTTAATAACTGTCGCCCCATTTATCAATTTTAAGACCTTTCGTGCCATTTAGGTGTCCATTTATTTCCTAGCGAGCGATAGCGAGCCTGTAACTTAAGAGAAATTGGCCTTCGGCCGGGACATTTTCCTACCGAAAAATGTACATATTTATCTTGAAAGGGGAGCTAGGGGATGTAATTCTAAGTTTGATGGAGGTCTAAGCAATACACTAGGAACCTCCCCTTAAGGCAATGTCACACAAGTTATTTTTTTCCGGCAATATTTACGGGCAATTGTTGTGGAAGGATAGTTGTAAACAACATTCAAAGGAGATAATAAACAAGGAACGTACAGTCGGCCAAATAAATTAATACGCGGCACCAAGTATATTTCGATCAGTAATTGGTATCAGCACTATATTATAAGCATTAATTCATCGTTTCGAGTGAGATAATACGAACCTGTTCCTATCTTTACACACCCTATTCAACATCTGACAGACATTAATACACCACACAGCGAGCAAAACGTAATGCCAGCGAAGACATGACTTATTTGGCCAACCGTATTAGAATGAAGGAAATCCTAGCTGCCGCGTTCAGTCTACCCAAACCGCAAACGGGATAGCTCTACTGAACGTGATCGCCTCTGATTCGACGAATCACGTTTGTGATTGTTTGCAATCAGACGGCGATCACGCTAACACTCCCTGGAGGTGACTAGCGAAGCTATCATAACAGTAGGCCTAAATCTCACCTCTACATTATATTATCATATTTAAGCTTAATTAGCCTCCCTCCATGTTATTTATGTGTCGCAATCTCAATTATAAGGAGGCACACCTATAAAAATCAAAGTTATCGTGACCATTTTGCTATATATAACATAAAACAAGCAGCTTGGAGCGCAAGTCTCACAGCTACTTCGTCAGGCCTGCGGTGCGGTAAGCGTAGCCTAGTTGGTAACGACTTCGCTTTTAAATCTGTAAGCCTACTCGCAAGGGTTCGAGGCTCGATGAGCTAATGTTTGTTTTTTGTTTTTGCAGTTATTATTTAATTTGTATCGTTATATATTGGTAATGTTACTATGCCAATGATGTATTGTAAAGGCTTATAACTTACTGTACAGGTTTTTGAGCGTTTGTCTATATTATTGATTGATTATTATGTGTTTTATGCGGGTTGTATTTCATTGTTATAGTTATATATCGGTAATGTTACAGTTGTTACTGTGCCAATTGAATGATAGCCTATATTTTAACGGGTTATAGCCTAACTTGATGTACAGGTTTCTCGGCGCTTGTCTATTATTGATCGATTACTCTATTTACATTTCTTGAAAACAATTTCTGAGGCATAATTGCATCGAAGTATGATAGGTCAGTTAAGCTATGTTTAGTAAAGTAGCCTATCCACGCTATAGTTAAATTTTCAAAGGTAATCTAATGGTTACAAAAATAATATTTATAAACCTTCCACAAATATAAGCTTGCAAATAGCCTTTATACACATAGATCGTCAGGAAAAGAAAGTATGCCTATACATACATCGCCAGGAAGAGATAATATATATAGGCTACTATTTAATTCAGCCTGGCTACATTGCCAGGGAAAGAACAATATATATAAACTATATAATTTAGCCTATTCATACTCCTACATCGTCAGGAAAAGAACATCTACTTTTTATTTCCCCAATAGACTAACGGAGAATTGTTTGAAAATTACACGGGGAATAAAGAGCTACCTTTGCCAGATAAGAACCGTAATAACTTTGTCAACATTTCCTTATAAGATTATAAGATATAATAGCCTGATGGTAGCCTAGCCTACCGTCTGTCTTGAGCTTGAACAAGGCTGCCGACTGTAGCTGACAGTGTGACTACCTTAGCCAATAGTCTATATTGATGGATAATAATATCCAATATTAAAATGTATTGATTTGACAAAACCATTTGACTTTGATTGAAATTAATAGACCGAAGAAGCACTGTAACAGGCCTAAAATCTTCGCAGACATCGCCAACAAGATTTGAATTTCGTGCTCATAGCCACTGACCAATCAGCGGCGAGAATCAATATTTGCCTATCAATGTCGTTCAGTCTGCGCGATCATAAACAGGATTGCCTGATAGGGTAGACTGAACGCGCCAGAAGAGACCAATGTGCAATGGATTTGAAAATATACATGATTATCAGAGAAAGAAGAAAATGTCCGAGGAGAAGAGAATGTCCGAGGAGAAGAGAATGTCCGAGGAGAAGAGAATGTCCGAGGAGAAGAGAATGTCCGAGGAGAAGAGAATGTCCGAGGAGAAGAGAATGTCCGAGGAGAAGAGAATGTCCGAGGAGGAGAGAATGTCCGAAGAGAAGAGAATGTCCGAGGAGAAGAGAATGTCCGAGGAGAAGAGAATGTCCGAGGAGAAGAGAATGTCCGAGGAGAAGAGAATGTCCGAGGAGGAGAGAATGTCCGAGGAGAAGAGAATGTCCGAGGAGGAGAGAATGTCCGAGGAGGAGAGAATGTCCGAGGAGAAGAGAATGTCCGATGAGGAGATAATGTCCGAGGAGAAGAGAATGTCCGAGGAGAAGAGAATGTCCGAGGAGAGGAGAATGTCCGAGGAGAGGAGAATGTCCGAGGAGAAGAGAATGTCCGAGGAGAAGAGAATGTCCGAGGAGAAGAGAATGTCCGAGGAGAAGAGAATGTCCGAGGAGAAGAGAATGTCCGAGGAGAAGAGAATGTCCGAGGAGAAGAGAATGTCCGAGGAGAAGAGAATGTCCGAGGAGAAGAGAATGTCCGATGAGAAGAGGAAGAATGTATATATATTTCGATGGGGGGAGGGGGGGGGGGGGGTGTCTTGGGGATGTTCCTTTAAGGGGGGTGACCTGTTTTTGTTCTGTCCTTTTCTATCTTTCTCTGGCTTGTATCCATTTGGCCCCATTCAGCCTACTGTTTTAAGACGTTTATCCCCATTCAGGTGTCAATTTTTTACTGGTGAGCGGTAGCGAGCCAGCATATTTTTTAATTTTATTTGACAGCAGGCTAAATTTGTGCATCATTTTTCGATGGAAAAATGTCTCCGGCGAAGCCGGATTTCTTCATATAATGCTGGCTCGCCAGGAAGAAATCGACACCTAGATTGGGATAAACGTCTTAAAATAGTTGGCTGAATGGGGCCGAATGGATACAAGTCAGAGAAAGAGAGAAAAGGACATAAATAACAAAAAGCAGGTCACCCCCCTTAAGAGGAGGTAACCTGCTTTTTTCTCTGTCTTGGTTGTATCCATTCGGCCCCATTCAGCCTACTGTTTTAAGACATTTATCCCCATCTACAGTAGGTGTCAATTTATTCCTGGCGAGCGAAAGCGAGCCAGCATTTTATGGATAAATCTGGCTTTGCTGGAGACATTTTTCTATCGAAAACAAATTCTATCGAAAATCCGGCTTCGCCGGAGGCATTTTTCTATCGAAAAATGTACAAAGTTAGCTTGCTGTCAACACAAAAATATATATATGCTGGGTCGCTACCGCTCGCCAGGAAATTATTGACACCTGGGTGGGGGTAAACGTCCTAAAACAGTAGGCTGAATGGGGCCGAATGGATACAAGCCAAAGAGAGAGGGAGACAAAGAAAAAAAAAGCGAGGTGGGCTCCCTTAATAAATATCTAAAATACCACAAATCGAAATGGATATTATTGAGAGCGAATGCAAACGGAGGGAGAGCAGAGGAGAGATAAGACAATAGCTGTGAAGAAAGAAAACAATAGAGAACTAAAGAGATAAGACAATAGCTGTGAAGAAAGAAAACAATAGAGAACTAAAGAGATAAGACAATAGCTCTGAAGAAAGAAAACAATAGAGAACTAAAGAGATAAGACAATGGTTCTGAAGAAAGAAAACAATAGAGAACTAAAGAGATAAGAAAATAGCTCTGAAGAAAGAAAACAATAGAGAACTAAAGAGATAAGACAATAGCTCTGAAGAAAGAAAACAGAGAACTAAAGAGATAAGAAAATAGCTCTGAAGAAAGAAAACAATAGAGAACTAAAGAGATAAGACAATAGCTCTGAAGAAAGAAAACAATAGAGAACTAAAGAGATAAGACAATAGCTCTGAAGAAAGAAAACAATAGAGAACTAAAGAGATAAGACAATAGCTCTGAAGAAAGAAAACAATAGAGAACTAAAGAGATAAGACAATGGTTCTGAAGAAAGAAAACAATAGAGAACTAAAGAGATAAGAAAATAGCTCTGAAGAAAGAAAACAATAGAGAACTAAAGAGATAAGACAATAGCTCTGAAGAAAGAAAATAATGGATAATCAAGAATGAACGGATACGTTAAGGGGGGTGACCTGCTTTTTGTTATTTGTCCTTTTCTCTCTTTCTCTGGCTTGTATCCATTCGTCCCCATTTTGCCAACTATTTTAAGACGTTTATCCCCATCTAGGTGTCGAATTTTTCCTGGCGAGCGATAGCGAGCCTGCGTTATATGAATAAATCCGGCTTCGCCGGAGACATTTTTCTATCGAAAAATTTACAAATTTAGCCCGCTGTCAAACAAAACTAAAAAATATGCTGGCTCGCTACCGCTCACCTGGATGGGGATAAACGTCTTAAAACAGTAGGCTGAATGGGGCCAAATGGATACAAGCCAGAGAAAGATAGAAAAGGACAGAACAAAAACAGGTCACCCCCCTTAAAGAGACGAACACAAAAATTATAAAAAAAAAATTGCTGTGAAGAAATAACAGAAAAGAATAATCAAGTATGACGGGGTAAGTCATAAGAAAACAAGCGATAATGAAAACAGAAGACAATAGCTCTGAAGAAAGAAAAGATATAGCTCTAAGGAAAGAAAAGAAATAGCTCTAAGGAAAGAAAAGAAATAGCTCTAAGGAAAGAAAAGAAATAGCTCTGAAGAAAGAAAAGATGTAGCTCTAAGGAAAGAAAAGAAATAGCTCTAAGGAAAGAAAAGAAATAGCTCTGAAGAAAGAAAAGATGTAGCTCTAAGGAAAGAAAAGAAATAGCTCTAAGGAAAGAAAAGAAATAGCTCTGAGGAAAGAAAAGAAATAGCTCTAAGGAAAGAAAAGAAATAGCTCTAAGGAAAGAAAAGAAATAGCTCTAAGGAAAGAAAAGAAATAGCTCTAAGGAAAGAAAAGAAATAGCTCTAAGGAAAGAAAAGATATAGCTCTAAGGAAAGAAAAGAAATAGCTTTAAGGAAAGAAAAGAAATAGCTCTAAGGAAAGAAAAGAAATAGCTCTAAGGAAAGAAAAGATGGATAATCAAGAATGAAGGGGTATGTCGAAGAGAAGAACACAAGTGAGTCTAAAAGAGAAGGAAATAGCTCTGAGTTAAAAAGATAAAACTGACTTCTAACTCTTGTCCCCTTCATTGGATCGCTGACCAATATCCCACTCACAAAATCGGCTCTATGAAGAAACACGCCCTTGTATACTTAGTTAATTAAAGGACTTGTTTTCCCTTAAGGGGGTACTCCTTGGTTTTCGGTCGATATTTTTATCTATTAACTTATTTTTGAGTTTCCTTCCTAGACCTCCATCAAGCTATAAAACAAACAAAAAATAGACCCCCATTCAAGATAAATTTGTACATTTTTCGGTAGAAAAAATTCCCGGCCGAAGGCCGATTCCTTCTAAAATTACAGGTTCGCTATCGCTCGCCAGGAAAAACATGACACCTAAATGGCACGAAAGGTCCTAATATTGACAAAGGCATGGGGTAAGAGGTTTTAAAATCGCCAAACTAATGGAAGGAACGTCTTAAAATTTCAAAGCTAATGGGGGTAAACATGGGGGAGAAGGGAATCAAGAAAAAACAAGGAGTTTGCTCCCTTCACAGCGCCTGATACCGAACGAATAATGTGGGAATGAGTGATATTTACAGAGACGGATTTGCATCACCATATCTAAAGGTACCGTCATTTAAAGGAAGGTTTTTAGTTGATTCCCTTGACTTCCATCAAGCTTAAAATTACTCCCCCTTGACCCCCTTTCAAGATAAATTTGTACATTTTTCGGTAGAAAACTTTCCCGGCCAAAGGCCGGTTCCCTTAAATTACAGGCTCGCTTTCGCTCGCCAGGAAAAAATCGACACCTAAATGGCACGAATGGTCTTAAAATTGACAGAAATGGGGCGAGGGTTCTTAAAATCGCCAAACTGATGGGGCAAGCGTCTTTAAATCTCACAAGCAATGGGGCTATACATGAGGGAGAAAGAGGTTCAGAAAAAATCCTACAGGTGGAAATTTCCCCTTAAATACATTTTCGAGAATACTAGCATTGACCTTCTAGGTGACCTCTCAAGGTAGATTTACAGGAGAAGAAAATAGCTCAAACGTAGGAAAAGAAAAGGATAATCAAGAAGGAAGCGAAGAAAAAAATGTCACAACCAAACAGGCGATTTTTTTTCTTCTATGTGGGTGAGGGAGACAAAAGGCAGAACTGCCTGTATTGAGCGCCTCCCCCAGATTGAAAGAGTGACAGGGCCAAAATCAAGGGACGTTCGAGCCAAAATAAGTGATAAAAAGTGAACATATAGTTATCAAGGAAGACACTCGGAAAAACATGAAAAAAAAACAGACAGAGACCCCGGAAGGAACACAACAGTCACCTCAGAAAAATCCCGACCCTTCTTCCACAATCGTCCGTCCTTCCCTCTTAACTCTCCGCGGAACCTCCCAGTGACAGAGAAAGGGTCGTTTCCCCCCAATGGAAGACCTGGTTGATTGATCGAGTGGAAATGATGTGGGTCTTTCTATCAGGTCTTGGGGATTGAAGGGGGCCGGAGCAATTCTTTCCTTCACATATGTTATACTATAGTGACTTCCTCTTTCTAATACTGTATATTTTTCTTTTTTCTTTTTTGTCTATGTGAATGAGGGAGGGAAAAGGAAGAACTGCCTGTAACGGGTGCCTCCCCCAGAGTTGAAAGAGTGACATGGCCAAAATCAAGGGACGTTCGAGCCAAAATGCCTGGACACACGGAGTTTGAAGCAATGTAAGTCATAGGAAGAAGGAAAGACTGATTCTGGGAGAGAGTTCCAGAGCTCAGCTGTTGAATAGAAGAATGATAGAGAATAGCGTTTCACTTTTGGGTTGGAGATTTGCACAGAGTAGGGGTTGGATTGTGTTGCAAGACGGGTGGTACGTGCTCTATGAAGGGGGGGTGGTATACTCTGAGAGAGCTCTGAGGAACACTGATTATTGTAATAGCGATAGAATAGTGAGAGAGATGCAACATTGCGGCGAAGAGAGAGAGACTGCAGAGAATTGGTGAGTGGACGTGAGTTAATGAGACGGAAGGCTTTCCTTTCTACTTTGTCCAGAAGTGCTGTGTGAGAGGATTTCCCCAACACGTGTGAACAATACTCAACACATGGACGCACTGTGCCTCTGTACAGAGCAAGAAGCTGTGCAAGGGTAAAGAACTCCCGGAGGCGGTTGAGCACACCCAGCTTCTGGGAATCTGTTTTAGCAAGAGTGGTAATATGATCTTTCCAAGAGAGATCAGAAGAAAAAGAGACACCAAGAATATTAAGAAAAGGTGAGGGGTTAATTTGTATGTTGTTGAAGAGTAGGTCATAGTTTTCTGTAAGGGGGTGATGAGTAGACAGATGGAGAAATTAAGTTTTGGAAGCATTGCAAGTAACAAGGTTTTCTCTGCCCCAATTAGAAATAGTACAGAGATCAGAAGATAGGTGCTTTATGGTCTCATTACGTGAGTTTTGGAGTTCCTGCTGCGAGTGATTTCGAGGAAGGATAGTTGAATAGTGCAATGTAGAGTCATCAGCATATGAGTGAATGGGGGTGGAGGTGCAGTTGAGAAGGTCGTAATGAATAAAAGGAAGAAAATTGGAGATAGGACAGAACCCTGAGGAACACCAGAGTTGATAGGTTGAGGAAGTGAGTGATGGCCGTCCACAACCGCAGCTATGGAACGGCCGGAAAGGAAATTAGAGACAAAGGCACAGATGGAGGGATAGAAACCGAAGGAGGGATAGTTTGGAAATAAGGGATTTGTGCCAGACTCTATCGAAGGCCTTCGATAGCGCAACAGAAAAAGTCTCATCGAAGTCCCGAATGGAGGATGACCAAGAGTTAGTAAGATAAGAAAGAAGATCACCAGTAGAGCGGCCCTTAAGGAAGCCATACTGGCGATCTGAGAGTAGGTTATGGGAAAATAAATGCTTAAGAAATGTTGGGGCAAGAATAGTTTCAAAAACTTTAGAGATACAGGAAATGAGAGCAATTGGACGATAGGTGGATGGTTGAGGGCGATCACCCTTCTTTGGGACAGGTTGAATGAGAGCAAACTTCCAGCAAGAAGGAAAGAAGTTAGAGGAGAGACAGAGATGGAAGAGTTTGCCTAGGCAGGGAGTCAGTACGGAAGCACAGTTTTTTAGTACAACAGGAGGGACACCGTCCGGTCCGTATATATATATATATATATATATATAGGGTGTTCTAGTAATGCTTCTCATAAATTATATGGTGGACTCATCAGACAAAAATAAGAATAAATTACTCTATGAACATGAGGTTGAGTATTTATAATAACGGAGTTATTACACGATTTAAGTTAACGATAGATACAACGCCATTCAGTCCAAGGGGTAATGTTGCCATTTTAGTGGATTATATCCATTTGGCCTTCGCTATCGCTTGCTAGCCTCAAGATAGTGAGCAGTAGCGATCTGACTTTTCGGTAGAAAAATATGTCCGGCTTCGCCGGATTTGATTTTCCTACCGAAAACATCAGCTCGCTACCGCTCGCTAGCAAGAAAGAGAGAACGCCGATTGGATACAAACCAAACTACTGCTCACTATCTTGAGGCTAGCAAGCGATAGCGAAGGCCAAATGGATATAATCCACTAAAATGGCAACATTACCCCTTGGACTGAATGGCATTGTATCTATCGTTAACTTAAATCGTGTAATAACTCCGTTATTATAAATACTCAACCTCATGTTCATAGAGTAATTTATTCTTATTTTTGTCTGATGAGTCCACCATATAATTTATGAAAAGCATTACTGGAACACCCTGTATATACACACACACACACACACACACACACAACACACACACACACACACACACACACACACACACACACACACACACACACACACACACACACACACACACACACACACACACACACCCCGAACAGCCATATAAAACAAGTGTTCAGTCTAATTAGGTAAAGTAATAGGTTGAGCATCGATAAACACTAATAACATAACGATAAAACCATCATAATTACATAATCATAAAGCCATTTCGAATGTTACGATATCAGTGCTCATACGAATACAATTAATATATGCCAGTTAAGGGCAGGTTTTTAGTGTGTTTCCTAGACTTCAATCAAGCTTGAAATTACACCCCCTTATCCGCCTTTCAAGATAAATTTTTACATTTTTCGGTAGAAAAATGTCCCGGCCGAAGGCCAATTCCTCTTAAATTACAGGCTCGCTATCGCTCTCCAGGAAAAAATCGACACCTAAATGGCACGAAAGATCTTAAAAGTGACATAAATGGGGCGAAAGTTCTTAAAATCGTCAAACTAATGGGGCAAACGTCTTAAAATTTCAAAATCAATGGGGCTAAACATGAGGGAGAAAGGGATCCAGAACAAAATCCCTCGAGTGGAAATCTCCCCTTAAGGAGAGAGGGTCGTTTTTCTAGACCCCCTTCTCCTATTAGCTTTCAGATTTTCAGATGTTTGCCCCATTAGTTTGTCGATTCTAAGACCTTTAGCCCCATTTATCAATATTAAGACCTTTCGTGCTATTTAAGTGTCGATTTTATTACTGGCGAACGATAGTGAGGATGAAACTTTGAAAGAACCGGCCCGAAAAATGTACAAATTAATCTACAAGGGGGATCTAATGTATTGTTTGTAAGTAGGATGGAGGTCTAGGGAGGAAACTAGAAAAATAACAAATACATGACCAAAAAAAAAAAAAAAAAAAATCGACCAAAACACGAACCATTCCCCCCTTAACTATTTCGTTAGCGCCACGCAAATAGTAATAATATTTGTTGGTGATAGGTTGCAGAGTTTATTTCCTCGCTTCACTGTTGTCTGAAGTGATAGTTGAGGCGAGGGTGTTGAACCGGAGCAATTTTGTGTGATTTGAGAAGGCATACAAGATAAATTAACAGGAACTAGCATTGTTTTGGCCATTTTATCACTTCTAAAGACATAATTTGAACTATAAGCCTCTGTTTTATCTATGCATAAACAATAATTAAGTCTAAGAAGAATGGATTCGGCTTTCGTGTGACACCCTGATTGAAATGGTTATTGATCTGCCTAGGAAACGAGATTGCAAGAGAAAATAATATTGCTATATATTAACCCTTTCACGCACATATGACGCAGAGGTTGCCAGATTAGCAATAAGAAATAGAGTTCTCTCACTCTTATAATTACCTCTCCAAAATTAATTTTCTGCCCACAGCTAACTCAAAGACAACTGCAGAGGTTGAAGTAACTAAACTAAAGGTTTCTAAATACCCCTGATGGTAACAAAGGCTTTAAAGTATCCCCAATAGGCTCAAAATCGTGTCATGTGTCGGAGAAGGTTAAATAAAGATGAGGTCGAGGATATTGCTAAGAAATAAATAAAATAAATAAATATAGGTTTGTGAGAGATAAAAACGTAATAGACTACTGTGTATATATATAAAATAACATTGGCATATATAGAAACATACATAAAGAGAGCGTCATACCATAGCATATAGTGTTTGTTAGTTCGAGATGACGTATTGAAACCAATGTCGACAATCCGTTCCTAGACGATGGAATATAGTAAGTTTTATTTCAGCTGACGGTAAATTGAATTCCTTAGCAGCTGTTTATCGCTAGTTAATGGAAAAATATGAAACTATAGGTAGCGCCAGCGAACTTGACAATTATTTTGACCCCTTAACTTCTTATAACTCGAAATTAATTAAAGCAACCGGGCTGACGTTTCTATCATTGGGGAAGAGTCCACCAGGAAATAGGTGTGGATATTTACAGCCAGTTTGCTCAAGGCCCTTTTGAGTTACAGAGAGGTAAGGGATCAAGATTATTGTCAAGTTGGTTAGCGCTACCTAGACAGTACTATCTCTCTGTACCATATAAATAATTAACTTTCATAATTAACAACATTTCATCTTCAATTTATTCGTTAAAGTTAAATAATAAGAGGTGAGGACATGGCAATTTACCATCAGCTGTAAAAAATAAACTATATGGTAACTTTCATGTGGATTCTACTTCTTTGAATTTGACATTTACGAAGAGACATTGTATATTTTTTGTAAATGCCCTAATCAAATGAGTAAATTTATCAAGAGAAACAGTGAAAATCGTCTTGCAATCCTGGATTGTCGAAAATGGTTGCGAAAACGCCATATGGGATTGATTAACCCCTTCTGTACCGGCGACGTCTTTTTAACTTTATTCTGGCTACTATTAGACCATTTCATTCAGCTTAAAAAGGGCCTCCGACATTTATTAGGCCTCGAACCATCTCTCTTTACATTTTTACTGCCACAGATCCTTCTTAAACTGCACAAAATCGTCTATATTTGTAATATATTTGTCTATATTTGTATCTATGTTTGTAATATTTCATTAATCGATTTTAGGAGTAGAGTTGGTTGTTGGATAGAACATAATAATATATAGCTAGAATAAAATTGAAAATACGTTGTCGGTACAGAAGGGGTTAAAGGTTAAGATTCAGAGACAACAATCGAGATCAGTCAAATTTCATTCATAAATATTTTAATTAATAACCGAGGTCTTCCAAAATGCATTCATAATTATTGCTTAGAAAAATCGACGTCATCAAAAATACATTCATAATATTATTGGTGTTTATAATAATCGATTAAGGCTAACCTCATACGATAATTTCCTCTATCAGTAAATATGTGTTATCTTAAACGGTAAATACATTCCTACACAGATGACTCAACACTCCACAGTTCCTTCACATTTACCAATTCTTTCACCCAACCCGATCTTATAAATTCAAAAATAAACACTGCAATTTCTCTGAACCAGGACCTTTCTAGAATTAATAAATGGGGACAAAAGAATCTAGTTTCCTTTAATGCACAGAAAACCAAGTACATTCAATTTTCTAACCGACAGAATCTCACTGACTCCCATATTTTTGTTAATGATGTAAATATTCCCACTTCCCCTAGTATTGACATTCTCGGTGTAACATTAACTACTAACTTGAGCTGGACACATTATGTTAGAAGCATTGCTAAGAATGCCTCTAAAAAACTGGGACTCCTGTACAGAGTTCGAGAATTCTTCACTGACGAGCAGTTGGCCGTAATATATAGAAGTCATGTGCGTTCTCAGATGGATTACTGTTCACCTCTGTGGAGTGGAAGTGGAGTGGTTGCATTGAGGCAGTTGGACAACATTCAAAATAAAGCTATTAGATTAATCAATAACCCTGCAATCACACAGGACCTTCCTACATTATCCATACGAAGAAACGTTGCATCCCTTGCATTATTCTACAGATATTTTCACAGCAATTGTTCCGAAGAACTTGCTTCAATTGTCCCGCCTCTCCACATCTTTCCCCGTAGAACTAGGGCAGCTGAGAGCGCCCATGAATTTACACTTTCTCCTCCACAATGCAGAACTTCTGCTTATCAAAATTCATTTATCCCCAGAGCTACTACTCTTTGGAATTCACTTCCCTCGAGTTGCTTTCCACAAACTTACAATCTACAAATGTTTAAATCCAGTTGTTACAAACATTTTATGAATGGAGGATGCCTTTAGGCACATGGACCTTTTTGTTTTATCTGTGTTTTTCCTCCCTCCGTTCATTGTCTCTTAACAAACAAAAAAAACAAAAAAGAAAGCTAAGGGACCGATTCTGAAACTGTTATCCTAATATTAATAAGATTAGCTGGAGGTGTAGTCTATTTATTAACCCCTTCAGCACGATGACGTCTGCTTTACTTTGATTCAGGCTAAAGTTATACGATGTTATGCAGATTAAGGGAAGGTATTTAGTTTGCTCCCTAGACTTCCATCAAGCTTACAAAAATACCCTCAAGACCTCCTTTCAAGATAAATTTGTACATTTTTCGATAGAAAAATGTCCCGGCTGAAGGCCGGTTCCCCCTAAATTACAGGCTCGCTACCGCTCGCCAGGAAAAAATCGACACCTAAATGGCATGAAAGGTTTTAAAATTGACATAAATGGGGCGTATGGTCTTAAAATCGGCAAACTAATAGGGCAAACGTCTTATAATACCAAACTAATGGGGTTAAACACGAGGGAGAAGGGGATCCAGAAAATACCCTCTCAAGTGAAAATCACCCCTTAAAAGAAGGATCTATGTTATTCAGAGGTTTTTTGGAGATATTATTATTTTACCCTTTGGAGTCCTAGAAGTAGAAAATAAACGAAAGAAAATCGTCTAGTGGTAACCAGAATATGGTGGAAAATACGTCATCCTGCCCGAAATCGTTACCTCAAACCTCGGTAACTCAAAAAGGGCTAGAACAAATAGGCTGTGAATTCCAACACCTAATCCCGAGCCGACCCTTCCTAAATGGTAGACATATTAACTCGATTACCCTTCTCGTTTTGTTTAGTTATAGAGGTCAGTTGTCACGATGTTTGGCCCAGTTATAATGAATGAAAAATATCTGGAAAAAAACAAAAATCATCATCTGATCGAGAAAGACATGAAGTATGGAAATAATACACACATTTCAGACACTACACATGTGATAATCTAAAATGGGGACAAAATTACGTAACAGGAGAAGAGGAGGAAAGTGGAATGAAACAAGGAGAGGACAGAAGAAAAAGATAGTTTTACATTGCCAAAGAAAAACAATTTACCTGTACTAGAAAAACAATGGAAAATAAATCATATTAAGTGGGGGTTATTAATTTTGATATATAATAAAATCGGACAGGGGCGAACGAATATGTATGTCTCAAGTAGAAAGGGGATGGAAGTTGCCAGGAAAAATGAAACGAGAAAATACCTTCTTTATTAAGGGGACATGGGCCGCTTTTTTAGACCCCCCTCTCCCCCATGTTTAGCTCAATTAGTTTTCAGATTTTAAGATGTTTTCCCCATTAGTTAGTCGATTTGAAGACCTTTCGCCCCATTTCGTCGTCAATATTTAGACCTTTCGTGCTATTTAGGTGTCGATTTTTTCCCTGGCGAACGATAGTGAGCCTGTAATGTTGGAAGAACCGGCCTTAGGCCGGGACATTTTTCGGTAGAAAAATTTACAAATTAATGTAGAAGGGAGATCTAATGGATGTTTTTTTTATTTTATGGAGGTCTATGAAGGAAACTAGAAAAATAATGAATACATGCAAAAATCTCCCAAAAAGTGAACCATCCCCCCATAAGAGGAGCTAAGGGTGCCAACAGGAATTGAATGGAGACGGAGTGCCAAGAAGGAAGACTGGTGCCAGGAATAACACCGAGGAGAATCTGGGGTGATGGAAAGGAAAGGAAATTGTTTACGTTGCAAAAAATTGACCACTTGCGAGTTTCGTTCTATAAGGAAGTTAAAGTTGTAGACATCGATATTTAGCAGAATTACCAGCTAAAATACGGTTGTACTTCGTTTATAAATACATAACACCCAATTCAACATACTCTTTAGTCATCAGAAACCTACATTATTATTGCATTTCTGTTTACTATCGTTGTCTGCAGCTCCAACTTCCTTATAGCCTGAAACTCGCAAGCGGTCAATTGAGGAAACTGTAAAGAGAAATACGAGGCAGGTTCCTCAAATGACATACAGTAGCCTACATAACGGAGGATCTAAAGTTCTAAACTATCTATCTATCTATCTACTGTTCTCCGAAGGGGTGGCCACGAATGAATGGAAATGGCTTAGACATATAGCATAGTTAAGCCCTTATGGATTATGACGCGTGTTGGCAGTTATTCTGGTTATCATTAGACGATTTTGTTTTGATTAGGAAGGGTATGTGAAAGTCAGAAGGTTAATTGAGACAGTCTCTACCCTTTTGATACCCACAGATCCTTCCTAAGCTGTACAAAATCGTCTAATGATAGCCAGAATAAACTGTCAAAATGCGTCATAATCCCCAAGGGCATAAATTTATCAACAAATTGGATTATCTAGGACTGCATCAGGTAAACATCCAACTAGTCCATTCATTATAGGTAGGCCGGAAATCCTGACCTTTAACCTCTGTAACCCAAAGAGGCTAGAACAAATGGGCTGTAAACTTGCACACAAATTCCCTGGCTGACTCTTCCCAAATGGTAAGAATATTAGCTTGACTACCCTAGTGTGTGTAAATGGACTGTAAATTTGCACACCTATTCCCTGGTTGCCTCTTCCCAATTGGTAGAAATAATAGCTTGATTACCCTAGTGTGTATGTTTGTGAGTGTGAGTGTGAGTGTGTGTGTGTGTGTGTGTGTGTTATATTTTGTATTTCATTTTGTATTTAATGTTTTTAGTTTTTATGTTACAGAGATTAGTGGTCAAGATTTTTGTCCAAGTTATCATGAATGGACTCTACTGTATACTACAAGAACACAAGAACCAGATTTTAGCAAGTGCAGGGAAAACAAGAGAGGGTTTGATTGATGGCGAATTGAATGGGTGATGGAAGATGGGGGAGTGGCAGGGGCGGGAGGATGGGGGAGAGAACATGACGACCTCCTCCCCCTCCCAGAGACAGCCGAACACTGATGTATCGTGGTGGGGGAACCAGCTGATATACGGGCCAGACGCTCAACCCTTTTTACACCGGGGATACATCAAGAGAGAGAGAGAGAGGGGGAGCCGCTACGGGGAAAATATTTAGAGAGTGTGATAGTAAGTGGAGTGTGAGAGAGAGAGAGAGAGAGGGGGAGCCGCTACGGGGAAAATATTTAGAGAGTGTGATAGTAAGTGGAGAGAGAGAGAGAGAGAGAGTACAAAGGGTACAAAGGAAATCAAGCAACAACAGATCTAGTGACCCTTCTAGGTTGCTTGTCCTCCAAAACACTGAGGATCAAGTGTCCATACAGTGGTTTAGAGTGGGTAAGGGAACATTGGAAAGGGAATTACTGCCCTGGAACTAATGTCCGTGGCAGGATTAGGAAGTTAGTAGGGGACAGAAGGGTTAGTAACTGAGGGGGTATAAAATAAAGTTATTCATTTACAAACGCAGTCAGTCGCGGGTTTGATGCGAGATATTTGTCTAGGCGGAGTTTAAATGAATCAACGGTGATGCAGTCTATAACGTTTCGGGGAAGCCCATTCCACAAGTTGACAACTCGATTGAAGAAGAAATTCTTAGATTCGTGTGAGTTAAAAGATTTACCAATAATTTTGCAACCGTTTCCCCGCGTGTAATTAGATTGGTCGATAGTGAAGTACTTACTAGATTTCATATTGTCGATGCCTTTGATGATTTTGAACACTTGAATTAAGTCACCTCTTAATCTGCGCTGGGTTAAAGAAAATAGATTTAATTCTCTAAGACGCTCTTCGTATGGTTTGTTCTTTAGGCTAGGTATCATTTTGGTAACTCTACGTTGAACTCGTTCTAGCTTGTTTATATCTTTTTGGTAATAAGGGCACCAGGATTGAACGCAGTATTCCAGAAGAGGGCGGACTAAAGAATTGTAAAGGGTTAGGATAACTTCTTTGGATTTATGCTCAAATGACCTGCCTATAAAGCCAATTATTTTGTTTGCCTTCTTAACAACTTCTGAACATTGTTGACTCGGTTTTAGGTTACTCGATATTGTTACTCCCAGATCGGTTTCTCTGTTTACATTCTTAAGCTGAGTGCCATTCATCGAATAGTTTGCTTTCTCATTTAGGTATCCGATATGTAGTACTTTACATTTATCCGCATTGAAACTCATTTGCCAAATTTGGGCCCAACATGACAATTTATCTAGATTGTGTTGCATATCGTCAACTTGTTCTTTTGAGAGTACGCTATTTGCAATTTTTGTATCGTCAGCAAATTTTGAGATTGTACAGGTGACACCCTCATCTATGTCGTTGATGTAAATTAGAAAGAGAATTGGTCCTAGTACCGATCCCTGGGGTACCCCGCTACTTACATTGGTCCATTAGAGAGAGAGAGAGAGAGAGAGAGAGAGAGAGAGAGAGAGAGAGAGAGAGAGAGAGAGAGAGAGAGAGAGAGAGAGAGAGAGAGCAACAACAAAAATTTTTTTTAAGCCTATACTAGTAGGGACTGCAACATTATACCGACTTTATTTAAGCCTATACTAGTAGGGACTGCAACATTATACCGACTTTATTTAAGCCTATACTAGTAGGGACTGCAACAATATACCGACTTTATTTAAGCCTATACTAGTAGGGACTGCAACATTATACCGACTTTATTTAAGCCTATACTAGTAGGGACTGCAACATTATACCGACTTTATTTAAGCCTATACTAGCAGGGACTGCAACATTATACCGACTTTATTTAAGCCTATACTAGTAGGGACTGCAACAATATACCGACTTTATTTAAGCCTATACTAGTAGGGTAACTCAAGGTAAATAAAACGCCTGGACCTGATACAATCTCGCCTAGAGTTCTAAAGGAAGCTAAGGATGAGCTCTCCAAACCACTGACATTACTATTCAATAAATCCTTGCAGTCTGGAACTATGCCTGATCAGTGGAAGCTAGCCAACGTAACACCGATATTAAAAAAAGGCAGCAAATCCCTACCCAGTAACTATCGTCCAATTAGCTTAACCTCAGTTGTATGCAAAATGCTAGAAACGGTCATACGAGACAGACTCGTAAATCACTTAGAGGAAAATAACATATTTAAAGATACTCAACACGGCTTTCGTAAACAACGTTCCTGTTTAACAAACCTCTTAGACTTCTTCCACGATATCCTCAACCTCTACGATGAGAGTAAAGCTGTAGATATTATACCTTGATTTTCAAAAGGCCTTTGACAAAGTTCCCCACAAACGTTTACTGCTAAAACTAAAAGCGCATGGAATACAAGACGGTGTGTTGAAATGGATAGAAAATTGGCTCAGCGACAGAAAGCAAAGAGTAGTCATAAACGGTAAGGCATCTAAATGGACCAATGTAAGTAGCGGGGTACCCCAGGGATCGGTACTAGGACCAATTCTCTTTCTAATTTACATCAACGACATAGATGAGGGTCTCACCTGTACAATCTCAAAATTTGCTGACGATACAAAAATTGCAAATAGCGTACTCTCAAAAGAACAAGTTGACGATATGCAACACAATCTAGATAAATTGTCATGTTGGGCCCAAATTTGGCAAATGAGTTTCAATGCGGATAAATGTAAAGTACTACATATCGGATACCTAAATGAGAAAGCAAACTATTCGATGAATGGCACTCAGCTTAAGAATGTAAACAGAGAAACCGATCTGGGAGTAACAATATCGAGTAACCTAAAACCGAGTCAACAATGTTCAGAAGTTGTTAAGAAGGCAAACAAAATAATTGGCTTTATAGGCAGGTCATTTGAGCATAAATCCAAAGAAGTTATCCTAACCCTTTACAATTCCTTAGTCCGCCCTCTTCTGGAATACTGCGTTCAATCCTGGTACCCTTATTACCAAAAAGGTATAAAGAAGCTAGAACGAGTTCAACGTAGAGTTACCAAAATGATACCTAGCCTAAAGAACAAACCATACGAAGAGCGTCTTAGAGAATTAAATCTATTTCCTTTAACCCAGCGCAGATTAAGAGGTGACTTAATTCAAGTGTTCAAAATCATCAAAAGCATCGACAATATGAACTGTAGTAAGTACTTCACTATCGACCAATCTAATTACACGCGGAGAAACGGTTGCAAAATTATTGGTAAATCTTTTAACTCACACGAATCAAAGAATTTCTTCTTCAATCGAGTTGTCAACTTGTGGAATGGGCTTCCCCGAAACGTTATAGACTGCATCACCGTTGATTCATTTAAACTTCACGTAGACAAATATCTCGCATCAAACCCGCGACTGACTGCGTTTGTAAATGAATAACTTTATTTTATCCCCCCCTCAGTTACTAACCCATCTGTCCCCTACTAACTTCCTAATCCTGCGACGGACATTAGTTCCAGGGCAGTAATTCCCTTTCCAATTTTCCCTTACCCACTCTAAACCACTGTTTGGACACTTGATCCTCAGTGTTTTGGAGGACAAGCAACCTAGAAGGGTCACTAGATCTGTTGTTGCTTGATTTCCTTTGTACTTTGTACTCCTTTGTACTCCTTTGACTGCAACATTATACCGACTTTATTTAAGCCTATACTAGTAGGGACTGCAACATTATACCGACTTTATTTAAGCCTATACTGGTAGGGACTGCAACATTATACCGACTTTTTCAGAAGTCCAATTAAGGGGAGATAGGCCGTTTTGCTGGTCCCTAGGGTTTAGGGGGGATACTAAAACAATAATACAAATATATATAAATGAGCAAATAAATACGCCCATGGGGCTAAACATGAGGGAGAAAGGAGTCAAGAAAAAAGTCCCTCAAGTGGAAGTCTCCCCTTAACCCTTTCTGTACCAGCGACGTATTTTTTTTTCAGCTACATTTCGACGATTTTAGTAAGCTTAGGAAGGATATATGGTAGCTAAAAGGGTTTATTGATATAGTCTGTAGCCTTTTAATGGGAAGACGTCCTTCGTAAGTTGAATAACATTGTCTAATGGTTGGCAGAAGGTAAGGAAAAATATGTCACCGGTACTGTAAGGGAGATTTCCACTTGAGGGACTTTTTTCTTGACTCCTTTCTCCCTCATGTTTAGCCCCATTGCTTTTTTAATTTTAAGACGTTCTCCCCATTATTTTGACGATTGTAAGAACCTTCGACCCATTTCTGTCAATTTTAAGACCTTTCGTGCCATTTAGGTGTCGATTTTATCCTGGCGAGCGATAGCGAGCCTGTAATTTAAGAGGAACCGGCTTTCAGCCTGAACATTTTTCTACCGAAAAATGTAAAAAATTATCTTGAAAGGAGCTCAAAGGGGTGTAATCTTAAGCTTGATACATATCTAGAGACCAAACTAAAAACCTCCCCTTAAGGACGAGTTTTCTGGGTCCTATTTTCCCTCATTGGTTAAGCCCCATTAGTTTTGAGATTAGTTAGAGTGTTTAAGATCCGTATGTAGCATCCCAGGTTCGAATCCCGGAAGGATCATATGCTTTCATTAATTTCATTGGAAGGTGTTTGGTGTTGGGAGTGAAATTAATTAGATTATTATAAGACATTCGTTCCATTAGCTTGGCGATTTTAAGACCTATCATGACATCTAGGTGCAAATTTTTTCTGGCGAGCGATAGCAAGCCTGCAAGTAGGAGGAAACGGCTTTCGGCCGGGGCATTTATCTACCCAATAATGCACAACTTTGTTTCAAAGGGGATGCTTGATGGAGGTCTGGGGAGGAAACTGAAAAAATATATATATATACAGTATATTATATATATATATATATATATATATATATATATATATATATATATATATATATATATATATAAAGATAGATAGATAAACAAATCAATACAAATCTCCCCTTTGGGAAGATGTCCACTTAAGGGATCTTTTTTCTTGACCCCTTTCTCCCTCATGTTAAGCCCCATTGCTTTTGATATTATAAAACGTTTGCCCCATTAGTTTAGCGATTTTAAGAACTTTCACCCCATATTAAGACCTTTCGTGCCATTCAGGTGTCAATTTTATCCTGGCGAGCGATAGCGAGCCTGTAATTTAAGAGGAACCGGCCTTCGGCCGGGAAATTTTTCTACCGAAAAATGTACAAATATATCTTGAAAGGGACTCAAGGGGGTGTAATTTTAAGCTTGATGGAGGTCTAGGGAACAAACTAAATACCTCCCCTTAAAGCAATGCGATATAATGGGGATAACAATCATAAAAAACATAAAACTGACGAGGAATACAAATTGATAGAAGTGAGATTAATAAACAATGAAACCAATTGATAGAAGTGAGATTAATAAACAATGAAACCAATTGATAGAAGTGAGATTAATAACAATGAAACCAATTGATAGAAGTGAGATTAATAAACAATGAAACCAATTGATAGAAGTGAGATTAATAAACAATGAAACCAATTGATAGAAGTGAGATTAATAAACAATGAAACCAATTGATAGAAGTGAGATTAATAAACAATGAAACCAATTGATAGAAGTGAGATTAATAAACAATGAAACCAATTGATAGAAGTGAGATTAATAAACAATGAAACCAATTGATAGAAGTGAGATTAAGAAACAATGAAACCAATTGATAGAAGTGAGATTAATAAACAATGAAACCAATTGATAGAAGTGAGATTAAGAAACAATGAAACCAATTTATAAACGGGTGATTGTAAAATGACAATTATGTTTAATGACTGATCCATGAGAGAACCCTACAATATTATATTTATACAATAATCATTATGTTTAATGACTGATCCGTGAGAGTACCCTACAATATTATATTTATACAATAATAATTTTAATGGATGGAGTCATGAAAGAAATACAAGGAAGAACAGTAGATGTTGGTGTATTGCTGATAAGGGAGGGAAATGAGTGGCAGCTACCTATACTTCTGTTTCCTGATGATACAGTTCTGATGAGCGATAATGAATGGGAGTTGCAGGGCCTGGTAAATATGTTTGGAACAGTGTGTGAAAAACGGAATCTGAAGGTAAATGCGGGGAAGAGCAAGATAATGGTCTTTGAAATGGGTACAGCCACAGAGTGTGAGGTGAAGTTGAACGGTCAGGTTATGGAGAATGTCAGCTCATTTAAGTATTTGGGTCTGTGTGCTGAGTAAAGATGGGAGAATGGATGAAGAAGTGCGGGAGAGGGTGCAACAGGGGAAGAGGGTTGTAGGAACGCTGAAAGCAGTAACAAGAAATAGGGTGGTCAGTATGGAAGTGAAGAAGTCCTTGCATGACATTGAATTGCGGGGGCGAAGCATGGACGTTGGTGAAGAGACTCAAACCAAGAGTGAAAGGGGTGGAAATTAGTTACTTGAGAAGTGCGTGCAGAGTTACATGGAGGGATAGACAGACGAATGAGGAAGTACGAGAGAGGTGTGGTGTGAATGTAGATGTGCTGGAAAGAGTGAAAAGGAACACCTTGAGATGGTTCGGCCATGTGGAACGTATGGGAAGCGAGAGAATGATTACGAGAGTGTACGAGAGTGAGGTGGAAGGACAGAGAGGGAGAGGTAAACCGAGCGAGAGGTGGAAGGATGGAGTTAAGAAGTATATGAGTGAAGGCGGTGCTGGTTGGGAGGAGGGGCGTCGACTGACTGAGGACAGAGGTGCATGGGAGCGTTTCGTTCGTCCCCTTCGGAGATCACGGCCTCCGGCAATAGATAGATAGATAGAAATCCGAGAATTATATTTATACACCAGTGAAAGCCTACCACATCACCATATATTAGTAAATATGTGAACGCAATCCTAAACTTCTAAGCCCTGCATACCAAAGAAATACCTTCACCAGTCAATCCTAAACTTCTAAGCCCTACATACCAAAGAAATACCTTCACCAGTCAATCCTAAACTTCTAAGCCCTGCATACCAAAGAAATACCTTCACCAGTCAATCCTAAACTTCTAAGCCCTGCATACCAAAGAAATACCTTCACCAGTCAATCCTAAACTTCTAAGCCCTGCATACCAAAGAAATACCTTCACCAGTCAATCCTAAACTTCTAACCCTGCATACCAAAGAAATACCTTCACCAGTCAATCCTAAACTTCTAACCCCTGCATACCAAAGAAATACCTTCACCAGTCAATCCTAAACTTCTAAGCCCTGCATACCAAAGAAATACCTTCACCAGTCAATCCTAAACTTCTAACCCCTGCATACCAAAGAAATACCTTCACCAGTCAATCCTAAACTTCTAACCCCTGCATACCAAAGAAATACCTTCACCAGTCAATCCTAAACTTCTAACCCCTGCATACCAAAGAAATACCTTCACCAGTCAATCCTAAACTTCTAACCCCTGCATACCAAAGAAATACCTTCACCAGTCAATCCTAAACTTCTAAGCCCTGCATACCAAAGAAATACCTTCACCAGTCAATCCTAAACTTCTAAGCCCTGCATACCAAAGAAATACCTTCACCAGTCAATCCTAAACTTCTAAGCCCTGCATACCAAAGAAATACCTTCACCAGTCAATCCTAAACTTCTAACCCCTGCATATCAAAGAAATACCTTCACCAGTCAATCCTAAACTTCTAACCCCTGGATACCAAAGAAATACCTTCACCAGTCAATCTTCAATCTCAATCTCAACTCGGCTTGCATAACGGGGAGTCGGATATTTGGCAGAGTAGAGTATTTGGCTGATTTTATCGAGGAGGGGCTGCCAATTATCTGATCATTTTTGCTCTAGAAGTTGGCGTTTAATATTCCCTGGATATAGCTGTGATTTCGGGATATTAGATTACACAGCCGAGCACGAACATTAGGGGGTTGGTATTTTTTGGACGTGTGCTTTTCATTAAGTAGTCTTCTGCACACACACACACACACACACACACACACACACACACACACACACACACACGAGTGGATGCTCACGCTATATTATATTTTGTTTTACTGATAGCCCTACACAATCCAACTGACAGCCCTAGCTAAACAACCATCCCTAACTGTACCGAAAATCGATACCTAAATGGCACGAAAGGTCTTAAAATTGAGAGAAATGGGGCGAAAGTTCTTAAAATCGACAAACTACTTGGGCGAACGTCTTAAAATCTCAAAAGCAATGGGGCTAAACATGAGGGTGAAAGGGGTCTACAAAAAATCCCTCAAGTGGAAATTTTCCCTTAACCCTTTTAGCACCATGACGTCTTTATACCTTAGATTCTGACAAAAAAATTATGTTTGTATGCAGTTTAAGGCGAGATGGTTCACTTTTTGGGCGATTTGTGCATGTATTCATTATGTTTCTAGTTTCCTCCCTAGACCTCCATCAAATTAAAAAAAAAAAACATCCATTAGATTAATCTAGATTAATTTGTACATTTTTCGCTAGAAAAATGTCCCGGCCAAAGGCCGATTCTTCCAACATTACAGGCTCACTATCGTTCGCCAGGGAAAAAATCGACTCCTACATAGCACAAAAGGTCTAAATATTGACGAAAACACTGGGCGAAAGGTCTTAAAATCGATTAACTAATGGGGCAAACATCTTAACATCTGAAAACTAATGGGGCTAAACATGAGGGAGAAAGTGATCCAGAAAACCAGCCCATGTCCCCTTAAGAATGACCTACGTTACTAAGAGGGTTTATCGAGACCGTATTTACCCATTTGAGTCGTATAGGTAGATTATAAGCTAAAGAAAATCGTCTAATGGTAACCAGAATTATACAAATTACGTAATGGTGGTGAAGGGGTTAATAACCAACCGATAAAACCCCTCTAACAAATCCTGTCCCCCCCCCACAACGCCGCTCCCTTCACGCCCCCCAACTGTCCCCCCCCCCCCCCCCCACAACGCCGCTCCCTTCACGCCCCCCAACTGTCCCCCCCCCACCCCCCACAACGCCGCTCCCTTCACGCCCCCCAACTGTCCCCCCCCCCCCCCACAACGCCGCTCCCTTCACGCCCCCCAACTGTCCCCCCCCCCCACAACGCCGCTCCCTTCACGCCCCCCAACTTACTAACAACCAATTCTCCAAAGAAACTAGCAATACAAATATCCTAATTTACTCTATTAACATTAACAACCAACCGATAAACCCCTCTAACCAATCCCCTCTCCGCACGACGCCCTCCTCATGACCCCCAACTTAATAACACTATATCCCTGACAAATATCAACAATAATAACCCACTTTACTCCATTAACAACCGACCGACAACCCCCTCTAACAAATCCTGCCCCCACAACGCCGCCCCCTTCAAAAAATCCCCATAAAATATATTCAACAATAATAACCCACTTTACTCCATTAACAACCGACCGACAAACCCCTCTAACAAATCCTGCCCCCCCCCCCCCCACACACACACACACAAAGGCCCCCCTCATGCCCCCAACTTACTAAACAAAAAATCCTCCAAAGAAACTAGCAATGAAAATATCCTAATTTACTCTATTTAACATTTTCAACCAACCAACATACCCCTCTAACAAATCCTGCACCCTTCCCCCCCAAAACGCCCCCCTCATCCCCCAACTTAATAACAAAGAATCCCCATTAAAATATCAACAATAATAACCCAATTTACTCCGTTAACAACCAACCAACAAACCCCTCTA
The DNA here is from genome assembly GCA_032716605.1 of Paralithodes platypus. Lineage (NCBI taxonomy): Eukaryota > Metazoa > Arthropoda > Malacostraca > Decapoda > Lithodidae > Paralithodes > Paralithodes platypus. Next base: position 7,192,089 of record CM064544.1, on the reverse strand, counting down.
ACATATCCTGTCCCCCCCCTTCCCCCCCAACGCCCCCCTTAACCCCCCTCCCCCACATCACCCTCCTCCTCAAGCCCCCCCACTTGTAATTTCGCCCCCTAATCTGGTGTTGAGCCGGGAGGAACCATAAATTAGGCGGGGAGAGAGCGAGAGGTCTTATCAGGACCATTAGCATGACAGAGGGACTTGGGGCGGGGTTCTCTGGTTATCGTTCGGGATTACCTCCGTCGTCGCCGCCTCCTTCCCTACTGCTACTGCTACTTCTTCGTCGTATTCATTGCTACAGAATTACGTTGGTGTCAGGACTCTCAGGAGTCTTCTAAAAAGCTTCATAGTAAAGATGCGATGAAATATTTTGCTATGTTTAAAGTACTCGTGTGACTTTTTAATAATGACAGAGGGTCTTGGGGCGGGGCTCTGTGGTGGTCTCTCCCTCGTAGTGTTATCGTTCGGGATTACCTTCGTCGTCGCCTACTGCTACTACTACTACTACTACTTTTACTACTACTATTGCTACTACTTCTACTACTACTACTACTTATTCGTGTTCATTGCTACACTGTTTAGTTGGTGTTATGCGAGTATTTCCAGAGGCTTCGTAGTACAAATCCGATGAAATATGTGGCTATATTTACAGTACTCGTGTGACCCTTGAGTATTTCCAGAGGCTTCATAGTATAAAAACGATGACATATTTTGTTACATATACAGTACTACTGTGACTTTTTAATCATGACAGAGGGACTTGGGGCGGGGTTCTATGGTTCCTCTCCCCCTGGTAGTGTTATCGTTCGGGATTACCTTCGTCGTCGCCTACAACCATCCCTGCTGCTGCTACTTCTTCGTCGTCATCTTTGCTACAGCGTTTGGTTGATGTCACACCATGAATTTCTATCGGAGTCTAGTATCTGGTACGATGTGGCAGAAGAATTTAGAGACGGGTTCTATTTACTCTTGATTGGAGTACTCGAAAATTGAGATCTATATACACATCCCCATCAAAGGAGAAGTGAAAATAGTTGTAAAACAGATTCCGGTACAGGATAACTTTGACTTTGACAATGTGACTAATATATCCGTAACTGTCATTGCTCATGTGATGGCGCCTATAAAACAGAGGGCCTTAGACCTAGGTTCTTGTGGTCGCTTTCCCCTCCTCGTTTTATATCGTCCAGAATTACCTTTGTCGTCGCCATCCTTCCCTCCCGCTACTTCTTCGTCAGTATCGTTCGCCAGGATAAAAATCGACACCTAACTGGCACCAAAGGTCTTAATATTGGCAAAGAAAGGGAGTGAAAGGTCCTAAAATCGCCAAACTAATGGGGCAAACGTTTTATAATCTCAAAATTAATGTGGCTAAAGATGAGAGGTCTTAAAGCCGTAAACACCGATATTTAATGGGAGATTTCCACCTGGAGGATTTTTTTCTGGACCCCTTTCTCCCTCATGTTTAGCCCCATTGCTTTTGAAATTTTAAGACGTTCGCCCCATTAGTTTGGTGATTTTAAGAACCCTCGCCCCATTTCTGTCAATTTTAAGACCATTCATGCCATTTAGGTGTCGATGTTTTCCTGGCGAGCGATAGCGAGCCTGTAATTTAAGGGGAATCGGCCTTCGGCCGGGACATTTTTCTACCGAAAAATGTACAAATTTATCTTGTAATTTTAAGTTTGATGGAAGTCTAGGGAATCAACTAAAAACCTCCCCTTAACAGAACTACCAAAATAACGTAGTGTTTGGTGTATAAAATGTTTGTTGTATTTGATATTTACTGTTATTTATACATAGAAGGCCTCGGAGTCGGACGGACCCTAAGTTGAGTGGTCAATCCTGTAACACAATAAATTGGCACGGGTTTTCCTCACAGGGGGTAGGTCCGCTAGGGGGCGTTTTGCGTATGGCCACCGTCATAAGGAAGGGAGTACGGCGTCCGGCAATAGATAGAGAGATATATACACTACAACCGTCCTGTATCTGGTAATTCGGCTCAATATCGATTTGTACAGCTCTAACTTCCATATCACCCGAAACTCGCGATTACGATGTCAGCAGTCTAGATACGCCGGTAACAGAAGGCTGCGAAGTAGTAAATGTTTCCGATCTCAATAGCTCCTGAAATATGTTGGGAAAAAGGCGATCGTGTTAATCCGAATTGTTATGCATTTCTACTGAACATCCTCTTATATTTAAACTGTACAACTCAGACAATACATATCGAATTGTTATGAGTTATTCTAGTCTCTCTCTCTCTATCTATCTATCTATCTATATATATACTGTATATACAGTATATAAAGAGAGTAAGTGCATATGTGTGTGTGTATGTGTGTGTGTGTGTAATAATAATAATAATAATAATAAACGGTTTATTAAAGAATGGCAGCCTCATGAGCTGAAAATACACATTTTACAATTTAGTGGATGAACATGAGATGTACAGATATGAGGATGGTAAGCTTAGATTACAAACAAAATAAATAAATACATGTGTGTGTGTGTGTGTGTGTGTGTGTGTGTGTGTGTGTGTATACGTGTATATTTTAATTATATGCCAAGGGATCCACTATATATACCAATGTATATGCCCCTTTGATAAACTAATGTGTAGCACCAACCCTCATATTAATTCAGTTTTATATTATAATTCTCAAAGTTATTTCCTCTCCCCCCTCCAAAAATCTTAAGGGACCCCACCTAGCTTTTTTTCTTTTCTCTCCCTCTCTCTTTGGCTTGTATATATTCGGATCTGGGAGTAACAATATCGAGTAACCTAAAACCGAGTCAACAATGTTCAGAAGTTGTTAAGAAGGCAAACAAAATAATTGGCTTTATAGGCAGGTCATTTGAGCATAAATCCAAAGAAGTTATCCTAACCCTTTACAATTCCTTAGTCCGCCCTCTTCTGGAATACTGCGTTCAATCCTGGTGCCCTTATTACCAAAAAGATATAAACAAGCTAGAACGAGTTCAACGTAGAGTTACCAAAATGATACCCTGCCTAAAGAACAAACCATACGAAGAGCGTCTTAGAGAATTAAATCTATTTCCTTTAACCCAGCGCAGATTAAGAGGCGACTTAATTCAAGTGTTCAAAATCATCAAAGGCATCGACAATATGAACTGTAGTAAGTACTTCACTATCGACCAATCTAATTACACGCCGGGAAACCCTTGCAAAATTATTGGTAAATCTTTTAACTCGCACGAATCTAACAATTCTTCTTCAATCGAGTTGTCAACTTGTGGACTGGGCTTCCCGAGACGTTATAGACTGCAGCACCGTTTGAAGATCATTTAAATTCCGCCTAGACAAATATCTCGCATCAAACCCGCGACTGACTGCGTTTGTAAATGAATAACTTTATCCTCCCCTCAGTTACTAACCCATATGTCCCCTACTAACTTCCTAGTCCTGCCACGTTAGTGGCAGGGCAGTAGTTTCCCTTTCCAATGTTTCCCTTACCCACTCTAAACAAAACCACTGTTTGGACACTTGATCCTCAGTGTTTTGGAGGACAAGCACCCTAGAAGGGTCACTAGATCTGTTGTTGCTTGATTTCCTTTGTACTCCTTTGTACAATGCTGTTCTTCATACAATGCTGTTCTTCATACAATGCTGTTCTTCATACAATGCTGGCTCGCTTTCACTCGCCAGGAAGAAATCGACACCTGGATGGGGATAAACATCTTAAAACAGTTCGCTGAATGGGGCCGAATGGATACAAGCCAGGGAAAGAGAGAAAAGGAGAGAAAGATAAAAACAAAAAAGCCGGTGACCCCCCTTAATAATGCAAACAGAGTATTAAAATTGGCTCTGGTTCCCCCTTGCACTTTTACTGGGCACCCTTATTCCGGTAGTTGCACATGGATAAATACACATGGATATACGTACATAGATACATACACTGGTTTACACATACAGACACGCCTTACGCCATGCAAGTTTAATACACGCGAATACGGATATATATACATACATTACATACATACATTACATACATACATTACATACAGACATTGGTTTACATAGGCCTATACACATACACAGCTTACACCATAGAAGTTTAATACACATACATACATACATACATACATACATACATACATACATACATACATACATACCTACATACATTGGTTTACACATACATACACACACTTTACACCATATAAGTTATATACCCTCATTGTTCCCTGAGTAAAATAGCACTGTATGAATATTCCCATATTCAAAATATGCTATAGGGGTGCAATGCCTGGTGAGTTATCTGCTCAACAGGTGGCGTTGTGTGTGTGTAAGTGTGAGAGTCCGAGTGTCGTGGGTGAGACAGTGAAGCACGGGAACGAGGTGGCTTCTGAGATGGGGTCGTTTCGGGCCATGAGTGAGCACCGTGCCTCATGTGAAGGCAAGATGGCAGGTGCTCGTTGTACTCTACGTGCTTCACATGTCTCACTCCCTAGACTGGAACAAGACCTCACGGGCTTCACTGTTCATTGTAAAGCGGTGAATGTTAAGGCTCTCAGCCTATGCCCGAGAGGAAGTAAGTTGGAATATAGAAAAAAAAAAAAAAAAAAAAAAAAAAAATATAAGCATACAAACATACATACATACATAAGCTACATACATACAGTATATATACATTGGCTTACACATACAGACACACATTATACCGTACAAGTTATATATACAGACATACGTACTGTACATACATACATACATTGGCTTAAGGGGAGATTTCCACTTGAGGGATATTTTTTGGGAACCCATTCTCCCTCATGTTTAGCCCCATTGATTTTGAGATTATAAGACGTTCGCCCCATTAGTTTGGCGAATTTAAGACCTTTCGCCCCATTTGTCAATTTTAAGACTTTTCGTGCCATTTAGGTAACAATTTTTCCTGGCGAGCGATAGCGAGCCTGTAATTTAAGAGGAATCGGCCTTGGGCCGGGACATTTTTCAACCGAAAAATGTACAAATTTATCTTGAAAGGGGTACTACGGGGTGTAAATTTAAGTTTGATGGAGGTCTAAGGAAATAACTAACAACCTCCCCTTAAGCATGCAGACATACCATTCACCATACAAGTTTAATACACGCCCAAACGTACACTTATACATACATATATTGCCTTATACATAGATATATTGCCTTATACATACATATATTGCCTTATACATACATATATTGCCTTATACATACATATATTGCCTTATACCACAGACAAACAGATAGTATACACGCAGTTAGAAGTGTTCGAAACCACATACATATAGGCATAACACATATATACATAAGGTACATACACAATCTACATACTGCACACAGAATTACACGCACACATATTCAAAACACACACACACACACACACACACACACACACACACACACACACACACACACAGCCCGTAGCCTAGTAGGTAGAGCTCTCGTCTCACACACGAGGGGTCGGGGGTTCAATCCCCGGCCGGGCGGAGACAAATTGGGCTTGTCTCCTTTCATGTGTTAGCCTCAGTTCACCTAGCTGTAAATAGGTACCTGGAATAAGTGGACGACGTTGTGACGTCCAATCTGGGGTTGGCAAAAATGGTACAAGGCGAGATGGGTATCATATGGTTCACCTAAGCTGATGGCTACCTAAGCCTTCGGGCGAGACGGTACCGTCTATAGTGAGAATGGTACCATACAGATCCACCCTAAGCCTTCGTTTCCTATGTCGCCAATTGGCTAAAAATACAGACTACACACACATCCACAGCCATTCCAACGATACATATAACACCTACACATATAGGAGGTGGGAAATAACTAGCATGCTCACTCCCGCAATACAACTAGAGTAAGTACACATACACACTCCCCCCCCCCACACACACACACACATACATACACAGTCACCACCCCCCCCACACACACACACACACACTCACCCCCCCCCCCCCCCCCACACACACACATACACACTCACCCCCCCCCCTCCCCCACACACACACACACACACACATACACACTCACCCAAACCCACCTACTAACACACACACACATACACACATACACGCTTACCCCCCCCCCCACACACACACACACATACACACTCACCCCCCCCCACACACACACACATACACACATACACACACACTCCCCCCCCCCACACACACACACATACACACTCACCCCCCCCCACACCCACACATACACACACACACTCACATACACACTCACCCCCCCCCCACACATACATAGACTCATAACACAAACACACACCCACATACATACACACTCACCCCCCCCCCCCCACACACAAACATACACATACACACTCACCCCCCCCCACACACATACACATACACACACACCCCCCCCACACACACACATACACACACACACACACACTCACATACACACTCACCCCCCCCCCCCCCACACACACACATTCACATACACAAACACACACACACACACACATACATACACACTCACCCCCCCCCCCCACACACACATACACATACACAAACACACACACAAGACATACACACTCACCCCCCCCCACACACACACATACACATACACAAACACACACACACACACACATACATACACACTCACCCCCCCCCCCACACACACACAGACACACACATACACTCACCCCCACCCCCACACACACAGATACACACACACACACACACTCACCCCCCCCCCCCCCCCCACCACACACACACACACACACACTCACATACATACACACATACACACAACACACACACACACACACACACACACACACACACACATACACACATAACCCCCCCCCCCACACACACACACATACACACACACACACACACTCACATACATACACACACACACGCATACACACACACACACATACATACACACTCACCCCCCCCCCCCCCCCCACACACACACACATACTCTCTCCTGATAGCTCGGAATACACATCTACCCAACATTTTTGCCCCGGCTTATGTCTCTTTGAATAACAATGCGTTTTTTTCAGTTCGTTAAAATAATTCTTTCGTATTCCGCACCATTCCCATTTAAAATTCGCCCCAATGGGATTTTTGTGTTCTGGTGTTCGCTTTTGTGTTTCGTTCGTGTATTACTTATGTTTTAACCCTTTGAGTACCAGCGACATGTGTTACCGTATATTTTATTCTAGCTATGTTTAGATACTATGATGCAGCTTCGGAAGGATCTGTGGTAGTTAAAAGGGTTGGTTGAGATAGTTTGAAGCCTTATAATTATGGCTAGAGGTCCTTCCTAAGATGAATAAAATCGTCCAATAGTTGCCAGATTATGATGAAAAGGGCGTCACTAGTACTGCATGGGTTAATGTGTATTGTGTAACTTATAATTAAGGCAATACAAGTTTGGTTGTCAACAAACTGATAAGCTAATGCAATTGTATATACCGGTAATATTAGACCTTTCGCCTCGTTTCTTTGTCAATATTAAGAGTTTTCAATTAATTTAAGTGTCATTTTTTTCATGGCGAGCGATAGCGAGCCTTCAATTTAGGAGGGAACGGCCTTCGGCCAGGACATTTTTCTATCGAAAAATGTAAAAATTTATCTTGAAAGGGGGTCTTGGGGTGTTTTTTAAGCTTGTTGGAGGTCTAGGGAGGAAACCAAAAAGATAATACATATATATATATAAATGAGCCAATAAATACCTCCGTCCCTCCTAACTCGCGGGTATATGTGATATATTCTATATTTGTTATTCTACATATAAATGTTACCTCTATGCTTGCCAGGAGGAGAATTAAATATACCGTAATCAATTCGCCCCAAGCTGAGTAGACCCTTATATATACAGGGTATCCCGAAATAGACGTGCCAATATGTGCATTTAGAAGCTAATTGGTATGCCATTGGTAACACTTAAGTCTTTATTCAAGGGGAGGTTTGACTTTGCTGGACCTCTATCTATCTATTTATCTTATCTATGAGTCTGAGTCTATAAGTATATCTACTCTTAAAATCCCTCTCCAGACATCATTTTATAAGAAGCATCCCCTCCCCCCCCCCCCCTTCTCCCACACACTCACTCCATCATCATAAAGTGATATGAGATTTTAATATATGCCTGGCTTTTATGTATGTCTGTTTTACTATCTGGCTATCTGTCTTTGGGTATATATATATATATATATATATATACCTATATATATATATATATATATATATATATATATATATATATATATATATATACCGGTATATATATATATATAATATATATATATATATATATATATATATATACAGTATACAGTATATATATGTATATATATATATTAGTCTGTTTTCTTCTTATCTATCTTCATCTTTCTCTGCTAGTCTACATGTCTAACTATACTATATATCTTTCTACCCACCTGTCCATCTATCAACTTATATATATATATATATATACATACTGTATATAGCTAACTATATCTACTTTCAAAAACCCTCTCCAGACACCCTGCAATAAGGAGCGCCGCCCCCTCCTCCATCATCATCATAAAAGGGGGTCACCGATTTGTTTTATCTTTCTCTCCTTTTCTCTCTTTCAGTGGCTTGTATCCATTCGGCCCCATTCAGCCAACTGTTTTAAGACGTTTATCCCCATTCAGGTGTCTATTTCTCCCTGGCGAGCGATAGCGAGCCAGCATTGTATGGAGAAATCCGGCTTCGCCGGAGAATTGTTTCTATCGAAAAATGTACAAATTTAGCTTGCTGTCAAAACAAAAATATATATATGCTGGCTCGCTACCTGGATGGGGGTAAACGTCTTAAAACAGTAGGCTGAATGGGGCCGAATGGATACAAGCCAAAGGGAGAGGGAGAGAGAAAGAGAAAAAAAAGCGAGGTGGGCATCCCTTAAGCGATATATGGGATTCCCCCGCCGCCCTACCCTCCTACCCCTCCCCCCGTCTCAGACACCGCTATTCAATTTTTATGAAGCCCAAATGATGAAATGGTGGGGAGTGTATTTGATCAGAATGTATTGGTGTTCGTTTTCCTCAGGGGGCGGGGTGGGGGGGGGGAGAGGGATCTGGGGGGGGACTATATATTGGTGGGTGCTATAATGGGGAGGGGGGAGAGGGGAGGGGGAGTTATAATGTGCTTGTTGTATTTTGGTGTGTTTTATGGAGAGAGAGAGGGGGAGGTTTATAATGGGTTTGTGTTATGCTGTGTGTGTGTGTGTGTGTGTGTGTGTGTGTGTGTGTGTGTGTGTGTGTGATTTTACATGTATATTGGTTTTTGAGTATATATTTTGTGTTATTGTTATGTTGTTTCTTTTTTCGTATTTGTGCTGGGTTATACAGTATATATATATATATCCACTATCCATTCACCAAAATCACCATTCATCACTATCACCACTTTTCATCCTTTCACGAGAGAGAGGGAGAGAGTGGTGTGTGAGCAATGGGTATATATCCATCACTCACCACAATCACCACTATCCTCTCACCACAATCACCACTATCCTCTCACCACAATCACTATTCTCTCACTACTATCACCACTTTTTTTCTCACCACCATCACCACTATCCTCTCACCACCATCGCTATCCTCTCACCACTATCACCACTTTTCATCCTTCCCAGAGAGAGTGGTGTGTGAGCAATGGGTATATTTATCACTCAAGCCAACGACCTAGATGAGGGATTTCTTCCACTTTCTTTGAGGGATGGGCCCCGTTATATTGCCCTCGGTCTATCCCACCTATATTGTATACTATCCCCCCTATATTGTATACTATCCCACCTATATTGTATACTATCCCACCTATATTGTATACTATCCCACCTATATTGTATACTATCCCACCTATATTGTATACTATCCCACCTATATTGTATACTATCCCACCTATATTGTATACTATCCCACCTATATTGTATACTATCTTGGCTATATTGTATAGTCTCCCACCTATATTGTATACTATCCCACCTATATTGTATACTATCCCACCTATATTGTATACTATCTTGGCTATATTGTATACTATCCCACCTATATTGTATACTATCCCACCTATATTGTATACTATCCCACCTATATTGTATACTATCCCCCCTATATTGTATACTATCCCCCCTATATTGTATACTATCCAACCTATTGTATACTATCCCCCATATGTATACTATCCCACCTATATTGTATACTATCCCACCTATATTGTATACTATCCCCCCTATATTGTATACTATCCCACCTATATTGTATACTATCCCACCTATATTGTATACTATCCCACCTATATTGTATACTATATCCCCCCTATATTGTATACTATCCCACCTATATTGTATACTATCCCACCTATATTGTATACTATCCCACCTATATTGTATACTATCCCCACTATATTGTATACTACCCCACCTATATTGTATACTATCCCCCCTATTGTATACTATCCCACCTATATTGTATACTATCCCACCTATATTGTATACTATCCCACCTATATTGTATACTATCCCACCTATATTGTATACTATCCCACCTATATTGTATACTATCCCCCCTATATTGTATACTATCCCACCTATATTGTATACTATCCCACCTATATTGTATACTATGCCACTATATTGTATACCCCACCTATATTGTATACTATCCCACCTATATTGTATACTATCCCACCTATATTGTATACTATCCCACCTATATTGTATACTATCTTGGCTATAAACTACTTGCTTTCCAAATTGGTATACTATCCTAAGGGGGCCCACCTCGCTTGTTTTCTCTTTCTCTCCCTCTCTCTTTGACTTGTATCCAATCGGCTCCATTCAGCCTACTGTTTTAAGACGTTTACCCCATCCAGGTGTCAATATTTTCCTGGCGAGCGGTAGCGAGCCAGCATATATGTATTTTTGTTTTTGACAGCAAGTTTAATTTGTACATTTTTCGATAGAAAAATTTCTCCGGCGAAGCCGGATTTTTCCATACAATGCTGGCTCGCATTCGCTCGCCAGGAAGAAATCGACACCTGGATGGGGATAAACGTCTTAAAACAGTTGGCTGAATGGGGCCGAATGTATACAAGCCAGAGAAAGAGAGGAAAGGAGAGAAAGATAAAAACCAAAACAGGTGAACCCCCTTAACTATCAACTACTCTCTTTCTATATTATGGTTTTGCTTTGTATATCCCGCCTATATTGTATATATTGTATACTGGTACTATCTTGGCTAGCAAAATCCTTGCTCTTTATATTAATTTAGTTATATTTAAATATGGTTTTAATGTTTTTCGATATTTTTGCTATGAATGGTTAGTTATGTAGAGCAGATTAACCAGACCACTGAGCTCCATACGGAACTCTCATAGGTCTGGCCCGAAGGATTGGATCAGATTACTGAAAGGAGCTTAAGGCGACGCAAAAAACGGACGATAGGGGGGAAGGAAAATGACGGAGAATCGGATAAAAGGTCAGTGAATGATTTAGTACTAAAACAAACCGTACGCAGACGGGCAGTATCTGGGCAGTCAAAGACGTGGCGAACAGATAGAGGGAATAACAGGAGGAGCAGGTAGGGGGCGGAGTGCGGGGAGTGGACATCAAATAACCGTGAGTCAGCCGGGAATGGCCTATCCTAAGTCTAGTTAGTAAAACTTCCTCACACCTGTGAGACCTGGAAGACGAGGGCCAAGGACGGACAGAAGGTTTGATTGCACGGAGTTTATTATTGCAGGGTAGAGCATCCCAATGAGATTGCCACGTGCAAAGAATAGAAGGCTTGTGTAAGGACAGCCAATCACCTAACGGAAGGTGGGGCTGGCGAGGGATCATTAAAATAGCATTCTTAGCCGCAGCATCGGCGTCTTCATTGCCACGGACACCGATGTGAGCAGGAATCCAACATAACTGGACCTGGAATCCACGTAGGCTCATCTCGTGGAGAGCGTGTTTTATGGCTAAAACTATTACGTGAGAGGACGAATAAGCACGGAGCGCTTCGAGGGCACTACGAGAGTCACTGTAAATTATAAAGGGCTGTTGAGGGGTGTCACGTATAATGTCAATAGCAGATTGGATAGCTAAAAGTTCAGCAGTAAAGATAGAGGCTTGGGGCGGGAGAGAAAACTGAAGGAGCTTAGTAGAGGACACAGCAGCGAGGCCCACCCCAGAGTCAGTCTTAGACCCGTCAGTGGAGATGGCAAAATGGGGGCCTTTACGACGTATGTGTTCGAGTGCGTGTTGGCAGTGATGGCTAGGGACAAAAGGATATCTCAGAGAGAGGAAGGAGAGGTGAGTGCAAACATTTTTGCTATGAAATATATATATATATACTGTATATATTATGATCTACAAACGTCCTTAACGCTCTCCGACATATGACGCGATTTTGAGCCTATTGGGGATACTTTAAAGCCTTTGTTACCATCAGGGGTATTCAGCAACCTTTAGTTGAGTTACTTCAACCTCTGCAGTTGTCTTTGAGTTAGCTGTGGGCAGAAAACTAATTTTGGAGAGGTAATTATAAGAGTGAGAGAACTCTATTTCTTATTGCTAATCTGGCGACCTCTGCGTCATATGTGCGTGAAAGGGTTAATTTACATGTAGCCACTTCACAGTACAAAGCAGGGTAAATAAATGATGAATGCTTGAAACTGCCCAGAATCGAACTCGGGACCCAGACACAGGACGACAGTGTTCTACCACTGTACTACCAAGAAGGCTAAAGGTTTAGCACACACTCTTTCGGTAGAAAAATTCGGTCGGTTTTTCAAAAATACAGGCTCAGTATCGTTCGCCAGGAAAAACAGACACCTAAATAGCACGAAAGGTCTTAATATTGACAAATAAATGGGGCAAAAGTTCTTAAAATCGACAAACTAATGGGGCAAACACCTTAAAATCTGAAAACATAATGGGACTGAACACGAGGGAGAAGGGAGACCAGAAAACGACTCATCTCCCCTTAACTTTCCTTTACCCGCATATTGAAGAGTTAAGCCTAACACTATCTGGTTCGACGTCACGTCTTGGGGGTTATTCTGAAATTTTGTCAACTATAATTGAGGATTTTGCTTCCTTATTGTCATTTTTGGGCGATGTATTTAATTTGCCCCCTAAGTTAACAAAAACACCTTCACAGACTTCCTTATAACTAAAGAAAAAAAGATCCATCCAGACCCATTTGAAAGATCCATCCAGACCCACTTGAAAGATCCATCCAGACCCACTTGAAAGATCCATCCAGACCCACTTGAAAGATCCATCCAGACCCCCTTGAAAGATCCATCCAGACCCACTTGAAAGATCCATCCAGACCCACTTGAAAGATCCATCCAGACCCACTTGAAAGATCCATCCAGACCCACTTGAAAGATCCATCCAGACCCACTTGAAAGATCCATCCAGACCCCCTTGAAAGATCCATCCAGACCCACTTGAAAGATCCATCCAGACCCCCTTGAAAGATCCATCCAGACCCACTTGAAAGCTATATTTTAAATATTTTAGAAAAGAAAAATATCCCGGCCGAAGGTCGATTTCATTTAAGTTATAGGCTCGCACATACAAAAATCGACACCTGAATGGGGTGAAGCGTCTTATTATCGCCAAACTAATGTGGTGAAACGTCTTCTAGTCTCCTAACTAATGAAGCAACACAGGGGAGGCCCAGAAAAGGCCTCCATCAGATCAAATAGGGTTCAACAATATATAATGCCAAATATATAAAGTATATATAACTCCTTTCAATATACCAATATACTGTAAGTGTCAAAATTATTTAAAATTAAAATGTAAAACTTGCAATCTAAACAAACCAAAACTGGGACGATACAAGATAAAGGTAAAATAACTTATCGAAATCGCTGTGTGGAAATAACGCTTACTAAAATAAAAAATAAATTTAAATAAAAGAATACAATCCACCACATAGGGTGTACATTTACTACACTGACTATAGTCTATTCGCTGTAAGTAGGCGAGAAATCATGACCTCTAACCGCTGTAACTCAAAAACGACTAGAGTAATCGAGGTAATCGTTCTACCATTTGGGAAGAGTCAGTCAAGGAATAGATGTGGAAATGTATAGCCAATTTGCTCTAGCCCTTTTTTGAGTTACAGAGGATAGAGGTCATGGTGTCTCGCCTACTTACAGCGACTAGATTATAGTCTCTTCCACATCTCAATTTGGTGTTGGGTTTCCTCAGCTCTTCCTGGTCGTGAAAGGTCATCAGTTTGGTCGACACACATTAACCCCTTCCGTACCGACGACGTCTTTTTGGTAATATTCTTGCAATATTTAGACGCTTTTCTACGGTTTAAGAAGGATCGGTGGTAGTGGAAAGGGTTAAGGGAGATAGTTCGACGCTTGTTACTTGCTCGAGATCCTTGTTAAACCGAATAAAATAGTCTAAATATAGCTAGAATATAGTTAATAAGACGTCACCGGTACAGAAGGGGTTAACACTTTCGATATTTTGATGTCTGGCTTTGATTTTATGCTGGCTATTATTAGACGATTTTGTTATGCTTAGGAATAGTGTGTGGGATGCGTATGGCTAATTGAGATAGAGGTCCTTCCAAAGTTGTAAAATGATATGTCTATTTTTTGCCAAATGTAGAATACGAATAAAACGCCAATGTTATTGAAATGGTCAGCTATAACCCGAAATCAATCTAATATAAGGTCTTGTAGATATCCACAAATAAATATTCGCGTTTTTTTCGTTGATATAGTTACCGCAAAAATATCCATCCAAGTTAACCTGTGCAGTACCGGTGACGTCCTTTTCGTTATATTCTGGCACTATTAGACAACCCTAGACGTCAACCCTTGTAAAAGGCTACAGGTTATCTCAATCAATCCTTTTAGAACCTATATATCCTCCCTAAGATTCATAAAATCGTCTAAAAGTAGCTGAGAAAAAAAAACGTCACCGGTATAGAAAGGGTTGAACCATTTACAAAAAAAGTGCTGTGGCGCAAATAATACATTAGCCTGTTTCGCTGGCCAATAATGTGTAGAGGAAAACCTTGATGACAATAATTTGTGTATAATAATATTATTTTCCTTATTTATTTTCTTTTAGGTAAGACTGACCTTAACTCATACGGTGCAGGCCTATTTCCGCCATATTAGGGCTTATTCAGGCACTCCTGATTGAATATGCAAGTGTCTGAATGAAATTAAATGTATTCAGCCAAAAACTAAAAAGAAAATAGCTTCAAAATGACACCAAAACGAGCTTCGTAGCTCGCGGGCTTTACCTGCAGCGCTACCATAGACATTCGCTATAATGTTCTGAAACTGTACCCTGCCTGATGGTATCCAAGTAACTGTCTCCCCCTTCACCTATCCCCTCTTGATCAGTCCTCTGCCCCTTGGTAGTGCAGGTCACAGTCTATAGGGAGCATTACGTCAGTCCTATTACAGTAGTCAGGTTATTTACTGAACGGTGTAATCGTTTGTCAGTCAGATAATACCTGCTCGCAAACAAAATTCGACAATCCGGACAGTTGGCAGACGTTTTAAATGAGTTTTTAATGTTGATTTTACTCATTTACGATTAAACGTTTATTTGTATTTGTTAATTAAGTAACACCCTGTTCTTAACATTAATCATCAATTACAAACCCCAATGTACTTGAATATACTAATGAAAGCATATGGTCCTCCCGGGATTCGAACTCGGGACACCACACCCAGATCATAAACATCTAAACCATTACACCACCAACACAGTTAACGGTTGATTACACGATCACGATTAATATCTATTTTCGAATTCCGGATATGGATATAATGATGTACTGGGACCCAACTGCGTTATGGGAAGCGTAATGTTTTAGTGAGAGGAAAGAACATTAAACGTACCAGATTCAAATGAGTAGAATCATCATGGTAATCAATGATGAGCCTATCTACTCTTTGAAGTATCACATTTCAAACTGGCAAAAAATATATAATATCTTGTGCCGATCCCTATCTTAACATTGGGTGCATGCCAATTTTTTCTAATACTATACGAAACGCAAGTAAATATGTGAGAAGGCATATAGGACATACAAAGCAAATAGGACATACAACGAAGGTCCATAAAACCTTCAGATTATCACAATTATCTTACCATTACAGGCCCGCTATCGGTCTCCAGGAAAAAATCGACACCTATATGGCATAGTAAGTCTTAAAATGTATAACGAAATGGGACGAAAGGTCCTAAAATCGCCAAACAAATGGACCAAACGTCTACAAATTAAAAAAAATATTGGGACTAAACACGAGGGAGAAAGGGGACCAGAAAAACGACCGTCTCCCCTTAAATTACATATTTTACTTACAAAATATAAACACAAATTAGCAGGTAAAAAAATATCTACCTATACCACACACACACACACACACACACACACACACACACACACACACACACACACACAAACACACACACACACACACACAACACACACACACACACACACACACACACACAACACACACACATACAGACATACACACACAACACAACCATACAACACACACACACACACACACACACACACACACACACACACACACACACACACACACACACACACACACACACACACGATCTACTACCCATCGACGCAACCTAAAATATCACACATCCGTAAAGTTCCAATTCTTAGGGTGCGGGACCACTTTCGCGTTCGCTTGCCCCTTACTCTGTCTGGTCTAGTAGGTGAATATTACAGGGAGAGATGGATCCCAAGCCGCCTGCCCTCAGAAAGAAAAATAGGACATTAAAAGAAACAGACATAAACGGTTAAGGGGAGGTTTTTAGTGTGTTTCGTAGACTTCCATCAAGCTTGAAATTACATCCCCATGGCCCCCTTTCAAGATAAATTTGTACATTTGTCGATAGAAAAATTTCCCGGCCGAAGGCCGGTTCCTCTTAATTTACAGGCTCGCTATCACTCGCCAGGAAAAATCGACACCTAAATGGGACGAAAGGTCTTAAAAGTGACATAAATGGGGTGAAAGTTCTTAAAATCGCCGAACTAATGGGGCGAACGTCTTAAAATTTCAAAAGCAATGGGGCTAAACATGAGGGAGAAAGGGGTCAAGAAAAAAGTCCCTCAAGTGGAAATCTCCCCTTAAGGTTAGGTAGAGGATGCCAAACCTCACTCTGGATATATAGTCTATTCGCTGTAAGTAGGCGAGAAATCATGACTTCTATCCTTTCTAACTCACAAACGGCTAAAGCAAATTGGCTGTTTATTTCAACATCTATGCCTTGACTGACTCTTCCCAAATGGTCGAAATATTAGCCCGATTAATCTAGTCATTTTTGAGTTACAGAGGATAGAGTTCATGATGTCTCTCCTACTTACAGCGCATAGACTATATGAACTGAAGAAAGTGATCGTCACCATGCCTCGTGCCTGTACGAACTGCGCCGGTAGGTTTGGTGCTTCCATGTTTGCTCCTGCCGATCCACAAGTCTGCCGACTCTGCCAGCAACGAGGGGATTTGACAGCAAAATTGGATGAAGCCCTCAACAAGATCAACGCCCTCACCAGGAAGCTGGAATCACTCCAAGAGTTTGTAACACTCAACGTTGAAGGTCTAACTCAAATTGTTTCAACTCCAGCATCCACCACCGCCCCAACGTCATCTGCCAACAATCCAACACCTGCAGTAGACACTGCAGCAGATGCTTCTGATGAACCTGAGCCGACATCAAACCAGGACAGCCGCCCTGTTCACCTTAGTCTCTCCCCCACTCCTCGTGCAAGAAGCCTGCTAGCACGAACAGTACCAACCCCTCGCCCCCGTTCTAACCACTCCTCTCCCCGACCTGTACGTAGAGTCCCGCCACCACAGGTTTCCGGATTTACACCAGTGAGGAATGGTGCACGGCCAACGCAGAAAAGGTCTCATCTACCAGTCACAATGTCCAACAGATTTGAGATATTGGTAGAGATGGAAGACGAACCAGAAGAGACCAGGCTCGTGGGGGATTCCATCCTACGAGGACAGGTCGAAGAGTTCTGCGACAGAGTCCCAAATCAACGAAAAAGATTTTGCATCCCAGGAGCTGGACTGGACGACATTGTGGAAGCCTTCGAAGATACCACAAAGGATGCAAATGAAAATACCCTTTTTGTCATCCATGCTGGTTCAAAATGACGTCATGCGCACCAGATCCGAAGAGTTGATGGAGAAATATCGCAAGATGATCCAGCACTACAAAAACATGTCAAGGAATATCATCATCTCAGGCATTCTCCCCAAGATCGACGCACCTGACAAATTCTACGACAAGGCTTTCAGCACAAATAGCCGACTAAAAATTTGTGTCTGAGGAAGAAGTTGAATTCATCAACCTCTGGGACAACTTCTAACAACCAGCCTACTCTGTTCCGCAAGGATGGCACTCATCTAAACCCTGTGGGTTCAGCACGCATGGGTCGTCTCCTACACGAAGCAGTCCGCAGCCATGGATCAAAAAAACGCCATCCGAGAAGAAGCAGCAGTGACATAAATCATCCAACGCCAAGAAAAAAAACAGAGGCAACCGAGGACCACCAGCGATAAGGACCGAAGACAGCGAGGACCGAGGACAGCCATGAACATAAATGTAGATCCGACAAGAACCAAAAATATTATTAAAGAGCGTTCCGTGAGTTCTAAAATAAAAAATTTAAAGGTTTTCTATGCAAACGCTCGTAGCATACGCAATAAATTTTCAGATTTAGAGGAGCTAGTGTTTACAGAAAATTATGATGTGATTGGCCATAACAGAATCTTGGCTCAATACAGAAGATAGAGACTTTTTAGCAGAGTATTCACTTCCCGGTTATGTAATGTTTGAGGGAAAAGCCGAATAAATCGAAATGGAGGTGGCGTTTTACTTTATATCAAGAAAGTCTTAACCCTACCCTCTTGTCAAAACCTCAAATTGTGAACGTCGACGCATCTTTTGTGCTAATAAAGAATAATAAAGGTAACAAAATAATACTTGCATTAATATACAGACCTCCAGCTCAATCAGTGCAAACTGACCGAGAAATTTACGAACAAATTGCAGATGTAAGTAACTCGCAAGATCCAGTAATTTTTGGTGACTTTAATTTACCTGTGACCAAGTGGGGCGATACTCTTACTTCACACTCCGGACATGACTTGTATACGAACTTGCAAGAGAGTTCGCTTTATCAATTTGTTGGAACGCCGACCCGTGGTAATAACGTTCTTGACATTGTACTTGCAACAAAAGAAGAATTAATAGAGAATTTGAATGTTGGTGATGAATTCAGTAACAGCGACCATCGTACGATAACTTTCACTTTAAAGTTTACTAGTAACGAACCAAATAGTAGCATCGAAAAAGTCCCTAATTTCAAGAAAGCAAACTTTCCATAAACTTAGAGCTATGTTTAAAGAAACTGACTGGAGCTTTTTAATTCACAATAACGACATAAATACATCTTGGAAGTTATTCGAAGCCACTTACCTAAAAGCAGTGCAAGACTGCATACCATCAAAAACTCGGCGTCCAGGCCATAATAATAAGCCCAAATGGTGGAATAAAGATATTTCAAACTGCCTGCTTGCTAAAAAATGTGCTAATGATAGATTAAAATCCTCACAAAATGACGAAGAACGGCTGAAATTTGTAGAGCTACGACGCAAAGCCAAAAAGTTAATTAAGCAAAGTAAAAAGACCTTAGAGTTACATATTGCGAATCAAAGTAAAACAAACCCGAAAGAATTCTATAGTTATATCAGAAAGAAAACAGTTACTTCAACTGTTGGACCGGTAGTCGATGAAAATGGAGAATACACCAAAGATGAAGAACAAATGAGTAATGCCCTCAATACCTTCTTTGCATCAGTTTTTACAACAGAAGACCTCAGTGATATCCCTACACCATCGCCGATTCAGATTGATAATTCAGATGTTCTAAGCAATATCACCGTTACAGAGAGAGAAGTATTGAATTGTTTAGATAAACTCAAGGTAAATAAAACGCCTGGACCTGATACAATCTCGCCTAGAGTTCTAAAGGAAGCTAAGGATGAGCTCTCTAAACCACTGACATTACTATCATAAATCCTTGCAGTTGGAACTATGCCCGATCAGTGGAAGCTAGCCAACGTAACACCGATATTCAAAAAAGGCAGGAAATCCCTACCCAGTAACTATCGTCCAATTAGCTTAACCTCAGTTGTATGTAAAATGCTAGAAACGGTCATACGAGACAGACTCGTAAATCACGTAGAGGAAAATAACATACTTAAAGATACTCAACACGGCTTTCGTAAAAAAACGTTCCTGTTTAACAAACCTCTTAGACTTCTTCCACGATATCCTCAACCTCTAAGATGAGAGTAAAGCTGTAGATATTATATACCTTGATTTTCAAAAGGCCTTTGACAAAGTTCCCCACAAACGTTTACTGCTAAAACTAAAAGCGCATGGAATACAAGACGGTGTGTTGAAATGGATAGAAAATTGGCTCAGCGACAGAAAGCAAAGAGTAGTCATAAACGGTAAGGCATCAAAATGGACCAATGTAAGTAGCGGGGTACCCAGGGATCGGTACTAGGACCAATTCTCTTTCTAATTTACATCAACGACATAGATGAGGGTCTCACCTGTACAATCTCAAAATTTGCTGACGATACAAAAATTGCAAATAGCGTACTCTCAAAAGAACAAGTTGACGATATGCAACACAATCTAGATAAATTGTCATGTTGGGCCCAAATTTGGCAAATGAGTTTCAAGGCGGATAAATGTAAGTACTACATATCGGATACCTAAATGAGAAAGCAAACTATTCGATGAATGGCACTCAGCATTAAGAATTGGGGTAAAAAAAAAACCAGAAAGAAACCGATCTGGGAGTAACAATATCGAGTAACCTAAAACCGAGTCAACAATGTGTCAGAAGTTTGTTTAAGAAGGCAAACAAAATAAGTGGCTTGTATAGGCAGTCAATTGAGCATAAATCCAAAGAATTTATCCTAACCCTTTACAATTCATTAGTCCCCGCCCTCTTCTGGAATACTGCGTTCGAATCACTGGTGCCCTTTAATTACCAAAAAGATATAAACAAGCTAGAACGAAGTTCAACGTACCACTTTAGTTACCAAAATGATACCTAGGCCTAAAGAACAAACCATACGAAGAGCGTCTTAGAGAATTAAATCTATTTTCCTTTAACCCAGCGCAGATTGAAGAGGTGACTTAATTCAAGTGTTCAAAATCATCAAGGCATCGACAACTATGAACTGTAGTAAGTACTAATCACTATCGACCAATATAATTACACGCGGGGAAACGGTTTGCAAAATTATATGGTAAATCTTTAACTGCACAATCGAATCTAAGAATTTCTTCTTCAATCGGTTGGTCACTTGTGGAATGGGCTTCCCCGAAACGTTATAGACTGCAATTCACCGTTGATTCATTTAAACTCCGCCTAGACAAATATCTCGCACATCAAACCCGAGACTAGACTGCGTTTGTAAATGAATAACTTGATTTTATCCCCCCCCTCTGTTACTAACCCCCCATCTGTCCCCTACTAACTTCCTAATCCTGCCACGCACCTTATTTCCAGGGCAGATATTCCCTTTCCAATGTTCCCTTACCCACTCTAAACCACTGTTTGGACACTTGATCCTCAGTGTTTTGGAGGACAAGCAACCTAGAAGGGTCCACGAGATCCTGTTGTTTGCTTGATTTCCTTTGTACTCCTTTGTACTCCTTTGTACTAACCATCACCCAGCATCATAGCGTTGACAGAAACCCAGGTCACAAAACTCTACCAACAGAAGTCCCTCTGATAATCCTGGTTCCCTTCCTTCCTTCCCCGTGTACCGTGAAAGGTCGGCTGGCCCGGGCGTGACACAGGGCGCGATAATACGGGGGGGGGGGGAGGAGAGAGAAAGAGAGAGAGAGAGAGAGAGAGAGAGAGAGAGATGAGAGAGAGAGGAGATAGAGAGAGCTATAGAGAGAGAGAAGAGAGGAGAGAAGAGAGAGAGAGAGAGAGAGAGAGAGATAAAGAGGAGAGATAGAGAGGCGAGAGAGAGAGGAAGATAGAGAAGAGAGAGAGAGAGAGGAGAATAGAGAGAGAGAAGAGAGAGAGAGAGAGAGAGAGAAGATAGAGGAGAGCTAGAGAGAGAGAGAGAGAAGGAGAGAGAGAGAAGAGAGAGAAGAGAGGAGATGAGAGAGAGAGAGAAGAGAGAGGAGAGGAGAGGAGATGTTAGAATAGAGAGAGAGAAGAGAGAGAGGAGAGGAGAGAGAGAAGAGAGATAGAGAGAGAGATATAGAGAGGGAGAGAGAGAGAAAAAGAGAGAGAAGAGAGAGAGAGAGAGAGAGAAGGAGAGAGAGAGAGAGGAGAAGGAGGATATAGAGGAGAAGAGAGAGATGAGAGAGAGAGGAGAGAGAGAGAGAGAGAGAGAGAGAAGAAGGAGGAGAGATAGGATATAGAGAGAGAGAGAAGAGAGAGAGAGAGAGAGACAGAGACAAGAGAGAGAGGGAGAGCAAGAGAGCGGAGGAGAGAGAGAGAGAAGGAGAGAGAAGAGAGAGATAAGAGATAGGAGAGATTTTACGTAGAGTTTAGCATAGATACCTGGGCCACACAGATCCTTTTACGATCCCTGCGAGGTGACCAGGGAACTTAAATCCTAATAGAGATAGCAAAACCCTACTATAGAAAGTTGAAGGAAAGGATAGCCGGATGAAGTGCTGCTCTCCTCCTCCAATCATTCTTCCACCAACCCTCCGCTCCCTCCGCAATTCGCCGTACATGGAAATAGTTAGAAGTGAAAAAACCTTGCAGGACTTGGAAATTGCCTGAGGAAGTCATAGTATAGTTAGAAATGAGAAAGGAAAAGGCATGCACACCATTACTTTTTTTTTTTTTTTTTTTTTTTTTTTTCTTTCTCTCTCTCTCCTTAATCTTAAAATAAAAAAAAAAAACAATCTGTAAAACGTTTTTCATTTCCGGCCAGGTGGTCGTCTATCAAGTGATCACTTTCTACTTTGGCAGACCAACTTTTCTGTGATAATGTGTCTAACCTTGTTAATTAAATGTGTATATCGAGTCCACTGGTTCAATAAATTTCAATTAGGGAGCTTATTTCCAACTCATTAATAATACCCTGTGGGTGAAGAAATTTTTAGAGTTATGGGTCCTAGGTTCGCTTTCCTGCCTGTTAGTTTTAAATTTGTTTCCCTCCCGCTTTGTGTGAACCTTCGTCTTATGGCTATCTTAAATAGATTATTGTAGAAATTTACGTATAACTAAAGCCTTTTAGTATCTTAAAACACTATTAGCTGTCCATTAGCTGTCCCCCCCTTAATTCTAATCTCCGTTTCTTAAGCGAAAAAACAGGTCAAAGAGTTCTCCTTAATCTCTCATTGTATGGCTTATTTCTAAAGGGAAGGGATTGAACTTTGTTGCGCTATCACAAAATAAAAAAAAAAAAAAAATCGCTGAACGTGTTCTAGTTTCTCTACTGTCCTTTTATTTAAGTAGGGAGAACGAACCAAAACTGCACAACGCCATACTCCTCCAGATGTGGCCTAAACAAATACTTGTTAATTTATAGGTGGTAGCCACTATGTCGTTATTACTATGGACAATGAAAATTTCCTTTTTCAATGAAACCTAGCCGCTCTATTTGCTTTGT